>JAQISU010000058.1:4815000-6015000 GCA_029339505.1 Unio delphinus
TTATTTTATTTACATATTTTTATGTTGAGACTGTTTTCGTGTTTTCAGTAAAATACTATCTTGCATTCCAGAAAATGTAAAGCGATAAAAAGTTCAATAAAAGTTCATTCAAATTTTCTTACATAGACGCGCGTATGGTCTTCGACCATACAAAAGTTAGAAATAAATGTTTTCATAAATTATAGTAGCAAAGAGTATTGAATCATGGCGTTTACAACCAGTAACCTGGAAGGCTGAGCTGTGCTAAGTCGTACATGATATACATCATTTGAAATTAATCCAGTAAAGTATTTTGAATAGAAAATGCTTTTCACAATATTCTCTGGGTTTTGCACTTTATTGCCTTCACAATCTTCGAAGCCGTTAGTTTAACGTTATCAAGTTCATTCCGTTTGACTGTTCCTTGGAACTTATCCCTATCTGTTTAATCACATCTGGTTCAATTTTGTCACTTTCTTTATAAGTTGCAACAGTTTATAACATTTCGTCATATTCATTATCAACTTCGTGTGAGGCAGCAGTAAAATGCTTGCCAAGAATTGCAGTATATCAAATTGAAGGAATGTACCTTCATGTATAAAAGATTGATTTAACGCATTGTAGAACACTTAATTTGCAAACATGATAAGTATTGTCGACTCTTTGGCCAATAAAAATATTGACCCAACAATCCAAAACTGTAACTTGTCATAAGATGTGCTAATTTGAGGTCATCAAGGTCAATGTCAAGAAGATGGAAGACCATTCTCCCAAAGTGTATTATATATATATATATATATATATATATATATATATATATATATATATATATATATATATATATATATATATATATATATATATATATATATGAAATGGAGAAGATTAAATTTTACAAATCTATCTTGTTGAGCTCTAGGGTAATATTTTGTTATCATCCATATTTCAGCACCTTTTTTCTTTCATGATGTGTGTGGGTTTTTTATCAGGAAGGGCACATGCTGACACATTTGATTTACATGCAAATACTCAAGCATTAATTGTGATGTGCAAAATTCATGTCTAAGAGTCTTTTTCGTTAAAATCCTAATCATAGGAATGTAGATCTCCTTCACGACTACAAGTTCTCTCTACTCTTGTTCTAATACCGTAAATATTCTCCTAAATGATTTCACTTTCTCTCTCCTCTTGGCCCAAAATCGTAAGTATTCATTACATAATTTTCGAATTTAAAGATACATTATTGTAAAAGTCATTTGTATTGGAAAAAATAGCATTTTTTGTATTAAATATTAATTATGCCTACATTATCAAGCATTTTACTACAGAATCCAGGGATAGCATGTTCCGATCTGTCTGGTGTATATTTATAATTCTCTATATACATATTTCCTGGTATCTCAAATTTCTAAACCACTGTCCTTTAGATTATTTATGACAGGAGAGCCCTTCCAACTCATCCAGAGCCAAAACGTTATTGCTTCGGCAGAAGCAAAATTTTGGACTGAATAAAACATCGTTGCATGACACTTAAACCATGAAATTGTTTTTCTGAGTATCACATCCCCTTTTAGGCAATGCCAAGCAGACTTATATTCTCTAACCACCAAAATTGTTAACACTCAATTAAGTCCGAATAATTCTCTCTAAACTACTTTTATTAATAATCTTTTGGAAAATACCATTCTATGGCACATGTTTGAAATGGACATATATTTCCAAACATTTGGGCTCTGGTTTGTCTTTGGTTAGTCATTCCTTCTACATGGCCTTGCGTAAAGATATCTAACGGTGATCAAATAGACATTAATTAAGATTCAATTAAGCCTCCCAAACAAGAGAAGTGAACCAGTTCAAGCTGTCAAGTTATTGCGAGCCTAGCACATACGTATGTTTAATGGTCACATGTCACGCTCACCACAACAAAATAAAACATCTACCAGCTTTAAAACCTTTAGACCTTATAACCATTGAGGTAAATCGGAAAAATTCTTTTTCTTTAAAAATCCAACTCTGCGTTAAATATGAAACTGCAGAGCGCCACCTTATTCCTTAGATTCAAAATATAAGGGGATTATTGTTATTATTGATATTACTCGTTCTCTATCTGTATGATGACCGATTCATAGGGATATGAGTGCATTACAAGATGAATTTCTTCCCATGTCTAGTAACATCATGGCTTGCTTACACTGGGGATCAATTTTCGTCGTTTTTGTATTCTCTATTTATTATTTAATCATCATTGATAATTACTTTCTTTGCTATTTATCTTTCTTCTGTCACGTGTCATACTTGAACACTTTGTTCCAATATAATTCTTTGTTGGATGGCTTATCAAATAATTTGAAAACTTATAGCCCGATCCCTTTCCTGCGATTTAACATTTAACTATGTTTAAAACTCAAAACTAATAAATCCTATTTATAACAAACATATAAACATTACCATCTTCCATAACCTCTTTCGCTTCTTATGTGCAGCCTGCACAACTTATTTGCATACTCCTATTTTGGGCGACATTATAGTACCCATCATTATTAGTTGCCCTTAAAACGTACAACTTAGCGTTCCATATACCTTTTAATATTTTACTAAAAAAATTCTCATGTTAGAAACGTTTTGTTGATGCCTTAATTTAAACGAAATTAAAAAGGATATACATACTTTATGTTCATTACAGTCTGTGATATGATATAAACATTGTGTTCACGAAGTTCTGCATTATGAGATGTAATCGTTGTGTTCACGAAGTTCTACATTAGGAGATATAGACGCTGTGGTCACGAAGATCTGCATTATTAGATATAGATGCTGTGTTCACGAAGTTATGCATTATTATATATAGACCCTGTGTTCACGAAGTTCTACATTAGGAGATATAGACGCTGTGGTCACGAAGATCTGCATTATTAGATATAGATGCTGTGTTCACAAAGTTCTGCATTATTATATATAGACCCTGTGTTCACGAAGTTCTACATTAGGAGATATAGACGCTGTGGTCACGAAGTTCTACATTATTAGATATAGATGCTGTGTTCACGAAGTTCTGCATCAGGAGATATAGACGCTGTGCTCAATAAGGTATGCTCTTTTGGATATATATTCTTTGTGTTCATTAACGTCTACATTAAGAAATATTGACTTTATGTTGATGACCATTTCTACGAGGAAACACAGATTTTGTGTTCATTATCCTACGCATTGAAGATATATTCATTTTGTTGCGCTTGTCAGTACGTTTACCTTCATAACTTATATGTAAGTAAATGTACGACGTTATTGTTTAAGTAATTTTAGTTTTGTGTTGTAAAATCCTGTGGTTGTTTTCGTCACCATGTCTGCTAATTATTATGATCATTGCCATACTAAGTTTGTTGTAAAATGGATAATGCGTTTTCATCTCTATAATGCAATTACTGTTCTTTGCTACAACGCTTTATAATCGAAAATAACTATGAGAATTTGTGCTCAGATTAAAACTAGTAATATTGCTTAATTACAACAACTTATAATCACACTTTCAATTCACGGTGTTAACACAGGGGAAATTATCTAGTTTGGCTGTGTGGCATCAAGAAATAGTGTTCTCTCCCTTATACAAGTCTCCATGCTTTGAGACTACCATGTCAGTGTGTGTGATATATATATATATATATATATATATATATATATATATATATATATATATATATATATATATATATATATATATATATATATATATATATATATATATATATTAGTTTCAGCAGTGTTTCAGTCGTATCGCTATGATATCTGTAGTGTGGCAGTTTATAGTAATGTCCAGCACTGGGGCATCATGTGGCACCTAGTCATATTACCCGGATACTAGACTGACCAGTGCAAACATTAACTTCTTAATGGTAGGCGACAAGTGACGCAGCTACTAATACCATATTTATATGTCTTTGGTATGACTCGAGTGGGGTTCGAACAGAGGCGGAGGCTTTAACCGCTTAGGCCAGTGGAGCGGTAGGCTACCAGACCAAATGAGAAAGTTTGGAGGACGTGATGCATCGATCTTTCTCTAACATTTATATCCTGTTTAATAAAAAGAAAAAAAGAAAACGACAGAACACAAAGCACCTTTGATACAAATTTCATATTACACCTGACTATGTATAAAAATTAATAGTAAGCAAACCTATCGTATTTCTATATGGCACGGTGTCTTCGTATCCTTTGTACTAAGAATTGTATAAATTAAAACCTTAGACTATCGTAACAGTGTTGGATCCAGGAGAATTCGGATAGAGGATAGTCAGGGTATTTACAAGTATTACAAGCAGATGAATTGGAATAAGAATAAATACTGATACATTTAATAAAGTCGAGTGTAACCATCGCAGAAAATTTGAACACAATTTTTTACTTCTGCTCTTTCACTTTTCCAGTCGTTAGGTTTCTTTACCGACAAATGTTTTTCATTCGCATGATGTTGACAGGTGATGACTTATACCGTACGTAAACCTATGGATAATGATGCCGTAATGTTGCATTTATATTACAGCATCTGCACATTTGGAAGTTTAAAAGAATATTACCATCTCGTTCATGGTGACGTCATGATCACACGTGTAAATGTCAAAATTTCTACAATCACTCTGTGTAGTATGTAACATCAAAGAATTGAAGACGAATTCGAGAATAGACAGAACACACTTGTAAATTTAAAATTGTCCGATCGTCTTCAATACACGATGAATAATCACTATGTTAAACATTTATATTGATTTAGTACAGTGGGTGAGCTAGTATAAAATACAAGATAAACACTAAGATATACGATCCAACAGAAAATCAATAAACAACCCTAATGCTGTTCACTATTCCAAAACAAATCTTTTAATCGATGCATACGTACCACTATGCGACTTTATGTTGCGGACTCAGTTACAATATGTCATACCACATGCAAATATTAAAGATAATTTACTAATAATGTCAAAATTTAGCACAAGTCCAAACATTATGCATATAATTATATCTCGTACAGTAAATGAAACTACAATCTTAATTCGCTATTACATAATAACCTTATTACATTGTATTGCAATAGACCAAGTAACAATTAATGGGCATTGGTGCTATAAATACAATAGAAGGAAAGCAGTTAATAACGAAAAGCTAATTGGACCGAAAACCAAATATCGTCCCTTTGTATATCAATAAGATGTAACTATTCCAGTGTTATTAAGTATTAGGGCTGTGTTACAAATCGAGTAGTTGTCTGTACGAATCTCTGTGCCAGAGAAATACATTTAAGATAAAATGGAACTCTGCCCCAGTATTTAAAGAGAGCTAAGAAACACCATCACCGCGATAAAGGAATTGCCTATCAAGGAAATATAAATATACAGAAACAATAAAACCAAACAAACGTGACACGGAATAAAGTGCATGTGGAATACGTAGCAAGTAATTAAACTAATAGCAAACTGACAAGATCTAGTGAAATAAAGAGTTCGATTTTGGAATAAAATAAAAAGAGATGCAACATAACATTTTGTCTTTCCAAGGCGTCAGTCGAATAGAACTATATTCAGGGGTATAATCTTGAAATACTGAGAGAGCGTTCTTAAACATTTTGCAGCAAAAGTTATATATATATATATATATATATATATATATATATATATATATATATATATATATATATATATATATATATATATATATATATATATATATATAGTTAAGATCGTGACTTTGCTAGACACTCATCATTTTTCCTCTCAAAAAATTGGAAAGCACATGACTTGAAAAACGTGAACTTTGCAACAGAACATGTCACTGTATTGTAAATCACACTTACTCACGAAACGTGTTGGTACGGGTTTTCGATTATGTCTTAAATGTACTATAATATAAAAATGTCTAGTGACACGAGCAAAATCGACCACAGGTAATACAACGACTGGGTTGATTGCATGGCAAATAGAATGCAAAAATATTCATAACGATCGAAGTAGCACAAGCGATATGTGGTTTCTGTTTGTTTTCTCCAATCTACCTTGAATTTGGTTCAATAAGGAAACCCATGTTTCATCATCTATAATATATCTCACTTAAATGCTGTTTTGCGCGTCTGTTTTTCTTTCAGCAGTCATAAAATGCGACTAGTCTTGCACAAACATTCCCGAGCTTCGAATGAGTCTAGAATATAGTAAATACAGCTGACTCATTCATGTCGTGATAACAAACCTATTTTTCGCTATGTATAAATTGCCACTTTCGCAGAAGCCACTTTTCGCTCACCAAATGCAGACATCAATCTTCAGAACGTGAGTCATCTTTAACGGATTCGCTATCATCTTTAAAACAATAAAACCGCCTCACAATTGTAGGATATGAATGAGAACAAAAGCTCACTCGGTCTTGATATCATTCAGAGAGTACAGTAAGTCTCACTCGGTCTTGATATCATTTAGAGAGTACCGTAAGTCTCACTCGGTCTTGATATCATTTAGAGAGTACCGTAAGTCTCACTCGGTCTTGATATCATTTAGAGAGTACCGTAAGTCTCACTCGGTCTTGATATCATTCAGAGAGTACCGTAAGTCTCACTCGGTCTTGATATCATTCAGAGAGTACCGTAAGTCTCACTCGGTCTTGATATCATTCAGAGAGTACCGTAAGTCTCACTCGGTCTTGATTCATTCAGAGAGTACCGTAAGTGTGCCTGGATTTGACAAGGTACACTTTGCACAGTAGCAGAAGTATTCACCTTGTCTAAACATTTTTAGTCCTGTCATTTACCTACGGTATATTACATTACATACATAGATCTGCACGTCAATGTACTGAACATTATATTTGCATATCAATATATGGAAAAAAACAAAAACTTAATAAAATATTCATAACTGATTCAAAAACTCCCAATAAAATACTCAGTGCTTGTATAGTGGCTTAAATTGTGTGTAAAATTCATATTCTGGGAAAGTTTGACTTCTTCGGTACCTCAGCTGAGTTTACAAAGTACACAGATATCTAGGTTTATGTATTTGATTAATGCATGCGAAATAAACTTATCTTATCTCTTACTGGGGCATATAGTTAATATTCAATATAACGCAGTTTTACTTTACACGTCACATAACTGGGACTGACACAAGCAACACAATCCTTTTAAAACAACCGAATTCTAGTACTTGGAACAAATTCTACTCGTCTCATACGTTGATCACTACTAACCTATTTTCATTTTGTTCTGGGGAAGGGGGTAATTATTCAACTTTGTAAAATTAAATTACTCGAATGATGAAATACGGTTTCATTGCGATATATTATTGTTTGATTCATTTCCATCTTATAATTAAGTTTGTTTTCATCCGATAAGTGTAATACGATATTTAACAAGAGCTTGACTTAAACAATATGTGACACTGTGATCATGTAAGAGTTCTCGAATAGTAACGGACAAGTTCCACGTGACAGAGCTGGTGAGCAGTAGATATTATGTTACGAGCATACGGCCTGTAGTGTACGCTCATGGAGGTCTAGGCCTGTACCACGGACTGTATATTAAATCCTTTAACCAGTAGACCGCCCGCACGACTGTAATCCAGTCAACAGCTATACAGCAGACGTTGGCCAAAACAACATTGTTTGTATTGTGTTACTTAAAATAAGTGTACTTTTCAAGTTTCTCTAATGGGTTCAATATATAATCCAACAAATCCATTGTTGATACTTTGGGCCGATTTGGGCGACCATTTCGCGCCCCCTAGCCACCGGCGCTCGGGGCGACTGCCCCCCCCCCCCTCGCTACGCCACTGTATCTCTCATATCACTGTACACAGTAACAGTATGTGTCGTATATGCATTTACTTGTATATCTTCTCATCTAATGCACTAGACCGTAATATCCTGGTATTTTCTCATATGTGGTTTGAGAAAATTAAGTTGTTTTTGTGTGCTAGAATAATTGGACAATATACTCCATCTTTCTTATCTCAATATTTCTCCAACGCTCTTCCTACATCTTATACCAACATGTTTAACAATGTTTGATTTTTTAAAAAAAGTATGACGTAGCATTAGTAAATGCATGGAACGATTATTTCACTTAATTTAGGGCATAACTGTTTTAAAGGTAGAAACAGAAAGATGAACAAACAGACCTTTTTCTAGAGTGATAAGTACATATTCAGAATGAATGATTGGTTGTGGGACCATGCATACATACGTACGGTACATACATACATACATACATACATACATACATACATACATACATACATACATATATATAGTTACATTAGACATACATGTAGTTAAAATTTTATTGATGTATACAAAATGTATTGAAGATATTCTTTAGGATCAAATGCGTTATACTTGCACACACTATATGTCGAGTTATGGGAACCTGTATAAGCGACCATACTCGTACGTTTAGATGGCAAACGGTTATAGGACTGCTGATCATTGGACAATTGATCACAGCATGCTGATCATTGAACGATTGATCGCAACATGCTGATCATTGAATGATTGATCACAATATGATGATCATTGACTGATTGATCACAACATGATGATTATTGAACGATTGATCACAACATGATCATTGAACGGTTGATATCAACATGATGATCATTGAACGATTGATCACACCATACTTATCATTGAACGATAGTTCACAACATGATGATCATTGAAGAAGTGATCACAACATGATGAGCTTTGAACGAGTGATCACAACATGATGATCTTTGAACGATTAATCACAACATGATGATCATTGAACGATTAATCACAACATGATTATCATTGAACGATTGATCATAATCGGTTGATTATAAGTTTTGTTTTTTTAAAAAAAATGCCTACAAGGTGAGACATAGAGGGTAGATCAGTTCAAGCATACAATGTGACAAGTAGTCCTTTCAATTATACTGAACCCTGGTGAGAGTGATATACCCACCAGCTTTCTTCACTGTGGCTTTACGTTATTCAGCCTCAATATAATTTACAAATGCAGTGTTGTCTTTGTTCTTGAATCATGATGAACTATGTTTAATTTCAATTTTGAGCATGTGAGTCTACAACACGTTTCTTTGATCCAGTATGAAAAGGATGTAAGCGTGAGAGATATAAGTTAGAAATGGAAATAAAGAAGAAGAAAAAAACAGGTTCCTTCTAGCATTTATTGAATGCACTTCAAGGGCTTAATAACATTACTGAAGTAGTTTTGTTTGACAAATTGGCTGTTGCATTGTTACACTAAGTTAAACGCATCTCAGCTTTGTATTATTACGATAAGTACGTCTGGTGTCAAATCAAACATATAATGGAATGAAAAATGGTTAACAGGATTTAATTAAACGACTTATATTATAATAAAGTGTCTTTGGGATAAACCGTCCTTGTGATTAACAGGTTATGACATATCGCCTTATAACTACCAGTCCTATGATCAAACGTCCTGGTACAGAAGACACACTGGTATAGATTAAATACATTTATTGCAAAAAACCTTTTCCGGCTTTTGTTAGAAAGAATGTATCGCTGCATAAACCTGTATCCCGTGGTTTTGTCAATGTATTAATTCGTAATAACCTCAAGTTTTATTACGTGACAAATTGTCGTAACTATTTTGACTGGGTCGAGGTAGGGAATTCCCAGAGTATGTTTAAACAATACAAATCATAGTATATATAAATTGCGTAGACAAGTATGTGCTAGTGTAGGAATCTAAACCGCATGAGCAACTTCCTCCAAGGCGCGGACCGGATATGCGATCTATAAAGACACACCCAATTATGTTATAATGCGGACTGTAGTGTGACCATGTTCGAATGTAAGTACTGTTAGATACTAGTATAGTCATGATTAGGGTTGTTGCTGCATACATGTGTTTGTTATCGTTTCGTAACTATGGCATATAATTTTGTTTAACTAAAACCCCATTATGATTGCAAACTTGTTATAACTTTTTGATGTTTCTGGAGTAGATATAGTTAATTCCGACAAAACACTAGCAGCTCGGCCTTTTAAAAAAGAAACAACATAGACCCCACCCTCATAAATCAGGTACCTTTTTAAAAGAAATGTTTGTTTTTTTGAAATTATAAAAAAGAACATAACTGACTAATTGGTAATCATATGGTCGAGTCAAACAAGAAAAATAAAGTCACAGGTGTATACATATGTTTTATAATTATAATTGTGTTCATGAGCTGACTGGTTTAGGCTGATTGATTAATTATCAAACTGCTCATCAGTACAGGAAAGATTAATACTGTGGAGGCTATAACATTAAAGTACCTTGCCCAGGGAGCCAAGTGGTCTAAGACATTGGCCTTTACAGATCACATCTGTCTGCATGGGTTGGACCCTCAGCCAACGCAAGGGTGTGTGTGTGTCCGAAGGGTCACTAGTAGATTCCCGTGGGTAAGTGGTTCTTCCCGGAATATTTCTGGCTTCTTCTTACAAAAAAATATACTGGCCGTCATGTATATCATAATATGTGCTGATAGATAACGTTAAACCCAAAACAACAACAACTGATTGTGAGTTTAAACGTATATAAAAAAATTAAAAAATAACGAATCGTGTGTGCATTATTAAAATTCCTTTTCGCCCGATTCGAACTGATCATATATGTGGTTACATCCTTTTCGGAATGACACGCACATTTATTGGCCTTTCAGATACGAATTTTTGCCGTTACCTTTGGTCATTTATTGATTATACAATTTTAGCAGGAAGAGTTACTTAGAGGGGTTTTACTTAGGAAACAATCAAAATGAGGAAAATAATAATGTCTTCCTTGATGCGATAAAATTTGATTATCTCAAACGGAAATTGTTTTTGGCACAGTGTTCTAAAAATATTCCATTTATAACCTCTGGTCAATAGTGTATCAAATAAGGATGAAAATGGTTGAAAATGAATCATATATGGGCTACCTCATGAGAACAAAACTGCACTAAAAGGTAATGTTCTTACATTTCTTTTGTATTATCAACAATACATATTAGGTAATATTCTTACATTTCTTTTGTATTATTAACCTTACCTATTCTTACATTTCTTTTGTATTATCAACAATACATATTAGGTAATGTTCTTACATTTCGTTTGTATTATCAACCTTACCTATTATTACATTTCTTTTATATTATCAACAATACATATTAGGTAATGTTCTTACATTTCTTTTGTATTATCAACATTACCTATTCTTACATTTCTTTTGTATTATCAACAATACATATTAGGTAATGTTCTTACATTTCTTTTGTATTATCAACATTACCTATTCTTACATTTCTTTTGTATTATCAACAATACATATTAGGTAATGTTCTTACATTTATTTTGTAGTATCGACATTACCTATTACGAAGTGTTCTTACATTTCTTTTGTATTATCAACAATACCTATTAGGTAATATTCTTACATTTCGAGATGTTCAACTCAGCAGATGAAAAAGTTCCTGAAACATCTTTATTTTCATGGAAATAATCTTTGGGACATAGGTTAGCAGAAGTCTGACTTGCAAACATTAAAGATACCAACAACTTCTGTCTTTTAAAAACGTACATCAAAGAGAAAAATATATATGTTTGCCGGGAATTATAAACTCTGATTTTGCCGCTTGCATTTGGTATGAGTCGCGCCTTTGTGATTTTTAAATGAGCTGACGTGAAATGATACGCTCAGCGAATTTTATTTAAAAGTTTAGCAAAGGCAATTTTCTAGCATCTGTGGGGTTTTAATACTGTGACCAAGTTCATTTAACTTCCTTAAAATCAGTTGACGTTTTAGTGCTATTGATATCCGTGTTCTGGAGCTCAGTTTATAACATGATCTGTGTAACGATTCATGACCCATATGCTAAGATTTAAGATGAAATGGTCATTAATTCCTTAATTGTTTCCTTCAATTGCATTATGATACATTTCCTGAATGAGTGTGTATTGACACTATTACTTTTCTCAAACCCATTGCATGCGAACTAGCGGTCGAGAGATGCACAAATATTTTACTTGTTTGAGTGATTTACATTATTTAGATAGATTCCGATACAAGTTATGTGCATTTAATGGACAACAAAGGCAACACCATGAGAAAAGTGATATGCATGCATTGCATAGTATCTACTTTGCAAGAAATATAAAAAAGTGATATCTATGCTTAGAATCTGTAGAGAAAAGTGATAAATATATATGCATAGTTTAGGTAGAGAAAAGTGATATCTATGCATAGTATCTGTAGAGAAAAGTGATATATATGCATTGTATATGTAGATAAAAGTGATATATATATATATATATATATATATATATATATATATATATATATATATATATATATATATATATATATATATATAATATGCATAGCATCTGTAGAGAAAAGTAATATATATGCATTGTATCTGTGGAGAAAAGCGATATATATGCATAGTATATGTAGAGAAAAGTGATATATATATATATATATATATATATATATATATATATATATATATATGCACATCATCGGTTGAGAAAAGTGATATAGATGCATAGTATCTGTTGAGAAAAGTGATATATATGCATAGTGTCTGTTGAGAAAATTGATATCTATGCATAGTACCTGTATAGAAATGTAATATATATGCATAGTATCTGTATAGAAAAGTGATATCTATGCATAATATCTGTTGAGAAAAGTGATATCTATGCATAGTATCTGTGTAGAAAAGTGATATAAATATATATATATATATATATATATATATAAATATATATATATATATATATATATATATATATATATATATATATATATATATAATCTGTAGAAATTAGTGATATATATGCATACTATCTGCTGAGAAAAGTTATATTTATGCATATAATCTGCTTTTCAAGACAGCTGTTATTTTGTGTTAATGTCAGGAATTATTTGATATTAAACATCTTAAAACACCTTCAAGTCCAAAACTGTCCTCTTTTACCTACATAATTTAACAGCGGACACCGATACTCCACCCCCATTAATCCGTCTAACTAGATTTCCTTATAAACTGCCAGGTGCGAATTCAGACAACTTTGTACATAGATTGGCATGTGATAATAATAATGAGGACTTTGTGTAGCGCCTAATATTTAGAAGCCCTAAGCGCTTTACGACATCAGTAATAATATTGTTATGAAATGTGTGTTGAGTAAGTTTGTGATTAGCTTATTATAACCTTCTTCTCATTTCTTGCTATGAGAAGGAATTACTCGTAAGTTAAGGAACGTCACTGTCCATGGTGTGTGAGAGAGAGAGAGAGAGAGAGAGAGAGAGAGAGAGAGAGAGAGAGAGAGAGAGAGAGAGAGAGAGAGAGAGAGAGACAGACAGACACACAGACAGACAGAGTTCAGGCTCTCTTAAAAGAGTGTCGCCACAATGATGGGATACAGCTACATCTGTAATGAAAAATACAAACTCTTGCCAGCTTCTGGGTATGAGGAATTGACCTGGGCGATATGCGCGTTTATTTATATTCGTCTGGCGCACGTCAAGACCAAATGTGGCCATCTCTCAGTAGACCAGGCTAGCAGAGATGCTTATTATCCATTAGATAAGAACCATTTTGTTTTACGTCATTCGACAGAAAGTTAGGCCCAATCTCTTTAGTCAATGCACTGGAAATTCGCCAATGTATAATCTTGAAATTTACGTGGCTTGCAGAATTATATTTGTTACTGAGCAATTTTAGATTTCTTGAGGAACCAGCGAAAAGAGCATGTAATGCCTTCAGTAACATCATACAGTTATTCCACACAACAATGTACAATTGTATAGCTTACTGGGTTTATACAGCACAGCGATGTACATTGACTTTTGTTCGCTTGCGCAGCATTTATATATATAATTGTGCTTTAGAAATAAATGAAATCAATCTTAATATATTTTAGAAACTTACTTTAATACAGGTGAGCAAATAATTACTTTAATGCAATTTAAAGAAAATGGCAATCTTATTAATTTTACTAAAAAATTTATCCTAATAATATAACCACATAAAACAAAAAACAAAACAAAATACCTTTAAATTAGAAAACATAAAAAAAATTATGAAAATATTTAAAGTAGGAAACATTATTAGGTCTTTAAGTTTGTTCTTGCAGCCGAAAAAGGTGCCTTTGAAGAACACTCTTGAAAGGGATCACTGTGTCATTTTGTTTAATGTCAATGGACAATTCGTTCCACATTGCTGGTATGCAAAACAACTGTGTCCTTATGACTTCATTTCATAGTGGGGATAATGAGTATACGATGATCAGAAGAGGAGCGTAGATATCTTGCTGGTGCGTACACATGGGTGGGGCCATATAGGTGTGTTGGAATGGAGTCTGTCAATGAAACACAGTACAGAGAAAAATGTTTGTGTTTGATTCTGGATCGAATACATTGCCAATGTATGGTACAGACCAGCGGGGAAGAGTGCTCTGATCGAGGTACTCTAAAGATGATAAAAGCTTCTGTGCTTTGAACTTTTTGATGTTTCAGGAGGAAATATTGAGACGAACCAGACAGAATTGAGTTACCATAGTCCAGCCTTGAAAGTACTAATGAACACACAAGTGTTTTAGTGGCATCAACTGAAAGATATTTGCGAATGGAGTTGATGCGTCTCAGCTCAATAAATGCAGCATATGTTCATGATATGTTGGTACAATGTGTGTATACTGTCTAAAGTAACACCTAGGTTTCATATTGACTGTGGTGTGAATTTCATATTGGTGCTGCTGATATTTATTGTTTGCGGTAAAGAATGTGAATGGGAAGATCCTTGTTTTGTGATCAGAATGGCCTTAGTTTTATCGTCATCCATATGCAGCTTGTTACATATCATCCATCATTTCACATCAGAAACGCACCTCTCTACTCCTTGTATGGTAGCATCAACTTCAGTTGGGTAGCTAGAATTATACATGTGGGTGTCATCAGCGTACAATTGGTGAGACGCTGGATGATTATATATGACACTTGAGAACTGCTGAGTGTACTGAATGAAGTGAACAGGTCCATGAACAGACCCCTTTGGAACACCACAACATAGATCAACTAGGCTGTAATGTATTCCAATTGCAAATAACAAGTTGTATCCTGTTGACTAAGTAGGACTTGAACCACAGTAAGGCTGTATTGTGAATGCCTAATACATGCTGGAGACGGTGCAGTAATATATCATGGTGTATTGTGTCAACTGCTGAAAACAAATCAAGCAGGGTGAGTACTGTAATATTTCCGCTATCCATCCAAAGTAGAGATAATATCATTAACTACTTTCAGAAGAATAGTTTCAGTACTTTGGCAAGAGCGATTTGCAGACTGTACATTGCCAAAAAGACTGTTTCAGTTCATAAGAGAAACAAGTTGGGTTAGAATTACGTTATTTAAGATTTTGGTATATGAACGGGAGATTAGAAACTGGGCGGTAGTTCTTTAAATCATTATGGTCGAGTGTTAGTTTCTTCAGCAGAGGCTTTACAATGGCAGTTTTGAAAAATGATGGGAATTTCCCGATGAGAGAGTATTATTAATAACATTAGCTAGTGAAGGCGACATTGGATCTAAGTACTCAAGCAGAAGTGATGTTGGAATTGGATCAAGTTCACATGATTTTGGTGCACTCTTCATCGTGATTGTCCATACTAACAGTTGTTGCTGAAATTCTGTATCGTAACTGTATGGTGTCGACGAGTCAATTTGAAATTGTGTTGTCAAGCTTATCTCTAATGGATTTTGCCTTGTAACGGAAGAAATCTGCAAACAAGTCAGGGAAGTCTACTGGGGAGAAGGTAATTGAAAGTGCTGTACATATTTTTCTTGAATAATTATCTCGAAACGTTCTTTGCAGCTGGAACTCTCCGTGATCTTAGTGTTGTAGTCGGATAATGTGGCTAAGTCTAATATGTTTGTGACGTTCTTCCTAGCAGCTTCATATATTTGCTTGTGAATAGTGAGTCTGGTGGGAAGCCAAAGCCTCTCGACTTTACGGCGGTCTCTTTTAGCAGTGTGAAGCTGGTCCTTAATACTGCTATACCACGGAGAACACATTTTATCATGGAATTCTTTGTGATAACAGCAGTTCCACCTCCGCAAGAGGCGCGGGGAACGACTTGATGGAGTAACCGGTGGGTGTCATATCCGCACAGTTGGGCTCATCGCCTGGTGTTTTTATCCATGTTTCTGTCAGGAAGAAGACGTCGATATTCTGATCGTTGAAAAAAGTAACTATTTCTTTGCGCTTTTCCGGTGGTCCTACAGAGTGTGCATTGATAAACAACATAGTGAGGGAGCAAGTAGTAAATGTACAAAAAAGCAGCCAGAGTGATACTTTTGAATTATTAATTTTTTTCCAAGCTCAGTCCGAGTACAAGGATACACAATATTTCGAATGGATGACCCTCAAGCCGAAGGCTGGGTGGAGGGTCCCACATAATGTAAGCATACTTATTTGTCATGTTAACCCATTTAAGTAGCTATGTTACATGTTGTTACATGAAAACATAAAATATGAAGCTGGACGTGGCTTGCCTGTTATGTCTGCTTCCGAACTTTGATAAAGGGGCTAGTACATTTCTTTAGTACTGAGGTTAATGTGTGTGCATGGACGGACAAATGGATGAACATGCAAATGCAAGTTTGTGAAATATATGCCCAAAATCAAGCATTTTTTACGGCTATGTGGTCTTAATAATGTAATAGAAAAGACTGAGAAACAACAAACATTGTAATATTCAACAGATTATGTTTTTCCCCAGAATATCGAGTAAAAGTGTAAAACGGGAATTTATGGCAATAAGAAATAAATCCAAGATAATGATACAATTAATCCAAATTATATCGCAGGCTGGAAATCTTGAAGTGTCTATGATGACTCGTGTAGTGGGATTGTACCGCCAAGTGTGTGGATCACAATAACACAATCCTATAATATATCCTTTTTTAAATTTCGGTATAAATTAGGCTCCATTTTCGAGCATGTTGTTTTCTTTAGCACATTGAATTTCCATAGAAAAAAACACTTAAATTAAATAATTTTAGTAAATAAATTCCAGCCCAAATAAATTACTGGACACAAACATAAAATGCAACTGATTCTGCTAGGATCTTATAGCATGAATTATTAATGTTTAGAAAAAACAAGATTATATAGCCTCTACTTGTCCTCAGCTCGGAATTAGAATTTCCTCAACAACGACAAAACTATTGCCTACTGGAAAGTTTCCTTCTGAAAGTTTCTAAATGTTTACAAGATAAGATGTAAAGTTTTAATTAGAAATCTGTTATTTAAGTCATCCAATAAATGGTAGTAAACAAAATCCGAAACTTCATGGGGAAGTTCCAAAGTTCTAGACCCAGATTGAGATAAATATGTTTACTACAAAAAAATCAATGACTTAAGTTAGGTTGAAAATGAACATGATTTTGAACAATGTCAAGTCCATTACACAATTATCTGTAACATATAATGAAATAGATAAAGCAAACTAACAAATAATGCAAATTAAAGATACATAGCAACATCATTTGTTTTCAATGTTTTCGCAATACCTACATCAAGTGATTTTCTTTAATGCTGAGACATTTAGTTCAGACTTGGAATACTTCAAATAATCTGTAAATATGTAACTTTTGTATTCTTTTTCTTTCTTGTGACAATGAAACTCGTGGTCTCTAAGATTTGGAACAAATTACTAATATGCACATGCAAACAAACAAACATGCATGAATCCATAAGTTCATTCATCATCCTTCCATCCTAATATACACATACATCGTTTAATTGTATTCTACTTAATTTTACTTTGGAAACAAATGCCAGCTATTTTGGTATGAAATTTAAGCAGCTAAAACTTTAGTGTAACACACAAGGGGTCTCACAAACTAGCAAATCAAACAACTGGCTTGATGTCGATGCTTTCATATATCCAAGTACCTCAAAAGTTCTCAACTCAAAGGGGTTTTAAGAAGAAAATATAAAAGAGAAGTTGCCTCTGATCACCTAATGACTGTTGTTCGTCCGTAGATTCGACTAGGACCTCTCTAGTCATCAGAGGATTGGAGGGATGGGTATGTTCTGTGTATGCGCTGTTGGCTGATGAGGCCAACCCTTGCACGGAATGTTCGTTTGCGTAAAGGACAGGATGGATGTGTGACATCTCGAGGATGATTAATGGCAAGTGCTAGTTTGGTTTGCGTTTACAGCTCAGCAGCTGATGTCCTGCTAGACTGGCACAGCTTGGAACCTCTGTGCACAGAGGAACACCAAGTGACTCAAGTGTTTGCTGTTTACTCCCAGGACTCACTGTTTATGTTAAATCTTTTTTTTTGCAGCTCTCAGATTGTTTTTGAAGCGTTTCTGCTGACCTCCGTGGGATCGTTATCCTTCCCGTAGCTCGCCATAGACGAGTTTCTTAGGCAGCCAGTGGTCTGGCATGCGTACAACATGTCCCGCCCATCGTAGCTGGCATTGCGTCAGGAAAGTGTGGGTGCTATGGAGACCTGCTTGGACGAGTACCTCAGTGTACGGAACCTTGTCCTGCCACTTGATGTTGAGGATTTGCCTGAGACTTGTGGTCGGAAAGTGATTCAGATTCCTGGCATGGTGTTGATACACCGTCCACGTTTCGCATACTTAAAGTAAGTCGTGTGGGGAGCACAACTGCCATGTAGACCTTTAGTTTGGTATGGATATTGATGCTTTTTCTATTCCAGACGTTTGCATACAATCTGTAGAATGTTGCGCTGGCTCACTGGCAATGCAAAGGTTCACCTCATCGTCAATAACAGCGCTCTGTGACAGTCCAAGGTAGGTAAAGCGGTACACATCGTTCCGTTTTTTGCCGTTGAGGGTGATATTGGGCTCAACACATGGCTTTCCAAAGGCCGGCTGATGCAGGACTTCAGTTTTCTTGGTACCGATGGTAAGACCATTGCTTGTGCAGAAGCTGGATAAATAGTCAACGTTGCATTGCAGGTCGGCTTCTGAGCCAGCATTGATGGCGCAGTCATCAGCAACTAAGAAATGCCTGATGGTGTCTGTCATAACCTAGGTTCCCGCTTGAAGCTTCCTGGATTGAATAGTTTTCCATCTGTACGGTACCTGATGCCGACTGCAACCTATCTGTCACCGAAAGCGTTAGTTAGCATGGCGGAAAATAATAAACTGAACAGTGTCAGTGCCTTCTTTGTTGACAGTATCAAAGGTGATTGTCACGTCGACGTAATGGAGAAAAGGTCGGTGTTTTGCTCTTGAAATTTCTCTTGTAGCTGCCTCACAGCAAACTCCATGTCGATGGTCCCACGTTCGTTTAGAAATCCACACATGCTTACTGGCAGTAATTTCTGGTCAAGGTGTGTAGTGAGGCGGTTCAGTATGATTCTGGCTAGAATCTTTTCTGTAATTGAAAGTAAGGATATACTCCGGTGGTTGTCACAGGCCTGACGATTCCTTTTGCACTTAAACGGGTGGATTAGGAAGCATCTTTGAATTCCTGCTGCCATATCAGTACAAAAAATTAATGGAGCCTTTTCCACTGTACCATCTTTCTTCCTTGTACACTTCAGCTGGGATGGAGTCTGAACCAGGATTTATCGCTTTCTGTGTCTCAAGCAACTTTGGAGGGTCATCCATTGCTTAGTGGATGTGTAATTGGGGAAGATGACTCATGGCTTCATCATCGATGGATGAAGGGCATTTCAGGAAACTGTCAAAGTCTTCAGCCCATCGTCGAAGAATCCTCTCTTTTTCAGTAATTAGTGTGTTCATGTCTGCGCTGCGAAAGGGGTTGATCCAGAGGATGTAAGTCCATACACTTATTTTCACAGCATTATAGAAGTTCTTCGTGTCATACTTTTCTGCGTAAAACGGGAGCTCGTCAGCTTTGATGCTAAGCTATGTGTCTCACATCTGACGAAGCATCTGCTGTACAGTTCTGCCTATGGTGTTGTACGCATCTATTCTAAAGGTCGACATGGGGTTGCTGAGGTAGGTTTGAAAGAGCCGGTGTTTCTCATCCAGCAACTACTTGATCTCGTCGCAGTTCTGATCAAACCAGTCTTGATGCTTTCTGGTTGAGGATCCTAGGATGTACGAAGCTGTGCTATAGGCCAGCTCATTGAATGCTGCTAAGTCAGTCTCCTCTCTCTGATTGTCGAGAGGGTGGATTTCAGATGTTATTCCAGGACACCCACCAAAGACGTTTTGGTGCTGGTTCATTTTAACATGTTGTCGTTCATTCGGTATGCAGCCTTCTTTTCCTATGGGCGTCTTTTGGGCTGAATGTGGATGTTGAGCTTGGTGATGATGAGGGGATGGTCAGCGCCTCACAATGACTTGGTCACACGCACATCCTGTCTGTCCCTCTTCCTGATAATGAAGTAGTCGATGAGATGCCTGTGTTTAGAGCATGGGTGCATCCATGACGTCCGGTTACGTGTAGGGAGGCTGAAGACTGTATTGGTTATCAGCAGTTCATACACAGCGCAAGGAAGAGCTAATGACTGTTTTTTCACGAAACTCTAATTTCACATTTACACGGTTTTCTTGTTATATTTGCTAGACCCATCTACGTGGTTTCCATGGCGAAGATTGCTACCTCAGGTCAGGCTCCAGATAACACGACTCAAACGCATAATACAAATAGTGTATTCCATAGGTTTGTTACAATATAAATATAAATCGTTCTTTCGGTTTCTCTCCAGGTTTTACTAACTGTAATGGGAAAAAACAGTATAAAACTGTATGAACTGTTATATTTTGGATAACGGAACGTTCATTTTTCCATTTCTGAATTAACATGTAATGGTGCAACTTAAATTCGAATGTAGAAAACACGTTACGATACTCTAAATGCATGTTTGGTAGAAAGAGCTAATCAGTGTTTGTCACTGTTTGCCCATTGCGAGAAGATGATCAGTACATACATGGGCCCCCGATACAAATACTCATCAAAGGTGTAAGGTTTGAGAATTGGTAATGCACCGTACGGAATAGTGGCGATAACATTTCATTATATTCTTTTGTCCCGGTCAGCTTTTGTCAGGCACATTGCAGAATGTTTGGAGTGCAATTATTTATTGCAAACCCAACACCTCATAAATAATTAAGAAAAAAGCCATACATACATACATACATACATACATACATACATACATTGCTTTTGCTTTCAACCGTCCGGTGGCCTAGTGATTAGAGCGTCCTCCCCGGAAGCGGGAGGTCGTCGGTTCGATCCCCGGCCGAGTCATACCAAAGATTTACAAAAATGGTACTAACAGCTGCCTCGCCTGGCGCCCAGCATTAAGAGGTTAGTGTTAGGACTGGTCGGCCTGTGTCAGGATAATGTGAATGGGTGGGACATCATGCTACATTTCTGCGGCATGTTTTCCCAGTGCTAGACATCACTATAAACTGCCCCATTGCAGACATCATAGCGATATGACTGAAATTTTTTTAAAGCTTCGTTAAAAATCCTAATCAAACAAATAATCAAACTTCTGCTTTCCTTTTGCTATAAATCCATTACGGAATACGTATTTTTGTCGGGGTTTACTATGGGACTCAATGGAAATAAACCATATATCTATGTATTAAAATCGACAATAGTACAACAGTTTTGATTCAATCTCATAAAATGTCTATGTAATTGAATGTGTCATTTGAGACATTATCTAGATATTGTTTGGGCACATCTCTTGATGTAATGTCTTACTGGCTGACAACATATCTAAATCTGACAACTTCTATCCATAAAAAAGTGACACGATCCATTACAAAAAATATTCTCTTATATCTAAATTTATTAACAGAAAAAGGGGGACTTATATGGTAAATTATTTTGTCCACAAATTCATGGGAACGGTATAAGTGTAATAAATGTTAGATGGGATTTTTTTTGTAGGACGCCAGAAAGAAGGAAAGGTTTGTTGTGTTCTCATTGGGTGATTATGCGTGATTAATATAACCAGTCTAAAGCAGGAAGTTATATTCAACTGACTAATTTGTAAGAGGACTAAGTTCAGGAGTAGCGAGGTAAGGATATTTTTAATAATTAAATAATTAAGCAAAAATAGTTGTTCATGTAGAATGTATTTACTACATAGAGAATAATGCACAAGAATATTACAAATTTTGCTGTGTACGAGTTTAATTTGTGCGATTGTTTGTTATCAAAGGTAATATGATTGATATCGAAAGTAGAAACCCCAACATAGTTATTCACAGATTGTAAAATTACACACAAACATCGGAACTTTCACGCAAGAGTACACTAACCTTTAAACAAATTATAAATACATTTTTATTTATATATACTTAGACTTGCATATTACAAAATCAATAAGGGCCTATCGTGGTATAAAGCGCTCGTCATTACCGATCACTGCCACCTCACATCTGTCTGTGTCGGTTAAAGTCCCATTCTTGGTAAATGTATGTGATAGAGCATGTCAGTAGATTCTCGTTGGTCTATAGTTTTTACCGGGGGTTTCCTGGGTTCATCCTGGTTGGTTATCCTTACGGCATATATGTGATGTTATAAAATGTTATCACTGAAAAATGTCATTAAACCCGGAAATTATATATTTGTATCATGTATTACGTGTATAAGAAATAGACAGAATAAAATCGTTATATCAAACTTTAATTTATTCAACATCCTGCCTCTTTTCTCAAAAGTCCTAATGTTCCTCTTCCTCCTCGCTCTATCCACCAATCTACATGCCTAATCTGCAGTTTACCTTATATCTACATTACATGTCTAGTTTAGTAAATGCCTATATGTAGTTATCAATTAACACAAGAACCTACCTATCTTTATATCCATGACCGGAGTCACCTGTCCGTCCAATGGAATTGTTTTAGAATAGTTTTCCTTATTTTACAGTAAATATTATAAACAAATTTCATTTTGTCACGAAGACTTTTGTGTTCATCATTTATGTTGATATTTGTTTGGTTTTTTATTGCCAATATTACAGAATGCGTATACAGTGTAGAAAACAGTTTTCATTTTCGTTTCATAACGGCCTTTCCTATTTCAAATAAGTCGCGTGCTTTCGATTTGAGAGATGCGAATTTTTTAGCCCGTAAGAATTCTTGTTTTTCTTCTTTCTATTTGTTTTTCTTCTAGAACATGACGTACGATGAAAACTTTATATCGGTAAAATATATGTTGTGTCACTGGATACTTCCTTGGTTGGTCTACACGAATCTTTTTACAACATCACATTACTGCTAAAATCTGAATAGATCTGCCTTTTGAATAAGTTCGTTGTTGCAAGATTGTGCCGATATCAGTTTAGTTAATCATATTTCCAGACAATAGCACCTCTGTCGTATTTTAGCGTGCGACTTTGAGACAAGGACATTATAAATGAACGCTGACCATTATTAGAGGTAAGTGACACATTGATTTAAACGAGCTTCAATCCGTATCTTCTTGGTCCCTATTTATTTTAGCGATCGTACTTTGTCTAGTCATTGCACATGTCTTCCTATAAGATACATTGAATCTTGATGGCATTGGATTTAATTTATAAATTCTACCTTTTGGCTAAATTCTGAATAGCAGCTTGTCAGTCATGTCATTTAGTGTACACAATATCCGAATCAAGAAAACACATATTTCACCTATATACTCAAAATAATCAGGTGTCAGAACGCCAGTAGAAACATGAACACTTGCCGAACACTCCTTAAGCGCTGTAATTTAGTACAACCACATTGTAATTATTAATGGTGGCTTTTATTAGCTAGTGTGCCTGCTAAGTAACTTGGATTGCTTTTCTGGGAGGTGTTGATATTATATTCTTTGACACTGAAGAATCCACTTAGCCCCACCACATAATTTAAAAAATTGAATTACACACATGCAAGTATGAACTTATGCCAAGAGGAAAATAGACTAGGCCATACCAGGAAGTAAATACATGTTTTTCAATCTAGCTAAAGAAAGAGTAAGAGCTATAAATATATAAAAGTCCTGTTTCTTATCAATGTTAATAACGTCGAGCAGTTAAAATGGTGCGAGTCTCTTAAGATAAAAATTATATACAAGTTAAAGATATGTTGTTATCGATAACGATATATCTGTAGGTTTTGAAATTTGTATATACAAATCAATGTCCTTAATCCAATGGCAAATACGAATCTTGACCCTCGTCCAACTGACACAGTGACAATTAGAAATCTTCCATGTAATTTGAGATCATTTTAAAAGCCGGGATTGTTCCCCTTAAGAGGAAAGAAGTCACCAACGTATGACGAATTACTGGCGGTGAGCAACACAAAGTGAATGTCACCCCAACGTAAGTGCATATCACGACCGTTATTTCCGATTCAAAATCATTACCATTATCATTACTATATACATGACGCCAATTGACTGAAATGTGTATCCGTTTTTTTCTTTTAATTTCACTCGGTGGATTATCGACAATAACAGCTGTACCAGATATTTTCATTTTCCTGTGGAAAGTGTTTGAAAAGGGTGTCTGCGTGTATATATGTGGTGTGGTGGGGTGAAATATATTCACGCGATCAGTGGCACCATTGAGGTCACAAGGTCAAGTCGTGACCTTTTAACCACTCAGACTTGTGACTTAATGGTTTATTCATATTATTACAGTTAACACCGTGCATTTCTTCGTTCATCACGAAACAAATGAAAGCAATGTACAAAACTGTTATTTCCTCACCTTTATAGGTTTGCAATATATAGGTTTCGTATGGCAAATAGTCAAAGGTCAATAACTCACTCGTTGGCTGCGGTCACTCTGAGCTCCGTACTCTTATGCACTTCTTAATTGTTAATCATAATCGCTGTTCAAGCATATTTTATCCTGTGTATAATGCATGCAACTCATCAACATTGTCAACAGGTTTTTAGGGCATGTAATTTACACATATAAACTGTACACACATTTCGTTTGTTCTTTATGTCTTTTATTTGACATATAAACGTAAAACCTCCGTGTAATTTTGGACATTATGTCGTGTAATCTACATATGTAAACTGAATACACATGTATTTTGACCTTTATGTCCTGGAATATACATATGTAAACGGGAGACTTTATAATTTGGTCATTATAATTTGTAATGTACACACACTGAACATCCAAAGTCATTTGATTATTACATCCTGTAATTTATATTGATAAACTTGACGTCCATTTAATTTCTCTTTATGTCATGCAATTGAAACATGCAAACTGAACACCCATATTCTTTTGGGCTTTATTCCTGTAATTTACATTTGTAAACTGAACACTATCTGAGGTGTTCTTTATATCCTATAATGTCCATATGTAAACTAGACATTCATGTCATTTGGTCATAATATCATTTAATGTATATTTGTAAACTGAACAACCATGTCATTTGGTCATTATGTCCTGTAATTTACATAGGGAAACCACGGTGACCGCAAATGTTTTAACGAAAAACAGACTTGAACCTGGATATCTCGAATCATTAATCTCCTAGCAACTATGACACTTGGTTGCACGCGATGTCCTATTTTTATTTTGCGAACACGAGTCTGAGGCAGACTTAACTTCTCCCAGCACGTTATGTTATACATGTAACACAATATTGTTAACATGTAACCCAGTATTGTTATACATGTAGCCCAGTATTGTTAACATGTAACCCAGTATTGTTAACATGTAACCCAGTGTTGTTAACATGTAACCCAGTGTTGTTAACATGCAGAACAATCTAACATAATAAGATCTTACCACCAATATCAGACATTTTCGTAATTATTGGCTGAAATAACTTTAGACAAATTTCGGGCCCCCACACATCTGGGAAAATTAATTTCGTTTTCGATGTTAAGAACCAGAGAATAGATGGAGGAATTAAATTTTTATTAAAATGTCACCAAAGAATCAAACAATGCTGGAACCTCAATCAAGCAGATTTTAACATGAAACTGAGTTCGGGAAATGTGTAATGTTTCTGGCTAGTTATGTCTTGTTTTACTAACAATTATCCCATAGTATCATCAACTAGAGTTTTGTTCTAGCGCAACCACTGGATTTAATAGTAATACTTATAGTTTTATTTTCTTCGATTTTGTTGATATTTTTCCCCCCAATCCTGAAACATCAAAAAATCATAATCACTGTCGTTTCTTTGAACATACTAAGTTTGGGTTCACATTTACACTTTTGACGCCATTTAATATCAGATTCCAGCACCGGTATCCGATGAACACAGCATTGTGTTTTAAATGAGAGGTTAAATAAACTACGGCATGGGAATAGTTGCGGGGATAGTGGAGCACAGTTCAGTGACACATATACAGTCTTTGTTTTATATGTTTAACAATGGAAAGTGATACATTTGCTGTTGGCCAGGGAATTTCCTTTCTTCATTTATCGGTGTGAACCTGTTATTGCTGTTTAGTAATCAACGGCACGTGCTCCAACTTTATTTACACTGATGGGTTGCGATACACGATATTATCTTTAAACGCTCAGCTCGAAGTTATTAAGGCCTATTTTTATGAGGCCTGATGATTAGACCTTTAACACTGTGAATATTTCTCTTATCGTTACACCATTCTTTTTAGGACAGAGGGACACCCAGTTTTAGAGGTGAATAGGTCCAAATTGATGTACTGAAAATTTTAAATGTCAATGCCTATTTTAGGCTATGACTCACCGGCAATCCATGTTTTTCATTGTTTAATCCCAACAGTCTCGACTTGTAAATGGACCTAAATAGTTAGGTGTCAGTAGGCGATAGGTACAAGTATACAATCATTTGAGTATATAAATATACATGTCGTCACCATGTGTGTGTATGTTTATATTATATACATACAGATAGTGGTGTTTTCAACTTTCATTTTTCGTATCAGTTTTGCTGACTCGGGTGATAAGGGTTCCATCTATTATTTGTCTTCCGGAAGATTTACGGAGTAGCTAGGGAAAATGTGACAGGTTAGCTCTTGTCATTTAAAATTATAAAGTCTTATTCAAATCACGTTATTTCACTATAACTTTAAGCGAAGGACTGGTTAAAGACTATCGTTTTCCATCCATTTTTCTGCCGAACAAAGTGATTTCCAAATATACGTATATGTCAACCGGATAAATGAAGCTTAAAGTTATTTTTAAAAAACCAATATCCCTTTGTGTTATAAATTGTCTGATATAAAGATAGGTATTTGACTATAAACATCGCTTTCATGTTGCATTTCAGTGAATGCTCATGTTAAGTAGAAACTTATTTCACGTCCAGAATAACCATTAACATAATGGTAATTTTCCAGTTATCATATATGTCGTGTCGTGACCGTGTTATCAGTTATAATACGTCATAATAGTCACCTGACGAAGGCTAATTGAGGTTATACATCAATTTATTGATATACAGTTGTTATGTATTAATCATGCGTATTCATCTATCTAATAAGAAAATCCCGCTCTTTTGTAATTAAGCCACAAGAATTTTTTTTTTTCATAGCAAAACCAAAGATAACAGAGTCTGTCTTGAAATATGTTTCGGTGTTGGATGTTCTTTGGTCACGGTATTATGGAAAATTAATTAATTAAATATTACTCTTCAACATTTGTTTGCAAACTTTCTTCTTTTTTTTAAAAAGAATAGAAAGTAAGTTAGATTTTTAAAATATTTTCTAGGAGGTGAAAATAGCCGAATTGTATGCATATAGTTCCCGTCCTTTGTTACTGCGATTAGAACTGCATTAGTACATCGATGTCAGGTCTGAAATGTTCTAATAATTTAGAAATGTGACTTTTTACAAATTTAACTCTTACATATAATACTTCAGACTGTGTATTTAGTTAAATTAAAGACTGTGTATTCCATATAAAAATGAAGAGATTTATTTAACACAGTTCTTGCACAGATTGATAGAGTGAAGATTGATGGGGTGAAGATTGATAGAATGAAGATTGATAGAGTGAAGATTGATGGGGTGGTGAGAATAGGACCATCACAGAGTGGTCGTATCCGATAGATTCCAGACGTCGACATTTTTTAACAAAATATTTTAATGGTTGTGAGTTTACCTGTAAGAATTTTGGTTCTTTTTTTATTTTAATCCGCATTTAACCATTGACTGTATTCCCTTGGCAAAGTCGATGTATAGTACCGTAAAAAAAAATGCTGTACCCATATTTCCATTGTTACTTAATTTTGGTTTGCAATCAACACTCGTTTGTCGTCGAGCTCTCTATTATATTCAGGCGTGATTATGAGTGTCGTGATAGTTTAAACCGCTAATAAACCGCTAATAATAATTTTAGTATTTAGTATCTCTTCATTGCTTACATAAATGTACAGGCTTGGTATATTTTAAGCTATTTTCATGAATTATGTGTGTACGCACGCGCGTGTATGTATGTATGTATGTATGTATGTATGTATGTATGTATGTATGTATGTATGTATGTACGTGTATATATATATATATATATATATATATATATATATATATATATAATTTAGCAACAGATGTACACTGCTCGAACTGCTCATGGGCTTTTCAGCATAAGGATTGAGTACTGACTAGTTCACGTATATGAGTATTTTACGTATATGAGTATTTTACTTATGTAAGTATTTTACGTATATGAGTATTTTTCGTATACGAAGGCCCACTTGATCGGATTTATGTGTCCACTGAGGGATGGTTTTGGCCGTTCGTTTCTAACTACCCACCCCGAACATGTTCAATTGCTGCGTAATATACACAGGTTTTAGAAAATGGAAATCATTTTAAGAAGCATTTTTACATAAAAGTAAAATACTAGACTTCATTAAGGATATGCTTTTACACATTGATATCATTTTGTTAAGTTTAAAACTTAACTTTTTTTATTTGTAAGCAGTCGTCTCGAGATGATGTCAAGTGTTTGAGAAGATTTAAGGCCCCTAAACAGATAGCAAAACGATTAGGAAACTAACTATTTTTGTTGTGAGGTGACATTTTCAAACATACATATATGGTACTAATTTTTTTATTCGTTTGCTGTGGGAAATAATACAGAGGACTTCATAAAAAACTAATTTTGTGATTCTATGTATCTCATTGCAGTTCTATACTTTGTCTTAAAGTCCTCAGAAAATGGAGGAATAAAAGAATATTAATAATAAAAGTGATAGAATAGAGACACATATTGAGAGAGAGAGAGAGAGAGAGAGAGAGAGAGAGAGAGAGAGAGAGAGAGAGAGAGAGAAATTCCATCATACATTTTGTTAATACAAGAATGACATGGATTAACTGTATTTGGTTTGTGTAAGAGCTTTTAGGGAAGAGTCACACAAATAGGCAATCCAGCTCAGAAGCAGTTGGAGTAAAGAACTTTGCCCATGGACATACCACGGTAGTTGACCTGGTTTAGTCCAATGGTAGGATTCGAACTCGCTCCTTTTCGGTCGCTAGTTTGGCATGGGAACCACTGCTCCACAACGGTTTCTATCTCCATTATTTGCCTCTTACGATATGTTTGGTTCTCTAGTTTGTTACAAATCTACGCTTCTTTTCGCTTTTCCTTTTCTTGTTTTTAATTCTTAGATTTTAGGACACTGACTGTCATTATTCAAGGTAAGTTCATATCATTGCAGCTGTCTTTGGTTTTATTTATGTAGAATAAAATGTTGCAGGGTCAGTTAACATCGTTGCAGCTGTCTTTGTTTTTATTTATGTTAAATGAAATATGAAATACGAAGACAAGCAATAAAGCTACATTTGCCACATTGTGAAACTATCTAAGTATTATGAATGAATCTAATATTTATGTGACATGGATCGTAGATGGATTATATATACTTATTACAAATATATTATTTTCACTGTATACATACGGAGTCGCTCTAGTCCTATTACATAAATAACACATACGATTTTGTTTAGCAATATTTGTGACTTATATAAGTTTTGCATTCAACTTTAGACACTTCTTTCCACCAAGATAGATTGTGTGCGTGCGTGCGTGCGTGTGTGTGTGTGTGTGTGTGTGTGTGAGAGAGAGAGAGAGAGAGAGAGAGAGAGAGAGAGAGAGAGAGAGAGAGAAAGAGAGAGAGAGAGAGAGAGATGACTCTATGGCCTTAAACCAAGTATCTGAGAAGGGCGACAACAAAGGAGACTTGTAAACTACAAGGTTGTGATATTTTTTTGATTAGGTTTGTGAAAGGCAGGGCTCAAGTACTTCAAAGCTGAATATCATATACTGAGTATTTGTACTTGTTACGAAAGAAGCAACTATAACTACCATTACAGCAGCTTGGATGTGAAAATGGTATAAGGCAGTTACAGCTGATATTGCCAAGTCCATATAAAATTTAAAAAATCATCGGCAATTTTCAGAGCCCGCATTGGTCACTTGGAAACAAGATACTACTTTTAGAATTGCCAAAATTAAACAAAATACAAATTCCTTCAGAAGTCTTGTTGGAAGTGTATTTTCCTGTGACTATTTATAACTTTCCGAAGACGGGATGTAGGGATTGACAAACATACACTTAATGACAGGCACACATTTATCAGGCATTGACATTAATGCTTTAAGGATGGAGCCAAGTGATGTCTACTGTTATATGCTTTTTCCTAGATTTCATTCTTTCACTAAACAGCTGCCATTTGTCGCTTGATAAATATTGACAGAAGGTGTATTGCAAATTATAATCCTTATGATGTAGATTTGATTATTTAGTTTCATATCGAATGTACGTGTTGTTTTTTTTTCCTTTTGTTTATTATATAAGTTTGATTTGTTTATACTGGCTGATTATACGCATTATTAGTTAATTTCGTTACAAAACGTTGCGCTTGTTCAGGCATTAGGCAACTTCCTCCTAACGATTTTTAAATCTAAACGTGATGCGAGGCGTATTTGCCCACCCTTGCTTTTGATATTTGTTGTGTACCAAACCAACGATCACAGAGAGCGAAAGTATACTCTCTGTTCGAGTTTGTAAATTCCAAAACTGGAGTAACGTAGCCGTCTATTAACCTTGAAGAGGGAAAGGATCTTGTGCATAGAACAGAATGTTTTGTCTGTCTGTAACAATTTAAAGGTACATGTGCTTACACACACTATACGATAAAATATACTTATATAGTATCACAAAAAAGAGGAAGGTATTTAAGTTAAACGTAATACGTAGATTGAAAATTACTTAATAGTATGTCCGTATTTATAAGAATTGCGTCACCCTAAAAAAAGGGTCGCTGGGTTTGTTAAATAATCTGGTTCACACAGGTGGCAATATTATGGTTATTATAAGATGAAAGAACAGTAAATTAAATTGTATGATCAACACTCCTGGGAGGCGGGACTAAATCAACTCTGTCATGTAAATATGTTAAAGAAATAATATAGAAGAGATAGATTTATTAATCATTCAGTCATTGTAGTTGTACCTGACTCGTACAGTGGAGGTTGAAATGATGGCGTGCAACCAGATTGTAGTGCCTTTGGTTTCAGCAATCTTCTAAATTTGGAAATTGTAGAGAATATGGACCAGAGATTTTTACATTTACAGATATAAATAGTATTTTGATATGAGCACTTATATGCAGATGTTCCAACACGAAAAAAAAATAATGCACCATGATACTGCACATTCCACATCTGTAAAATAGCGTTCGGATGAATCCTTTCAATCTGAAATATTTGGAAAAGGAAATAAATTCAATATTTGTTGGAGAGTGATTTCATATATATATATGTATATATATATATATATATATATATATATATATATATATATATATATATATATATATATATATATATATATATATATATATGTATATATATATATATATATATATATATATATATATATATATATATATATATATATATATATATATATATATATACACTACTACTACTACTACTAATAATAATAATAATACTAGATGTGATTATGTGCACTGACAACAGAAAAGTGAACAGTGTCACCAAAAGTCATTTCCATTCCCAAGAATTGATAACTGTATTGACAAAATTGAAAATGCAAAATATGTCATCAAGTTCGACTTGTTAGAATGATTCTGCAAATTCCTCTTTATGGGTAAAGCATACAAAATGTCAGCTATTGCAACCCCCGATAGACTCTATCAATATAAAGTAATGCCATTTGGTATGAAAAATTCACCCTCAACATCCAAGCGTTGCGTGTAAATACATTGTTACAACTAGTATAAATGGATGTGATGTCATTATATGAACAGAAAAACTACATGGAATCTATCCAGACATTATCCTTTTGATCGACTGAGGAACATTTGATAATTAATAATTAATTAATTTAAGTAAAAGACAGTTTTGCAGAACTTGTGTCAGGTATTAAGACATATGTTTTGGAGATAATAAAGTTAAACCTATAAAAGTTCCATGTTGCTTTTTTGTATGTAATGTTTGTAACATTCGTAAGAAATCTAGCTGTTAATTTTATTGTTATTATCATAGGTGTCTTTGATTGACATAAAAACGAAAGTTTATTGCAAATATCTTTCTTTTCTATATCAGGAGAGGTGTTATCCATATCTATTTTGTAAGTCTTGGTATATATATGTGTACTATTTGTTCATGGCTTAAATTGTAGTGATAGAGAAGATATTAAATAGCTATTTTTGTACACTTGTTTGATTCTTTCCTTAAAATATTACAGTAAATGCACATGATCTATAAGTAGATGTTTCTAAAAATAAAATATGTTGTCTTATTAGGGTTAATTTCTCTTTGTTAGGTGGGATCATATGAGTTCTTAGAAGAATTAAGTTATTTTCCGCTGGATGGAATAGGTCAGGTGGATTCTTTTATGATGTGGGACATTAACGAAAAGTCATGTAGCTAGTAGTAGCAACATCCGTTATCACCCCTTTTGTTTGTATATAAGTAGGTAGGGCTGGATAATTTTAGTCAGTCTTATTTCTTATGTTCTTGTTGTAACGTATGTAATGTGTTTAAATATTATTTGAGAGGAAACGTTTGTTTAGAATATTCATTGGAACTACAAAGTGCTCATTGGACTAAAATAAATTTATGAAATAAATTGTGAATTAATTCATAGGTGTTCTAGACAATGCGATTTTGGTACATGAGATGAAGCAAGGGATGGGATAGGTGAACCAACCACTTTCTAGAATAGTCCGTTAACGAAAAAAGCTTCCTACGAAAATGTAAAGAAAAGTAAATAACGTCAAACCGAACCCTCTTTGGGTTAGCTCATTTTGTTTCACTTTATCTTTGTCGCTCTTGTTTTCAAATTTGTATGTGTGTTTGTTAACCTATCCGGGCATTTATTATTGGTCGTCACCCTATCTGTTGCTGTAGTGTGTGCGTAGTTAAATCATTATTATATCAATAATGGATACTCTCACAACTAGATTAGCTCGAGAGCGACTTGAGGCCATTAAGAAATATCCGTGATTCTGTCAAGCAGTATCTACAAGCGCGTCAGGAGTCTAAGCTTGAATTTGCAGAAGGTGCAGAACAATTATTTCAACCGGTTACGAAGGAGTTACATATGTTACCTAGTGTCTGCTTCTCACGCCGTCGGTCCCGTCATTCGAATACCCCTCTATTTAGTCATACATTGTCATAGCTATAATGATTAACTTCTTGTTTCTGGAGGTGACAATCAATGTAAAGAAGACGCCTTTACAGACCTTATCGTTATCTGCCCCTGTATTAATTTCTTTGAAAAAAAGATAGTAGATATAATTGATTTTATGATTATATGGTACCAAGGAGTAAACAAAGTGGATGACAACCACAAATAAACTAAACGATTAAGTGGTATAGTGTACACTACCCATAGTTATGATTTTACTGATATGAACATGAAATATCAATATCATTATGAATGAACGGCGTCATTAATGTTCACCGACATCTTGCAGTCTATGATCTCAAGTATGCACATGTATGTCAACAATATATATATATATATATATATATATATATATATATATATATATATATATATATATATATATATATATATATATATATATATATATATATATATATATATATATATGTGTGTGTGTGTGTGTGTGTGTATGTGTGTGTGTGTGTGTGTGTGTGTGTGTCTTCCAAGTATGTTGTTGTTTTGAAGCACATAAAGAAGAAATAATAAAGTTGTTCCTAATATAGCAGGTACGATGAAAAATAAAAACGAATAAGAATGAAAACCTGTTGGTAACTATTTTGATAAAATTGAAAAATGAGGTATATTAAGTGTTTTAAAAATATCAATAGAGAAAGTTGCTAAAATCTAAACGGTGACACATTTAAAAACCATTTAAGAATTTGATGGAATGGGACCAAAATATTTAACAATACACACACACGCGCGCGCGCGCATATATATTTTCAACTTTACTTTGATTTTTCTTGGTGGCGTACATAACGATAGACACTTTAATCATATGTGAGCTTTAAAAGAGTTTTAGAATGTTTGCGTGAATACTTAGATTATTTTCAGCTCGTTATATTAGTCCATTTAGACTAGCTCATGATCTGGTTTCACAATATAAGTAGGATATAATTGTTTACAACATCTAGACTAGCTCGTGATCTTTTTTAACAATATAAGCAAGATATAATTGTTTACAACATCTAGACTAGTTACAATGTAAGCAAGATAGAATTGTTTACAACATCTAGACTAGCTCGTGATCTGGTTTCACAATATAAGTAGGATATAATTGTTTACATCATCTAGACTAGTTCGTGATCTTTTTTAACAATATAAGTAAGATATAATTGTTTACAACATCTAGACTAGTTACAATGTAAGCAAGATATAATTGTTTACAACATCTAGACTAGTTACAATGTAAGCAAGATATAATTGTTTACAACATCTAGACTAGCTCGTGATCTTTTTTCACAATATAAGTAAGATATAATTGTTTACAACATCTAGACTAGCTACAATGTAAGCAAGATATAATTGTTTACAACATCTAGACTAGCTCGTGATCTTTTTTCACAATATAAGTAAGATATAATTGTTTACAACATCTAGACTAGCTACAATGTAAGCAAGATATAATTGTTTACAACATCTAGACTAGCTCGTGATCTTTTTTTAACAATATAAGCAAGATATAAATGTTTACAACATCTAGACTAGCTACAATATAAGCAAGATATAATTGTTTACAACATCTAGACTAGCTCGTGATCTGGTTTAACACTGTAAGCAAGATATAAGATGGAGAATTGGCACATCTTATATGTATTTCAATGCAGTGTTATATAAATAGTTTATATTGCCTTCTTCCTAAGTCTCACAGTTTATGGCGTTTTCTTTCTCTACGTTCCTGTCTTTATAATTTTGTTTTTATAAATTGATGTGGTTGAGTGTTATCAAAATTGCTGTCAGTGCAGGAATAGGTATTCCCAAACTACATGATAAAAGCTTATTACATATCTAATAATGTTTGATGGGATATAATCGTCTTTTGGTTCACTATAAACTCTTCCAACATGTCATTAGAAGAAATGTACTCATCGTCCAAGTATTACTCTAGCTGAAATTGACTTCGATACTTTTCAGACCAGCTTTTAACCAAACTTTCCGTGTCGGTTAATGCTTTGTTCTGTTATTTCCTTGTACGTTCCATTTGCTAAATAAATTTGAATTCCTGGTCGTATCCTTCTTCATCATTGTTTTTCATTCTTCATCTAAATAGTGAAAAAATAGAGAAAGTGAATTTGATAACACCTTTGAATACTATGACGATAATTGAGTGATGCACTAAAAATAATATAAGTAGTTTTATCTAATAATGTAGTGTACTGATATATTTGAAACACCTCAACATCCATTTAATAATGTAGTTAAACATCATAAACCCGTCTGAAGCATATAATATGCTGGGAAAAATAATACAATTTTCTATATAAAAAGGCCGCGTGTGGAATCTATTCACGTGAATTCATAGCTAAACAAAAAGGCGGAAGTGATTTTCGAGAGTCTTTCGCATGGAATAGAGAAAGAAATAGATGGAAATCACCATATAAGTTTTTCTAAATGTTCCTGAAAAGTAGAGATATAAACATTGAAACAACAAAATTAATTCTTAGAGTCAACAGTTACAGATATGTAGGTAATGAACAGATACATAACAACACAGTGGGAAGAAATTGTAAATGATACAAGCGAAGTACATCATTATTGAGGTAAGGAAAATGTTAATTGTAAAACGAACTTAAAATCTAGACGAAGCTTAAAAAATAAGTTCCTTAAGAAGGAAATTTTAGATATGTTTTCTCCAGAAAGAGAATTGATAGATTATGTTAGTGCTGCTGAAGTATCAACCAAATCAGAAGTTGAAGTGTTTTCCGAAATCAATAAAGGAAACAAAGATATCCAGCAGAGCAAACAATACAAAATGCACTGTTACTCTCCAAGAGATATCGCAGCATTTACAATTAGAAGAGTAAAAAGAGTATGGCATTTTAAAATTTATTGGAGACAATACTAAATTTTCTCTTTGCTTCTCTTGTTTATTCGCTGCATGTACCTTGTCACATTGTTTAAGACTGCTTATTAGCTGCTTGAATTTCATTTGTGACTACTTCGTTATCTATGATAATATTTAAATAAATGCATCTGACCACGTTTAAAGTTATTCTTGTACTTAATAATGCTGCCAGCTTTCATTACTCTATATGTATGGCACGTGCCTTCGCCACCACCGGCATCTTGTACTTAATAATGCTGTCAGATTTCATCACTGTATCACTAGGCAACATGCCTTCGCCACCACAGGCATCTTGTACTTAATGCTGTCTGATTTCATCAGAGGCGTAGCTGGGGGGAGGGGCATAGGGGTACATATGTCCCCGGGCGCCAAGGTACAGGGGCGCCAAAATGAGGCTTGTAACGTTACATTATAAATAAGTAAACAAGGGTAATAAATCGGTCACAAGATCGCTGGGGCGCCAATTTTATAGTTCGTCCCCGGGCGCAAAATATCATCGCTACGCCTCTGGATTTCATCACTGTATCACTAGGCAACATGCCGTCGCCACCACCGACATCTTGTACTTAATCATGTCAGGTTTCATCGCTCTATCATTAGGCAGTATGCCTTCGCCGCCATCGGCATCCTGTACTTAATAATGCTGTCAGGTTTCATCACTCTATATGTACGGCACAAGCCTTCACCACCATCGGCATCTTGTGCTTAATAATGCTGTCAGGTTTTATTATATCAGTAATCAACATACTATTGCACCAGTAACACATTTTAATAAAAACGTTTGAATATATTGTTGAAATGTTGCCGCATTGTTTACCTAACACTAATTTAGTAATCAACTTATTTTACAGTGTTTTGAACTGTGGAAATATACTGCATACTATTTGTTTGTACTGGAGCACCTAAATAACTTATCAAGTAGCATCGAATACTTTATACTAGTCAAGATGTTCCTTATTCAATTAATCTTCTAAAAATAGTAAGGCATTCCTATAGTGTTTCATCGCTTGCCAGTTTTTTTTAAAAAATAATTTCATCAGCTGACAATGGTACCCTTATCCAATCTATCCCATCCTGGTCTAGGTTCTCCAAAACTTTGATGTACAGTTTTCTTTCTTCAAGACCATTACCAGTAAATATTTTTTTTTCTTTCCATTGATATATCTCCTGTCATGATTTGGTGGTATATTAAACTTTTTGCAAAGTTTGTTAAATTGTTTGGGATCTATATTAATTTTATTCGGTTTAAAGCTTGATCACTGGTACTGAACACTCCTACCACAGTTTTTGTATATGAAAATACATATGAAATTTATATATAGACTGCAGTCATTAGAGTACCCTTTGATCGAATGCATGTGAATAAGATATTCCTCGTCATGGAGTGTTCATCTACATTGCCCAGTTAATTTTAATTTTTGCCAATTTTTCATTTCAATCATTGCTCTCTATATCTGTATTGAATCACCAGAATCCAATTTTAAAGTGTAAATGTAAAAATGATTGTACGTAAATTATCTACGTAAATGTTTTTTTTTTTTATGTATTCCTGAAGCATTAAACTGATTTGCAACACTTTTTGTTATGTATTAATATCTTTAAAAAAAAGTCTATTACAAATTATGATATTATAATTAAACAGTTTGTTTCGTGTGTAGAACTTATAAGTACATATTTTCTTTTCTTTAATATTAACCTCATATCCTGGATCCATTGATCGCTTTATTGTTTTAGTATTGCTTTGACTTGGTACGAGTTATGTCATCTAATCACTGATGTAGATTAAGGGGGCTGAAATGTGATAATACTGTTTAGTAAAATGGATATTATAGCATCTAACCAGCTTGTTGATGTTTGTGTAGAAAAGACCTTTTATTAATGTTCTTAGTTGCTTCTAGAAAAATATTTAATTGAGATATTTGTATGATTTATTTTGATCTATTATATTTGTCGTTTTTAGGCAGAATATTGAAGTTTAAATTGAATCTTATGCCTCTGAATGAAAACCACAAAATATGTTTCTCTTTTAATACTTATTATATCGATAATCAGGTTCATGGAGATTCTTACAGATGAATGAGCATTTACATGAAAATGCTGAAATCATTTGTCAAACATTAGTACAGTATTTCCTGATTTCTCACCATATTTAACGGAAAGAACTAAAATATCTTTGCATTCAATCTCTATACGAGGTAGACGTTTAAAAAAGCAGGCAAGTTTCGATCTAAGGAGATGATATTGTGGACATACGTGTTGGCTTCCGATCAGTGCATTCCAACAAACGCAATTCAGTTGTGAATGGAAGATACACAGCACATATACGAAAAATGCCCATAGTAAAGAAATAAAACTTGAGACGAAAAATTCGAAATGGAAGGTCACATCTTTTAGAAGTACTCGTCCGAATAACAAATAATACTTCGTGTTCTACGTGTTATTCCTCTTGTAATCTGAGTTGTAATTATCCAGCATTTATGAATCTGCATTCTGAGTATACAGATGTAGTGTTTTATTTGACTCACCTGACTCGTAAATGTAAATCGTAGGATCAAGAAACACATTTAGGACCTCTCGACATTTAGGACCTCCCGTTAATGCACGGCGTAATAACTTTCCATCATCTCTACACGGTCCATATCTACACAAGAGTTTTGTTTGTTGATATCCCATCTTGTGTACGGCAATTTTCTTTTGTTGATATCCCATCATGTACACGGTAATTTGTTTGTTGATATCCCATCATGTGCATTGTAATATGTTTGTTGATATCCCATCATGTGTACGGCAATTTGTTTGTTGATATCCCATCATGTGCATTGTAATATGTTTGTTGCTATCCCATCATGTGCACGGTAATTTGTTGATATCATATCATTGTATGGCAATTTGTTTGTTGATATTCCATCATGTGTACGGCAATTTGTTTGTTGATATCCCATCATGTGTACGGTAATTTGTTGACATCCCATCATGTGTACTGTAATTTGTTTGTTGATATCCCATCATGTGCACGGTAATATGTTTGTTGCTATTTCATCATGTGTACGGTAATTTGTTGATATCCCATCAGGTGCACGGTAATTTGTTTGTTGGTATTACATCATGTGCACTGTGATTTGTTTGTTGATATCCCATCATGTGCATTGTAATATGTTGGTTGATATTCCATCACGTGCACGGTAATTTGTTTGTTGGTATCACATCATGTTTACGACAATGTGTTTCGTTTGCGTGATAATGAAGCTCCCACTAAATAATAATAGTGTCAGTTTTTTTCAACTGCTTTTAGACATATTAGTTTCATGAATAACTTAATCACATAGTCGGTACACTGCCTACAGTGTGTGCAGTTTCATATTTTTGACATTATACGTGTGAATATATCACTTTATGTTGTTCTGATTGGTCTAAATAAGTCCATGCCATTATTGTGCAGTATTCTCTTTACTGGTCGGCTGCAATCGTGGGAAAACGTGTAGAACCCCGCCTTCTGGATTTTTTTTTTTTTGGGATTAGGTGGGGATGGATGGGCGGTATATATGTTACATGGAATCTACCCTATATACAAACTTGGTTTAAATGTGAACTTACTGAAAAGAAACCCACCTTTGTTTACAGAAGAATGTAGACATAGACATAAACCGGTACCCCCAAATGATAGATATGTATCCAACCACAGAATATTTACGCGGTAAATATGTGATGCAAGTCCGACTCAGAAAAGAGATTTGTTTACGTCTTCTGTTAAATCTAAAGTTCAAAATCAAATACTAAATATTCGGTCACAAATACATTACATTTGCATCCAGTAATCTTTTTTCAGAAACATATCGCAACAATTTAATGTTTCGTTGTGATGTGGAATTTCAACGCAAGCACTGTCACAATGTTGTTTAGGCCAACTCAGACCGGTAATGTGCATCGTATCCAACAATGTGACATCAGACACATTGGACACTTTACAATAACTGTACAATATTCAAAATGTTTATATAATAATAATAATAATAATAATAATAATAATAATAATAACGGCGACTGCAAGAACATACTTAAAGACCTAATAATATTTCCTACCTTAAATATTTTCAGCATTTTTTTATGTATTCCGATTTCATGGTTTTTGTTTTTTGTTTTTCTGTAGTCATATAATTATAGATGTTGAAAAGTGATTAGAGCTTCTAAAAAATTAGGCGCTATACAATGTCCTCATTTTCATTATTATTATTTTTATTATTATTATTATTATTATTATTATTATTATTATTATTATTATTATTATTACTTTGGGAGGAGTAGTGATATCAATATTTTCAAGACTGACGTCATCGTACCCTTATTGGAGACGCTCTACAGATAGTATGTACCTCTGAGAGATTGACACGTGTAGGGAGAAGATATTTGCATTTTGCAAAATGTACTATGGAGAGAATTTTGGCATACAGCTAGTTGCATGTACTGCGGCTGACATTTCTTGAAATATTATACTTGTGGAAACTGCGCATGATCTAATGACACAGTTAACAAAAATTGCTGCTTCCGTTAGTCCTATGCTTGACAAAATCAGTCTGAATTAGTTTCAAGTACAATATCTTTAGCAGTCATTAAAACAGAGCAAACAAATCTTGACCGGGTACGTAATACCGGCTTCTGAATGAGTCAGACACCATAAAGACTCTTCAGGTGAAAACCCCAAACAGACTTTCGATTAAGGAGGAATATCAATAATGAGATTTAGTATATCGGATTGGTATCATATCCGTTTAAAAACCACTAGACAACAAACAAATTCTTCATGTAAAATGCCGATATGACCAGCCGTCTAGGAGAAAAAAACCATAATACGATTGTTTCAAGATGTTCACTATGGTTACAATGTTGGAGGTCATATTTGCACCGTTTTCATTTAGATTACAATGGACATCATACGAATTAATTTATTTAAACCCCATGTTGATACGTCCGTTAATTCAGAAGGACCTTAGATATAAAGACAATTTTCAATAATTCTAATTGGCAGCTATTCTGGATGTGCCAGGGGAAGTAGTAATTTCGTTAGGACCAACTAAGCATCATCAGAATTTTCCTGGCAAAAACCGACATGTCATTATGGATTCTGTTCAGCAGGAGCGTCGAAGCCGAAATTTGCAAATGGCCTCGGATCGGAACAATTTTCATGTATAAGCTATTCATAAAAAATTATTTGTTTGCTTGAGTGAGGCAAATTTGAAAATATAAGTAAAAGTAAGTTTTGACGAGCTTGTGTCACATTTTGTACATATTGTGGGACATGTTCAAGTTAGGCCTGTAACAGCTAAGGTTAAAGCTATCTCTGATTCCCTGTACTCATCATATAAAACTCAGCCGACTATTTTTGGGGATGGATGTATATTAAAGGAAAGAGTTGCTAAACGCTTTCATTATTTCTGAGCCATCGAACCAATTTATTAAGATGGCTAAGGTATATTTGTCTGACAAATGTTAGGATGCGTTCAATAAATTAAAGACCATGCATAAAAGTGCACAAGTTCTTCCAGCTCCAAATTCGAATCAATTATTTAAGATCTCCGTTGATCCAAGCGATGTAGGGGTTGTGGGCATATTCATTCAGGAATCTAAAAATGGCGTAGATCATCCACTGTGCTATTTCATGCAGGCACGAGTCCAGGACAATGGAGAGACGTGTGAGCCATTCACAGTGACCAATGGTGTCAAGCAGGGTTGTGGTCGGGCACCGACACTGTTTAGTCTATTGTTTTCTGCCATGCTGACTAATGCTTTCAGAGACGGAGAGGTTGGAGACGGCATCAGGTACCGTACAGATAGAAAATTATTCACTCCCAGAAGGCTTCAGGCGAAAACCAAGGTTATGACAGTCACCATTCAGGATTTCTTATATGCAGATAGCTGCGCCTACAGTATTGGCACAAAAGCCGATAAGCAATGCAGAATTGACAAGTTATCCAGCTCCTGCACAAGCTTTGGTCTCACCGTTAGTACCAAAAGGACTGAAGTCTTGCATCAGCTGACCCATGGAAAGCCCCATGTTAAGCCCAACATCGCCGTCAATGGCCAGAACTCAACGTAGTAACCGGTACACCTACCTTGGCAGCACACTGTCACAGAGCGTTACTATTGGCAATGAGGTGAACCTTGGCAATGCTAGAAGCAGCACAACTTTCGGCGGATTGTATAGCAATGTCTAGAATAGAAGAGGCATCAGCATCCAGACCAAACTAAAGGTCTAAAGTTGTGATCCTCACAGTACTTTACGCATGCGAAACTTTGACGGTGTACCAACGCCAAGCCAGGAAGCTGAACCACATTCCCAACACAAGTAACAGATAAATCCTCAACATCAAGTGGCAGGACATGGTTGCAGACACTCGCCGAAGCAGGTCTCCCCAGCATCCACACCATCCTGATGCAGTGCCAGCAACGCTGGCGGAGCATGTTGAACGCATACCAGACCACCGACTGCCGAAGAGACTCTTCTATGGTGAGCTACAGCAAGGACAGCTATCCCACGGAAGTCAAAACAAACATATCAAAGACAATATTTTAGCTGCACTGAAAGCAATCCGTATAAACCCTGGCTCTTGGGAGCAAAAAGCAAGCGATCGATTCACTTGACGTTACTCTGAGCACAAAGGCTCCAAGTTGTGCAAATCTAGCAGGACAGCAGCTGCACAGCTGAAAAGGCAAGCCAGAATAGCACGTGCCATCAACCCTCCTGGAGATGTCCCACTCATCCCCTGTCCAGTATGCAAATCTGCGCACGCACAGAACAGAACCAGCCCATCCAACCGTCGGTTGACTAGAGAGGTTCTAGTCGAATCGACGGACGAACAACAAGTGTTTTAATCAGAACATTTAGTTCATTATTAGCTGTATCATGCAGATGAAATGAGAGTTATGGTTCTTTTTCACATAAACGCCGCGCACCCGACTTAACATACCTGTATTAGCGTCTAACTTTAAATTACGCAGTTACTGAACACCATGAGCAACAACATTTCAAAATTTGAACATTTCACGTCCGGTAACATCGCGAGATAGATCGTTTGTACAGGTATGCGAAAGCATGTCACTTCGTCAATATATTTGTTGTATTTACTAACTGCAGTGACATGAATATCATCAGTCAATTAGGTAAAATTTGTATGACGAAAAATAGTTTTGTAACTACTCCAGTTAGATAATACAAACAGAGACAGTTCGTAGCACGTGCTTGTGTTTGTGTAATAAAGGTACAAATAATGACACCAGATCTCCTCCAGAGCGAGACCTAGAAACTACCCAATAAGCGGTATGTTCTATATCATAAACCAATCAGTTTTCCATGAAGTTATACACATCTAGTTTTCCGATAATTACACAAATGTATATATCAGCAATTTACACCTGTCGCCTTGTCGTGGATTTATTACTTGTTACAAACATATTAGTATTTACTGTATAGTATGTTGTGTTTCAGTCAGAATACAGCACTATCTTCCACAGTTTCCTTGTTTACTAAAATAACCGTACCGACTATTCATAATAATAGAACGCACTTTACAGCCATTATTATGTTTACCACTTTACAGCCATTATTATGTTTACCACTTACGAGGAATGACCTGTTACTTATTAATAAACTGTCAATTACATGCGTATAAGTGGATGCCGTACCCCTTCAGAAATGTAGTCTGTAAATAATGTCGACAATTTTTGTTTCTGTTGTTTGTCACTCAAAAAATATAGATATTCGTCACTTTCAGCTATCCGTACCCGGAAGTGGGCTTTATAAAATAGCTCCACACACTTGACCCGTGTAAACTATTTGTTGTTATGATTTTGAAAAGTCAGTCTAATTAATATATGCATGGGTTGTAATTTGTGCTACATAAAATACTTCGTAAAAATGTGTTAAATTGTCCGAACTCATTGGAACACTTCCTTTCTAGTTAAGTAGTTGTTATATGTTGTCAAGCTCTTCAGTTTTGCATGTAGTCAGCAATTCCATAATGCCCAAATGAAAGTGATCGGTTTTGAAAAGCACCAAAACTTCTGAAATGTTTGTTGTCTTCAAAGAATGAGAGGAACATTTGTTTCTTTCAGTCAAATTCACCAGAGACAAAACAAATGTAGCCTTAGTAGAGAAACTCTCGTAGGCACTAAATATAACAACATTAATAGCAGAAAGTTGCCGATTTTCCTTTTTAATGAATAAACATTGGATACGGTTATTTTAGTGCAAAAGGAAACTATTGAAAACCTATAGATTGTTTTATTCAACCATAGCCTTTTCAATATATATGCCGCTGAATAGGTGAATAATTATCGCAAAAATGCTTAAATTCACGACCCGTGAGCCTGTGCAATTTTCCTGTTCCACCCACCCTAACACCCAGTTTATTCTATACTTCATAAACAGTGACATTAGTTTAACTTTTCTGCAACTAGTCAATATCCTGTCTGAAGTTCAGCAATACAAACAAATTCAGCGCTTCCTTATATGGTAAACGTGTGCCCGAATTCCATGAACTACTTCTGGCGACGGAAACGTGGAATGCTGACCACATCATGAATCTGATGGCCACGAGATGCCGACTGTGGCTGTAACCCTAACTACTTGAAATTAGTGCTAGAAATGTGTAGCTCCAACTCTCATTATCTAAAAATATAAATCCTTCTAATTTAAAATTGAAAGAAAATCTGAACACGTCCAAAGATTTAAATTGACAGAATACAAATTATTGAAAAGAGCAAATTTCTGTAGAGAGAGAGAGAGGGAGAGAGAGAGAGAGAGAGAGAGAGAGAGAGAGAGAGAGAGAGAGAGAGAGAGAGAGAGAGAGAGAGGTGGGGTGGGGGCAGGGAAAGAGTGTGTACTGGCCTTTCATATAATGTAACAGTCAACAGTTTCACTTTCAGGTGCAAAATTCAATCCGCCAGCATGACATCATTACTGAGATACCCTTTGACTGAAATTTTCTTTTTATAATGGTACCTTTAATTAGTATTGATGAGTTAAGTCATATTTCCTAATATCAAAAGATTTCCTTCGGTCTCTAGGGTTACAAGTCCACCCACTTTTACAACATAGTTTTTTTCAGTGTTGAATGACAATCACCCCACCGTAATGAAGTTGACGTATACTGCTGCTCGGTTTCCATGTTTCTTTCGCTAAATGTACGACGTCTTAATTGTTTTAAAAGAATCGTTGAAAGAGTTTTTGTTTCATTTCTGGTATTTCTATAAAACAACAGAACGACTACTATGCTTGCTTCTAAGCATATAATAAAACAAATAATGACTGAATATTAAAAAAGTATTGTGTGCTCGTTCGTATGGCAAAGAGTACCTTCGAATGCTGATATCCTGCGTCATATGACCACGGGATCAATATTTTTCAATACTCAGTTAATAACCTTTACGTATTATAAGTAACGTCCTCTTTGGGGTCAGTATTTGGGGTCAGTATGGCTCTCTGTGTAGCTAAACGTTTTGCAGAAAATTTACTGTGTACGATGATTTGTTCATGAGTGTGTTTACCCCACCTCCCGTTCCTATTAAATGTGATTTCCACCAAGATTATACAAAGAAGCTCGGATTTTGTTTGGATAAAGAGTTACGTTTGTATTGGATCTGTTCAATATGCGACAGCTAACTGATAGTTTTGCCTGTCAAGACCCAGAGTCAGGCTTCTTGTGTAATTCACCATCATTCCAACCTAAGCTGGACTAATACAGCGTCACTTGTGTAGACATTAACTGTTATTAAAAAAATTGTTTCAATTAAAATGGGACCAGGTCAAAGTTACATACACCTTAAATGCTTGGTAAATCGAATATTCTGACCCGTTTAGATCACGATTTTGATTAATCCGATAAATGATCCATCAGTAAAACACCGAATGGGGGATCGGATATATCGGGCTAGCATTTGTTGGCAATGACGTTGTTTTCCGAGTAGACCAGCAGGTAGTTCTTTGCCTTTTTATGACATCAATGGTCTATTTTCCGAGTAGTTTACCAACAAAAGTGAAATTCAATGAATAACAATTCGAAGGTCAAGTGTTTCAAATTTCCCATTTACTCTTATTCTGCTCGACCCTGTGATAGCCTATTTAATCACTTGATTATTATTGTGAAATAGATTTCCACCTCTCCTTGTATTCTACTCATCTGTGTATTTGGAAGGGCGAAAGAAACTGGAGTAAGATTGTTCCCTCGCACAGAAGAACCTCAAGCGAGCGAAGTTGCGCTAGGCGAAGTATTACAACAAGCGCGTGACACCACCCCAGTATGAAGTAGGTGACAAAGTGTTGCTACTGTTGCCCCAAGAACACAACAACCTACAAGTTTCTTGGATGGAGAAACGTCGAGATCGGATTAAACTGGGGGACGACCGGCCAGTCCAGCGTAAACTAAACCCTTTAATCCCACGCAAAACGGTAATCTTGCCCGCTTATTCTCCGTACAGTTCTCTTGTAGTCTTAATGAAGAAGAAGGATGGCAAACATCGGTTTTGTGTGGACCACGAAAAGTTAAATCAGATGATGAAATTTTAAGTCGAAATCTGACCCAGAACATATTTTCGTTTTTGTCTCGAAAGCGAAATATTTTTCGAAGTTGGATTTGGCCAAGGGCTATTGGCAAATTCCTGTAAGGGAGGATGATAAGACAAAGCTCGCTTTTGCTACTCCCGATGAGACCTACCAATGGTTATTCATGTTTTCCGTAGTTCACAATTCGCCCGTGATCTTCACTAGAATGATGCAGAAGTTATATAAATTCATGTATGATCTCTTGCTTACCACAGTGACGTGGATTGAGCACTTCTCTCTGCTAGATGACGTGTTGAAGCTGCTACGTCAGGCGGGATTGACGGATCGTCCTTCAAAATGGCACCTTGGGTTCCGGACGTTGGACTATTTGTGACACACCCTGAGTTAAGGCAGGCTGTCCCCAAAGAAGTCGAAGGTGGAGCAGCTGAGAAACACCACAAGAGACACCACGAAAACTGAGGTGAGCTAATTCCTGGGATTGGCCGGGTATTACCGGAGATATTTGACTTATTTCGGTGCGATTATGCGACCGTTGTCTGACCTGACGAGGAAACGGACCCTAAGTAAACTTATTTGGACGGATGCGTGTGAGCACGCTTTCCCAATGCTGAAGGATAATATAAGATCTGACGATGTTGTCCACCTACAGGATCTGTCCAAATACTTCGTGCTTCACTGACGCATGTGACACGGGACTGAGAGCAGTGCTACTGCAAGATCATAAGGAAACGCGTTTTTCTGTCACGTACGGCAATCGGAAACTGTCTGCAGCCGAGAAGTACTAATCCGTATCGGAGAGGGAATGCCTCCGAATTGTATATGGAATATCACGGTTCGAGCGGTACAATTTCATATTGAAGACCGATTACGAACCCCTCACATATATCGCGCAGGCGAAATTGTCGAATGGACGCTTGATGCGATGGTCGCTGTTCCTACCTCAGTACCAGATGCAGATCAGATACGTGAAACGAACGAAGAATGTAGGCGCCGATTTCGTGAGCATAAGCGCTGATATGTCATATATCGCTCTGTCTGTAGATAACCATATGATGTGTGTGTGTGTTTGTGTGTGTGTGTGTATGTGTGTGTGTGTGTGTGTGTGTGTGTGTGTATTCGTGTCCGTACTCAGCGTGTAGCGTCGTTATGATTTTGTTTCGTTTATTGTGTGCAATAACGCACATTTGCATTTCGAACAATTGTTTGGGGGGGGGGTGGTGGGGTGGATAAAATCCCGATGTTAATATGATGATTGGGGGTGGGGTGTCACCTTTGCTCATTCTCAGTTAGTAAATTGTGTATAAACTAATGTATTTTTACAAGCCATGGTTTGAGGTCTAAACATTTCCACAGGTCAGAGTTAATCTCACACGCAAGCTTAACGTGACCATAGAGAAGACCTGGCATCATTACATCGTAGCCCCCAAAATACTGGGACCTGCGAGGACGAACGGGTTGTGTTCTAGATCCATCTCCACGTAAAAAGACAGCGTCAAGGACAATGTCCGCTAAATTTGATTGGATCGGGTCACAGCGACACCCAATTTCAATTGAGATAAAGGAAGAAATTACAACTTTGATACGAATATTAACTTCGTACCTCGCAAGCATAGGGTCAGTTACGCCAGGACAGATTGCTATCAAATAGGGTTACTCCGAGGAAGCCACTCGTAAATTGTCTCTAAAACTTAGTGTAGAGACTCTAAGGAAAGACAAAAACTTCGTAAAGGTCAGTAAGTTATTTGCTCAATTTATGCAGAATATTACAGCACTGTGATTGTAATTAGGTGTAGTATATATATTTAATTACTAGGATCGATTAGTACATATAATTACCTTAATAGTGTTTATTTTACATGCGTATTTGAGAAATGGGCTCGGGTATTATGTTGAGAGAATTATGTACATTGTTAGCATGTGGTCAGATTTAATTTTGTAATTTGCTATTAGGTTACTTCGTAGTAAACTAATGCATTTATTCATGTGATATGCTAGAATTTACACATGCTTGAATTGTGAATTTGGGAAATTGCTAAAGTGTGTAAGAGTAGTTAATATGATATACGGATATATCAGAGCATAGCTATTTGAATATTGTGTACTTTGCATGAGTAGTAATGTAAAGAAATGCGTCTGATTGTTGTGATATTGTTTAGTATCAAGGGATTAGGAATATATATATTGTGATGCAATATATTTATGTATTTATGAGACGTAATTGATACCGTGCTTTTATTACGCCGTTGTTTTGCCATACAAAAACGTAGGAGCATTTCGATGTGAATGAATGCATGACAGAAGAAATTTAATAGCCGTTATCTGAGGATGATCTGGGTGTAGATTTAGGGCTAAGTCAAATATTGTACCGTATTTGTGTTTTCACAAGAAGTTTTTGGGGACGGAACTTCCGGTTCAGCTGAGTCCCTTGTATCTAAGAGTCGCGACGGAAGTGTGATTAGCAGATCAGTCGGAGTCGACAAGTCTAGTCGGTGGAAAAAGAGCCGAGGAGGAGAAGGATGAACAGGAGTCGAGGAGGAGAAAGTGGAGAAGGATGAGGAGTATACAGAAGTCAAGAGAAGTAAATAGGAGAAGTAGTTTGGAGAAAGTCGTGAGAAAAAAGAAAAATGAATTGGAGGAATAGGAGAGAATACAAGGACATGTGGAAACTACTAGTCAAGTGATGCAATATGCTATCATAGGGTCGAGTGGAAGGAGAGTACTTGGGAGATTATAAAGCACTTGACTATTGAATTGTTATATCAATTATTATTCTGCAATTTCACCATTTTTGGATATTCAACCATTTAACCGTCGGTGTTGCTGACTGGGAGCTTGGACACACACACACACACACACACACACACACACAGATATATATATATATATATATATATATATATATATATATATATATATATATATATATATATATATATATATATATATATATATATATATATAAAACTATCAACATAAATCGAGCCTGAGTGGGATAATATAATAATTTAAATAAAATAATGGGGAACACCTCACCCCAGCTATAACAACCCTCAAAAACTCAATATATGCGTCTAAAATAAATGATATTACTTGGTTTTTTTTGTGTTAACGGTACAGCATCACATGTAGGTTTAAGTACTGAAACAATTGAACACACCAGGGTAGATAACATGGGGTAATATGAGGCTAGGATTCGAACTCGTACCTTGCTGGACGTGAGTCCGACAGGCAACCACAGAGGCTCTAAGATGATCTTTCACATGGAGAAAGTTAAGTCAGGAAAGTGCATCTTTGAGTGTATTTGTTTCCTTCATCATTGGAATTCAGGTTTACTTACTCGATATATCTGATTCACGAATATTATTAGCCTAATGTATATTCTTATTTCACAGGCACTTGATTCTGGGTAAATTAAATTGTGTTATATGGTGAGTGTATACATTTCCCAGGATCAAGTGTCTGTGTCTTATTATCAAATTTCACATCGTATAGTAACTACATGTAATAAATTATGGTCCAGGAAATTTCGTGAATACCACGAGTGACAGTCTTGGTATACATTTCATAGCTCTTGTGAAATTCAGATTTCAAGGGAAAAAGAGAAAGAAAAAAAAAAACAACACAAAAGACAAAATCCAACGTGATATTGTGGCTATTAACGAGAACATTAATTCAACACGGGGTCATTTTGTCGGTTGATTTAGGTTTGCCTGATATACGTCTGAGCTTTTAATACTTTTCCTACGCATAAGATGCATATCTCATTGCTAAATGTAGAACGCAAAATCTTGTATGGGATAAGTTCATTAAGTACTGTCCTTCTCAATACTAGATAAAATTAATCAGGGCCAAAATTTAGAAGTGCTATGAAATATCGCTTGGGTTGGGTTTGGTTGGTATGAGAAAACACGCCACCCACTTAAGGATTGGTATCGAGTTGATAATGCATTTCGGGTACTCGGAAATCGATGAAAGGCCGCTTTCGATCTGTCACAAAGCATGACACAAAACTTTATATAAATGAAAATCAAAGAAAAACTCCCAAATACCTTTAGAAAGAAAAATTTCAATATACGAATCTTATATAAAGGCGTGTTTCATAACGACCAAACCTGTATGCATTGTGCAATATCCTATTAGAGACTCGCCTGTTGATATGTTGGTACGTGGACACTGAGTTTAACTTTTCCAAAAACAATTCCAGAGATAACTTTTTTCCAAATATGTATTTTCCTTTCATTGGTCTAACCTGAAAGGAAAGAACCACTGAGAAAGTTGGATCAGGACAATTACCTTCGTAACTTGGATCAGGACAATTACCTTCGGAACTTGGATCAGGACAATTACCTTCGCAACAGATATAATACCGTTCTTAATTACACATAGATTTATACCGTTTGTCAAATTTACCCGAAAAAAGCATTCAACACATTCGTCATGTAGAAGGAAAGGTTGTAGCTTACTACATACAAAACCTATTTTGTTGCACTTTTCTATCACAGTATCGCAGAAAACATTCTTTATTGTTTTTAAGTCGACGACGATTATCTCCCTGAAAGATAAAAATAGAACCTGGAAATTTCCCACTAACTGTTGCTAGGTGGCTGATTCGGACCGTGGCTTTTCAGGACAATGAGTTGTTTTCACAGACGTCACGATTAAGTACGCAAATACCCACAATTCAACGCGCGCGCACCTTCTGCCGCCATTTTGAGCCCCTAACAAACCGTTGTCAACATTAGTCATTATGTATATTCAACAATAATAATCTGATTAAACTATCGATAAGGATATTTACTTCTTCGACACAATACATAGATTATACTTGAAATTATGTGCACTATTGCACAACAATAAAAATAAAGCTGGAAGTTCCCTTGCTTATATCGAAAGACAGAATAGTAAAGTAGAACCGTAATCGTGTATATTATTGATATCTAAGAAATGCACTTTTTGTTGTTGTTTACAAACAGACAATATTGACGTTTTTAAAAAGTCATTCGTATTATATCCCTAAGCTTGTCATCTTGAAAGAGTATTTCCAGATTATGATTTTCTGGATACAATATCAGTCACGATTTAAAATTTCATAGCATGTATTTTATGCTAGAACTTTTATATACAAATATTTTTCGCAACAACATGCGTTTGTGCCATAGAATATTTGAGAAACCATTTTAATTAGTATATTCAAATATTGTATTCGTGGAGGGGATGGTGGATGTAGGCTTATACTAGATGAAAGCGATAACCGGTCAAAGAAGTTTCATCTTTAGTGTATTCAAACGAAACACGTGTCTGACGGAACATGACGTTGTTTCGAATGTCAAAAGGATGTTTTCCTCAAATGCTTTTAGAAATATGAAATTGTATATAAACAATTGGCTTTTAAACTTTAACGATAATCAAATGCTTGATTTAAGCCCGTGAAAATCGAAAATCTTTACATGTTTCTACTTAGTTGTATATCCATTTGTTTATGCGTTTGTTTATTGATCGATCTTTTTGTTTAGGAAAGAATAACAAATAAAGTTGAAATATAAATATTTTATTTGAAGAAACACGTAAAAAGAGTCACGCGATTCGATTTCGCGAGGTTAACATGCACAACAGAATGTGATGTATTCTTATATACTTACTCACAAAATTTAACATGCCGGTTATGTGGGATAGGGACTTAAAATGGCGGATATGGAAGTACACACGTTTTGTGACGTCACCTGAAAACAACGGATAGCTGATTCGTTTATTGGTTGGGTCGGGAATCCGGGCACTTTCTAACATCTGGGCATTTTCAGTGCATTTTTACGACCGCCGAGGTGAAAACAACCGCCATTGTTCTAGCTACTTGAGTAACGTGTGCCGAGTGGGGAACATTTACACATTTTAAGATATGCCTAAGATTTGCAGCGTTGGTGTTTGCACAAACCATCATATGCAAAAGAAAAATTTAAATATTTAAAAACTCTTCCTAAATTACCAAATACGTCTTTTCTCTCTCTCCAATAACTACATAAATATACAAGTGTCTATTATAAGTTTAAAATAAACAAATAAGCTACAAATTCTACCTTTAACCGCTCAGCTTTTCCGTCGTTTATATATTCCGCAGATTATAAATCGTACCGAACCACACTTATTTCCTTGGCACTCCATCGTTCATATTTGCCATGCAAACTCCAAACTAAATATGTCATACGAGCCAACTATATGTGCTCACCCTGAATTGTTCTTTTAAACGATCGACTACTCTGATTGTGTGCCATTTCTTTAATCTCTTTAATCATGAGAACGACCAGGATACTGCAGTAATTAGCAGGTTTTAATTAAATTCACATACAAATAAAAACGGAAATTTAAAAACCGAAAACTTTTTTTAAACAGACATATGTTGACTACTTTTAGACGTAGATGGTATTGGAATGATAAATTAAGCAATGATAGCGTATTAAATGACAATCAGTTCATTTTACAAACCTACTGTATGTTAAAAAATAATCTACATTAATTTATTCTCACTGAAGGTCGAAACACTGGCAAGATATAGAGGTATCAGCATTTATTAATGATTAGAATTAAAGATTTCTTGCCGCACACATGAATATTAAGTGAGCTCATATCTATCTATCTATCTATCTATCTATCTATCTATCTATCTATCTATCTATCTATCTATGGTTGTCTGTATGCCTGTCCGTCCATCCATCTATCCGATGAACCAACAACCCAACTACTTTAAAAATAAACAGCACGCAAAACTTGAAAGTTTTTTTTTTTTAGTGCTAAGACAGTTTGTAAAAGACAGCATTGGACCCGCAATTTTCGCTGAAGCGAGAAAAGGGGATTCTCTAAATATCGCCATGAAAGTTTAACAACATAATATGCTAATTCAAAATTGTATACAGAAGTATTTTGGCGCATGTTAAATTCCAGTCTACAGGCAAGCAGAAAGACGAATTGATTTGGCAAGTTTGTCATGGTCGAAAAGCAGATTCTTGAAAGTTTGAAGAATCTAAGGTGATGGAGTAGAGTTTAAAAAATAATCTACATTCATTTTGTATTGAAATGAGAAGAAAAAAAATTGCCGCTCTTCTTTGCATTTTCCTATGTACGTTTTACATGTTTATGCAAAGGTAACAAAAATATAGAAGTATTTTTTTTAATGTGTACAGACTGGAAATATGGGAGTATTTACATGGTCATTCGTAAAGCATTTCACCATGACAGTCTGCTGAAACATACAGTGTATACCAATTTATCAGCGAAAAGTTCTTTTAATTAAGTTTTTTTTTATATACAGGTAATGTGGAATTGTTAAGACTATGAATATGAATGACAATATTAAAAAAAAAAACATGGCAGTATGCTTTATACACGACGTTATTAAGAACTGTCAACAGTAAAACCCACCTTGAATGACCACACATTGGTCCCTCAGGACAGGTGTTTTTTTTATATGAGCGATCTTTTAAGGCAAGTTTAACTGTAGTTAATTGTTTTGGTAGCTATTTTAAACGACCACTTTCATTGATTGTTATGTTAATGAAAGATTTGGCAGTGTCTTCAAGATAAGCGTCGCTTTGTTGCGGGAGGGGGGCCTATATAACAAGCCCGTCAAGTGTTGCCCCCCCCCCCAAAAAAAAAATGAAATGACGCCCTTGATCAGATTACGTATGTATAATATAACACATGAGTACATTGATACATGTGAAGTGGCTTTCATAAATGCACTCAGATAGAATGCACTCAGATAGAGTTGTTATGTTACCAACATTCATAACTAAGCATGCGTTATTTTTAAACTGCAATTATAATCCATCATGAAGGTTTATTTCTTAGACTTAGTGAACACCTGGTGTTAATGGGTGGGGTTGGGCGGTGCCAGCGTTCGAGGTAGTAGCGACTAGAAGATTTTCAAGATTTTAGTTTAAGACCAACTACACTTTGTGAATGAGTGTGAAAAGTTTTATGTTAGTGCGGAGTAGTGGTAAGAAGCTTGTGCTAACAAGTCACAGACCGTGCAGTCCGATTATTTGCCAGAACAAACTAAAAATTCAGGAACAAAAACAAAAATACCTGAAGAAAAAAAAGAAAAGATAAATAGTTGAAAATTTTAATATATTTTGGTTACTTATTTAATGATACAGGCAAACGTGTAAAATAAAACTGACCACAGGACCATGAGATTAGCTTTCTTCAAAGAAAATAGAATTGTATAAACTTATTGCTTGATTGAGCATTCATTTCCATATAAAACTGGATAAATTATCTTTATAACATATCCAAGTAAGTGGTCCTTTTTAGATATTGTAAAACAAAAATATTTCATGGACAGTTACAGACATTTTCCGATATGTAAAGCAGGGTGGATAGTGAAAACAAATAAACAGGAAAAGGGTAGTACACTAGTGTGCGAAAAGAAGAAATAAGTCTGAAAATAAGTATTAATATTTTATTTATTTATCAGATCTAATTTGTCTTAAAGTGAAAGATAAGTACAAAACACATTGACTAATGTATTTAGAACATTAATTTTCATGACATTTTGATCCAACGACCGGTCAGTAAGTTTTGCGAAATGTAAATTGGCTTGCAAAAAGAAGAAATAATCGCAAAAAGAACTTGTATATATTTTATTGATTTATCAAATCAAGCAAATCCGGGACAACGAATCCTAATGCTGTTGTGTCCACGGATGGAACTAGAAGGGTGGTAATACCCTCTTTGGTAGGGAAAAGTAATTAAAACGAAAAGAAATGAGATGCATAGGTCGAGAACTATTCCTTTAGCAAATGTAAATTGATAACAACCCTGTGACCCTGTAATGGACAATGGTATTAGTCAAAAGTGCACTTACTCAGGCAAGAAAAAGTTATAAGGAACTTATGTGCTCTTTTACTGCAAGTAATCATCCTTTTTGCAAGTTATGAAAATACCGTTTTTGGCAGTTACAAGTTATAAAGCAACTATGTACATATAAAAACCTATGCCGAACTTCCTTCAGTGTAATTTTATCTTTGTCTTTCTTAAAAAGTGTTCCATTTGATCAAGCATGAAACAAAATATTTATTTTTATTTATATTTTTGTATATTCATTTTGCAAATATTTTAAAAGTGTTAAGTTTTGTACTGACAAACATGCAACTATTTTGGTTATTTTTAATGTTTTTTTAAAAATGTTGTTTGCCCTTATCTTTCCTTAAAAAGAAGAATATTGGAATTTGAACAAGTAATAAAGAAATGACATGAAAATGTGTTTTGCACCTATTTATTCTTTTTGCAAGTAATTTTACAAACCCTATGCTACAGTCAATGTGTTTTTCATCTTTTATTTTTTTAAAAATGATTTCTTTTCTTTTTTTGCAAGTAATCATACATATAATGAAAATGGTTCAGTTTCCAATGCATTTGTTTTCTTGTCCATATTCCTGTAGTTTGATCAGAAACATTTTGCCTTGGAATGGTCATACTGGCACAGAATGATTTGGGATCCATACCAATAGGGTTTCTCTTGTGATTTGAAGCTTTCTCGGATGGGTTCCACTGTGTTTGGTGAAAATCCTGTCTAGATAATATCTTTCTGTGGTGAAGGAGTAGTGATAAATTTTCAGTATGGCTGCCATTATTAGATCAGCCTTATTTTTATGTAGGAACAGCTAGAAATCATATTGAGATGACTTTTAGTGGAAACTATATAGACCATCCCATCAGGATGAGTAGTGAAAGGAAGATTTTCAACATTGTATTTATGATGGCCATATTAGATATGTGATTGGCATCATTTTCATTTTGACCAACTATTCATTGTAAGAAGTTATCTGGCGAAAACCACATGTCAAAAATCACTTTCCATTTAGAAGGGATAGAAATAACAATTTCATTTAGTACCAACTAGACATTCCATGGAGTGTTACAATGAAAACACAAGGCTGATATAACCATCATAGGATAGTAGCAATAGCAAAATATTTTTGAGAATGTAGCTAAATGAAATTGTTATTTGTATTAACAGTCTTTAGTTGTATTACAATAATATAGTCTAACAATGTCCTTTTTTGAATTCATTATAATTCCAAATTAATGTTTTTGTTTAAGAATATTATTGAAGAGTCCTTTGTATTCTGAGTAAATAATACATAAATAATACTTTGAATAAATAATTCCATCCAAATGAAAAGCTAAAAACAACAAGAAGAATAAATCTGCTTCAAGATGTTCAACAATAATAGAACCAGGTTGAGGGTCAAACGTTCAGTTCTAAAACATTTTAAGTTGTCAACAATATAAGGTCTGTTACTAAAATTATAATAAAGAATATGAAAAGCATCAGGTACACCATGTGGGAATACCAATATCCTTGACTCAGATTAAGATAAAACTTGTTTACCTCCATTGATAATGATCCTAATACTTAATCTGTACTCAAAGCAAAATGTTAGCTATGTATTATGTTGGTTACAAAATCACAGTCCCTGGTCAGGTACACAGTGAACTTGATTTAGGTCTAAGGTCAATCCCAAAATACATTATTCATATTATATAATCATGGAGAAAAAAAGTCCAACAAACAATACTAATTAAATATACATAACATTGGATTACAATGAAGCTTGGTAAATATTACATTGATGACCCAGATATGCACATACATCAAAACTGAGTTCATGCAAGTTTTTATAAGATTCACTGACTTAAATGCAGTATAAGACAATCTTGTAAATGCAACTTATCATGTCGTTTTATATAGTTTACTGTGAAACTTTGTACATATTATAGTCCAATAATGATGAACATATAGATAAATCTTTGTCCTGTGATTTTGTGCAAGTTATTGCCCTTTAGACTTATCATAATGGTGAAACCTTATTATACTTTTTCTACTTTCAGAAGAGTTGCACTTTAGTTTAAGATAGACTCATTTCCAGCAGGGGTGGGAGGCAGCATTATATTTATGTGAGCAAATTTCTCATTAATTTCCTCCAGGGTCCCATTTCACAGATTTGTGTTCATTGTAAGATACAATCAGATTTATTTAATGTCAGTATAATACAAACAGTAAATAATCATAGGCTCTAATGGGATTTATTTCTAATGATCATAATATAACATTACCAACATTCAGAAAATATTGTTATTAAATTTGGCTTGAGAAAACTTTTGTATTTGAGCCCAACATTCACACTGTTTATTTGAATATTTATGAGAGGTCATTTTTTATTCAAAACATTTCTGTCACTTTCCATCATAAATTTACAATTTGATTTTATTTTACTTGTTTTATGTATACAGTTTTGATGTATACTTTGTCAATAAGCCAGTTTTCCATGTAGATCTCAATGTACATACAATTTTTAACAAATGCTGTGTAGTATTTTTAATGTGGGACAAATTAATTAAACAAATCTAAATCTAAAATAGGAGCATAGAATCATGACAAATATATTACATTAGAAGCCATCAACAACTAACTTTAATTATAACAGGAAGGTTTCTAACCAGTGGTCAAGTTAACTCCTGATCTTTTAATTGTCCAGGAAGGTTTCTAACCAATGGTCAAATTAAATCTGTTTAAGTTTAATGGTCCAGCAACAGACATTAAGATACAAGATCAAATTCAAATAATGCTAATAGAAAACTTGCATGATAAAATAAATGTCTGAAAAAATATCATGGAGACAACCAGATTTGAATAATCAAGCTTTTTTTAAATGACAGACATATTACCCAGTAAATTATTGCTTCTCAAATAACCTCAGAAGGTCACAAAATAACTTTTTCATGCCAAGTACAATTCTTGTTCTTCACATTTTTGGGGTTAAGTTTTTTCATTATCAGTTTTGAAAAAAGTTTGGAACAGATACTGATGTTTTTGGACATTGAGTTTTGACAGATATTGTTTGTGGCATAAGGCAATGAAGCTTCAAAGTTACACTAGACCATCGAAGGGTGAACAGATTACAATTATGGCAATACCTGTGCAGACAACATTTCTAATAATCTTACAATGAACTGTAAATACATGAAATTTATACAGATGGAAGCTTGTTGTTGTTGTAGGGTTTAATGCCATTTTTCAGCACAATATAGGCTAAAAATGGCAGCCAGTATAAGCGGTCAAGATAGAACCTGGAAAACCCCCAGAAAAACCCTATCAAGCCACAAGAAGCTACTGGAAAGCTTTGTCACATACCCACATTGGCCAAATCAGAGACTGAAACCAACACATAAATAGGTGAGATTACAGTGATCCATAATTGTGAGTGCTTTGGACCACTTGGCCAGGTGGAAGCTAATACAAATTATGCATGTGATCACTGGACAATCTCCTTCAGAACTGGACCTGCAATTCAATTCAGCTTGGTTATCATTCAACATTTTCATATTGATCTGATGATTTGAGTGCTACTAATTTCAGCAATAGATCATGTATATAAAAAGATTAAAACCAGTCTGGGAATGGGTGAACATAAAACTGAAGATAGGTTAAAAGGCCAAGACTGGCTAGTAATGAGAAGTAAAATGTAAGTAAAATCATCTTTTCAAAGCTTATCCTCAAAATGTGATTGAGAACCTGATGCACAGTTTTTTTTTTATTAGCTTGGTTTAGAAACCTCAATAATGACAGTAACGGTTTATTCCTGAAGTGTGGAATCATGGTGAGATGCCTCAAGCAAATGTAGTTGTAAGCAATGCCTAATCATGTATTATGGTTTCTTAACCAAGAAGTATACATTAACAATGTTTTAAATAAATGCCAACCACTCTGGTGGCCTAGTGGTTAGAAAGTCCACTGCTAAAGAAGAGATCTCTTGTTCAGGACTTGCGTTGGCATCCTGAATTGTACTTTTTTGGTGTTTTGTATTTTTATGTTCATACCTTGTTTTAAACTCAGTCAATCCAAATATTGTTTTTTTATAAGCCCTTTAAAAACACTTATTTAGAACATTTATGACTCCTGTTCTAGGTCGGGCCAAAGCTAGTTCAAATATAATTTACAGCCTTTGGCCATCAACCACCTACAGTCCTAAAATTTCTCATAGTCATCATTATATCATCATAGTCATCTTTATATCATCATAGTCATCTTTATATCATCATTGTCATCTTTATATTGTCATTTAGCAGCAGAGCTACTTTCATAGTTGTTAGTTATATTTTTAAAAGCAAACCTTTGACTTTTACATACAGCTGTACTACAGGATTTGAACAATAAAGTTTATTAAGATATGTTTAGTTAAGATACATTCTCAAGCAAAAAAAAGGTATTATACCAGTACATGTACTTAAAATCTACATGGCAGTAACAGCAATCCTCTTAATTTGGGAAATTAATTTAACCTTTTTTGGCATGAACTAGCATGTATATGTTTTAATTGTCCTAAAATGCTGCAGTATATCTACCAACTTTGTGTACATACATGCTTAGGTCCCCCTTGTTATAACACACACTGTTGTAAAATGATTCCAAATACAATACGGTAGCCCATGACCCGAATTGTACCAATGATTCCAAATACAATACGGTAGCCAAGGACCCAAATTGTACCAATGCATAAAAATATGGTTGAACCAATTATTTTTCCAGAGACCTCAATGCTAATGTTTTGTGAAATAAATATACTTTCTATCCTACTCATGCAAATCATACACTGTCACAGAGAACTCTGTTAGATTGTTAATTTGACATGGACAAAACCAGATAACTCTGTTGGAACTAGATGGGTAAGATTTATCTAGTCACAACAGACCCAGTTTAGCCCATGTGTCCCACATTTTAAAAAAAAATCATAAAAAATACAAAATATGATCTAGATATAAATTAACTTAATCTCATATGTTGCCAAGAGACTTATCTATATTTAAAACCTAACAGAAAGTACAACTATTACATAATGCACCAATCACAGCTAATGTTGTTATTTATTTCTGAATGCAATGTTCCATTCAAATTAAGCTCTGCCTCCCTGCTATTGCTGGCATTATACCATATTGGTTGATATATCATTAACAAGTTATTATCAAAATACTGACTTTTCAAGATGACAAATAAGACTATTTAAATCCACATTAAAATAAATTTGAAAATTGACCAGAATAACTCTAAATTAGCTTTAAAGTCCATTTATTTTTTAAAATGAATATCCACCCCACCTCAAATCATCATTTTTAGTAGTATCTAAAAAAATTATAATGCTACCAGGAAAATCTGAATACAACAGAACACAGAGTTTATGAATGTTTCGTGAAGTCAAATTTTGATGTTACTATAATAGTGGATTAAAAGAAATAAATCTGTGAACAATACTGATTCACTAAATACGCAAATTAAATTTCATTCATGAAATAAAGTTATTGATTGAAACTCTCAGTAAAAAGGTACTGGGTCTATTTTGCTAACGGAAAGTCAATTTGTTTCGAGAAAAAGACCCAATTTAAACAGTTTATCTTCAAAAGAAATGTTAAATTCAATATAGTTAATACACAAATTAGTTTCAACTGAGAAATAGAATTTATTGATTGAAATTGTTAGTAAATAAAAACGGGGTCCAATTTTGCACAGGGTAAATCCTTTTCATGAAGAATAAAAATGCAGTTTAACGAAAAGGGTTCCCATTTTAACACTATATATTAAGCAAGATATATTAAATACACTGACGCAAAATGACTTATTACATAATATAATTTCATTTGTGAAATAGAAATATTGATTAATACTGTCTGTAAAAACGTGTTGTTTACTGTTCACCAACGGCAAGTCTTTTTCACGGAAAGGATTGGTCCTTTACGCACTTTTAGGTATAACGGTACCAATTGCGCAAGTCCAGGTGGGTGAAGCTTAAAGTGTAGGGAACATTGCAATCAGAAATAAACAACAACACTAGCTATGATTGGTGGATTATGTAAAAGTTGTACTTTCTGTTAGGCTTAAAAAAAAGTTTAGCCTCTTGGAAACATGTGAATTTATGCTAATTCCTATATAGATCATATTTTGTATTTTTTATGATTTTATGAAATGTGATACACATGACTGTCCGTCCATCCATCTATCCGACGAACAAAACAAACCAACTACTTTAAAAATAAACAGCACGCAAAACTTGAAAGTTTTGATTTAGTGCTAAGACATTTTGTACAATATAGCATTGGACCTGCAATTTTTGCTGAAGCAAGAAAAGGGGATTCTCTAATTATCGCCATGAAAGTTTAGCAACATAATATGCTAATTCAAAATTTTATACAGAAGTATTTTGGCGCATGTTAAATTCAAGTCTACAGGCAAGCAGAAAAACGAATTGATTTGGTAAGTTTGTCAGGATCGAAAAGCAGATTCTTGAGAGTTTGGAGAGTCTAAGGTGATGGAGTCGAGTTTAAAAAAATAATCTACATTCATTTGTATTGAAATAAGAAGAAAAAAATTACCGTCCCTTTGCATTTTTCTATATACGTTTTACATGTTTATGTAAAGGTAACAAAAATATAGAATTATTCTTTTTTTGTAAAGACAGGAAATATGGGAGTATTTACATGGTTATTCGTAAAGCATTTCAACATGAATGCAAGCGTTAACGTTTGGGTACTTGAGTGAGTTTACCCCCCATTATAGCGGAGGAGTAGGGGTAGGCCTAGCAAAATGAGACGTTGATGGCCAAGTTTAGTGAATTCTGGATAATATGCTTCTCTTTTTTTTCTTCTAAGTCGATTGTCATTAAAATTCCCAAACAAGCAAAAGGAGAAATACCAAAACAAATCCCACAAATGAACATCGTTTTCCTCTTGGTAAGACAAAGCCGACGTAAAATATCATTTTCGTAACTATGTATAGAGTCTTTGGAATATAACATCTACCGAAAGAACTGACAGTTTTTCTTTAAAGATATGACCTGCTAACTCGTAGTATTCTACGAATTTATAATCAGGACTTTGACAGTTAACATCAAATCACAGTAATAGAATCTGGTCAACGATGTTGACCAAGTATTGTACTCTACCATATAAAATATAAATCAGATTGTGTAGTTTTGTCGCACTTGTTGGGGTGAAGGAGTATTGATAAGCGGACAGATGATGAATGTAGTCTGCACTATATGGTGGTATCATTTCCCGAGTTAGATTTCCTTCCTACCTTATCAACCTAAAATATATTACGTCTAAAAAATATTCGACAAACACACAAATATGGTTTTGAATCCTGCATGTACAGAAGACCATGTAACATTTCTGAACAAAAAACAGAAATAAGAAACAAAATATAGGTAAACAAAAACGGGTTGTAATATCGAACATAACTAACGCTACCGTACGGTTACTAAGCGATTGTTTTCACCTCCGCAATATGGCGGAAAGTAGGTCGCTAAGCTCGTGACGTCATGCCGACCCAACCTATAGGTATGTTGTGACTAGATAACTCATACCCTTGTCTAGTTCCAGCAGAGTTATCTCTCTTAAATGCAATGGAGTACCTGGTTTTGTCATCGTCAAATTGACAATCTAACATTGCTCTCTATAACAGTGTGTGAGATGCACGCTAAATTAGGATAGAAAATATATTTATCTCTCCAAATATTAGCATTGAGGTGACGTCTATGGACAAACAATTGGTACCGTGATACATTCTGGGCAAATAGACTAGTCGTCTATATTTTTTTTAATAAAGTAACACAAGTATCTAAAGTACAAATAGGTCGGGAACCAGGCTTGCTTTGGTTGTGGGATTTTCCAGGCAGTTGTATCTGTATTTAAATATAATTTAACGAACTTCGGACAACTCATTGTCACATAAGTAAGAGAAAGCAACTAATATTGCACAGATAAGTAATTGCATAGAGTTATAAAAAATATAGTTTTTAAAAGTCATGAATAACTTCAACCATATTGACACTTTTATGTTATTATCTCAATTATGTACTTCCCTGTAGTCAGTACTAACGAATATTCCGGATATCGCAGTTAGGTCATAGTCTGAAGTCTTGTTTTCCGTTTCAGTAGTAATAGGTTAGTAGAAGATTTACATTTTTTTAAAAACATAATTATTAATGGGTCTCCTTTCATATCATGTGCTCACTAAATATTTGATGAAAATATCGTAGTTCCTTGACATATATTACACTGATATGATCACTATTCATTGACCGTTCGTATTGATATTTGGACGCCACAGGCACTTGATTCTGAGTAAATTCATGTATACACTCACCATGAGTGTATACATGAATTTACTCAGAATCAAGTGCCTGTGTTGGACGCGTAGTAGTGACACGAGACTTCTCAACGTTTCGTATACAAACTTATTTTTAGTAATTCGTAATTAGGTATATCATTTAGTGTGAATGGGTAGACATATTTCGCAACAGTATCGCAGGTATATATAAACGTGGAAAGATAGTTAAGATAAATTCCATTACACGACAGATGTTAGATTGAAGAACATCTTTAGACAACAAGCAGTGTTTGCCGATTGTGAAAATATTTCCGTAAGCTTAGGAAATAAGAATTAAATCAGTAAAATAACGGAATATTGATCATTTAGAAAGATATAAATATATATCATATTCATAGTTTTACATAATCAGTTTTTAAATCAGATGGTTCTGTTAATTTTCCGCCTGTTGAAGTGTAATGTTAATTCGGTTTTCAAACAAAGAAACAAGACATTTCTTGAGTTTATTCAATTTCGACAGAGAAATGAGACATTGATGAGGTAAGCAATTTGCAAAGAGCTGTGATGCTTATCATAAGTTGATAAATTTAATTGATTCTATGCGAACATTCTGTTTTGTCCATCACAATTGCAAAGTATGCTGATGGCTTAACAACAATAAAGAATATTAATTGGTTTGGAAATGTCTAATTCTTTAGAATTTGTTTTGTTCCGAATGTCTTAGAATATTGTTCCGTATTAATAAACTAGCTGTTTACCATTTTCAGATCCATGTTGGAAATGTATTGTCAGATAAAAGGACCATTATGGTAGATTGTCTCTTGTACTATGGATACAGAGACGACTGCCAGTTATGAGAAAACAAGGTCACCCCCACCCCCTGAACCACCCCCTTCCCAAAGTTCCAATGAAGACAGCTTTTTGGACAAAGACACAGTTATTCGACAACTTCAAGAAGAAATACGCACTCTCAGAGGAAAAATTCTTGGCTACACAACTCTAAGTAAGTTAGAGTATGAAATTTTATCAAGTGGCACTTCATCAATCATGCATTGTTCTGTTTGTTGTTTATCCATGAATGATTTCTTGTTACCAGTCTGGAAGCCATATTTCTGGCCCATTCTCTTTAAAAGCTTTGATAATGGCTTATTTTATCACAATTTTGGAAGAGTTTGATTTTAAGTGACCCACAAATATTAATAACATTATCTTATTTCTGATTGCCCATGCATGTTATCAAACTTGGTCCATATTTTTGCATCTGATTTTGATCAGACTTGGAATTTGATAATGAGTGAGATACATGCATATTACTGAGATGATCTTGTATCCTAGTTGGCTGACTTTGTTACTGCTCAGGAGGATATATTTTGGTTTATAATAAAATTTATATACTCATCTTCTTTAAATTTCAGTAATTAAATCCATGCATATCAGAAATAAAATGTTAGATAGTCTGATACCTGGGTCCCTTCTAAATCTAGATTGGGTCCCTATAATATTATAAGTAGGTTGCCCATTGGGCCTGCAAAAAAACCTCATGTTATCTAATTTGACTGAAAGAAACCTTGAGCCTGCCAAAAAAGAAGTGACATTTTCTTTTTCAATTCTTGAAAGACACTGGTAAATAATTAAAAGTCAGCCCCAGCAGAGGATCTATTTGTAGATCACTCCATCTTGTGAAGATTGTCTTCTTAAATGTATCAATAGCTATAAACTTTGTGGATGACACAAAGCAATTGAGTTATGAATGGGGACCAGTTCAGTTTCTCTTCTCTGTATTTCTATGGGGGGCAGAACACTAGCACTGTTCCATGTGCATGAAGACTGTTTTGACAATGCTCACGGTCATTTATTTAATAAATGCTTAAGTGGTTTAACACCCATCCTTTTGTGCTATGAGCATTGAATGTACATTGTCAAGTGCAGGTTGTGCGTAATGAGTACAATAAAAAGATTTAAATGATTTGTCAACTCATAACTATTACTTAACTGTTATGAAAGCAATCAGCAGTAATTTTCACAGGATCAGTATCAGTGGATAGTGACAGCTGGGTTTTTGTCACCCAAAACAACAAACTGTGAGCTATCATATTATCATTAATTTTGAGCCTTTTTTTCAATCAAGATCTTACATATAAGTTCAGTAATGAGCAAGATTCATGCATAATAATGGAATGATCTTGCATTTGACTGGCTGAACTATCACCCTTGAGACAGTTCCCTATTGATTCTGGAGGTGAGAGGTGAAAGATCAAGGTCACTGGAACCATCATTGTAATTTGTTTGTTTTCGTCTCATATGCCAAGTTTCATTGATCTAATATTTATAAAACTTTTAGGCACGTCTTTTGATTCATAAACCCAGATATCAATTGTCAAGGTCACTGAAGCTAAAATATTACAACTTTTGGTTCCTTATGTAAAGTCTACATTCCTTCAGCTCTCCATGCCATTATTTTTATGATTTTTTGTGTGTGATATATATTTAAATTGTATTGTGCTTGAGGGTAGGAACTTGGGCCTACCTGACTAAGTAATTTTTATAAAAAAAAAATGTTTACTTTGATTCTACTATTTATCTGATTTATATCATGATGTTTACTAGATTTTTAAGTTCAAGGCCTGACCTTGTATTTTAATATGTTGTTGTGTAGTCACTTTTAGGTGCTATCAGGAATAACTTGAAAGGAAATATTTTTTTAAATTGTTCAGTGGAATTACAAAATACTCATTGACATTTTGGAATAAAGCACTATTTTGGTATGACTTTGCTTTTTCATTTCAGGTCAGATTTGTTATGAATATAGAGAGAAATCAAAAAAATTGGAAGCAGAATTGAATCATATGAAATTATCTTTGGATTTTCAAAATTACAAAAGACTGGAAGAAGAATTGGCTGAAGTTAAAGAAACTTTGGATAAACGAACTGAAGAATTGGAACTTGCAAAACAAGTATGTATATAGTCGAAGGCATTCTTTTAGTATCAGTCAACATCAGTATTATGAATAACCATACTTGTTTATACTTAACACTTTTTCTATACAAAATCTCTAAAGATTTTAAATTTAAATTGAATATCATGCTGCTGTTTTTTCTTGTAGTTTTTGACATAGTGAATACAAATAATCATGAAACTAAAACCAAGTGTTATCTGTTTTATGTTCATTTTTTAACAGAGTTCTGCACCATATTATCCCTATTTCCATGTTACTATTACTTACTTGTACTAATAGGTAATATCTAAACAGGACATTTAGAATTTACAATTACTAATTTAAACTCTGCACTGTTATCTTTAGCTGAGCTTTTTGGTCATGTGATACTGAAACATCTGAGATCAAATGGGAAGTTTAGGTACTTCTGACTGATTACACACACCCAACTCCAGAAGGAATATACCCTTATACCCAAATTATGTTGTAGATCATGGTGTATGTTCTTAACTTACAGTGTACAATTTGACATCAGATCTGGGTCTATGTTGTTAGATCACATTCATGATTGGATTGATCCTTCATTGCATAAGATGATGACAGACCTGGATGTATCTTGTAAAGTACATAAGTGTATATTATGCAATGTGTTGTTATTCAGTCATACATGGAATGATCCTTCTAGTCATATTCTGAATCTGACTGCAGATCTGGGTCTATGTAGTTAGAGCACAACCATAAGTGAAATAATCTATCATTGTATAATGTGAGGACATATTTGTATACATATTTTTTTTACAGCTGGATGGGTGTCATGCACTTTTGTTTCAGAACAAATTTGTTTTTTTTACATTTCAGCATGTTAAAATACATCTACATCTTAAAAATGCACTTGGTGAAGTTAGTTCCTACAAACAGTACATTTTCATTTTCGACTGTCTGAATAACTAATAGAACTGATTTAGTAGACAGTTTAAGTGTTAAAAAAGCTGTTATAATTTGTTAAACTCTAGATCAGAGTTGAATTTAGGGCTTCATCATTTTTTTTGTTATTTGTCTCATTCAATCTTTACGACCTTATCATTATTTTTGTTATCTGTCTTGTTTAATCTTTGGGACTTGATTGTTATTTTTGTTATCTGTCTCATTTATTTTTTGGGACTTTATCATTATTTTTGTTATCTGTCTCATTTAATCTTTGAGACTTTATTATTATTTTTGTTATATGTCTCATTTATTTTTTGGGACAAGAGTGGACCTAGTGTTTTTGACTTGTTCAGATTTGTATTATAGTAGATGCTGTCTTCAATAAACAGTTTTGAATGCTGTGTTTTGAATGCTGTGTATTCCCACTATCTTGATGTTCTCAACCATTGTTGCTTGAATGCTTATGTCTTTAAACATCATGTAAAGTTTGTGATAAATTCTTCAGTGCAAATTTAATATTTTGATCTATATCTTAATGTAAGGAAATTTTTAAGTGTGTGTTTTGCCTTAGTGTGATTTTGTGACAAACTCTTAGCTGCCATTTCCTCAGTAAATACAGGCAATAAAAGTGCCATTCAAATGAAAAATAATAGTAAAATCTGAAAAGCTCTTTTAAAGTTGCATCACAACTTGACATTTGAACACAACTTTGAAAGCCTTGATGTAAAATTTTGACTGATGGGGAAATTTTCTATCCTACTCCAGCATGTATAATTCTGTATTTACCTTATAATCTTTACAAGGCTTCTTTGTTTTTAATGATACAATGTATAATTGCATGTAGTGATGTTTCTTTTACTTACATTGTAGATAATGCTTGTACAAGAATCACTGAAAACTGCCCATGACGAGACCGACATTGACCATGGAAAATGTGGAGAGCCAAAGAAAAGTGAAAAAGATCCAACAAGAGAAAAAGATGATACAGGAAAAAAGCAAAGCTCTAATATAGCTGAAGCTGTTTCATCTGGACAAGAATTAGATTTGAAGTCACTTCATTCAAATAAAAGCACCATGAGCAATGAAATGAAACTTCAGAATACAGCTGCTATAGACCACAGAAAGGGAGATATGACCACAATGGATCCATTCAACTTTTATAATCGTGAAGTTACACCCATGCAAGAGTCTATTACACATGGAGATAACCAACCAGAACCATTCCAAATGGTCCCCAGACAATGGCGTGAATCTGGCAGTGACTCTGATGATTTGATCCTCTTCTCTGGAGTGGGTGCATCCTCTAAATCTTTTACTACACTGAGCAGATCCCAAAGGTCAAGTAAAGAGGTGTGATTGAATATGGATACGCTAGATTGTATTTTATAGAACTTTCAGTTGAATTTGAAAATAAAGGTACAGGACCACATTTTTCTTTAAAGACAGATAGACCTGCATAAGAAAAACTAAATTAATTTACAAAATACTGACAGTCTAGAACCATGATTTTGAAATCTTGGAGGCAGGGACTCTCATATCATGAACTTTTTTTTTAAGCTTCTTACACTTATAATTTTAACAAATATGCATCTTGGTTTTCTTCTGCACACATTTGTAATACAAAGTCATAAGACAGTTGAGACATTTGATTGCTTAAGAAACATGACTGCCAATATAAAATTGATGTCATAATGAGGCATTTGACACACATGTGTGTCTATGTAGGCTATTGCTAACAAGGAGTTCCCCTGTATTAATTGTATCAGGAATGGAGTTTTTATATTTTGTATTATAATAGACTATTTTTCTGACAAGAAAGTGCACATGGTCAAGATAACACTGTACATGTGTAAAGCTTAATATTTTTAATCAGATTACACAAATAATGTTGATTTATCAAACAGTTTTGTTGATTTTGAGGAATGAGACAACAAACTTGCTTTTTCCAAGTTGTTACTTTGCAAATATGTTGTAAAGCTGATTTTATTTAGATATTTTTTTAAACTTAAAAGGAGTAGCTTGTAAACATTAAATATTGATGAAAAATAGCATTTGGGATTACTTATCATCTAGTCTAGGTCACTATGATGAATATTTTGGACTTTGCAAGGTGCCACATCACCATTGGAGGTTTCCTTACGTGTGTGTGCATATATATATATATATATATATATATATATATATATATATATATATACTGGATAATTGATGTTTATTACTGAGTACATGCACTGTGAAACTATTGTGAACCTTCACTGTAAAGGCTACCAGGTCTTATTAAAGAACATTAATTTGATCCATTATCTTAATTCATTTTCATATTGAACCTCTGTTTAAAAGACAATGCTCATTAGGTACAACCTTAATTGATCCCCTGTAAATTCACTTACATATTATGCTTCTGGATAATGGATACTTGTCTATAGAGGACATAATCATTTCATCTAATAAGTTTTCTTTATAGACAGATATTATTGTACATATAACTTTGATTATGATTTCGTGTCTTAAAAAATAAGCAATTCCTTTCATGCTTTATTAGTACTGGTATGATCTTTATAGTGGTCTGATGCAGACCTGTAACTAAAATACTCAATGGTATGATTTTATAAAGGTCTGATACAGACCTGTAACTAAAATATTCACTGGTATGATCTTTATACTGGTCTGATACAGACCTGTAACTAAAATACTCACTGGTATGATCTTTATACTGGTCTGATACAGACCTGTAACTAAAATACTCAATGGTATGATTTTATTGTGGTCTGATACAGACCTGTAACTAAAATATTCACTGGTATGATTTTATAGTGGTCTGATACAGACCTGTAACTAAAATACTCACTGGGATGATCTTTATACTGGTCTGATACAGACCTTTAACTAAAATACTCACTGGGATGATCTTTATACTGGTCTGATACAGACCTATAACTAAAATACTCACTGGTATGATCTTTATACTGGTCTGATACAGACCTTTAACTAAAATACTCACTGGTATGATCTTTATACCGGTCTGATACAACCCTGTAACTAAAATATTCACTGTTAACCACACTAGTATGTGATGAATGAATTTCAAAATGTATGTGTATGTCAAAATGATACAATGGATGTTTAATTTGAGAAAGGAATTTTTATAATTGTATATTCAATTATGCATGTTTGTGTGTATATTTTTTTTACATGTATGTGTAGTTCATTGTAGGTTTGGTTCAGATTTGTTGTTCTGATGTAATAATACCATTATCTTTCTGCCTGTTGAGATCTTGTATGTAATATAACATGATTACAATTTGTCAAATCTGGCTTTATCATTGATCATAGATATAGCAGGGTCTTGCTGATTGATATTTCATATGGTAAAGGATTACGGCTAGGGAACAGTTTTTTGTTCCAAGCTAAAGTAAATCCATACATAATCTGAATCTAATTTCTTTCATTAGTTTTGTTGTTGTTGATTTTCCAGGTACTCAATATTCCTTATGGTGAACTTAAGGTCACAGATTTCCAAAATCTAGATTCCACTAAAGCACATTCTCTCTGCATGAAAGTATCAGAATCCATAACAAGCTTACGGCGTGTAATTCATACCATGGATGAGAAAATAGAGCAAGGGGAAAAATGCAGAGTGAGTTCATAACCTTCCATTATGACATTGTATCCTACAGCCTTATACATTAGTGTTGTATTTAACCATTGATAACATGCTGCCAGTTCTAAACAGCACAGAATCAGGTCTAGGTGTTCAGGGTCTCTTTTGTTTATAAAAACAGAACCAGGTGGAACAAATCACATTTAGTTCTGCTTTCAACATAGAATTGGGTCTTCACAGATCAGGGCTAGTTGTGTTTACAACACAGAACAAGGTCTAACAGATCAGAGTTCAGTGTTTGCAGCAGAAAACCATGTCTAACATATCAAACCAATATCTAGCATATCAAACCATGTCTAGCATATCAAACCAATATCTAGCATATCAAACCAATATCTAGCATATCAAACCATGTCTAAACCATGTCTAGCATATCAGAGTGTATTCTGTTTTGCATGTATTCATGATAAATTAAAACAGAATAAACAACATTATTCCAAATAGTATATGTTGCAGAGCTAATTCCCCAACCACCCCAATAAGATTTTTCCATTTTTATCTCCAGAAATATGGCTGCTGGGATGATTTTTCCCTGTGGGAAGAAACATCCTCCATTTAGAGCAGTTTTTAACACAGGGGAAAACATTCCAGGGCTGTATTTATGCGGCCCAAAGCTGCTTTTCTGCTGTAAAAAGTTAGATTTGGATGTTTCCTAGTTCTTCAAACATTGGAAAACATTCCAGGGCTATATGCAGTGTAACCATTCTGCTATAACATGGTGGTTGGAGTCCATGGAATCCATCTGTTTTATAGACCAAACCATGATATAACCAACAAATTCATGATGCATGTACCTAAACAATGGCAAGAGAAGGTTATAAAAGCAGATGCAAAAATACTTGCTTTTGATAAAATGAAGACAAACAACTTACATCTGTGTAGTACAAGCCATAATCTGTTAAGTACTGTTCATGTATATATAAAAATCTATGAATTCACAAGTTATAAAATTCTTGTTCATGTATCAGTCACATCCCAACACAAGTAACACAAGATATTAAAACATGGTGGTCCTCATTTGATCTGTATATGATGGGCACTAAGTAATTCACTATGATATTGTCTCCAGTGTCATTGGCTCTAGTTGTTTACATATTACATATTAAATTTGTCCATATTTTGGTCAGCTGGAGACAGCTATCATGTGGAGATCTCACAGGATCCAGTACTCGTACTAGAGGTCAGTGTAAGCATGATATGATATGACAATGCACCATTAAGACTGTTTGTCAATATAAACAAAAATTTATTTTGTTAGACTAAGATTGGTTTTTGTTGGGGTTCATTTGAACTAATTCCTCTCAATGTTTTATACTGTGAAATTATATATCTGTGTGTGTGTGTGTGTGTGTGTGTGTGTGTGTGGTAACTCTCATATCTATGCATGATAAGTATTTTAAAGAAACATTGTTTTGCATTTACAATAAAAGTACACTTTATCAAACTTTGAGTTGTAAGAGTATTTAATGAAGGCAGATGCATTTGCTGAGAGGGGGCAATAGAACAAAATATATTCACAATAAATGTAGACAGAAATGGCATTTTTTGCACCCAGAAAAAGATGTTAGCTCAGTTTGGCTTGTATTATGTATTGATGTTTTGAACTCAGTTTCCTGGTTATACAACGGTTACATAAACGGATTTACAAATGTACTAGGGTTATTATTACATCTGTATGATAAGAATAAATTTTTGTGCAAGGCATATATGTAAGGAATTTGATGGGAACTATTTTTCTTTCAGAAAATTACTGAAGTTTTGCATGAAGAACTGAACAATAAAGAGATAAAAATCAAGGAATTGGAGTAAGTTACACATGACCTAGCTAAATTGTTTACTCATTTAGAACATTTCTGTGAATCTAATTAAACAATATCATTTCTAAATACAAGTTGTTGGCAAGTGTTTGGATTATTGTGAGTCCTTTAATATCTTTTTGAACAGCTTATCCATTGCTTAAAATATTGTCTCAAAGGTTTACCTTTAATAAATGAATGCTCCCAATACTGGGGTACATTATGTCATTGTCTGTATGAACCAGTCTAGGAATTTATCCTTATTTGTGATTAATTTTATTTGTGCTACTGGTTTTCATATTTATGAAGATGGAATTAAAGAGAAGTAACAAGATAAATAGATATGGTAATTTTTTTAATAACTAACTTTTTTGGGGGATAGAATCTAAAGTAGAGAAAATGTAGATCATATTAATTTAATTTGATTATATCAATGTTTTTACATTTATTTCACTTCATTTTTTTTATTGATCAAAGAAAACTAATAAAGAAGTACCTTTTTATTTGTTTTTAGAAAATAAATGTAACTCTACCCAGCCTTGTAGCAGTAATTTACCTCAGTAGCAGGTGACCTTATTATAAGAATAAATACATTATTGGCTTCTGAAGGTCATTATATCAAGGTATGAAAAAGTACCATTCACTACAGGATGAAATGTGTTGATACATATTTACCTTGCATACACAGGGGCAGTTATTTTACCTATCTTTCAGAGCAGTCATTGCAGATCTTCAAAAATCTGTAAAGTCCCTTACTTCTGAGTCATCAGACGCTCAACTTGGCACTGGGTGGGTGAAAGTCCAGAGAGAGCAAGATACGCTGACCCAGAGGGATACATCAGAGGCAAAAACAATGCAGCTGCAAAGCCAGATACAGCAGCTAAAAGACGCCAATCAAAAATGGAGCAATGAGTGGAAAAAGTTGGTTGCACAACATGAAGCAACCATGGCAGAGCAACAACAAGAGAAAAATCAGTTGCAGCATGAACTTGCAGAATATCACATTCAGGATGAGCAGCGCAAACAAGAATTTGACAGAATCATTCTTGATCTTAAGAAAAGACTTGAAGACGCAGAGGTATTACTGCTTTTAATACCACTATTAACAACTATTTTATTGCCACTACTGTTGCTGTGTCTAATTTGAAAAGAAGTGAAATCTCTTGATAACTAAACCTTACTGTTGATGCAATTCCCTAAAAGAAGAAAAGAAGATAAAGGCTGCATAAATCAAAAACAAAAAAACCTTAATAAATGAAAAAAGATCATACAAAGATATAACTATATAAAAGATAAAACTAAATATATATGTTGTGACTTGTATATCAAGATTATTAAGGAGTAGTTTATACAAGATTCAATGTGGAATAGTTATTTGCCTCAAATTGTTAGTATTTGATTATTATTACAACATTATAGATGACCAAGGAAGATGCTCTGAATCAACTCCATGCAGTCAATTTAAAATCTGACAGCATGCAGGCCAAGATGATGGAAGCTGAGGATAGATGTGACCAGTTAAAGAGACAGAAACAATCATTGGAGACAGAAATTTCTCTATTGGTAAATTAGGCATTATTTATTCTCACGTTCTATTGTGTTCCCCACTGTCCCCTAAAACTTTGAAATATCATTTGTCTGTTGACATGTTTGGAACTTGATCACTATTTTGCCAGAAATATTAAGAGTTACTGAATTTGATTGACTTGGAACAGTTTTCCCAATAGTGTTTGAGCGCTCAGGCATTCATATTTTGTGTTTAATTTTAACCACATTTGCTGTAAAGCTTCATCTTTACTAAATTGTTGACCATATCTTACAGGTATGGCCTTTGGTCAGTTTCGATAAGGTGTTTTTTATATTAAAAAAATTGCAAAGTCTTGATAATTCTTTTTATTATATTGATGTTGGGGTTTCTTACGATGTCTGCTTGGTCATAAATGAATTGATGCCAGTCTAACATCCAATATGGCCACCATGGCAGTCATCATGAAATTCTTGTTATCATACTCTTTATGAACATCAAAGTCGATTTTGGGATTGTATTTGAAGACATCTTGTGGTGTCTGGTTGGTCATAAATGAAAATTAGATTTTTGTGGTTGCTGATCATGATCTTTATTTCATAATTTCCTGGTTTTGGTTATGTTTTAGTATTGTGCTCATGATGATATGAGTTTTGGCATGCTTTAGACTTATAATCTTTCATAAAATCATAACATTTGGTAAGAAAACTAATCTTGGTAAGTACTACACATTATTAAAAAAAGAGGTATCTGTGACCTATATTTAATGCTGTAGGGTCTTGTTTATATTTGGTGTTTACAGTTCACTTATTGGGTGTTCATTTTAGAATCATGAAACTTTACCCTTGGATGCATCTCTGTTTGTATTACACCCATACAAATAAAGAAAGTTACTGTGATCTAAATTGTATAATTTAAATGCCATTGATTTAATTATTTGTGTTTAGCTCATAACAGCATAGTATTTTCCATGCTATGATGTACACAGGAGGCCTTTTATGAACCATGCTATGATCTACACAGGAGGCCTATTATGAACCATGTTATGATCTACACAGGAGGCCTATTATGAACCATGCTATGATGTACACAGGAGGCCTATTATGAACCATGCTATGATGTACACAGGAGGCCTATTATGAACCATGCCATGGAATACACAGGAGGCCTATTATGAACCGTGCTATGATCTACAGGAGGCCTTTTATGAACCATGCTATGATGTACACAGGAGGCCTATTATGAACCATGCTATGATCTGTACAGGAGGCCTGTTATGAACCATGCTATGATGTACACAGAAGGCCTATTATGAACCATGCTATGATGTATACAGGAGGCCTATTATGAACCATGCTATGATGTACACAGGAGGCCTATTATGAACCATGCTATAATATATACAGGAGGCCTATTTTTAACCATGCTATGATGTACACAGTAGGCATATTGTGAACCATGCTATGATTTACACAGGAGGCCTATTATGAACAGTGCAGTTGGAATAAATGCGTTTATTTAGATTAACCATTCCATATTTTTTTTAATGGCTATTAGTTATACATTGTACACTGATAATAAACATGATAAGCAGTAACTCTTCTGAAGCAGGTTTTAAGATCAGTGAATTAAAAAAAACAACCAGCAGTAAAATACCTTAAAATTTATCCTTTTCAAACTATTGGAATACTATATAACATTATATACTTTTGAAATTGTATAGGTAGTAGATGTATTACATACAATTTGAAGAGAGACACAAGGATGTTTACATTTCGGATTCAGATCATGCTGGCATTGATATATTATGCAATCAGGAGGCATCTTTCATCATACATTATATTGTTTTCAGAGGTCAGGGTCAGTGTATACCCAGAGCCAAGGGTCAAATAGCAGTCCAGTTTCGCAGAAGAAGGTATCAGAGGCTGAGACAGAGAACATGGTTCTTCGCCAGCAACTTATGTTGTTCCAAGAGGATTTCCAAAAGGAACGACATGATCGTGCCCGTGCTCAGTCAATGAAAGATGATCTTGCAAAAGAGAACGAGAATCTGAAAAAGAAAATTCGTCACCTTGATTTGCGGAAAATTGAAATGGATAACCAGGTAAAAAGATAATTTAAAAAATAACTCAAACATGCGTTTTTTAAAAAGTGTTTTTAACATTATTTATATGATAATATCTATGATTTGTGCACTTGGATGATATTAGATAATTATAGTGAAAGACATTTGGAGCTTTGATACCTAAGGTGGACAATTTATTTCAAACCTCTCTTAGATTAGCTCCCTTATATCTTTAATTCAACCTTTATTAATAGAACATAAAATTAATTCTGTGACCAACAAAATTAATATTATGTTTGTGTATAACCTGTACAAAATATGGAAGTCATTGTGTGCAGAGGTAAGAAACAATCCTTCACTGCATAATTAAAAAGCCTACTTGTATTGAGACAAAGAAATCATTATTATGACAGTGATAGAATGTCACATGTTATATATGCTAGGCTAAGAACAAAGCGAAGTAGTTTAAATTGTGATGTATATATGAATATCTGACTAAAAGTATTGGTCTAGCAGTGAATAAAGAATGCAAAACACTTCTTGACTGTCCTTAGTATTCCGATCTTAGAGATCATATCTAATACACACTCTCATTTGCTTTTACAGTTGAAACTTTATTATTTTGGCAACCCTGATAAACGCTGTAGAAATGAGCATGAAAATATGTTCACCTGTGTAAATTTGTATTAAGAGGACTAAAATATTAACTTAATTTATTTGATATAACTCACATCCTTTTGAATCTTATTTATTGAGTTCTTATTCATTGTTTTGCTCTGTAGATGTATTTGTATTTATTCTTTTCCTTTATGATTACCTGATCATCATACAAATTTATGATGTTGTATATGTTGTTACTGTTCAAGATACAAATTTATGATGTTATATGTGTTGTTACTGTTCATGATACAAATTTATGATATGTGTTGCTACTGTTCAGCATACAAATTTATGATGTTGTATATGTTGTTACTGTTCAAGATACAAATTTATGATGTTATATGTGTTGTTACTGTTCAGCATACAAATTTATGATGTTGTATATGTTGTTACTGTTCAAGATACAAATTTATGATGTTATATGTGTTGTTACTGTTCAAGAGACAGTGCTCTGATAAGCTCATGCTTTCTGCAGAATTCCCAAAATTAGGTTTGTAATTGCATTTGACAAAGTTTTGCTAAATAATTATCACGGTTAAAACTAAGTCAGAAAAAATGACTATAAATAAGCATATAATGCTTAATTTAAGTTGGATGTAATATGTTATGTTCATCCATCAGTCATTTAATATTTGCTAGTCCAGGTCATAAGTCTAAGAGCTTTTCATGAAGCTTTGTCCAAGTATTTATCATCACTAGATGAAGAGCTTTTCGTGAAGCTTTGTCCAAGTATTTATCATCACTAGATGAAGAGCTTTTCGTGAAGCTTTGTCCAAGTATTTATCATCACTAGATGAAGAGCTTTTCGTGAAGCTTTGTCCAAGTATTTATCATCACTAGATGAAGAGCTTTTCATGAAGCTTTGTCCAAGTATTTATCATCACTAGATGAAGAGCTTTTCATGAAGCTTTGTCCAAGTATTTATCATCACTAGATGAATAGCTGTTCATGAAGCTTTGTCCAAGTATTTATCATCACTAGATGAAGAGCTTTTCGTGAAGCTTTGTCCAAGTATTTATCATCACTAAATGAAGAGCTTTCATGAAGCTTTGTCTAAGTATTTATCATCACTAGATGAATAGCTGTTCATGAAGCTTTGTCCAAGTATTTATCATCACTAGATGAAGAGCTTTTCATGAAGCTTTGTCTAAGTATTTATCATCACTAAATGAATAGCTGTTCATGAAGCTTTGTCTAAGTATTTATCATCACTAGATGAAGAGCTGTTCATGAAGCTTTGTCCAAGTATTTATCATCACTAGATGAATAGCTGTTCATGAAGCTTTGTCCAAGTATTTATCATCACTAGATGAAGAGCTTTTCGTGAAGCTTTGTCCAAGTATTTATCATCACTAAATGAAGAGCTGTTCATGAAGCTTTGTCCAAGTATTTATCATCACTAGATGAAGAGCTTTTCATGAAGCTTTGTCTAAGTATTTATCATCACTAGATTAAAAGCTTTTCATGAAGCTTTGTCTAAGTATTTATCATCACTAGATGAAGAGCTTTTCATGAAGCTTTGTCTAAGTATTTATCATCACTAGATGAAGAGCTTTTCATGAAGCTTTATCTAAGTATTTATCATCACTAGATGAAGAGCTTTTCATGAAGCTTTGTCTAAGTATTTATCATCACTAGATGAAGAGCTTTTCATGAAGCTTTGTCTAAGTATTTATCATCACTAGATGAATAGCTGTTCATGAAGCTTTGTCTAAGTATTTATCATCACTAGATGATGAGCTTTTCATGAAGCTTTGTCTAAGTATTTATCATCACTAGATGAAGAGCTGTTCATGAAGCTTTGTCCAAGTATTTATCATCACTAGATGAAGAGCTTTTCATGAAGCTTTGTCTAAGTATTTATCATCACTAGATTAAAAGCTTTTCATGAAGCTTTGTCTAAGTATTTATCATCACTAGATGAAGAGCTGTTCATGAAACTTTGTCCAAGTATTTATCATCACTAGATTAAAAGCTTTTCATGAAGCTTTGTCTAAGTATTTATCATCACTAGATGAAGAGCTTTTCATGAAGCTTTGTCCAAGTATTTATCATCACTAGATGAAGAGCTGTTCATGAAACTTTGTCCAAGTATTTATCATCACTAGATTAAAAGCTTTTCATGAAGCTTTGTCTAAGTATTTATCATCACTAGATGAAGAGCTGTTCATGAAGCTTTGTCTAAGTATTTATCATCACTAGATGAAGAGCTTTTCATGAAGCTTTGTCCAAGTATTTATCATCACTAGATTAAAAGCTTTTCATGAAACTTTGTCTAAGTATTTATCATCACTAAATGAAGAGCTGTTCATGAAGCTTTTCCAAGTATTTATCATCACTAGATGAAGAGCTGTTCATGAAGCTTTGTCTAAGTATTTATCATCACTAGATGAAGAGCTTTTCATGAAGCTTTGTCTAAGTATTTATCATCACTAGATGAAGAGCTGTTCATGAAGCTTTGTCCAAGTATTTATCATCACTAGATGAAGAGCTTTTCATGAAGCTTTGTCTAAGTATTTATCATCACTAGATGAAGAGCTGTTCATGAAGCTTTGTCTAAGTATTTATCATCACTAGATGAAGAGCTTTTCATGAAGCTTTGTCTAAGTATTTATCATCACTAGATGAAGAGCTTTTCATGAAGCTTTGTCCAAGTATTTATCATCACTAGATGAAGAGCTGTTCATGAAGCTTTGTCCAAGTATTTATCATCACTAGATGAAGAGCTTTTCATGAAGCTTTGTCCAAGTATTTATCATCACTAGATGAAGAGCTGTTCATGAAGCTTTGTCCAAGTATTTATCATCACTAGATGAAGAGCTGTTCATGAAGCTTTGTCTAAGTATTTATCATCACTAGATGAAGAGCTTTTCATGAAGCTTTGTCCAAGTATTTATCATCACTAGATTAAAAGCTTTTCATGAAGCTTTGTCCAAGTATTTATCATCACTAGATGAAGAGCTGTTCATGAAGCTTTGTCCAAGTATTTATCATCAGTAGATGAAGAGCTGTTCATGAAGCTTTGTCTAAGTATTTATCATCACTAGATGAAGAGCTTTTCATGAAGCTTTGTCTAAGTATTTATCATCACTAGATGAAGAGCTGTTCATGAAACTTTGTCTAAGTATTTATCATCACTAGATTAAAAGCTTTTCATGAAGCTTTGTCCAAGTATTTATCATCACTAGATGAAGAGCTTTTCATGAAGCTTTGTCTAAGTATTTATCATCACTAGATGAAGAGCTTTTCATGAAGCTTTGTCTAAGTATTTATCATCACTAGATGAAGAGCTTTTCATGAAGCTTTGTCTAAGTATTTATCATCACTAGATGAAGAGCTGTTCATGAAGCTTTGTCCAAGTATTTATCATCACTAGATTAAAAGCTTTTCATGAAACTTTGTCTAAGTATTTATCATCACTAGATGAAGAGCTTTTCATGAAGCTTTGTCTAAGTATTTATCATCACTAGATGAAGAGCTGTTCATGAAGCTTTGTCCAAGTATTTATCATCACTAGATGAAGAGCTTTTCATGAAGCTTTGTCTAAGTATTTATCATCACTAGATTAAAAGCTTTTCATGAAGCTTTGTCTAAGTATTTATCATCACTAGATGAAGAGCTGTTCATGAAACTTTGTCCAAGTATTTATCATCACTAGATTAAAAGCTTTTCATGAAGCTTTGTCTAAGTATTTATCATCACTAGATGAAGAGCTTTTCATGAAGCTTTGTCCAAGTATTTATCATCACTAGATGAAGAGCTGTTCATGAAACTTTGTCCAAGTATTTATCATCACTAGATTAAAAGCTTTTCATGAAGCTTTGTCTAAGTATTTATCATCACTAGATGAAGAGCTGTTCATGAAGCTTTGTCTAAGTATTTATCATCACTAGATGAAGAGCTTTTCATGAAGCTTTGTCCAAGTATTTATCATCACTAGATTAAAAGCTTTTCATGAAACTTTGTCTAAGTATTTATCATCACTAAATGAAGAGCTGTTCATGAAGCTTTTCCAAGTATTTATCATCACTAGATGAAGAGCTGTTCATGAAGCTTTGTCTAAGTATTTATCATCACTAGATGAAGAGCTTTTCATGAAGCTTTGTCTAAGTATTTATCATCACTAGATGAAGAGCTGTTCATGAAGCTTTGTCCAAGTATTTATCATCACTAGATGAAGAGCTTTTCATGAAGCTTTGTCTAAGTATTTATCATCACTAGATGAAGAGCTGTTCATGAAGCTTTGTCTAAGTATTTATCATCACTAGATGAAGAGCTTTTCATGAAGCTTTGTCTAAGTATTTATCATCACTAGATGAAGAGCTTTTCATGAAGCTTTGTCCAAGTATTTATCATCACTAGATGAAGAGCTGTTCATGAAGCTTTGTCCAAGTATTTATCATCACTAGATGAAGAGCTTTTCATGAAGCTTTGTCCAAGTATTTATCATCACTAGATGAAGAGCTGTTCATGAAGCTTTGTCCAAGTATTTATCATCACTAGATGAAGAGCTGTTCATGAAGCTTTGTCTAAGTATTTATCATCACTAGATGAAGAGCTTTTCATGAAGCTTTGTCCAAGTATTTATCATCACTAGATTAAAAGCTTTTCATGAAGCTTTGTCCAAGTATTTATCATCACTAGATGAAGAGCTGTTCATGAAGCTTTGTCCAAGTATTTATCATCAGTAGATGAAGAGCTGTTCATGAAGCTTTGTCTAAGTATTTATCATCACTAGATGAAGAGCTTTTCATGAAGCTTTGTCTAAGTATTTATCATCACTAGATGAAGAGCTGTTCATGAAACTTTGTCTAAGTATTTATCATCACTAGATTAAAAGCTTTTCATGAAGCTTTGTCCAAGTATTTATCATCACTAGATGAAGAGCTTTTCATGAAGCTTTGTCTAAGTATTTATCATCACTAGATGAAGAGCTTTTCATGAAGCTTTGTCTAAGTATTTATCATCACTAGATGAAGAGCTTTTCATGAAGCTTTGTCTAAGTATTTATCATCACTAGATGAAGAGCTGTTCATGAAGCTTTGTCCAAGTATTTATCATCACTAGATTAAAAGCTTTTCATGAAACTTTGTCTAAGTATTTATCATCACTAGATGAAGAGCTTTTCATGAAGCTTTGTCCAAGTATTTTTCATCACTAGATGAAGAGCTGTTCATGAAGCTTTGTCCAAGTATTTATCATCACTAGATTAAAAGCTTTTCATGAAGCTTTGTCTAAGTATTTATCATCACTAGATGAAGAGCTTTTCATGAAGCTTTGTCTAAGTATTTATCATCACTAGATTAAAAGCTTTTCATGAAGCTTTGTCCAAGTATTTATCATCACTAGATGAAGAGCTGTTCATGAAGCTTTGTCCAAGTATTTATCATCATTAGATTAAAAGCTTTTCATGAAACTTTGTCTAAGTATTTATCATCACTAGATTAAAAGCTTTTCATGAAGCTTTGTCTAAGTATTTATCATCACTAAATGAAGAGCTGTTCATGAAGCTTTGTCTAAGTATTTATCATCACTAGATGAAGAGCTGTTCATGAAGCTTTGTCCAAGTATTTATCATCACTAGATGAAGAGCTTTTCATGAAGCTTTGTCCAAGTATTTATCATCACTAGATGAAGAGCTTTTCATGAAGCTTTGTCTAAGTACTTGTCATCACTAGATGAAGAGCTTTTCATGAAGCTTTGTCCAAGTATTTATCATCACTAGATGAAGAGCTTTTCATGAAGCTTTGTCTAAGTATTTATCATCACTAGATGAAGAGCTTTTCATGAAGCTTTGTCTAAGTATTTATCATCACTAGATGAATAGCTTTTCATGAAGCTTTGTCTAAGTATTTATCATCACTAGATGAAGAGCTTTTCATGAAGCTTTGTCTAAGTATTTATCATCACTAGATGAAGAGCTTTTCATGAAGCTTTGTCTAAGTATTTATCATCACTAGATGAAGAGCTTTTCATGAAGCTTTGTCTAAGTATTTATCATCACTAGATGAAGAGTTGTTCGTGAAACTTTGTCTAAGTATTTATCATCACTAGATTAAAAGCTTTTCGTGAAGCTTTGTCCGAGTATTTATCATCACTAGATGAAGAGCTTTTCATGAAGCTTTGTCTAAGTATTTATCATCACTAGATGAAGAGCTGTTCATGAAGCTTTGTCTAAGTATTTATCATCACTAGATTAAAAGCTTTTCATGAAGCTTTGTCCAAGTATTTATCATCACTAGATGAAGAGCTGTTCATGAAGCTTTGTCTAAGTATTTATCATCACTAGATGAAGAGCTTTTCATGAAGCTTTGTCTAAGTATTTATCATCACTAGATGAAGAGCTTTTCATGAAGCTTTGTTCAAGTATTTATCATCACTAGATGAAGAGCTTTTCATGAAGCTTTGTCTAAGTATTTATCATCACTAGATGAAGAGCTTTTCATGAAGCTTTGTCCAAGTATTTATCATCACTAGATGAATAGCTGTTCATGAAGCTTTGTCTAAGTATTTATCATCACTAGATGAAGAGCTTTTCATGAAGCTTTGTCCAAGTATTTATCATCACTAGATTAAAAGCTTTTCATGAAGCTTTGTCCAAGTATTTATCATCACTAGATGAAGAGCTGTTCATGAAACTTTGTCTAAGTATTTATCATCACTAGATTAAAAGCTTTTCATGAAGCTTTGTCCAAGTATTTATCATCACTAGATGAAGAGCTTTTCATGAAGCTTTGTCTAAGTATTTATCATCACTAGATGAAGAGCTTTTCATGAAGCTTTGTCTAAGTATTTATCATCACTAGATGAAGAGCTTTTCATGAAGCTTTGTCTAAGTATTTATCATCACTAGATTAAAAGCTTTTCATGAAGCTTTGTCCAAGTATTTATCATCACTAGATGAAGAGCTTTTCATGAAGCTTTGTCTAAGTATTTATCATCACTAGATGAAGAGCTGTTCATGAAGCTTTGTCTAAGTATTTATGATCACTAGATTAAAAGCTTTTCATGAAGCTTTGTCTAAGTATTTATCATCACTAGATGAAGAGCTGTTCATGAAGCTTTGTCTAAGTATTTATCATCACTAGATTAAAAGCTTTTCATGAAACTTTGTCTAAGTATTTATCATCACTAGATTAAAAGCTTTTCATGAAACTTTGTCTAAGTATTTATCATCACTAGATTAAAAGCTTTTCATGAAGCTTTGTCTAAGTATTTATCATCACTAGATGAAGAGCTGTTCATGAAGCTTTGTCTAAGTATTTATCATCACTAGATGAAGAGCTTTTCATGAAGATTTGTCCAAGTATTTATCATCACTAGATGAAGAGCTGTTCATGAAGCTTTGTCCAAGTATTTATCATCAATAGATTAAAAGCTTTTCATGAAACTTTGTCTAAGTATTTATCATCACTAGATTAAAAGCTTTTCATGAAGCTTTGTCTAAGTATTTATCATCACTAGATGAAGAGCTTTTCATGAAACTTTGTCTAAGTATTTATCATCACTAGATGAAGAGCTGTTCATGAAGCTTTGTCTAAGTATTTATCATCACTAGATTAAAAGCTTTTCATGAAGCTTTGTCTAAGTATTTATCATCACTAGATGAAGAGCTGTTCATGAAGCTTTGTCTAAGTATTTATCATCACTAGATTAAAAGCTTTTCATGAAGCTTTGTCTAAGTATTTATCATCACTAGATGAAGAGATTTTCATGAAACTTTGTCTAAGTATTTATCATCACTAGATGAAGAGCTGTTCATGAAGCTTTGTCTAAGTATTTATCATCACTAGATTAAAAGCTTTTCATGAAGCTTTGTCTAAGTATTTATCATCACTAGATGAAGAGCTTTTCATGAAGCTTTGTCTAAGTATTTATCATCACTAGATGAAGAGCTGTTCATGAAGCTTTGTCTAAGTATTTATCATCACTAGATGAAGAGCTTTTCATGAAACTTTGTCTAAGTATTTATCATCACTAGATGAAGAGCTTTTCATGAAACTTTGTCTAAGTATTTATCATCACTAGATGAAGAGCTGTTCATGAAGCTTTGTCTAAGTATTTATCATCACTAGATGAAGAGCTTTTCATGAAACTTTGTCTAAGTATTTATCATCACTAGATTAAAAGATTTTCATGAAGCTTTGTCTAAGTATTTATCATCACTAGATGAAGAGCTGTTCATGAAGCTTTGTCTAAGTATTTATCATCACTAGATTAAAAGCTTTTCATGAAGCTTTGTCTAAGTATTTATCATCACTAGATGAAGAGCTTTTCATGAAACTTTGTCTAAGTATTTATCATCACTAGATGAAGAGCTGTTCATGAAGCTTTGTCTAAGTATTTATCATCACTAGATGAAGAGCTTTTCATGAAACTTTGTCTAAGTATTTATCATCACTAGATGAAGAGCTGTTCATGAAGCTTTGTCTAAGTATTTATCATCACTAGATGAAGAGCTTTTCATGAAGCTTTGTCTAAGTATTTATCATCACTAGATGAAGAGCTTTTCATGAAGCTTTGTCCAAGTATTTATCATCACTAGATGAAGAGCTTTTCATGAAGCTTTGTCTAAGTATTTATCATCACTAGATGAAGAGCTTTTCATGAAGCTTTGTCCAAGTATTTATCATCACTAGATGAATAGCTGTTCATGAAGCTTTGTCTAAGTATTTATCATCACTAGATGAAGAGCTTTTCATGAAGCTTTGTCCAAGTATTTATCATCACTAGATTAAAAGCTTTTCATGAAGCTTTGTCCAAGTATTTATCATCAGTAGATGAAGAGCTGTTCATGAAGCTTTGTCTAAGTATTTATCATCAGTAGATTAAAAGCTTTTCATGAAGCTTTGTCCAAGTATTTATCATCACTAGATGAAGAGCTTTTCATGAAGCTTTGTCTAAGTATTTATCATCACTAGATGAAGAGCTTTTCATGAAGCTTTGTCTAAGTATTTATCATCACTAGATGAAGAGCTGTTCATGAAGCTTTGTCCAAGTATTTATCATCACTAGATGAAGAGCTGTTCATGAAGCTTTGTCTAAGTATTTATCATCACTAGATTAAAAGCTTTTCATGAAACTTTGTCTAAGTATTTATCATCACTAGATTAAAAGCTTTTCATGAAACTTTGTCTAAGTATTTATCATCACTAGATTAAAAGCTTTTCATGAAGCTTTGTCTAAGTATTTATCATCACTAGATGAAGAGCTGTTCATGAAGCTTTGTCTAAGTATTTATCATCACTAGATGAAGAGCTTTTCATGAAGCTTTGTCTAAGTATTTATCATCACTAGATGAAGAGCTTTAAATGAAGCTTTGTCTAAGTATTTATCATCACTAGATGAAGAGCTTTTCATGAAGCTTTGTCTAAGTATTTATCATCACTAGATGAAGAGCTTTTCATGAAGCTTTGTCTAAGTATTTATCATCACTAGATGAAGAGCTGTTCATGAAGCTTTGTCCAAGTATTTATCATCACTAGATTAAAAGCTTTTCATGAAACTTTGTCTAAGTATTTATCATCACTAGATGAAGAGCTTTTCATGAAGCTTTGTCCAAGTATTTTTCATCACTAGATGAAGAGCTGTTCATGAAGCTTTGTCCAAGTATTTATCATCACTAGATTAAAAGCTTTTCATGAAGCTTTGTCTAAGTATTTATCATCACTAGATGAAGAGCTTTTCATGAAGCTTTGTCTAAGTATTTATCATCACTAGATTAAAAGCTTTTCATGAAGCTTTGTCCAAGTATTTATCATCACTAGATGAAGAGCTGTTCATGAAGCTTTGTCCAAGTATTTATCATCACTAGATTAAAAGCTTTTCATGAAACTTTGTCTAAGTATTTATCATCACTAGATTAAAAGCTTTTCATGAAGCTTTGTCTAAGTATTTATCATCACTAAATGAAGAGCTGTTCATGAAGCTTTGTCTAAGTATTTATCATCACTAGATGAAGAGCTGTTCATGAAGCTTTGTCCAAGTATTTATCATCACTAGATGAAGAGCTTTTCATGAAGCTTTGTCCAAGTATTTATCATCACTAGATGAAGAGCTTTTCATGAAGCTTTGTCTAAGTACTTATCATCACTAGATTAAAAGCTTTTCATGAAGCTTTGTCTAAGTATTTATCATCACTAGATGAAGAGCTTTTCATGAAGCTTTGTCTAAGTATTTATCATCACTAAATGTAGTGGTTTTTAACAAAAAAGACTTGCCTACTGCCTAAATGTTAGGTGATGGCATGAAAGAGTAATTCTTTGGTTTATTACCTTGTGTGTAGAATAATTTTTGAACCACACAAATAACTTACTGAAACTTTAACCAACTATGTATCATATATATCCATTGAAGCATTCCATAGTCCCACACCCTTGCTGAAGGTCAAGGTCTCGGCAAGTAATTTTATGTAGTATAACTTTTAAATCACTGAAAATATTTTAATTTAACTTGGCTCAAGAAAATAGCATTAACTCCATGCACCCTCCCTCATTGTCGTTGTCATGCAATGAAAAATGTAATTATGTAACCATTGGTCAGAGTGTTATCCAATTAGCCAAATGTAGCCATTTATATACCATTGTTTACACTGCTCCCTGCCATAAGGTGAAGCTCACAGCAAGAGTATAACATTTAAACCTGTGAGATATTGTGATGAAACTTTGACCAAGTATATATCAAGGCATACCATAGAAATGCCATATATTTCAATGTCATGCTGGATCACACAAGGGAAAATGTAATTGTGTGGCTTCTATACTTATCCAGAGCATAGCTTTGAACCACTGAATATATTGTAATGAGCCTTGCTAATTATATACCATGTAATGATTGGGATGTTGCCTATTTCAACCACACACCCTGCATCAAGGTGAAGGTCGCAGTAAGGTAAAATAACTCAGACTTTTAGCTTTGTCAGTGGTATCATCTTTGAACCACTGAACATATTGTAATGAAACTTTGTCCCAGTAGATTTCAAGACAAGATGGTGTGTCACATGCCATAGTCATGCCCCAGATAGGCATGAAGGTCATGATCATAAAAAGGAAAAATGAGCATACATTTTGAACCACAGAATATATTATAATTTTAGCCAATTATAGCATTATAAAGGATTTGTTGCATATGATAGCAGCATACCCTGCCTGAAGGTGAAGGTCACACTAAGGAAATGTAATTTTTGTTGCACCATTGCCTGAAGTACAGCTTTTGAATACTTAAGATATATAAATGAAAGCTGTTATTCATCATGACTAGACAGTGTCACATACCATAGCCATGTCCCCTGCCTCAAATCCACAGCAAGGGAAAATGTAAGTGACCTCTAACTACATATGTTTGTAAGTTTAAGACCAGTAAATCATTATCCTTTTGAAACAGTAGCTGATAATATATCTTGGCTTGACAGTTTCTCACATATTCCAGTCATATATTTTGCCCTCAAGGTCAAGTTTATGACTCCCAATTTAGACTTGCTAGCATTAACAAATTATACATAAAGTCTATGTTAATACTGAAAATTTCTTTCTTTTCTCCAGCTCCAGCATGCCACTGACAAATCAATGGAAATAACAATGGAACGGGAAAGGCTGAAGGCAGAGAACTACGAATTGCAGAATAAAGTGTGACCAAAATTTGTGTTGCAGTAGAAACATTAACATTACTACAGTTGAAATGCATAATATGTTGTCACAAACCAGATGATCCTTGATATCTCAGACTGTACTAATGGCTTGTCCCAGATGACCATATACATCTCAGACTGTACTGATGGCTTGTCCCCGATAACCATAGATAGCTCAGACAGTACTAATAGCTTGTCCTCGAGGATCATAGATAAATCAGAAAGTAGTAATGTCTTGTCTGAGATGACCTCGTATATCTCAGACAGTATTAATGGCTTGTCCCCGATGACCATAGATAAATCAGAAAGTACTAATGGCTTGTCCCAGATGACCGTAGATAAATCAGAAAGTAATAATGGCTTGTCCCAGATGACCTCATATATCTCAGACATTACTAATGGCTTGTCCCAGATGACCATAGATAAATCAGAAAGTACTAATGGCTTGTCCCAGATGACCTCATAATCTCAGACAGTACTAATGGCTTGTCCCAGATGACCTCATCTATCTCAGATAGTACTAATGGCTTGTCCCTGATGACCATAGAAAAATCAGAAAGTACAAATGGCTTGTCCCAGATGACCTCATATATCTCAGACATTACTAATGGCTTGTCCCCAATGACCATAGATAAATCAGACTACTAATGGCTTGTCCTCGCTGACTATTGATATCTCCCACTGTACTAATGGCTTGTCCTCGATGACTATTGATATCTCACACTGTGCTTATGGCTTGTCCAAGATGACTTCATATATCTCAGACAGTACTAGTGGCTTGTCCCTGATGACCATAGATAGCTCAAAATTGTCAATAGATTCAAGCAGGTCATTTGATTGATGCCACTCGTGAAGTCAATTGTCAAATCAAGACTAAGTATGTGATTTAAGTGACACTGCTTATACAAGTAATTGTTAGATCAAGACATAGTATATCATTTAAGTGACATTGCTTATACAAGTAATTGTTCGATTAAAATCATAGTATCTCATTTAAGTGACACTGCTTATACAAGTAATTTTTTAGATCAAGACATAGTATGTCATTTAAGTGACACAACTTATACAAGTAATTTTTAGATCAAGAGTATGTCATTTAAGTGACACTGCTTATACAAGTAATTTTTAGATCAAGACATAGTATGTCATTTAAGTGACACTGCTTATACAAGTAATTTTTAGATCAAGACATAGTATGTCATTTAAGTGACACTGCTTATACAAGTAATTGTTATATCAAGACATAGAATGTCATTTAAATGACACTGCTTATACAGGTAATTTTTAGATCAAGAGTATGTCATTTAAATGACACTACTTATACAAGTAATTGTTAGATCAAGACATAGTATGTCATTTAAGTGACACTGCTTATACAATTAATATTTAGATCAAGACATAATATGTCATTTAAGTGACACTGCTTATACAGGTAATTATTAGATCAAGACTGAGTATGTCATTTAAATTATACTGCTTATACAAGTGATTGTTAGGTCAAGAGTGAGCTGTTGATTGAGTAATGATGCTTATACAAGTTGATCACATGAGAGATGCTCAGGGACTTGTTATCAACTATAATACCATCATGTGCTTATTTGATACATAATTTAGCTTGTTGTCAAATCTTACCAGCATGTGCTTGATTTTATACATGATTAGGGACTTGGTATCAAATCTTGCCAGCATGTACTTGATTTTATACATGATTAGGGACTTTGTGTCAAATCTTACCAGCATGTGCTTGATTTTATACATGATTAGGGACTTGGTATCAAATCTTACCAGGATGTGCTTGATTTTATACATATTTTGGACTTGTTGTCAAATCTTACGAGCATGTGCTTGATTTGATCCATAATTTGGCTTGTTGTCAAATCTTACGAGCATGTGCTTGATATGATACATGATTAGGGACTTAGTAAATCTTACCAGCATGTGTTTGATTTGATACATAATTTGGCTTGGTATAAAAATCTTACCAACATGTGTGTGATTTAATACATAATCAGGGACTTGGTGTCAAATCTTACTGACAGATGCTTTCTTTCATACATTGTCAGGGACATGGTGTCTAATAATACTGGAAGAGACTTGATTTAGCTCACAATCAAGGACTTTATCTCAAGAAATTCAGACTTTGAATCAGAAGTCCCAATCTTGAGGCAGATGAACCATCAATGTATCTATGTGACTATTCATCGTTTCCATACTGCCATCTTAATGTTGAAACAAAATTCTATGATGTTGGTTTAAAGCCCAGAAAACAAACCTTGTATGCTCAGAAAAACAAAATTTGATTCAACCTTTATGGTATATGGATTCATCTTTTTCATTAAAAGTCATTCTTGCTAAGTTTGCCAAATTTTGTATTCCAAAATCATCATCTTGGGTATTAAAAACCCCATAAGTAATAATGTATCTTTCACAGTTCATAAGGTCCTCACAACAAATATTTTGTTTTTTCAGAGTAAATTCTATTAAATCAGACTTGCTTCTCTTAACCATGTGTTTCTTGATACATACAGTTCAAATGATGGATACAATGTTAGAGCTACCATTGGTTCACCAATCCACTGCCACTTAACCTGACATATCAGCATGCCAGTTATCCAATAAAAACTTTGTTTTTACAATAGAAATTACAACCATACTCAAATCTTGAACTACTTTGGAACCTGTAACAAAATATTTTCATCAAATATATCGTCTTTTCAGATTCTCTTTCAACACTTAATACCTTACAAAACACTAAATTGAATAGCCAGTTAATATCCCAGATTTTATAGAACATGAATTTTCACATAAAATTAGGAGAAAGAGTTTTCTGTGCTGTCAGCTGCCATGTCACAGTGGTCTCAAGGATTAATTATGAAAGTGCTTAAACCAAGTATATTGACTCCACTCTGTGAGACAAAAGTAGCTAAACCCACTGACAAATAACCACATTCATGTTATGTATGCAGACTTCCATGCCTTTAAAACAGAAGTGCTAACCTACCTACCTACCTACCTACCTACCTACCTGCCTGCCTGCCTGCCTGCCTGCCTGCCTACCTACCTACCTACCTACCTACCTACCTACCTACATACATACATACATACATACATACATACATATATACATACACATTCTTTAGCTCTCTAAAAAATGAGCGATGGTTATTATTATTATTGTTAATATTATTATCTATACTGTTGTACATATACTCCTAGATAAAAAGCATAGAAATGACCAACACCCAGTTACACCAACAGCTACAACAACAGCAACAGCAGCGGGAGCAATACCAGACTCCTATAATCCAGAGTGCAGGTCTAAGCCCTTCTCCTCAGCGCATGTTCCAGCCATATGCAAACCCACAGATATATCAGGGACAACAGTACCAGCAACAGCAACAGCAGCATAATGCCATGTGGACACCCCAACAATTTGTTGGAAACACGGGTTTGTATATTAGTTCTATATAATTAAAGAGGGTCATAGTTAATTATGAAGGACATGTCCTAGAACTTTAGCATCAGTAAAGTTAATATAAATTATTCCAATAGTAGATGCATATGCATTGGGAGCTTTCCTTGAATTGCTTACCATTTCTTCTTACAAAGATTCAAATACCATTGTTTTATCACATCACCGATGAAGACAAAGGAAACACGTGTTATACTGAATTGTTGAAGAAGACAAAGGAAATACAAACATTATACCATACCAGTGTATACCATATATTGATGAAGACAAGGGAAATGAAAGCATTATACCATACATAGCTGCCAACTGTCCCGTTTGTTTCATATTTTTGGACCTGAATACATGTTAATGTTTTTTTGTGTGGCAAAAAGTACATTTTTTCATTACAAAAAATAATAATAAAATTTCTTTGGAATTTTCAGTTTAGAACAGGCACTCGGTTCAATGTTGATAGCATGTATCGCATGTATATATGAGTACAGTTCTACAATACGATTGGTTCATTCGAAATTGAGGCTACCATTCATGTTGTTATCCACCATACTGGATTTCACAAATAGTTACCGCTGTTGCTGTATTTCATCTTCGTAATATTCAGCTTATAATCATGTTAAATAGGTAAGCGGAATATTCAGAATTTTCTCCAGGAAAAATAGAAGGAAACAAGTAGAAGGGCAATTGTGCCATTTTGTGTAGATTTGTGAAACCATATAGTAAAGGATAAAACTTGACATTTTGCAACTTGTGTAATATGATTTCGCTATTGGGCATGGAGCAACCCATGAAATACAAGAGCATGAAAAGGCTAATAAACATCATCTTCCTTTTCATCACACACATCTCAACCTGAACTTACAACGTATATCATTTCCAGAGAGAACCATAATGTAATTTGATCGAAATTCAATTTACTAAAAATCTTTTAGAATTAAACCTTCCTCTTTCAGTTACTAGTGTTGCTGCCGACTTATTTTTCATGTTTTCCAGACATTAAAATCGCAAAGGATAACTCTTATGCTTGAACAAAAACAGTTCAAAAAGAAAATCTCAAACTTGCGATCATCAATGAAAAAGTTGGTACATTAGAATCGATGATTCAAAGAGAAAAAGAAACAAGGTGTACAAAAGGCTCCTATAAACAGCCTGGGTTTGAGTGTTGCACTCTTGCAATTTCTGAATATGCAACTGAATGGAACATTGTGCAACTCCAGAAGGTACAAGTGTGTAACAGGTGCATCTTTGACATTAAATAATTATGTAAGGCACTGTCCTACTTTACTGATGGTTGTATATGTTGTAAATAGTTACATATGGTTCATATTTTAAGAATCAGTATTTGTATACTTGGGAGTTGGCAGCTATGTACCATATCATTGATGAAGACATTAATTAATTGCCAGTAACATATTCTCAATAAAATTTATTAATTTATGGTTTATTTCAAACATAGAAAAGAAATACACATACTATAAACTCACAATGGTTAAGCATTAATATGAAATTTTGTTTGATCTATTTCTTTGCAGCAACTTAACTGGAGCATGAATTCAATAATTCCTATTTGAAATAGTAAAGTTATTTTTTGTGGCTTTTTATTTTCTTCCAGAAATTTGTTTCTAACCATGATGTTGAAAAGTTGATAAAAGTCTTACATTGCAGCTGATTTGTCCAGACTTTTCCGGGTTATGTAAGAGAGTTTCGAATTTAGAAAATGGAGTTTCATTGATATTGTATGTGGATAAACATGTTTTCACAAATTTTGAAAGTGCTGTAAAGAATAACATTTAACATTTTCCGGTATCCCAGACTGGCAGCAGATGAATTCAAGCGCATATCAGCAGTCCCAGCCTACCAGAGTATCACCTCCAATGATGCAGATATATACTGGTGCCTCCGCACATGAGCTCCTCCCTGGGGCCTGGAACTGCCCTAGCTGCACCTACTCAAACTACCCTAAAAGAACTGTCTGTGAAATATGTGGCTACATCAGAGGTCCATCTTGTGAGTCCTTAAATTTGAAAACTCTTTATATTGTACTGTTCTGCGATATTCTCTTGATTTACTTCCCATGTCTTAAAAGCCTCTTTTTGATATTATATTGTTATATTCTCTGATTTACTTCCCATATCTTTGAAGCCTCTTTTTGATACTCTACTGTTATATTCTCATGATTTAGTTCCCTTGTCTTTGAAGCCTCTTTTTGATACTATACTGTTATATTCTCTGATTTACTTCCCATATCTTTGAAGCCTCTTTTTGATACTCTACTGTTATATTCTCTTGATTTAGTTCCCTTGTCTTTGAAGCCTCTTTTTGATACTATACTGTTATATTCTCTGATTTACTTCTCATATCTTTGAAGCCTCTTTTTGATTCTCTACTGCTATATTCTCTTGATTTACTTCCCTTGTCTTTGAAGCCTCTTTTTGATTCTCTACTGCTATATTCTCTTGATTTACTTCCCTTGTCTTTGAAGTCTATTTTTGATACTATACTGTTATATTCTCTTGATTTACTTCCCTTGTCTTTGAAGTCTATTTTTGATACTATACTGTTATATTCTCTGATTTACTTCCTTATCCTTTGAAGCTGATTTGTTTTGTACTGTACTGTACTGTACTGTACTGTACTGTACTGTACTGTACTGTTATCTTCTGGTGGCTTACTTTCCTTTCTTTTACTAATCTGTGCATTATGTTATGTTCTCATTTATATCAGACTTAGATTGAGCATATTTTTTTAAATACATCATTGTGCAAATTTAAATCCAGATGTTCATATGATCTATAAATGTCTTCCCATTTTTGCCTAATTCAGTAATCCATAATTGAATTTCTCTGTTTTATTACAAAATTTAGGATAAATATATGTTCTTTTAGTGGAAGAAGAACACCTTTTAAAATAATCTAAATGAAGTTCATAAAAATTAAAATACATTTTAATATTAAACAAATATTTATCTATGAAATTTGAACTTATCTTTGGCATTGTTACTGCCTTATGAGTGTGAACAGAGATCCAGAAATCCAGTTCATTTGCCCTTGAAGTATGGGCAGGAATTTAGAAAGCCAGTGCATCTGCCCCTGGTGTATAGGAGGCATTCAGAAATCCAGTGCGTCTTCCCCTTGAGTGGGAGAAGGTAATCAAAAGTTCAATACATCTGCCTCTAGTGTTTGGGAAGGCATTCAGAAATCCAATGCATCTGCTCCTGGTGTGTGTGAAGGCATTCAGAAATCCAATGCATCTGCACCTTCTGTGTGGGAAGGTATTCAGAAATCCAGTGCATCTTCTCCTTGTGTGTGGGAAGGTATTCAGAAATCCAGTGCATCTGCCCCTTGTGTGTGGGAAGGTATTCAGAAATCCAGTGCATCTTCCCCTTGTGTGTGGGAAGGTATTCAGAAATCCAGTGCAACTGACCCTGGTGTGTGGGAAGGCATTCAGAAATCCAATGGATATGCACCTTCTGTGTGGGAAGGCATTCAGAAATCCAATGTATCTGCTCTTTATGTGTGGGAAGGTATTCAGAAATCCAGTGCATCTTCTCCTTGTGTGTGGGAAGGCATTCAGAAATCCAATGCATCTGCACCTTCTGTGTGGGAAGGTATTCAGAAATCCAGTGCATCTGCCCCTTGTGTGTGAGAAGGTACTCAGAAATCCAATGCATCTGCCCCTGGTGTGTGTGAAGGCATTCAGAAATCCAATGCATCTGCACCTTCTGTGTGGGAAGGTATTCAGAAATCCAGTGCATCTGCTCCTTGTGTGTGAGAAGGTATTCAGAAATCCAGTGCATCTGCCCCTTCTGTGTGGGAAGGTATTCAGAAATCCAGTGCATCTGCTCCTTGTGTGTGAGAAGGTATTCAAAAATCCAGTGTATCTTTCCATTGTGTGGTGGAAAGGTATTCAGAAATCCAATGTATCTGCTCCTTGTGTGTGAGAAGGTATTCAGAAATCCAGTGCTACTACCCCTTGTGTGTGAGAAGGTATTCAGAAATCCAATGCATCTTTCCCTTGTGTGGTGGAAAGGTATTCAGAAATCCAATGTATCTGCCTCTGGTGTGTGCAGAGGCATTGCATCTGCCCCATGGTGTGGGGGAAGGTATTCAGAAATCCAATGCAACTGCCCACTGGGTTGGGGCATGAATTCAGAAATTCATTGTCCCGTTGTCTGGCTTGTCCCAAGCAAGTAATAATTTCCTTTAAAAATTGAAACCAGATCAAAACGATTTAAATGATAATGTCATGAATAACTCCAAATTCAGCCACTGAATATCTTTACAATATTTGAGCATCAAAACAGGTATGATGTTAATTAATTTGTTGTAGTGTCATCTTAATGTTTAATTTAAATTTTGGCCTGTCTACATTTGATATGAATATACTTATTACCAAGGATCAAAACAAACTTCATCCATACTGTTATATCTGGTATGATGAAAATTTAGGAGTAGATGCATCTTGCCGTGTATTACATACATCACATAAGTAAGACTTTGACTGATATTTCAGGCTTTAACTACATAGTATTTTTGTTTAACGTTTATTTCTCAAGCTCTCCTCTTTCTGGAATCATCATACTAGATGATTGTTTGCATCTTTGTTATTACACACTCATGCCACAAAAGATTGACCTGCATGTCACATTTTAGATTTTTGCATTCTGTGTGTATGTGTGCATATGTATGTATGTATGTATGTACGTATGTACGTACGTACATACGTACATACTTACGTATGTATGGTATGTATGTATGTAACAATTTTCCTGTATAAACCTCTAACAACATTGTCGAAACTGTGATGCAGATTGGTGAGTAATAAGAGTAGTCTCCATATATTACATGGTGAATATATCAAGCAAAAATTACTAATTTCAAATTTTGATCTTTACAGCTTTCCAAGGACAAAGCAACAGAAACCAGATTTCAGGGGTATGTTTTGTCTTATATACATTAACAGAAACCAGATTTCAGGGGTATGTTTTGTCTTATATGCATTAACAGAAACCAGATTTCTGGGTACGTTTTGTCTTATATGCATTAACAGAAACCAGATTTCTGGGTACGTTTTGTCTTATATGCATTAACAGAAACCAGAATTCTGGGGTATGTTTTGTCTTGATGCATTAGTCTAGATGAGAGTGATTCAGGTGAAGGCTGCAGTGTTAGATGAATTTAGTTACAATATTTCAAGGTGTCCTAAATACCAAGTCCTGGGAGTGATATTGTATTCCAGTTGGTCATAAAAAACATTCCCTGGGAGTAAGTGATGTCATATTTCAGTGGGTCATAAATACCAAGCCAAGGAGTGATGTCATATTTAGACAGTAGAAGAAGAAACCTTTGCCCTTTTGTATCCATATGCAATCTTACCTTCCCACTAACATCCAGAAGCTAAGGTCACCTTAAAATCAGTGGTTTTCATTTTTGGTTGAGACATATTTATCCTCAAGACTAAAGTTGTATGGAGAAAAATCACTAGTAATTTGTCTGTCCAGGTATTTGAAGATGAGGCGTCTTCTGCAACATAATTTTAGTTTGCTCTGGTCTTTTCTCTGACAAACCTCATATGTGTTGTACGCATGGGGTGAGCCAGAAGCACATTGATAGGTCCAAAGACAAGGTTACTACAGCTGAAATATGGTTTTGCTATCTGCGGGTTTTTTCTTGGCCATATTTGCATCATACGTCATTCATAGATTACAGATTGATTTTGAGACTGAGAAATGAAATGTAACTGGATCCAACATTTCCATTTCTTTCTTTGTGCTTGATAAGTAAAGTTTTCTGGATGCTATTGTCTTCATATTGTCTGGGTAGTTTCATCTTGGGCAAGAGACACCTCCCTATTAATTATCTGTACCAGAGGTTATTTGTAAATCTTTTTTTTCTTTCTTTTTTTTATCACTGATGCTAAAATGATAATTCTGCATGATAAGTCCACTTTACTTCAATTTCCTACACCCAATTGTTTTAAACTTTCTTATTTGCAATACCTTGGAGGATGGTCTCCTCCCTACTGAGTCTTTGATCAATAGATTAAATGTGAAGGTCACTGGATGCCATTATCACGGAAGTTGGACCCTGTAATCTGTATTTCATGTTTCATTTAAATTGGTTAAATATCATGTTTTATCTGCACTCTCTAATAGTTAGTACCACACATTTAAAATGAAAGGTCAAGGATGAGTAAGGATATGCATTTAGTAGGCTTGGGTTAAAGTTTTGGATTAAGGTCATGATCATGTTTGTGCTTGGTTCTTTTGTGTGCTACAATCTATCTAAAATGACAAAACTTGGTATGTGGATGCATCTGGATTTGCGTTACTCCCTCATTTTGATTTAAACAGACATGTCTCAATTCATCTACTTTATGTTTATAGGCATTGATTCCACGAGGGGATGAAACACAACCACTTTATCAACGTGTGAGCAACAACAACATGGCTGGTAATAGAAACTAGCCACCCCAGTATGTAAGCAGTTATTTTGTTTATAAAATACCAGTATGTAAGCTATTATGGTCTTTGTAACAATAACAGTATAAGAGCACTTATTATTATCTGTAACTATACCAGTATAAAAGCACTTATTATTGTCTTTAACTATACCAGTATAAAAATACTTATTATTGACTGTATAGCAATAACAGTATAAAAGTACTTATTAATGTCTTCAACTTTACCAGTATAAAAGCACTTATTATTGACTGTATAGCAATAACAGTATAAGTGCACTTATTGTTGTATTTAACTATACCAGTATAAAAATACTTATTATTGTCTTTAACTATACCAGTATAAAAGCACTTATTATTGTCTTTAACTATACCAGTATAAAAACACTTATTGTTTTCTTTAACTATATCAGTATAAAAGCACTTATTATTGTCTTTAACTATACCAGTATACCAGTCTATATAGCAATACCAGTATGCAAGCAGTTATAATTGTCTTTAATCAGTATGCAAGCAGTTATTGTCTTTAACTAGTATGTAAGTAGTTATTGTCTTTAACCAATATGTAAGTAGTTATTGTCTTTAACCAGTATGTAAGCAATTATTATCTTGAACCAATATGCAAGCAGTTATTGTCTTTAACTAGTATGCAAGCAGTTATTGTTTTTAACCTGTATGCAAGCAATTATTGTCTTTAACCAGTATGCAAGCAATTATTGTCTGTAACCAGTATGTAAGCAGTTATTCCCTTTAACCAGTATGCAAGCAGTTATTGTCTTTAACTAGTATGCAAGCAGTTATGATCATTATAACAATTCCAGTATAAAAGCAGTTTGAGTCTTGTGCTCGACCAGTGTTTGTACGTGAGAAAATTTGCAAGTAGCTTCTCATGGGTCGGTGGTTCTTTCTGGATATTCCCAGGTTCTTCTTTCACCATTTATACTGTCCACCATGTATAACCTATCTTGTGCTGAAAAATGGCATTACACTCTACAACAACAACTACATCTGTATCAATCACTGCTTAAGTTTAGCTCATATGATGCGGTTTTGCATCTAACATTATTTTTAGTATATTTAATCAAACCGTTCTCGGACATTGTAATTTAATAAATATGATACTAGTAAAATCCTAGAGTTGAAATGTCCTTTTTAGGACTGTTCACTTTAATTTTTTTTATGAATTCAGGTCATTGCTTGATTACTATAATTAACTCAATAGGAACACTTAATTGATTCTAAAAGAAAGGAAAAATTTGAGAAGATTTGTAGATTTCACTAGGGATGAATGTATAGTTACTGAAAATGGTCCAAGAATTGTGCATTACATTTCTCACCATTGTGGCATTTAATTCCTTGCTTTTTGACTTGGAAGGGTTTATATTGCAAGTAATTTAAAGAATGCATAAATTATAAAAATTGAAAGACCTTTCTTATCTTTTTCAGGTTTCATCGAGGATAATCCTTTGATGAGGATCTATATTTAGATTTTTCACTTCTGGTTCATTTTTGGCCCAGAAATAAGAGTTCTTTAATTTATGATACCTATTTGGATTCAAAATTGATGTATTACTTTTGCTTAAAAGAATGATAGCAAATTTTTAAATGTAATCTATATTAGAACCAGAAGTAACCTATATTAGAAACTTTTCTGATATTTTGTCCAATTCCTCACTTCTTGGATCTCTACATTCAAGAAAGCCTTTATATAATTGTTTTTTAAAAAAAAGATATTATTAGAAGTATGGGATCCTACTTGATGCCAAACCTCATTGTATATATATGTATAAGCTGAAGTATAGATATCATTTGACAATTCAGGCCAAGGTTTCTTAAAAACAGCAAGTAAAATGTATCAATGTCCTTAAAAAGAAGTTTAAAATGGGATGATCAAATGATGAGACACCTGCAACAAGTTCAGTGAAAATGGAATTTAATTCTTCAAAAGTCAGTGGGAAAAAGATTCCATTGCAAGCAGGATATCAAAAGTAATCAAGACAAACTTGATGAAGGCTCTAAAAGAAACAAGATATTCTGAACCATCACAAGGATAATAAGCTCAATTATTTTGTGTAACATACAATGCGTGCCGCTGTAACACAGTCTAAACCACTCTGCAAGGTAACTGATGTCAGATATTGTTGGAACTGTTCTAGAATATATTGTGCATATTGGCCATAATAAGCTTATCTACAGGAAACCAGTCATTAGATTCAGACAAAATGTGCAGGATATCTGTTTTGCTAATTTCAATTAAAAGAGAGGATCTCTTCATAGCTCAGATGATGTTCTGTTTTCAAAATCACATCAAATTGTGATTATTTCATCTCTTCTTAAAATGTCAGATACTTTGTGCATCTCTGACATGTTGAATATGCCTAAATATTATCAGTTTTAGATGTCAAAAAAATGTTGCTATTATTAGATGAAAAAAATTATCTTTAATTGTACTTATATCAGATATTGAACTCTCAAGGTTAAGGAAGGTCAAAACCACAAGTCAAATCAACTAGTAAATGATCATCTCACTGGATTTGTCTTCTGTGTAGTATTGTATTCATTGGAGAATTTGAACTTTATGAATTTAGGTTGAAATGTAGTGAGATGCATTGAGGTTTTGTGTCAACTTGAGGATCCTACCAAAAGGTCACTTGTAAGATGCAGTTTTTTAATGTGACACTTGTAAAAAAAATGCAAGAAATGTAAAATTATTTAACTTTTGTAAAGGATGAACTATAGAAATTCTTGTGATATTTAGGAACATCATTTAACTTAAATGAATTTCAAATTTTTGGGGTTAGGGTTGGATACATTTTCTTCTTCTTCCCTATATGGTTTAGTAGTTTTGGGATCATTACTTTACATATAAATGTAACATTGTGTCACAATGAGTCAATATAGAAATACACAATACTAATGGTTTATGTTGTAAATTTCTATGACTGAATGAATTTTATGGTGAAATCAAGTTAAAAGCTTGTGTAAATAGGACAGGATGTATTGAATAAAGAATAAATTGCTACCTTTTGTCATTCAGTTTTTTTTTCTCAGTTCATCCTGCACTATCTAATATTACAATACATCTATACCTTTTTTCACCATAAAATCCATTATATGTATGCCTTGGGACATAAATAAATTTTATGGGACATACAGGGAGAGTGGGAGATTTTGTTTTGAAGAATTTAGATTTATCGTGTTTATCTTTAATATCCACCTTTGATGTCAATTCATAATTATTAATGTTTATTTTATTACAAATCCATCAGAAAGAGCAAGATATGTTTTGTAGAGATTTGGGATTCAATAACTTAAGCGTTATAGTCAAAGAATATTGTTCTTATCTTAGTCTTGGGAAATCGAAATGGACTTTTATGTTTTGTTTTATTCAAAGGATAAAAAATTGACATCAGTTTTTAGCACACTTAAAAAGATCTAAACTTGATAGAATTCCCACACAGGAGGTTGGCATTGTTGAATCAACGCCATATTCAGGCGAAATATGTGGGCTCATTCTTCTGATAGTGTTAGAATGTTACATGTTCAACTCTCAGTCCAGCTGCACATTTTTCTCTCCCCTATGCTGGAGAAAGGAGAAGCATGAATTGAATTTTATACCATTCCGAGTCTACATTGAGCAGAGGCAATCAGAGCTAAGCTTAGATACAGTGACATAATTGAGCAATGGTAGCTAAATGAAAATGAAAACTTCATTGTGGTTCCATGGACACAATAGGAATTTGTGCAGTTATAACTGGAGTTGAAATCTGTGCATTTCATGGGCAACAGAAACTAAAATCTGAATATTTGCCTTACTGGGGCAACATGAATTAGAATTTGAGTCTTTTGGGGCAAAAGTATCTAATCAGAAACATTTACTGGATCAACAGGAACTGAAATCTTTTTCTATGAGATACTTGTTTAAAATGAACTCAAATCAGAAACTATGCCATACCTTGGCAATGTAAACTTCTGCTGGAATCTATGCCTTACTTTGGCAATGAGATCTTCAATTGGAATTCATGCCTTACCTTGGCAATGAGATCTTCAATTGGAATTCATGCCTTACCTTGGCAATGAGAACTTCATTTGCAATCCATGCTTAATCAACTTTAGAAAAAAAGGATTCTGTATGTTTTATTTCATTTTCTGTTTATGATAAATATTATTTCCTTTTCCTTTTGAAAAAGAATGTAAATCTTTGGATGATCTTCATGGGTTGATGATACCATTTCTGAACAGTGCAAAAGCAAGAATGGTTTTGGGCATCTAATATGTGTGAAGATTCCATATATATGTAAGATCATAATATATTAGCTAAAGAAAGACAAACTGAATAAGCTTTTGAAAGAAGCAATTCACAAGCTGAAGAAAGACAAAGTGAATAAGCTTTTGAAAGAAGTAATCCACAAGCTAAATGTTTTAAAAGCAGAAAGTCATGAACTGAAGAACAACAATTCAATCCAATGGACAAAGCATTAGGAAGGAGGACTTTGACCAATATTTATGGATTTCATTCATGATGAAATACAATGGATGGAAAAGACTGTTCTTCAGAAGAATTGAACTCATGATGTTGAGGTATTTTTTATTAAAGATATTTCTTGAAGTGTTAGACACACTAGAAGTTGTGACATTTTTAAAGAACATTGTGAATTGCATCGAGAATATATGTAGTTAATTTAATGTTTTTTTATTATGACTTTATCGTACAAAACCTAAAAAAAGCCAATTAGTACAGGAGTGCAAATTTTGAATAATTTGTTGAAAAAATATTCACAAGCATTGACAGACTTAGGAACACAATCAATGTATATTAAGAAATTTCAAAAGTTTACACATTTCTTACTGATAATATCTTGCATACATAATCTAATAATATTATATTATTCAAGGATTCACTATTTTAAATTTAAAATAAATTCAAAATAAGAAACATTATTCTGGTTTGTGATGAATGTTCAGCCAATTATAAAAGATAATGGATATTTTGTAATACACTACCATGTTTATAAAGAATCGCTCCTTGAAATATTTCTTGAAAATCTCTTGTGGAATTAATTACCATGAGATACATTTGTGTTGTTAAAGTCAGACTTTTTACGCAAGAATATTTGATTGTATTGAGGTAAAAACTCAATGGAAACTTATTACTATTATTGTTAGATTTGATTAAGAATATGTAAATTTTTCAAGAATTGCTACTTTTTATTGTGGGAATATACTTTTGTTTTGCTACATGTATGTTTGAAAACATTGGTATTTTTTAATAATTGTAATGGGATAAATATATTTGCATTGGGTTCATTCTTTATTAATTGTTTTAGAGAAATTTTCATTGTGTAGATTTGTTTACTTTGACAAGGTTATCAAACAATTAGTTTTCATGTTGTGACTAAAACACTCCATGTTAGTATTACAAATTTATGCTGATATAGGTGTTATTTGTATTCCAGTTTTGATCACATAATTAGTTTTCATGTTGTGACTAAAACACTCCATGTTAGTATTACAAATTTATGCTGATATAGGTGTTATTTGTATTCCAGTTTTGATCACATAATTTTGTGCTCTTATCCTGAAACACTGTACTTTACTATTTATGAAGAAATGCCACAAACATACATTTATTACCTGTTGGTTTTAGAGAACAAAAGATGTGCAAAGCTTGAATAACTATTGATATGATCAGATTAATAAACCAAAGTTCTTTCTAATAATATTGAACAGTAAATCTTTGAGTGGTCTTTCAGCTTTGAAAACAGTAGAATGTATATGTATGGGATACAATTCTAAAATACTATATTTGCTAATGCATATAATTAAGTTTTGGAAAATCTTATTTCATGGTTGTGAAAACATTTGTCTATGATTTGAATCATAGAAAGAGCTTCATGTATTCATCCCCTTTTCTTTTTATTGTGATGAAACAGAAATTCATCATTCTTTGTCATGAGAATAAATATTTATATCCTTAAATTTATGTCACAAATATGACAGTATTCCTCACACATTTGTGCACCTTTGAAAACATATTTTGTAAAGTTTTGATATTTTCTTTTGCTTGTATTGAGTTTTGATTGGGCACTTTCACAGAAATCGCGATCATACAATACAGTGTGATTTTAGCAAGAGATATAAAGTTACACTCAAATGTACAGCTTGTGGCAGATCTTCATTTGAAGGATACTACTGAATGACTACACACCATGCTGTAGGATCAGTGTTCTAAGTGTTCAGTCTGAGGTCTTGTATATTGAGGCAATTCAAATTTGTAGGTTATTAAAGATATTTAAAAAAGACAAGAAAATCAATTATTTAGTTGTGATGAAATATCAGCAAAGTCTAGCATCATGTATCTGCCATTGAATGGTGTGACGCTTATGCACCTTGTGATTTCTTTTGATATTAAATATAAGAGGTCCTGATTACATTGTACCTCTTACTAAGCAGATTACATTGTATTCCATGTAGTTCTTTACTAATAATTGGTTTGCAGATCTAAATATTCTTTATTTAAATATACTTTCAGTTCTTAAGCAATGAATCTTCACAGTTTTTGCTTGCAGTTTAAACTATTTCAACGAGACATACCATGATCTCTGTCTATGCTTTGTCCACTGATCCTAAACCATGAAGTATGACTCACTTTGATCGGGGAAATATATATACATGTAATACATGATGATAAAGCACAAAGTAAAAATCAAGAATCTACAAAGACATGAATAATGATTCTTTAATTGTACCATGAATAGTATAATTCTAGAAATTCCCTTGATCAAAGCGATGATTAGTAGTCTTAATGAGGGATTTGAGCCAACATATTTGTAAAATAAAAATTTCTCTTTTTATGCACTTTAAACTTTGACTTTAATTTTATTTTTGAGGTTTGTCATTATTAAATTAACCTTGAATATTATACAGGATTGTAATTCTTTCATTTATTTAGCTTTTATTTTGAACTTTTATTATCCTGAACACTTGAATAAAATTTATTTTCTAAATAATGAGAAAATCTTCACACAATGAATATATTTTTGCTCAAAATGTAAGTATTCATACTAAATAAGTGCTTAATACAACTTTTATAAAACTTTTACTGGATTTGACAGTGATGGCTGGTTCAGGTTGAGATTATTGCAGAAAAGCAGCTTATTTTCAATTAGAATTCATAGCATCGCTATACTGATTGCATAATTTCTTACATCACATTAATGGCTTGGATCTGATGACAAGGTGGGTGACTGAGAGATGTCAGAATTATGGACATAAAATGCCATTGTGTCATGTTTGTTGAAACAATATCAAAGACATGGTCGGTTGTCATTGAACATATTAAGATTGTTCTAGCTTTCATTTAACAACTCTCAAAGTATATGAGGTGTATTTATTAAACGTTTGCAAGATGTTTCCCTGATATTGTGAATACATAGTCTTAGCATTGCTTTGGCTTACTCTGAAAATTCTTTGCATCCTTCAGTAGATTTTAATTATTGGAAATTAGTAGATACTTGTATTAGCCCATTAATATTTTATTGTTTTTAGTGTTCTGTAACACTGAAATATGGTGAGGAAAGCCAGACTTAGTCATAGTTTGAAAACCAAAAGTATAAACCATTTGATCACTTTTATTTTGGCTTTCCACCAGGCTCACTATTCATAAACAAATCTTTGAAGCTGTTTAGAAGAACATAAACAGTCAACTTAGCCAAATTATCCCACTACAGTACTAAGATCAGGGAAAGTTCAGCTGCAAAGAGCTCTTTGAGATTACTAACAAACTAACGTCAAGGAACAGATGTACACCACTTCCAACTGTCTTCTCTTCAGTAGACCTTCCGGACCTGTTTGAAAATTTCTTCTGTGACAAGGTACAAGAGATAAGCTTGACAACGGAATTTCAGCTGACTCATCATCACCTTCCAGTTGTGATACAGAATTTCAGCAACAACTGTTAGCAGTATTTGAACCTGTGTATATGGATTTGGTACGGACAATCATGATGAAGAGTGCACTAAAGTCATGTGAACTTGATTCAATTTCAACATCACTTCTGCTTGCGTACTTAAATCCAATATTGCCTTCATTAATTGATGTTATTAATACCTCTCTCTCTCATATGTGAAATTCTCATCATTATTAAAAACTGCCATCATTAAGCCTCTGCTGAATTAACCAACACTCGATCATAACAATTTAAAGAACAACCATCCAGTTTCTAATCTCCATTTCATATAAATATCTTAGAAAAAGTTGTTATAATCCAACTTGTATCACATCTAAATTCAAACAGTCTTTTTAGCAATGTACAGTCTGCATATCGCCCTTGCCACTGTACTGAAACTACTCTTTTGAAAGTAGTTAATGACATTCTCTCTGCTTTGGATGGTGGAAAGATTACAGTCCTCACCCTAATTGATTTGTGTGCACATTTGACACAATAGACCATGATATATCACTTCACTGTTTACAGCATGTATTTCGCATTCACGATACAGCCTTACTATGGTGCAAGTCCTACCTAGTCAACAGGACACAAATTGTATCTACAAACGGAATACACACTCCAGCCCAGTTGATCTATGTTGTGGTATTCCATCTGGGTCTGTTCTTGGACCTGTTCTCTTTACTCAGCCGCTCACAAGTGTCATAGATAATTATCCACTGTCTCACCAATTGTATGCTGATGGCCTCCAAATATACAAATCTAGCCACCCAACTGAAGTAGAGAAATGCATTTCTGATGTGAAATCCTTTACCTCAAACAATAAATATCAGTAACACCAACATTAAATTTACAGTCAGTACGAAACCTAGGTGTTACTTGAGACAGTACTCTTACATTGCACCAACATATCTTGAACATATGCAAGGCTGCATATCTTGAGCTGAGATGCATCAGCTCCATTCACAGATATCTTTCAGATGATGCCACTAAAACACTTGTGTGTTCATTAGTACTTTCAAGACTGGACTACTGTAACTCAATTATGTCTGGTTCATCTCAATATCTACTCCAGAAACTTAAAAAAGTTTAAAACACAGCTGATCAGATCATCCTTAGATTACCACGATCAGAGCACACCTCCTTGCTACTTTGTACTCTACACTGGCTATCCATTCAATCCAGAATCAAACTCAAAATTTGTTCTCTGTGTTAGATTTCACTGACAATCTCCAGTACCATATACCTATCTAGCTTCACCCATGTGTACACACCAGCCATATACCTATGCTCTTCTGACAATCATATATTCATTATAACCACCTATGAAAACGAAGTCGTATGGACAATTTTCTTTTGCATACCAGGGCTCAGCAATTAGAACAAAGACAGTTATCCCTTTCAAGAGTTCTCTTAAAACTCTCCTATTTCACTTGCAAGAACAAACTTAAAGACCTAATTTCATGGTGTTTTTTTGTGTGTAGTCAAATCATTATAGATGTTGTGAAGTGCTTAGAGCCTCTAAAGATTAGGTGCTATACAAAGCCCTCATGATTATTATTACTGATTTTATTAATATTATTTTGATTTATTATTATTATTATTATTATTATTATTATTATTATTATTATATTTTTAATTATTATTATGATTATTATTATTTGTATTTGTATTATTTTTATTATTATTTGTTTATTTTAAATTATTATGATTATTATTATTTATTTATTATTATTATTATTTGTATTATTATTATTTATTTATTTTAAATAATTATTTTTGTGATTATTATTATTATTATTATTATTATTATTATTATTATTATTATTATTGATTTATATTTGTACTCATATAGGGGTACAAAAACATTAGGATAAAAACTAACAAATTTATGGACCAGCTAGACTCTTAAGACAGTTATCAAATGGTAAATGAAAGAGTGTACAACAGCATAAATGATGGTACAAGTAACAGTTTATTGAATTTATTAGTTTTCATATAGAGATATTATAAATATTTATTGAACTAAACATTAAAATAACAATATCAGAATCAAGCATAATGTCAATTTGTTTACAAGCTCGGACAGGACAAAAGTTTTTCTTTAAAGCCAGAATAATGACTTTAAAGAGAATTAAAGTGTTAATTTCATGTTTACATACAAGATACTCAATAATGCCTTAGAACTAATTTTTACAGATTAAGTAATGATAACATGAAATAAACGGTGATGATAACATTTTAATAAGCAGTGATGATAACATTAAAATATGATTTAAATAAGCAATGATAATAACATTCAAATAAGCAGTGATGATAACATTCAAATAAGCAGTGATGATAACATTTTAATAAGCAGTGATGATAACATTAAAATAAACAGCATCAGCCATGACAACAGGATGATGCAACAGTGCAGAATGATGAAAGAAAAAATATTGTATTTCATGTGGGTAAATACAAGAGCTGTATTCAGCTAAATGTGCAGGTCACTATAAAGATTGCGAATTTTACATGTTTACTGATTTGAATTAAAAAGAGATTATGGAAAACAGAATTTGATTTGCAACTGGACATGTTAATTCAGTATCTGTGAAGTCATTGTTGCTGAGTCTACCATAGGTATGGCATAATGACAAATCTGAAAGCATAGGAATGGCATAATGACAAATATGAAATCATAGGAATGGCATAATGGCAAATCTTAAACCATAGGAATGGCATAATGCCAAATCTGAAACCATAGGAATGGCATAATTACAAATCTGAAATCATTCATGCATATGGTGTTAGCACTGTAAGAAAATACCAGGTACAAGGTATATGCATATATGCCATTTTTAATGTCTGGCATTGGAATTGTATTTATAATGACTAGCATTGGTGTTGTTTCCATTCATATATGCAATATTAAATGACAAGGACGTGTCTCCATACATTTATACCATTTTAAATGACAATGGTATTTCCACGTATGTATGCCATATTAAATGACAAGGACGTGTCTCCATACATTTATACCATTTTAAATGACAAGGACGTGTCTCCATACATTTATACCATTTTAAATGACAAGGACGTGTCTCCATACATTTATACCATTTTAAATGACAAGGACGTGTCTCCATACATTTATACCAATCTTACAATTTCTATGGTGTTTTCCATTTGCAGATACAATTTGTGTCCTGTTGACTAAGTAGAACTTGCACCACAGTACGGGCGTATCATGAATGTCAACTACATGCTGGAGACTGGAGTAATATATCGTAGTCCATTATGTCTAATGCTGCCAAAAAAATCAAGGAGGGTGGGGACTGTAATCTTTCCGCTATTGAAGCAGAGAGAATGTCATTAAATACTTTCAGAAGAGTAGTTTCAGTACTGTGGCAAGGGCGATATGCAGACTAGTGTTAAATGATATTGATATATCCACGGGTAGACCTGCGATTTATAGATTAGATTCAACTGCTTTTCATTGAGGATTTGTACGTGAACAATTACAAGTAATTCCTGAAGATACAAAGTTACCACCATATTCACTTTTGTGAATTTATGTACCTAATTTAGTTCTGTTAGACAAATAAGCATTTTTTTCGACTAACAAACATTTCTGTTCGTTGCATCGGCGATTCTAAAATCAAGATCAGCTTCGTCAATATTTAATCTTGTATAATGTCGTTTTTTGTCATATCGTCCTCCTTGAGTAAATATACCAATTATTATTCTGCCAAGATATTTTGCGGTTTTATTTTCCGAATCGGTTATGTCAGGATTTTCATCACCAGAATATTTATTTTGCTGTGGTAACAACACTTTTTGTGGACGATATGATACAAATCGCTTCCTTCAATGTGAGAAATAATATGTCGTAACAATACAGTCGGTACCCATCTCTTTTCTGAAAAGTGTCTATCAAACCAGACAACAAATCTAATGAAGATCTTAAAGCAAACTCGAATGACTAGATACAGGCGAATCCAGTCAAGTCAAAGGTACGTATATCGCGACTCTGGTCATCTCGTGTCTTGGATGTCCAAATCTTCAAAGTATCCATGACATTCATCCATTCCAAGAAAACTTCCTGGATAACACGCTACCATATCAACTTAATTAACATCTATATTGTTATATTTAGTATTCTACTATGTGCCGTGTGCATATTCGATAAAACTGTTATATATTATCCAAAATTCAAATCTTGTAGGTTTCCATGAATTTGTTTCTCTTGCAAAGTGAGCAGCAAATGGAGGAACGGTAAAACAAATTATTTATGATTGTTCAATATTGTCAGTCTGTGATGAAAGTTTCTGCGCAAGATTTATTTCTTCGTGGAGAGATTCTGAACAATAAATATTTCCATTAGGACGTACAAATTGATAACAGTTTTCAATGTTGGAACTTGAAAACAATCACACGGATAGGGGTCCCGAGTGGTCTATAGCGCTCTCCCTTATGGATCACTGCCATATCACCTCTGTCTGCGTGGGTTTGAGTGTCAGATTCGGCTAATGTGGGTATGTGAGAAAGCTTGCCGGTAGCTTCTCGTGGCTTGATGGTTCTTTCCGAGAATATTCCCCTGGTTCATCATCCTACACCATTATTACTGGCCACCATGTATAGCCTATCGTGTGCTGACAAAAAAATGGAGTTAAGCACTACAACAGCAACAACAACACGGATACATGATCGATGTTTAGCAATTTCTTTAATAAAATCAATATATCACCTTAATAAAATCTTACGGTTCCGTTTGGTGGAATTAATGTTACTGTATTAGTCCACGCATCATCATTATGATCAGAAATATTTTTCGAAGCTCATTTCGATTTGTACTTCGATTCGTACAAAATATATCTTGTTATCATTTTTGTTATGAGAAAGGTTTCTTGCTATGAGATCGAATTACTCGTAAGTTAAGAACGTCAATGTCCATGGTGGAGAGAGATAGAGAGAGAGAGAGAGTGTACATGCTCTCTTAAAAGAGTGTCGCCACGATGATGGAATACCGCTATATCTGTAATGAAAAATTCAAACTCTTCCTAGCTTCTGGGTATGAGGAATTTATTTCAATAATCAACACACATATATTACTACAATCTAGAAATACATATATAAACATTATAATCAAAATTCATGAAATACATATAAAGTTACACTTTCCTTCTAAGCTTTCCAACTTCATTCATTCGTATAATTTCTGCATTTTAGAATATACAAATAGTTAATTCTCGATCAATTTCAAGATAGAAAAAATTTTAAAATGTAATAACTGTAATTAATGCAACAATTAATTTAAAGAAATGTATGTTACTCATTTTAAAATAGAATATTGATTTAGAATATGTTGCTAGATATTATTCTTTGTTACTTAAAGAATACCTTATTTCAACATTAAATGTAAACATGAAGCTGGTAGCTAATTCGTCTTTACAATAAAAATCACCATAAATATAATTAAATATGAATTCTTTAAAACATTTAAACATTACAGTACAATATGTTATAAATAAAAGAATTCAGTGAACAATGTTGCAATCATATCAATTTTACCATTAGAATCTCAAACATTAAAAATGCATATTTCAAAAAGAAATTTACGACGTATACAGTTCTTACCTGTAATGCAAAATACAAACTCTTGCTAGCTTCTGGGTATGAGGAATTGACATGGCCGATATGCGCGTTTATTTATATTTGTCTGGCGCACGTCAAGACCCAATATGGCCATCCCTCAGTATAATGAGACAGCAGAGATGATTACCTTTCATTACATAAGAACCATTGTTTTACGTCATTCGTCAGACAGTTAGACCCAATCTTTAGTCAGTGCATTGGAAATTTGCCAATGTATAATCTTGAAATCTACGTGGCTTGCAGAATCATGCACTTATTCCACACAACAATATACATTCGTATAGCTTAGTTATGGATGAATAAATCATTACTTTAATATAATTTAGAGAAAATGTCAATTATAACACTTTTATTAAAAATTCTGTCGTAATATTTGTACTATTATTAGAAATTTTAGTTTATTTCCTTAGCTCAACAACATCTGCAATAGTCGTTCCAGTTATTTTACCCGTTTGATATGTTAGACCGTTTTCACGTATCACGATTGTGAAGTGTTCAGTTACTTGTTCGGCTACAGTTTGATTTCGATAATTTCATGGTTTGAGATCATGAACGCTGGGCTTATCATTCAGTGGATATATCCCATAAATAACTACGGTTACAGGATACGCTTGTTCATTATTCCAGGTTTGGAATTTTTGCTCAGGATAGCAGTTTTTCATTACGAAGGACAGGGTCACGTTTGTCACTTACAATCCAAGTATTATTATACGTTTCTGCTAATATAATACATTTTACTTCAAAAAGATATTTAATCTTGATATAATTATTAGCAGCAGAGAGTGTGAACAGACCACCCTTTTCCGACAAAAAATTGATTGAATCCTCAAAACGGAAAATTGAGCCTTCCTACGAAATCTCATATTTTAACACCAAAAAATAAGTCTCCATTTAGCAAACGGAGACTTTACGATTTTTCAATCAATTTTGGTCGCAACGATGTGGTCATTCACACACTCTGCTGCTACAAGTTAACAAAGATAGTAATTTATTTCAACCAAATATTTGATAGAGTCCGATACGATATCGTGTCCGAGGATCATGTAAATTTATTGTTATAAATCCGTGCGGAGTCGACTGAGCGTTACTAAAGAAATTTTTGCATTGATTGAAGTCCATATCAGAGCACAATGTCTGCCAAATATTTCGTAGCGTATGTGTATCAACGCCGTTAAACACAGCAAGAATATTACAGTTATCTCTGATCACTTTTGGAATCTGAGTGTAGCGTTGAGTGACATATATCACGTCGGTGTTTTTATGCCTGCCTCTGGAAAAGATCCTAGCTGGGTTTTTTTGATTGTCTAACATCACATCGTCGTATACGACTAAATTGTTAATGTTCCCATCAAGGTCATCCACGGATGGTGCCTCGTCAATATCAGTTATAAAATCAACGACGTTCTCACCGGCAATCTCTGAAGCGTTTTCATTAAAATCTTTTAGGACTTCATAGCATCGTTGATCATCAACGCTAGGAGCTACTAAATACAACTTATCCCACTTCATCCATCTCATTATTAAATTGAGCAACAATTGTGTCTTGCCGGATCCAGATGGCACGATTATAATTGCGCGGATAGAGTTTGGTAGCGCTGCATGATGCTTAACTGGTTCTCTTGTTTTAGTCGCTGAAAAATCAATTATATCCATATCTCTATACATAAATTATGGATCTATATTGTGTGAAGTGTAAAACGCGTACTAGCACAAATGATGTGACGACGGTTACAACTAAAAATAGCAGATCAGCACTTACTGGTAGATGTGCAACATGTGGTATAAAAAAGTTTAGATTTGTTTCTATGAAATCCGGAGATGTTTTTAAAAAAAACGAGGAGGTGATATCGCAGCCAAATTGGCAAAGCTCCCTGGAACCCCATGGGCAAAGTACCCCGGAGAAAAGCACCTTCCAGGATATAGCTACTGTGGCCCCGGAACACGATTAGATATCAGACTTGATCAAAATCAACCCAGATCCGGCGAGTATCCGATAAACGCTATTGATAAGGCGTGTCATGCTCATGATGTCGCATATAAAAGCAGCAATTTGCAATACAGGCATCTCGCGGATGTGAAATTAATTTATGCGTTAAATGCTATTCCTGATAAATCTTTCAAAGAAAAGTTGTCTTCATTGTTGGTAAAATCAGCTATGAAAGGCAAATTGGTGTTAGGTGCCGGTAATTAATAACAACATGGAATCTATTTATTATTCTCCAAAAGGATACTGGCGGGGTAAAGCAGCAATTAGTAAACTCGCTAGCGCCGCAAAAGTGAAAAAGGCCACTGCGGCTAATTGGTTATCCGAACAGGCTATATGGCAAATTTATCTACCGCGTCCTAAACAAATCAATTTCTCGCATTTTGATGTTACTGTACGCAATGAAGTTCATCAAGCTGATTTATTGTTTTTACCACATGAAAACGGTTACAAATACGCGCTAAGCGTAGTTGACGTTGCGAGTCGATACAAACAAGCAGAACCGCTAAAAACAAAATCATCACCTGAAGTTGCTTCTGCATTTGAAAAGATTTATCGACGAGGCCCACTACGCTGGCCAAATCTGTTACAAGTTGATCCTGGCAAGGAATTTCAAGGCGCTGTTTTATCAGCGATGAAACATCACAATGTCACCATCAGACGAGGGCATACTGCGCTACATCGCGATCAGGCAATTGTTGAACGATTTAATCCTACTCTTGCTGAACGGTTATTTGGATATCAATACGCGAAGGAGTTTATTCAGGATAAAAGATCCCGTGAATGGGTTAAGAGATTACCAGCTGTGATTACCGCACTGAATAATGAGATTACTAGAACAATCAACATGAAACCTGTCGACGCGATTAAGAAAGCGTCTATACCAAAAATGGAAATCCAAGGAATTTCACAAAAAGATTTCAAAGAACCAATTCTTGGTACTAATGTCACTGTTAGGTATTTATACGAACCAGGAGAGCTTGAGGGTGGTAAAAAAAGAGCTACCGATCCTATTTGGAGCGTCACTACGCATAAGATATCCGGTATAACACGATCTACTGGTAGACCTCCAATCTATAAACTGGATTTAACTGCTCCTCAGCGAGGATTTACTCGACAACAACTACAGGTAATTCCCGAGGATACTCAATTACCACCGCGTGGTCTTAACTAGCACCCCTTCGTATGTTGCACTCAAGACAAGTCAGCATAACGTTATCTCTGATATGACCAATGCTGATATTCTTTCTGTCTACGGTAAATTGGCGAGGATCTTTATCCGAATACTGCCAACGCATTATACAATTGCAACTCGCGCAGTGATTATTCTGTTGTTGCTTCAGCGTAATTATTAATTCAGCATCAATGTCAAATTCTCGTTTTTTTTTTTGTCTTGTTGTTTGTAACCGGAGAGTTTTTTATCAATAATTTTAACATCAACGATGCTAGCATCATCCATTGTAGTGTCATTATCATCCAGGACAACTCTTCGAAGTTGATTTATTCTTCTTACTCTGGATACTGCAAGATAGACTAAATTCGACCATTCGATGTGATTATCCACCATCCAAACAATTGCATCTGATATAGTCAATCCCTGTAAAGAGTGTATTGTCGCTGCGTAACCTAACTTCCATGGGGATTTATCAGCACGCAATGCATCTTCGACGACGCTGATATCAACCAGCACAATATCATTTAACACGAGAATCTGCTTTTCACTCTTCCCTGGAATATCAACTTCAATATTCTGCTTTCGTGTATCCGAAGGCCTATAACACAACGGTACTGGAAGTGTTTAAAATTTTTCTTTATGCGTTTCAAATAACTTCATCTGAAGTGTGTCTCTGACTATTTTTCTACTTGCTACTATCAAATCATTTGGTCTCCACGTTTCCCAAAAATCATTCATGGGAGTTTCTGAAATTATTTCACGCGCTATTTCACATAGGATTTTATCCGGTTGTAATCTAATTAGCGCTTTGAATTCTCGTAATTGTTCATCAAGTGATCTATGGTCGGTATTAATTTCTTCATAATAGTCTACAAAACCCTTTAGCCATTCATGTGGGGATGCACCGATAAATGGTGGTGGTTGGCCGTGATCACCGCACATGACGACTTTTGTATTTTACAATAACAACCACTCAAGAAACGTTTGTAATATTTTCAACGATACTGTGCATATTTCATCCCAAATTATGATTTCAGGAATGAATTTATCGCATTTTATCAGGAGTCCATTCATCGCCTTTCCATCGAAAGAAACTATGATAAGTACAGGCATTTACCCCTCGTTGTTTCATCTCTCTGGCGAGTCTGTGAGTTGGTGTTAGGACAATCATGTTTGATTTTGAAACGCTAGCGTTTCTATGATATAATTCAATTGCACGAGTTGTCTTTCCTGACCCACCACAACCGTTTAAATAAACTGTCTTGTATCTACATATTGGATCAGATACCGGTGGTGCATTAGAAAATTCGGATTGAATCTCATCACACTTTAAGTACTTTTCATCCATGGTAACATCTGCCGATTCACAATACTCATGTAGCGTCTTCTTTTTAAATCTCCAACATCCCCAATTTGCCTCCGGATCTGTGAATTTAGCTACATCTGATTTGTATTTCTCGTGGATATACATAGAATCAGTGGCTACTCTAACTGCGGTATTAGGAAATCTATTTATCATCGAAAATAAATTGATAGAAGCATAAGCTAGCATAGAACTTCTCAAATGCGTATATTGTTTAATATATCCATCACAATAGGTAACAATTGTACCTAATCGTCTTCCATCGGATAGGAAAGCGTCTTTACGATTTACAAGTTTTCCCTGTTTCGTTAAATCCGTTACAATAAAATCGTAGTCAGCGATGTCTATGATCAACCGCGAAGAATATTTTGCATTGTCGTATCTTCCACCCTGGGTAAATTTACCGATTATTCTTCGTCCAAAATCTTTTGCTTGTTCTTTTTTAATTTCAAATAACTCCTTAGACCAATTCATGATTTGTTCTTCATTTAAATCTGGAAACTTTTCGCTGTTCGCTAATTATACGATCTAGATCGGGTTGTGGTAGCCAAACTTCTTTCTGAGCTCGATAGAATATAATAGCTTCGGAAACAATCAACGATATTAGCATACCACAATCAATCATATATCGTAGTAACACTATTGGCATCCAGGCCTTTTCAGATATATGTCTACCAAGCCAAAGATAACTACACGGATGTAACCCTGTAGCGAGTTCAAATGATATCACACGAGCGAATCCGGTTAAATCAAAATCAGGTAATGGCCCATTAATCGCAACACGAGTCATTTCATGTGTGGGGTGTCCAAATCGTTTAAAATAGTTACTACATTCTCCATACCCGAGAAAACTTCCAGGATAACACCCAGATATATCAATTGAAATCATACCGTTACGATGGTATTTTGTATTCCATAGTCCTCCATGACCAAATTTGACGCAACTCAATTTAACGTCCTCGAGAAAATCACTTCGTGTTGGACGCCATGAGTTTTTTTCTCTTGCGAAGTGAGCTACCACTGATGGAATTGTGAAGCTATCTGCGAGTAGGTTTTCATGGAATGAAATCTCTTTTGGATTTTTCGATGAAAATGGAAATTGCAAGGCAAATTAACTAGCGATTTTTCTCATTCTGTTATCTAATTCTTCAACACGATATAATTCACCATTTGGTCTTACAAATTGATCAAATGCTATTTCGGGATTTTCATCACTTCTAAGTAACCACACTGACACAGGATCATCTTTACACAACGCATGAATAGCATCAAATAATTTTTCTTCATAGAAAACATCCCCGACGAACTCCTTAGGGATATATCTCACGGTTCTATCTCGTGGAAATATTGTTACTGCAGGTGTCCACGCGTGTTCGTTATGATCAATAATTTTAATTGGAGCTCCTCGCGATTGATATTTCGGTTCATATAATACTTCTTCGGTTATTGTCGTTACTGATATTGGGAATTTTAATGATGCTTCTAATTTAGCTATATCAGAAATCTTTGCACCGTGCTGTTTCACTGTCAGTTCCCATTCGGTTATTTTCCTACGTCGCAGATGAGTTAGTTTATTTCCTCGGGATGCATTTGTGAAGTGTTCCATTACCCGTGTTGCTACACAATTCAGTGAACTAGAATATTTCATAGGAGCTAGTTTTGCAATATCGGGTTTATCATTTAACGGATAAATCCGAAAAACAATTGCTGTTACAGGATAAGATCTCTCGTAGTATTGTTTGTCAATTCCAGTTAGAATTCCCGGTTTGGAATCTCTACTCACAATGACAAGTTTTTTTTATCCTTGAGGATTGGTTCAAATTTATCCTTGATAATCCATTTGCCTTCGACTTCGATAATGAATTTTATTCTGAAAAAATACTTCTGTTGGGACATGCTTTGCAATTTACCCTTGGATTTCCAGCCCCTTGGCGGGCCAAGGTGTGAAATTATCTCAGCTGCTCTTTCATCGTTCATAGTAGCATCGATGTTGGGTACATTGACATCTTCATCAATAATTCGAAATGTCGACCAACAGTATACTGCACCGTCTCGGTAGAATTCATTAAAACACTCACTGATTTTACCCAGTATAGTTCTATCACCGATTAGACGTTTTGGTGTATCAGAGACTCTATCGAGATTGAATTTATTATTTTTCCAGGGCTTAATTTTCGATAATCTTTGGAACTCCTTATCGAGATTGAATTTAGTATTTTTCCAAGGCTTAATTTTCGATAATCTCTTGAACTCCTTATCGAGATTGAATTTAGCATTTTCCATGGCTTAATTTTTGATAATATTTGGAATTCTTTCATGGTATAATCAATGAATTTAGTATTTTTCCAAGGCTTATTTTTCGATAATCTCTTGAACTCCTCCATGTTATAATTAAAACAAGTATTTAAATAGAAAAATATAGTATAATGAATCACTGCAAGTGGCTAATGATTGGATCAACAACCTCGTGTAACAAATCATGCAGAAGCGAATTCTGTGGGTATCATTTACAAAGCGTTCGCAACGGTTCTTTCGGTCCTCTCCCATGCCTCCGATGTGGGATGGGCGTTAGAGGAAAATCACAATTATGTCTCAGTTGCGGCGGCAAACGATACAGGGAACTAAAACGCTATTATGACAAACGAATAAAAAATACCGTCATTGACCCTAACGATGACAAAATCATAAAAAACCCTCAAGATTATATCCAGAGGTTTATAATTAAAGCAGATAATAAATTAGATAAGTAGTATTATTATACAAATGAGCCAAGATTTCAGACCCCATCCAGTGCTTGTTAATTACGAAGCCTCCAGTGATGGTGTTGTTAGAAATTGCAGACTAAAGAGGCCGGTTGGATGGGTAAATAATATAGGATACTTGATGTTTACAGCCGGGGGGGGGGGAGGAAGTATCTCTGTCACAGAGCCATCTATGAAGCATTTTACGGATTGATTAAAGATGGCTTTGTGATTGATCACATAAATGGCGTGAAGACTGATAATTGTCTTGAGAATCTTCAATCCATCTCGCAGCGCGATAACCTTTTAAAAAGCAACGCTGGTAGGCACTCAAAACGCCCTAGGGGGGTCAAATCGTTTGATTTAGAAACCAAAGAAGAGAAAATATTTCAATCAATAAATAAAGCTAGTAGATACTTTGACATTTGTAGGTCTTCAATACGATTTGTTGCAGAAAATATAACTAAATTAATTCTGCCTTAAAAAATGGTCATAAAATAAAATTCGTATACACCTGAAACGATTCAAGGGAGATAATCCTTTATGGATAAATCCGCCGCAACTCACACTTTACTCACTAAGTTCCTTTGTATTATGACGTCAAAGGAATTGTGCCGTCTGCTATTACCTGTAGAGAGAGGTATAATTGACTAGGCGCGCACACACGTGACTGTAATGGAGTAATATGACAGTCTATATACAATCTCTACGTGAAGACCTTGATTGTGAGTTTCGGAAAATTCTTAACATTTTTAAAGCTTTTTATTGTTACTTGGCTAAAACTGCATCATTTAAACAGTTGTATTTATTTAAACCCTTAGACTATATACATTCAACTATTTATACACTTTTAGTACAGACGTTCTATATAATTCAACGCGTTACCTATGTTCGCTTAGCCGGAAAGAGCATGACACACTAGTGTTTTCCATTCATTGAAGTAAGTAGGCGTGGTTAAAATCACTATGTGCAAGTTGAATTTTTCTGTGTGTAAAAGTATTTTATTTTCCTTTTTTCTGTATGCAGTTTTATAAATACAGTGAAAACAACTCTCTTATTGTTAAGTATACATGTCTTCCCTCCTCTATATTGATCGGTACACTGGCGCAGGCATGCGCGACCTTCAGTACAAACGTACTTCTGTTTCCCACCCTGTATGATCGGTATTTCTCTGACGCAGGTATGCGTGACTGATATTTACATTATATTTTAAACAACAGTTAAATTATTATTCGTTTTGTTTACTTAGTATTTTATTTCCGAAATACGATGAAATTTCTGTGGATACAGTAAAATTGTATATTTTAAAAATCTTTTATTGTTAAGTATAATCAGAAGATATATATATTAAAAAATCTCTATTTTGTATGACAGTTCAGTAGTCTAAACGGTAGCGTGTTTGTCTTGTAAACACAGATCTATCAACTACGTGTTCGGTCCCCATAGCAGATACATTATTTGATAGCGAAACGAAAGATGTTTTTCTATTAATTGGGGGGGGGGGAGGGGAGGACCCCCTCAGCCAAACCAACATTGTAACTCATGCTATTGCATTCTCGGTAGCGTGGGTTGGTGTTTTTTCCAACTCATGCAACCATGAATTTGATTTCATGGGTTGCCATCAACTAAGTGTTCGGTCCCCATAGCAGATACATTATTTGATGGCGAAACGAAAGATGTTTTTCTATTAATTGGGGGGGGGGGAAAGAGGGGAGGGCCCCTTCAGCCAAACCAACATTGTAACTCATGCTATTGCATTCTCGGTAGCGTGGGTTGGGGTTTTTTCCAACTCATGCAACCATGAATTTGATTTCATGGGTTGCCATGTTGGTTTGGTTTACCACGCCCACGCCACAATAACATCCAATCAAACATATACCTTCTGAGATATCTAATTCAGTGTTTGCTGAGTTAGACACCTCGCCGGAGATTATGTGTTTGTCAAAGTAATTGGGTGTAAAATAAATGGTATAAATTGATGCAAAAAGCTCTACATTCACATGAGGAACCCCACAGTGTAGCACAGAATGGGCTACCGTCTAATAGAAACGGTGTTAGGGTCACAAAAGGGCATCTGGAATGGATAGCCAAAAGAAAAGAGCATCCGGAATGGATAGCCAAAAGAAAAACCCTAACAAAGACACAAAGGCCTGAATAAGGGACTCATGAATGAATAACCGCTCATAATTGATACCATTTAGTTTGCTTTTTTTAAAAATTAAAGATAAAATGTATTATAAAAATATGGATATCAAAGATGTAAATTCTATAATTGCTGAAATTTCAATTTTAAAGAATCGAGGGATAATATTATCTAAAGATCTCGACTGTGACAGGATTGCCTCGGAATATGAAGACATTGAGTATCAGTCTAGTAAGGGTCGTTGTAAGATGTACAGACTCGTGAAAGGAATTCAAAAGTCCATCTATGCTTGTTTGTACGGTAACGATATTGATGTATTTATAACGTTATTTAGTACCGTTGAAGCAATACGTCAAAAGCTCGGCCAAGAGTATCAAAAACGAGCTGAAATTAGTTCTAAGGTTCGTGATATTAGAAAAATATTAAACGAGGAAAAACCAGTATCCTAACCACGTGAGCGTTACTATAAAAAATAGGCCTTCAGTAATTTTCAGTAAAAAAATTATTTTTTTTAGCGTTTTTTGTAACACTCACATGGGATTTTCTCCTGAAAGGTTACTCAGCAGTTTGGGCCTGCTCATGCAGTTATGTGCGTACTGGATGATTTGGTTGTGGTAGCAAGTAATCACCGCGACGCCTCCATTTTCACGTAGTTGTTGTTGTTGCCGCGTCGTTAACAAAAATCGTTCATCGCCGTTCTCAGATATTACAATTCTGAAACCCCCAGCGATGTTATTTCTGAAACACTCGCGGATAGCATCGTACAGTTTAACCTTGTCCGAGATGGATACGTTAGCCTGATGGTACATTATTTAATAACTCAGCTTTTAATTGTGATAGTTTCACATTTGAAATCTCAGTTCACAAACACTATATGGTAGGTGAATCGCTTACAACTAAATTAGCCCGAGAGCGGCTAGCAGCAATTAAAAAGTTTATACCGGTTCGAGACAGACTTCGTGAGAAACTTCAACAACGACAACAAGCGCAGACTGACTTTTCTGAGTCAAGTGAACAACTGTTCGCCCCGGTAACTAAGGCGACCAGCGATGTGAAAACAGCAACTGAACGAGCAATATTTGGGGATATTCCTGAGGAAGGCAAGCGTCGAGAAGTGCCTGTTGTTGGTGTGCTTGAAAAGATAGCAGCAGAAACTGAAAAGACATCAGCGTTGTTACAAAAAAAAACACCTGGTCCAAAAAAGACCAATGATGAAATAGTAGGTGAATTACGCGCGCAATTTAACGAAGAAGGGTTAGCAACAACTGATAATACTGCCCATGTAGAGCTTCCTGCACTTGTTGTTACGACGTATGAAGACAGAAAAAAATGTTAAAACCGGAACAGCACAAGTATGTAAGAGGTATACAACATTGGGCTGATATATTTTACAAAATTAAAACTGGAACAGGTAGGGTTAAGGGCAAAAATGTGTCATATATTGAATATCTCAAAATGGTGAGTATAGTGTATAATAAATATGAAGAACAAAAATCACAAAAAACCCCACAAAGACTGCAGCGACAGCAACCTGCAAAAAATATCTTTTTCACCTGCTAAACAAGAAAAATCTCAACAACTACCATCCCAAGCTTCGCTTGGACTTTCGCCTGGACCATCTGATCGAGATGATGATGATACTTCTAGTTACTTACAAAGAACGGATTTAGAAAAACTGGTGGGAGTACCTGATAATAGTAGTGGGGAGGGATTTTCTAAATCTCAGAAATTGCCAGTAATTTCAGGTAGTGGTCTAGTTAGTTGTCCTGGTAATATTCTCAGTGATATATCACGGTTAGAGGTTCTCATCAGAGGGAAACGAGCCGGAAATAACTCTCCGGAAATAATTAATGAAGCAGCTGATATCTGTAGACGATTATTTGCCGGTGGTATCATGGACATTAATGTATATCGAGAACTCATTGCTGAATTAGTTGAAAATCACAGAGACGCGCATGGTTATTACAGCGATTGATCACTAATTGAAAAACTACTAGTTTTATAACAAGATGATTATACACTACAACCATGATAAACCCGTAATCGTCTACGTGGTGAACTCACGATTGCCTGTTTATAGAGCATATTACGGAGATGGTTTTGGCAATACCATTGCGGGGCTATTTACAAGAATGGCTCCAAAAGTGGCGCCGTTAGCTAAACAATTATCAATGAAAGCCATTGATATTATTCGTGATAAGGGAATCAGCGCTGTTGGAAATCTTGCCGGAAAGGCATTTTCTGCCGCGAAAGATAAAATAGCATCATTGGTGCGAAAGAAACCAACATTGCTGCCATCAACTACAGTGATGCCTGCAAAAATCAGCAAAGCAATAAATAGCGCAGTGGAAGAAAAAGTAGCGTCGTTGGCTGCTTCGGTGACTCCGTCGCCATTGACGGCTTCACCGGTAACAGATAGCGCTATCATGAACGCGATAGCAGGAAGTGGTTTGAAACGAAAACAAAAACGACGATGATTACAAAGAGTTTCACAATTGAAAACACTAGTATGTTAATAAAATATTTAAACGAACAGCTGATCCCGCGTTTGATATGGAAGCCCCAGTACCCAAGGACAATTTCGTCCGCGATTATCAATACTATTCCTATCATGCAATACAACCCGACCTACGATCGCGAATTGAACTTCAAGTTCAAGATACCAGTAAATACTTTTTGCCATGTGAAGCATTTATTGAAGTAGAAGGAGAACTCGTAACGAATGATGCTGTTCATAATGATCCACCAGATGCAGATGATTCAAATATCCGAGTTGGTTTCGTCAACAATGGCATAATGGCGTTATTTGAAAGTGCAAGATATCTCATTGATGGAAAAGAAATTGAATCAATAGACCGTGAGGTTGATGTTGCAACAACAATAATCGGGCTAGCAAGATACTCCGATGATTATACAAGGTCGGCTGGTCCATCTATGATGTTTGCAAAGGATATTAATAATCACGCTGATCACATTAATCATACTAGGGTAAAAGCAACACGAGATACCGCAGTTGATCCAGCACCAGCCGGATATACTAGACCAGCTGGTACCTTTGATGTCGTAGACATTAATCGCAATTTCAATCTAGGGTTTGCAACACGAGTAGCAATGTTGCACGGGGGGCGTCGACGGTTTTCATGTGCGATTCCATTGCATCATATTTGAAGAGTTTCCAATTAGATCAATTGAAAGCATAAATGTGTTTTACAATAAAATGACATATAGTGTTGTTAGTGTCAAGCTGACTGATGGTCAGGTCAAGAAATTGCGATCAAAATCCGCTAAAGAACGTGGAACCACAATAACGTTAAAACCAGCGCAGATGTCCGGTGGTAGACATAAAATCTCACTGACGGATCGTCAAATAAAACATTTCAATGATGCGCTAAAGAAACGGCGAGGGATTCAAATTGTATTTTCAAAGGCTGCAGTCGCCAACATGATAAAATCAGGTGGTATATTTCCATTGTTAGCTGCAATACCAGCATTGATTGCAGCGGCTGCCCCAGCGGTGGCGAAAGAGGCGGCGTTGGGAGCAGTTGGGACCGCGGCAGGGATGGCGTTGAAAAAGGCAACTGGGAAAGTTTATAAAAAAAGGGAAAGGGTCTAAGACTACCAGGAACCCCGTATTCATGGTACAGCGGAAAGGGTCTAAGAATACCAGGAACGGTTTATTAGTTGAAAGCCCAATTCTCCCTATGTCCAATTTTGATTTAATTGAAGCTGCTAAAAAACTAGCGATAAAAAACTTCAGAGGGGTTTTTATGAGAGATCAATTACCGAGGAAATCTAAACGCGTCGAAACCGGTATCATCAATCTTGATAACAGCAGCGGATCGGGAACTCACTGGGTTGCATACGCGATCGATCCGCGTGGGATTGTCTATTTTGATTCATATGGGTTAGCTCCGCCAAGCGAGTTTATGCGGTATATAAATTCTTCGATGAAACTCAAAGAGTCTCCGATTTTTTATTCCACGCTGCCAACACAACAATTAAGTGATCCACCGATATGCCGTCGTGAAGTATTAAATGTCCTCGCGGCGATTTCATCGTCACAGAAACCACCTCATCTGGTTGTAAACAAATACACGAGTGGGAAGTTACAAGGTAATTTTAGAGAATAAATAAATTAAAAATACTATAGAGTCTTTATAATAATGATTAATATTTGGGGACAATCTCTGTCAATGTCGGAGTCCACCGCGGAAACATCTGCGGATTCTATCAAGGATGTAAAAAAAAATAATTGAAGATGAAATCGCTGAGACGTTAAATTTAGCAAGTGTTGACCCGAACGAAATAGTTGTATTTCAAGATCGCCAGGGTAAATTGAAAAGCAGTAATATATCCGCGGGTGACATTTTGATACGGCAGCGCGATGCCGCTGAAAACTCTATTGCGCTGTATTCCAACGATGGACAACTTAAACCAAGCGAACTTGTGTCTACGATCACCGACGTGATTGACGCCCACGACAGCATGATTGCCACCCGCGGCCGTGAGCTGGATGATCATATACAAGGTTATAACAATTTTCGCAAAAATGTCGTACATAAATTTTTTGGAACCCCGCTTGTGGTTGGCATGACTCTCGCTGAAATTAAAAACTTTCTATCTTTATTCTTTTTTAACAAGGACGCGGGAAGGATGATGAATGAAAATGAAATCAAGGCAAATTATCTCGATATTTACAATGATATTTCTAAACTAATAGAAAATCTTGAAAAGGTACAAAAACCCACTAACGACGTCATTGTTAAGTTTTTTGGAACCCCACTTGTGGCAGGCATGACTCTCGCTGAAATTAGCGAGTTTATTATCAGGCATATTCAAAATGCCTACGTCGCTAATAATTTCTTTGGTGTCCCAGCTACATCTACGATGACTCTCAAAGATATTAATATGTTTATGGTGAGACAAACAACACTTAATACCATCGTGGATAAATTTCTTGGGAGAACACCTGTGTCTGAAACCACATCTCTGACAGGCCCAACCCTCGCTGAAGTTAAAAAGCTATTGACGAACAAAAGCCCATCAGCGAAATTGTTAATAAGTTCTTTGAGGGCAGTAGCCTCCAATATATCACGACGAAATTTTCTAACATCGACTACCATATTAAAAACCAAGCACGGCTTGGAATCGACAACCTTCTGGTTCTATTCTTTTTTAGCAAGAGTGATGGGAGGATGATGACTTCTACCGAAGTCCATGTAAACTATCTCGAAATGTATAATGATATTCTTAAACTAAAAACTCTCGATGAATTTAAATACCTTCTGATGTCGTTCTTTTTTAACAAGGAGGCGGTGAGGACAATAAATACTAACGAAATCAAGACAAGTTATCTCGATATTTACAATGATATTCTTAAACTAAAAGAAGATTTTAAAAAGGTACAAAACCCCGCCAGCGATGTCGTCGATAAGGTAAAAATTCCACACAGCGTAAAAACCGTTGATAACATCGTATACAGTTGCCAGTGGAACCTTTGATTGGATCCAAGGAAATAAAAATAGTTTACATTTTCGCAGCAAATTTGGTAGTATACCGGGTTGTTATCGATTTACAATAATACATCGCCGTAAATTTGATTTGGAAGTCGGCCCGGCGATGTATATAAACGGTGTTCACACAGTGATGTGTATAAACGATATGATACCCGAAGCGCCCGATCGAATAAGATCCCCTATTAGAATTGATATAACTACATCCGACGGGCCAGTGGCAGGGGTTAGGGAGTCGCTACCCTGGACGCTAGAATTTGTATCCGGTATTCCCCCAAACGACCATAAATCCGAGTACATAATCGAATAATTGAAAACACTAGCGGGTTTAAAATAACAATGCAATCAATTGAACTGATAATAATCCCAGAGGTATCACAATCGCATCGATATCGATATGATACCGTGAAAGTTTTCCGCGAACTTGAAATCACTTTCTGAGCGTTATCGTGAAAAAATGAAAAAATACCGACGCAGCGTAGCAATCATCGACATCACCGTGTACTCGGTGTCCGGTGTGATGGCCAGCGCCGGGATTATTTTGTTGACGGTGACCATGATGGCTCCGATTGCAGTTCCAATTGCTATCTCCGAGGCAACAACAATCGCGGCAGTCGCCACCGCGATAACTAAAAAGTTATCATCGTGTTCTCAGAAAAAACTCAGTGATTATACAGCTCGGTACCGGGTGGTATTTGACACATACTCGAAATTATCCGAGTTGATCTCGCTGTCGATAGATAATTCGTTCATATCCGATGTTGAATTTTCCACGATGACCCAGTTGTATAACTCCGCGATGTTGAAATTGGAAATTGAAGACAGCGTTAACAATAATGTCACTCGAACTGCTTCAACGAATCGCGGAGAATACCACTCCGATACGAACAAGCAGGATATCAATAACATCAACAAACCCTGAATTTAGTGTGAACTTCCCTTCTCCGATTCCAGTGCGTGAGATCGCGCTGGCAAAATTACGAGTATATCATAGCTGGCCTAATATCAGATCGGTTGCATTTGGCGGTCAGCAACCCAATAACGCACTGGTGTTCTCGTATAAGAATAAACCCGATGGTACTCCAGCATGGGAAACTGTTTCGTTACCAACTGGGTCGTACCAAATTGAGCAAATCGATGCTGAAATTCAGCATAGAATAAAATCAATCACTGGAAAAGAATCAAAAATAGCTATTAAACTTCATGAACCGACGCTCTCGTCGTCGATCGAAATAAGCACAGAGGGATACATTGTAGATATCTATAACAGCTCGTTAAGAACAGTGTTAGGATGGCCTGAAAAACCACCGGAAAAATCCACCGCCGACTTAACCACAGACGTACAATCATATCATGAAATCAATCCCAGTTATCGAGATAATTTATCTGATATAAGAAAAAGAAAAATCGCCGATAGATTTATATTTACCAACAAAGACACATTGCAATGGGATTTTATCATTAAAAGAACAGTGACTCATCTGTTACTATTTCATTTACGCTAACTGACATCCGTGGTTATTTTAATGAAAATAAACAATTATATGAAACACAGCTAGAACAACTACGAAAAACAAAATCGCAAAAACACGTTGAAATAATAAATCAACTTATATCTGACATGGAATATATCTATGAACTAATTATTCAAACAATAATTAATGACAACAGCGACAATAAACAACGATTCCTATCCGATTACAATATCACAGAAAACAATCTGCGTAATTTCAAGTTTCCCAAATACAACGCTGATGAACTAGCAAGAATTGTTAGAACCGATATCAAGACGCTACAAAATCCAGATTTAACTGTCCTCCTCTGGTATAATAATGATCCAGATGGTGGCGGTAGGCATATTGCCCCGCACAATGTAAATATTTCAGCGGTGATTGCGCTCAATTTAGTATGTGATGCTATTGAAGGAAGCTATCAAATTAATATAGAGCAATCAAATCAAGCTCAGCAGGGATATATTCTTTATTCATTTGCACCAACAGCTCCTCCAGGATTCCTAATTATTGAAAACCCAATTAATCCTGTCTACATGCGATGCTATAATAATTCGTTAACGAGAATTAATTTCCGACTCACCGACCAGTCAAATAATTTAATTGATCAACAAGATGAGGTGTTAGCGATTAGTTTGTTTGAAAAATCCTAAGGACTCGATCAAATATTTGGTTGAAATCATTTATTATTTTTGTTAACTTGCAGCAGCAGAGAGTGTGAATGACCACATCGTTGCGACCAAAATTGATTGAAAAATCGTAAAGTCTCCGTTTGCTAAATGGAGACTTATTTTTGGGGGGTTAAAATATGAGATTTCGTAGGAAGGCTCAATTTTCCGTTTTGAGGATTCAATCAATTTTTTGTCGGAAAAGGGTGGTCTGTTCACACTCTCTGCTGCTTTATTAATAGATGCCGCTCGTTGGTCGTTCATTGTAGCATTGATAACATTAGTGTTGCATACGATTTTGAATGTTGACCACATGACATGCATCATCGTCGCGAAATTCGTTGTTGGCGCCACGAATACTTTCAGTCAGATTATTCGTCGGATCAACCGGAGCTCGCATTCGCAAACCAGAGGTTCTTTAGTCAAGGTTAAATCTAGATTTAGATAATATCTCAAACTCCTCCATATATATATATATATATATATATATATATATATATATATATATATATATATATATATATATATATATATATATGTATATGTATATATATAATGATTCAAACAAACAAAAAGAAGTGTAGATAGCTAATGATAGGCTCTTTAACTTCTTGTAATAAGTCTGTGTAAACGAATTCTGAGGATATCATCTAAAAAGCGTACGTCACTGAAATCTAGCACCAAAACTGTATTTGAAGTGCGGTGGGGGATTTATAGGAGAAACACAGTTGTGTGTGCAATGTGGTGGTAAAAAATACATAGAACTGAAAAGATATATAAAAATGACGATAAAAATGAAGACAGTCATAAGAAATGCTAAAGACTATCTCGTTAGAGTTTCAAAATAATCATTTAGACGAAAAATTTTATAAAAAATAAAATTGTAAGATGTCCCATCATGATAAATTATAAGGCAAATCGTGATTGTATAATCAGAAACTCGACAAAAAGATCTTAGTCGGTTCTGCTAATACTTGTTATCTAAAACTTACAACCGCTCAGGTGGCCTAGTGGTTAGAGCGTCTGCCGCGGAAGCGGGAGGTCATGGGTTCGATCCAACGACCGAGTCATACCAATGACTTACAAAAATGGTACTAACAGCTGCCTCGCTCGGCGCTCAGCATTAAGAGGTTAGTGTTAGGACTGGTCGGCCTGGTGCCATGATAATGTGACTGGGTGGGACATCATGCTTCATGTCTGCGGCATGATGTCATAGTGCTAGACATCACTTTAAACTGCTTCACTGCAGACATCTTAGTGATATGACTGAAACGTTTTTAAAGCTACGTTATTAAAAATGCTAATCAAACAAACAAAATCTAAAACTTACTGTTGGGAAGAAAAGATATTTATGTCTTACATTATATTACGAGTGTTAACACGGATTAAAAAAATTATCTATGTAATTTACGAGCTGTTACATAAAGTCATAATTGTAAATTTGGAAATGATGGAGATGCAAAACAATTGGAAAAAGAGCGGTTTAATCTATAAATACAGAGTCGGTTGAAGAAATAATATTTTAATGAATGTCTGCATCTGCCAGATATGTTGGTATTTACAATGTTTCAGTATAACACGTCTCAGATTATATAACCAGGTTGGCGTTTTCCAAGAAATGTAAACAAAAAATTATATTTCAGTATCACTAAAAGACGATGGAAGATAACTCTGTCATGCAGCTGTCTTCGGTAGTGAATAATTAAAATAAAATATTGTTAAGGGATGAAGGGAGATAAACTCTCATGCAGCTTCTTAGTTACCTCGCTTGCTATTGCGTAATTGAGATCGGCATTATATTTTGATCATCGTAACTAATTATTAACCATCTGTGTGATAATTAATATCAGTGGAATAACATCATCTTGTAATAATTCAAATTGGAAAGAAGAAAAAAACGATATTTCAAGGCAGAAAACAGTGGTCACTCGCAACGTTTATACATACAATAGAGCTAGGTTAGGTTATTTTTTTTTTAGATCTAGGTTACTTTTAGATATTTCTGTTAGCTTATGCAGAATTATACATTTCAATCATGACCATGTAAATGCGCTTCAAATGTTATAATATATATATATATATATATATATATATATATATATATATATATATATATATATATATATATATAACACAAATGAATTTTGAAAATATTAATTCCATTACTTTTTTTTATAAAAATGACGGTATAATTATTTGCAATTTTCAGTAATTACAGCAACGGACACTTGAATGTTGATATACACTACCAGCGGAATACAGATTGATTAAAATTATCCAACGAGTTTTGTTACAATCTTATACGTTGATAAATCAAAGTTAATGCGCAAGAATACGCACAATTCAGAATTCTGACCTCTATCACATAAGAATATGTTTCGCTCTAGTTCATTTCACTGTTAATGTGTCAACAAAAGTTCTTCATTGCCGTATTCATCAATAATTATATCAACACAAATTGTTCTGGCCAGACTGAGAGCAGTGCAAATATTGTTCTGAATGCATTTTTAAGTCCCTCTTTGTTGTGTATAAAAACGTTCACGTGCTGGTACATTATATAATATCTCTTTGTTTAATTTGTAAATACTTTGACTCTTTATGATTAAACATCATTACGACTGTATGTAGAGATACAACATGCAGAAATCAAGGAAGTGTTCACTATGGTCTGTAAGTTCGAAATGTATTCCTGATAATAATGGCTTATGACATTGTAGATAAACCGGATTGACGTGTTGATGTGCAATCAAATATCCAGGAGGTACTTTAGGTGTAAATGTATATAGAATATATCCTTGCTGCGTTTGATTTGATTCAAGATCCGCTTGATGGCTGCCATCAGTTGCATCACATAAGTTTGACTTCAAAAGTTGATGTTATATTTACAATTCCTGGTGAAATATAACAACCTCCACCGTATGGATCATTGTTACGTTTGAAAATATTCGCTGGTGTTTTTCTCCATGCTTCAAGTAGTTTATGAAAATATTGATCGATAAGATTGCTGAGTGATTTATTTAGTTCGTCAGCATTAAATCAAGAAAATTTAAATGTCAGATGAGGCCACCAATTTCTATGTTACGTCCTTAGGCTCGAATAAACAGTAACATAGAAAGAGTGAAAATAACAAGCTTGTAAAAACTTAATAAACAATTTTTTGAGCACAAATAGTTTCCAGAAAAGAAAAATAAACTTACGGTTTTAAGAATCAATTCCAAAATCAATCCAAAAATAATTCAAAATATAATCCACTAGCGTAATTTATATTCTGTGAAATCTTATTTTAGTGAAAGTATCCCTATTCACGGAGTTGAGTAAGTTAATGTTCCTCTCATTGGTGTTAATTTGCCAGCAAACATAGTCTCATTGACTTCTTTTACCTTTGACGGTATTAATTTGTTACTAGGTATTGGCCTAGCTAGTGATAAGGTTGTGGTTCATCCACTAAAAACTAAAAAAAACTTGTATTATCAAAAAGTTTGATGGTAATTAAATTACAATCCCTTGTTTATTCCCAGCTGAGATCTGTTTATTTCAGAGGGATTTTAGCAACACGCAAGCCACACAAGTACCAGCAACTGGTCACTTAGCGAATAATGGACTCCTTATGAGGAAATGGAGGCTACTTAGTGTTCATGAGTGGTCAGTAAGCAATCAAATTATTGCTCCTAAGTCATTTCCATATGAAAATCTTAGACTAGCCCAAGAAACCAATTATATGGTTCGAAAATTACGCCTTGGAAAAATACTAAATTCAATCTCGATAGAGTCTCTGTAGCACCAAAGAATCTAATAGGCGATAGAACCATGTTGGGTAAAATCCGTGATTGTTTTAATGAATTCAAGCGTGATGGAGCATCTCACTGTTGGTCAATATTTCGAATTGATGGTAGTGTTGATGCTACCATGAACGATAAAAGCGCAGCAGTGATAATCTCACATCTTGGGCGAAAAAGATATTATTTTTAGAATAAAATTCATTATCCGTTCAGACGCTGGAGATTGGATTATTCGGAATAAATACGAACCCATCTTGAAGGATAAAAGAACTGTCACTTTGAGTCAAGATTCCAAACCAGGAATTCTGACTGGAATTGACAAACCTTATTACGGAAGATCTTGTCCTATAAAAGCAGTTGTTTATGGGATATATCCACTAAATGATAAACCGAGTATTGAAAAACTAGCACCGCTGAAATATTCGTCAAGAATGAATTGTGTAGCAGGACGAATAATAGAACACTTCACAAATGCATTGCGTGGAAACAAACTGACTGATCTAAGACGCAAAAAAAAAATGAATGGGGGTTAACAGTTAGGAACGGAGCAACGATTCAAAATGTGGCAGCGTTATAACGAATACTAAAATTCCAAATATCAGTAATGACGATAACAGGCGAGATATTATACGAACTGAAATATACATCAAGAGGAGCTCCAATCAAAATTATTGATCATAACGAACAAGCATGGACACCTGCAGTAACAATATATCCGCGAACACGAACAATAAAATATATACCCGCAGAGTTCTCCGGGGAGTTCTCCGGAGAAGAGAAATTATTTGATTTTATTTACCAGCTGAGTAAAAACGATCCTGTGTCAGTGTGGTTACTTCACAGTTTTGAAAACGAGAAGGGTAGATTCGATCAATTTGTAAGACCCAATGGAGAATTATACCGCACTGAAGCCCTCCAACACGCAATGAAAAAAACTAGCCAGTGGTTTTTCAACAGTGAACTCGAAGAGTTTCGACGACGAACAATTATTAACAAACTGTTTTACAATTCCGTCAGTTGCAGCTCATTTTGCGAGAAAGAGAAACACATGGAAACCAACAAGAGCTGAATTTCTCACAGACATCCAATCAAGTTGTGTGAAATACAACCACGGTGGATTATGGAATACAAAATATGACCCTGAAACTATCATTTCAGTTGATATGGTTGCGTGTTATCCCGGCAGTTTTCTCGGATATGGAGAATGTGCTGATTACTTCAAGCGATTTGGACATCCCACACACGAGATGGCCCGTGTTGCGATTAATGGACCAATGCCTGATCTTGATTTAACCGGGCATCTATGCTAGCTTATGCTTCTATCAATTTATTTTCGATGATAAATAGATTTCCTTGTCACCACAGTTAGAGTAGCCACTGATTCATTTTATATAGACGCGAAGCACAGCGAGGCAGTGGCTAAATTCACCAATTCGATCATGGAGAATTAAACGAGAAATACCTTGTGATTATTCCAAATCAGCAGATGTTACGATTCAAGATAAATATTTAAAAAAATAATCAGATATCAGAACTATCTAATGCACCGCAGATATCTGATCCAATATGTAGATATAAAACAGTTTATTTAAACGGCTGTGGTGGGTCAGGAAAGACGACTCGTGCGATTGAATTATTTCGTGGGAAATTAAATATGATTGTACTAATACCAACACACAGACTTGCAAGAGAGATGAAACAACGAGGAATTAAAGCAAGCACTTATCACAGTTTCTTTCGATGGAAAGGTGACGAATGGACTCCTGATCGAATTGGTGAGAAATTTATTCCTGAAGTCATTATTTGGGATGAGATATGCACGGTGTCATTAGATGTATTACAAAGATTTCTCGATTGGTTATTGTTAGCGAATACAAAAGTCGTCATGTGCGGTGATCATAGCCAACCACCACCTTTTCTCGGTTTATCCCCACATTGGCTAAAGAATTTTGTAGACTATTATGAAGAAATTAATACTGATCATAGAGCACTTGATGAACAGCAGCAGAGAGGGTGAACAGACCACCCTTTTCGAGCAAAAATAAGGCTTCCAGATCACGTTTTCGAACAAAATATGGCCTATAGATAACGTTTTCGAACAAAATATCAGGTTTCCAACAAATCTCATTTAACCAAAAAAAAGTCTCCATTTTTGCAAAAACGGAGATTTTACGATTTTTTAATCAATTTTGCTCGCAACTATGTGGTCATCACCCTCTCTGCTGCTTAAATTTTCAGTTCTGGTTAACAAAAATAATAAATGATTTTAACCGAATATTTGATCGAGTCCGATACGATATCGTGTCCGAGGATCATGTAAATTTATTGTTGCGAATCCGTGTGGTTTTGACTGAGCATGACTAAAGAAGTTTTTAAATTGATTGAAGTCCATATCAGAACACCATGTCTGCCAAATATTTCTAAGAGTATGAGTATCAACTCCGTTGAATACAGAAAGAATATTGCAGTTATCTCTGATGACTTTTGGAACCTGAGTGTAGCGTTGAGTGACATATATCACGTCAGTGTTTTTGTGACGCCCACGGGAAAATATTCTAGCAGGATTTTTTTGTTTATCCAACATTATATCGTCGTATACGACTAAATTGTTAATATCTCCATCAATATCATCAATACTCGGTGCTTCATCGATATCGGTTATAAAATCAATGGCGTTTTCACCCTTAATTTCTGATGCATTCTCGTTAAAATCCTTTAACACTTCATAACATCGTTGATCATCTACGCTAGGGGCAATTAAATACAACTTATCCCACTTCATCCATCTCATTATTAAATTGAGCAACAATTGCGTTTTACCGGATCCAGATGGCCCGATTATAATCATCCGGATAGAGTTTGGTAGCGCTGCATGATGCTTAATTGGTTCTCTTGTTTTAGTCGCTGAAAAATCAATTATATCCATATTTCTATACATAAATTATGGATCTATATTGTGTGAAGTGTAAAGCGCGTACTGGCACAGATGATGTGACGACGATTACAACAAAAAATAACCGATCAGCGCTTTCTGGTAAATGCGTACAATGTAGTACAAAGAAATTTAGATTTGTTTCTAAACCCAAGGAACCTTTAAAAAAAAACGAGGAGGTGATATCGCAGCCAAATTAGCAAAACTCCCTGGAACCCCATGGGCAAAATACCCCGGAGAAAAGCACCTTCCAGGATATAGCTACTGTGGACCGGGAACCAGACTTGATATCAGACTCAATAATCAAAATCAACCCAACCCCGGTGAAGAACCAATAAACGCCATTGATAAGGCCTGTCACCTTCATGATGTTGCTTATAAAAGCAGCAATCTGCAACACAGGCATCTAGCAGATGTGAAATTAATTCATGCGTTAAATGCTATTCCTGATAAATCCTTCAAAGAAAAATTGTCTTCATTTTTGATAAAATCGGCTATGAAAAGTAAATTGATGTTAGGTGCTGGTAATTAATAATATGGAATCAATTTATTATTCTCCGAGGGGATACTGGAGGGGTAAATCAGCAGTCCATAAACTCGCTAGCGCTGCAAAAGTGAAAAAAACCACTGCGGCTAATTGGTTATCCAAACAGGCACTATGGCAAATTTATCTACCACCGCCTAAACAAATTCAATTCTCGCATTTTGATGTGACCTTTCCTAATGAAGTTCATCAGGCTGATATATTATTTCTGCCACATGATCGTGGTTACAAATACGCCTTAACCGTAGTTGATATTGCAAGTCGATACAAAGAAGCAGAACCGTTAAAAACAAAATCAGCCACTGAAGTCGCTTCTGCATTTGAAAGGATTTATCGACGAGGTCCTCTGCACTGGCCAAATCTATTGCAGGTTGATCCTGGCAAGGAATTTCAGGGTGTAGTGTTATCTACAATGAAACATCATAATGTCACCATACGACGAGGGCATACTGCGCTACATCGCGATCAGGCCATTGTAGAACGATTTAATCGGACGATTGCTGAGCGGTTATTTGGATATCAATACGCAAAAGAATTCATTCAAGAAAAGCGATCCCGTGAATGGGTTAAAAGATTACCATCTGTGATTACTGCACTGAATAACGAGATTACTAGAACAATCAACATGAAACCTATCAACGCGATTAAAAAGAAGTCAATACCCGTACAACCACAAAAAGATTTCAAAGAACCAATTCTTGGTAGTAATGTCATTGTGAGGTACTTATACGAACCAGGAGAGCTTGAAGGGGGTAGAAAAAGGGCTACTGATCCTATTTGGAGCGTCACTACGCATAAGATATCTAGTATAACACGATCAACTGGTAGACCTCCAGTCTATAAACTGGATTCAACTGCCCCTCAGCGGGGTTTTACTCGACAACAACTACAAGTGATTCCCGAGGATACTCAATTGCCACTGCATGGTCTTAACTAGCACCGTTGCGTCTATTGCACTCAAGACAAGTCAACATCACATTATTTCTGACATGACCGAGACTGTTATTTTTTCTGTATACGGTGAATTGGCGAGGATCCTTATCCGAATACTGCCAACGCATTATACAATTGCAACTCGCGCAGTGATTATTCTGTTGTTTCTTCAAAGTGATTATTAGTTCAGCATCAATATCAAATTCTCGTTGTTTTTTTTTGTCCTGTTGTTTGTAACCGGAGAGTTTTTTATTAATGATGCTAACATCAATATCACTTATTGTTGTGTCATTATCATCGAAAACAACTCTTCGAAGTTGATTTATGTTTCGTACTCTGGATACTGCGAGATAGACTAAATTTGACCATTCGATGTGATTATCCACCATCCAAACAATTGTATTCGATATAGTCAATCCCTGTGAAGAGTGTATTGTTGCTGCGTATCCTAGCGTCCACGGGGATTTATTAGCACGCAATGCATCTTCAACGACATTGATATCAACCAGCACAATATCATTTAATACGAGAATTTGTTTTTCACTCTGTCCTGGAATATCAACTTCAATGTTTTGTTTTCGTGTATCCGATGGCCTATAACAAAGGGGTACTGGAAGCGTTGCAAATTTTTCTTTATGCAATTCAAATAACTTCATCTGAAGTGTATCCCTGACTATTTTTCTACTTGCAATGATCAAATCGTTTGGTCTCCACGCTTCCCAGAAATCATTCATTGGGGTTTCTGAAATCACTTCACGCGCTATTTCGCATTGGATTCTATCCGGTTGTAATCTAATTAGCGCTTTGAACTCGCGTAATCGTTCATCAAGTGATCTATAATCAGTGGTGATTTCTTCATAGTAGTCTACAAAACCCTTTAGCCATTCATGTGGAGATGCACCGACAAATGGTGGTGGTTGGCCGTGATCCCCGCACATGACGACTTTTGTGTTTTTGTTTAACAACCACTCAAGAAATGTTTTTAATACATCTAATGACACTGTGCATATTTCATCCCAGATTATGATTTCAGGAATGAATTTATCACCCATTTTATCAGGAGTCCATTTGTCACCTTTCCATCGAAAAAAACTGTGATAAGTGCAAGCATTTACCCCTCGTTGTATCATCTCTCTGGCGAGTCTGTGAGTCGGTGTTAGCACAATCATGTTAGAAACGCTAGCGTTTCCACGACGAAATAATTCAATTGCACGAGTTGTCTTTCCTGACCCACCACAACCGTTTAAATAAACTGTCTTATATCTACATATTGGATCAGATACCGGTGGTGCATTAGAAAATTCTGATTGAATTTCAATACGGTTACAACAAAGATATTTATCATCCATGGCAACGTCTGCGGATTCACAATACTCATGTAGCATCTCCTTTTTAAATCGCCAACGCCCCCAATTTTCTTCGGGATCTGTGAATGCCGCTACAGCTGATTTGTACTTATTGTGTATATACATCGAATCAGTGGCCACTCTAACCGCGGTATTAGGAAATCTATTTATCATCGAAAATAGATTAATAGAAGGATAGGCTAGCATTGAACTTCTTAAGTGTGTGTACTGGGAATTATATCCATCACAGTAGGTAACAACCGTACCTAATTTCTCACCATTGGATAGAAAAGCATCCTTACGGGATACAAGTTTTCCCTGTTTCATTAAATCCGTTACAATAAAATCGTATTCAGCGACATCTATGATCAACCGCGAAGAGTATTTTGCGTTATCGTATCGTCCACCCTGGGTAAATTTACCGATTATTCTTCTTCCGAGATCTTTTGCTTGTTCTTTTTTAATTTCAAATAACTTCTTAGACCAATTTATGATTTCTTCTTCACTGAAATCTGGAAACTGTTTTCGTAGTTCGTTGATTATTCTATCTAGATCGGGTTGTGGTAGCCAAACTTCTTTCTGAGCTCGATAGCATATAATAGCCTCGGAAACAATCAACGATATTAGCATAGCACAATCAATCATATATCTCAATAGCACTATTGGCATCCAGTGTTTTTCAGATAGGTGTCTACCGAGCCAAAGATAACTACACGGATGTAACCCTGTAGCTAATTCAAATGATATCACACGAGCGAATCCGGTTAAATCAAAATCAGGCAATGGTCCATTAATCGCAACACGAGTCATTTCATGCGTGGGGTGTCCAAATCGTTTGAAGTACTCAGCGCATTCCCCATATCCGAGAAAACTTCCGGGATAACACGCGGTTATATCAATTGAAATCATACCATCACGTGAGTATTTCGTATTCCACAGTCCTCCATGACCAAATTTGACGCAACTCAATTTAACATCCTCGAGAAAATCACTTTGTGTTGGACGCCATGAGTTTTTTTCTCTTGCGAAGTGAGCTACCACTGATGGAATAGTAAAACTATCCGTGAGTAGTTTTTCATGGGAATTCTCCGGTGAAAAATCACTTGCGATTTTTCTCATTCTGTTATCTAATTCTTCAACGCGATATAATTCACCATTTGGTTTTACAAATTGATCGAATTCTTCATCACTTCTAAGTAACCACACTGACACAGGATCATCCTTACACAACGCATGAATATCATCAAATAATCTCTCTTCATAGAAAACATCCCCGACGAACTCCTTAGGGATATATTTCACGGTTCGTTCTCGTGGAAATATTGTTACCGCAGGTGTCCACGCGTGTTTGTTATGATCAATAATCTGTATTGGGGTTCCTCGCGATTGATATTTCGGTTCGTATAATACTTCTCCGGTTATTGTTGTTACTGATATTGGGAATTTTAATGATGCTTCTAATTTAGCTATATCAGAAATCTTTGCACCGTGCTGTTTTACCGTTAATTCCCACTCGGTTATTTTTTTTCGTCTTAGATCAGTTAGTTTATTCCCCCGGGACGCATTTGTGAAGTGTTCTGTTATTCGTTCTGCTACACAATTCAGTGAACTAGAATATTTCATAGGAGCTAGTTTTGCGATATCGGGTTTATCATTTAACGGATATATCCCATAAACCATTGCTGTTACGGGATAAGATCTTTCGTAGTATGGTTTGTCAATGCCGGTTAGAATTCCTGGTTTGGAATCTCTACTCACAATGACAGCTTTTTTATTCTTGAGGATTGGTTCAAATTTATCCCTAATAATCCATTTGCCATCGACTTCGATAATGAATTTGATTCGGAAAAAATGCCGTTTTTCCCCAACACGTGAAATTATCACTGCTGCTTTTTCATCAGTCATGGTAGCATCAACAACACCATCAATTCGAAATGTTGACCAACAATAAGATGCTCCATCACGCTTGAATTCATTAAAACAATCTCTGATTTTACTAATCATGGCTTTATCAAGAATTGTATTCTTTGGTGTATTAGAAACTATATCGAGATTGAATTGAGCATCTTTCCAAGGGTAATCTCTCTTGGACGTTTTTTTTGGTTTATCGAGATTAAATCTAGGATTGATTTTCAATAATCTCTTAAACTCTTTCATGTTTCCGTCTATTGGACGTTTTTTGGGTTTATCGAGATTAAATCTAGGATTGATTTTGTTACGTTTTTTGGGTCTATCGAGATTAAATCTAGGATTGATTTTTAATAATCTCTTAAACTCTTTCATGTTTCCGTCTATTGGACGTTTGTTACGTTTTTTTGGTTTATCGAGATTAAATCTAGGACTAATTTTTAATAATCTCTTAAACTCTTTCATGTTTCCGTCTATTGGACGTTTGTTACGTTTTTTGGGTTTATCGAGATTAAATCTAGGATTGATTTTTAATAATCTCTTAAACTCTTTCATGTTTCCGTCTATTGGACGTTTTTTGGGTCTATCGAGATTAAATCTAGGATTGATTTTTAATAATCTCTTAAACTCCTTATCAGCATTTTTTGAAGGCGTTCTCCTTAATTCCCTCATGCTATAATTAAAACAAGCATTTAAATGAAAGATTTTTATATAATGAATCACTGCAAGTGGCTTATGATTGGATCAGTAACCCCGTGTAACAAATCATGCAGAAATGAGTTTTGTGGGTATCATATGCAAAGCTATCGTCGTGGAAGCCTTGGTCCGTTACCTTGTATTCTATGTGGAGTTGGGGTCAGGGGAAAATCTCAGTTGTGTCTAAATTGCGGTGGTAAGCGATACAGGGAATTGAAGCGTTATTATGATAAAAGAATAAAAAATGGACAATCAATCAGAAATTATGACCCTGACGCTGACAAAGTCAGTATTCTTGACGCTGACAAAGTCAGTATTCTTGACGCTGACAAAGTCAGTATCAAGGATAAAATCATAAGAACTCCTCAAGACTACATCGAAAGATTTATCATTAAACCAAACAATGAATTAGACAAACAATAGTATTATGTATACGAATGAACCAAGAATTCAGACAACACCCTGTGATCACAAATTATGAAGCATCCAGTGATGGTGTTGTAAGAAATCGTAGACTGAAGAAACCAGTTGGTGCTGACAATGGTATGGGGTATTTGGTGTTCACTGTTGGGAAGAAGAGATATCTCAATCATCGTTTCGCATTTGAGTGTTTTTATGGATTGATCCAGGATGATTTTGTTATTGATCATATCGATTCTAATCCAAAGAACAATTCTTTATCAAATCTGTAGGCTATCACACAAAGTGAAAATTCCGAACGAGGGGGGACTGGGAAATACTCGAAAAAAGCGAGACCAGTAAAATCTTTGAATACGATAACTAACGAAGAAAAAATATTTCAATCAATGAATGAAGCCGGTAGGCACTTCGATATTTGTGGATCCTCAGTACGAAGAGTTGCAGAGGGGATAACCAAAACGGCGATTTCAAAAAAGACAGGACAGAAAATTCGATTTAGTTACGTCTAATGCGTCATATTTTTCATTTAGAAATATATCATTATTATAGAATAATGAATTCTGAAAACATGAATAGCATTTTATCCGAGATTTCAAAATTGAAAAGTTGGGATATTGAACTATCAGATGGGTTAAATCCTGATCAAATCATGTCTGATTTTCAGGATATAGAATACGGAGTTAACAACAATAAATATATGCTACCAAAGAAGTATGCGCTCATCAAAAGAATTCAGAATTCTATTAAAGACTCTCTCGCATTTTCCAGTGACGTAAGTGTGTTCGCTCCGTTGTATACCATCGTAGAACGAATACGAAAAGAATTGGGGTACGAATACGAATTGAAAAAGAAGGTTAATTCTAAAGTTAGAAACCTACGGGCGTTAATTCAAGAAAATGAACAATTTTGATTGACCAACCATTTTTCATTATTTGATTGTGACCGCCCCTCATAGAGATTTTAATTTTTTTTAGCATTTTTTGATTAAAACTGTTGAAATCAGTGAATAAAAAATTGATGGCTGGTTCGGATTGATCAATGGAAAAGTGGGGAAAGTGTGATATTATTTATTTTTATAAGGATTTCCACACTTTCCCCATCATTGATAGAGATGTTAAAACACTTCCACGATCGTGTTAGGTCGGATTGAAAAATTGTTTTACAATTGAAAAATTGTTTCTGATTTTAAATAATGGTCAATGAAGCATTAACAACCTGATTGGCTCGTGAACGACTGGATGCAATCAGGAGATTTGTACCAATTCGTGACTCTGTACGGAATAAACTACAACAACGACAGAGTCTTCAGACTGATTTTGCTGCGGGATCTGAAGAATTGTTTAAACCAGTAACCACAGCAACGAAGGGGGTAGAGCGTGCTATACTGGGAGATGTTCCCGAGACGGGAAAATTTGTTATTGGTGAACTCGAAAAAATAGCAGCGAAAACTGAACAAACAAAACAAATGGAATCAAAAGAAATAGTAGATGATTTACGCGTGATATTTAACGAGGCGGGTTTAGCAGCGATTGATAAGACTGATCCAAAAGAAATTCCTGCGCTTGTTGTTAAGACTTATGAAAACAGGAAAAATTTGTTGAAACCAGAACATCATAACTTTGTTAGGAATTTAGATCATTGGGCTGATATATTCTACAAAATCAAAACTGAGAAAACAGGTAGAATTAAGAAGAAGGGTAACGCATCATACATTGGATATATCAATGCGGTGGGCGAAGTGTATAATCAATACGAAGAGTTTAAACAACAACAAAAACCGCAAAAATTGCGAGGAAGGCGACAGCAACCTGCAAAGAAAATATCTTTTTCACCTAAAAAACAACTACCACCACCTGATCGAGATGGTGATGTTTGTGATTATTTCCAAGAAACTGATTTAGAAAAACTAGATGAAGCAACTGGTTATAGCGGAAGTGGATTGCAAAACGCTAGCGTTGGAAACTCTTCGAGGGAAAATCCTTGGATTTCATGTCCTGGTAGTGTTCTCAGTGATATATCACGATTAGAAGTTCTTGTAGGAGGTTTCCGAGCTGGAAACAACTCACCGGAAATAATTAATGAAGCATCTGATATCTGTAGACGTTTATTTCAAGGCGGTATCATAGATATCAGCACATATCGAGATTTCATTGGCGAGTTAGTAGAGGATTATCACAGTGATTGAATAAAAACGCTAGCGTTTCCAATTGAAAAATGGTTTCTGATTTCAAATAATGATCATACACTACAATCATGATAAACCAACCCCCGTCTATGTAGTTAATTCACGGTTTCCGGTTTATAGAGCATACTACGGAGATGGTTTAGGCAATACCATTGCGGGGTTATTTGCAAGAATGGCTCCAAAAGTGATGCCGTTAGCTAAACAACTAGGAATGAAAGCAATTGATGTTATTCGTGATAAGGGTATTAGTGCTGTTGGAGATTTTGCTGGAAAAGCGTTTTCAACTGCGAAAAATAAAATAACATCATTAGTGAGACGAAAAAAGAAACCGGTACCATTGCCATCTACAGCGGAAATGCCTGCAAGTGTTAGTAGAATTATAAATAACGCAGTAGACGAAAAATTAGCGTCGATGGCTTTAACCCCCGACGCAAATATGATAGCAGGAAGCGGCTTTAAAAAACTACGTCGATGAAAATCGTTTATGATTTCACGATTTAGACTCTAATAAATAGAATAAAATGTTCAAAAAATCACATGATCCGGCGTTTGATATAGACGCCCCAGTTGGCAAGGATGATTCTGTACGCGATTATCAATATTACGCTTATCATGCAATAGACGCAAATAGTCGATCGCGAATTGAACTTCAAGTTCATGATACCAGTAAATATTTTTTGCCTTGTGAAGCGTTTATCGAAGTAGAAGGAAAACTTGTAACAGCTGCTGGAGCATCATATCCAGCTGGTACTCAAGTCGGTTTTGTCAATAATGGTATTATGGCGTTATTTGAGAGTGCAAGATACCTCATTGATGGAAAAGAAATCGAGTCGATAGATCGCGATGTTGATGTGGCTACAACAATAATCGGGTTAGCGAGATATTCTGATGATTATACAAGATCAGCAGGACCTTCTATGATGTTTGCAAAGGATGTTAAAAATACCGCTGGAGGAATTCAATTTGTTGTAAGACGACCAAAAAAAGCCAGTGCTGCTAATGATGATGCTGATGTCGAGGCTGTAGTTATAAACAACGACGTTAATTTCAATCTAGGAGCCGCAACACGTATTTCAATGTTGCAAGGGGCTAGTAAATCATTTTCATGCGCTATTCCACTGCATCACATATTTGGATTCTGTAGAAACGTCCGAAAAGTTATCTACGGGGCGAAGCATACAGTAGCGCTTGTACGAAAGGATGATAATGACGCAATTTGGAGGATTCCAGCAGATGCTGCAAATCCCAATGCTGATGCCGGTAAAGTTATTTTAACAAAAATATCATTGTGGATGCCAATGTTGACTCCAGCAATCACCGCAGAAGAACGATTACTATCATTTATGGACCAAGCAGGAAAGTCGTTGTTAAGTTGGTTAACGGTGAGTACAGATGTTAAACAATCAAATCTGAACGGGTTATTCACGTGGAATCTAGCATCAAAACAAGGTGTTTCAGCTCCACGTCATATATTTGTAGCGCTACAGGATAACACACGAGTTGGCGATCAACGTTTCAGTCATATGATATTTGATCCATTAGGTGTGAAAGACGTCTCACTGAGAATAAACGGTCAGCAGGAACCATCCGAAGATGTGCAACTCGATTACACAGAAAATCATATTGCACGCGTGTATCATAGATTGCTGTCGTTCATGGCACGTGATCAAAATGTTGATACTGGTTTGCAAATATCACAATTAGATTTTAAGAATCTATATCCGATCTATTACTTTTCGCTGGAACATCTTGATTTAACAAGACAATCCGTCGTTGATATACACTTTAGAGCTAATGTAACCCGTCCTGATGCTATTGATAATTATAGAGCGGTTGCTGTCATTCTCAGTGATAAATCAATGCTACTCGAAGGTGTTGGAGGAAGAATGAGAGTGGTAGATGCGCCAGTAGAAAATCTTTGATTGATTTTCTCGATTTTTCATTGAATTAGAATCAATCAATTATATATAATGTCATATAGTGTTATTAGTGTTGCGTTAACTCCTGGTCAATTAAAAAAATTGCAATCGGAATCAGCTAAAAAATGTGGAACCACAATCACGTTGAAACCCAACCAAATGACTGGTGGTGCAAATAAATTATCACTGACAACTCGTCAAATAAAACATTTCAATGATGCACTTGCAGCAAAAAAGGGTGTTCAGATTACTCTCTCTGCGGCTGCTATCAAAAATATGATTAAAACAGGCGGTATATTTCCGTTGTTAGCTGCGATTCCAGCATTAATTGCAGCAGCAGCCCCAGCGGTGGCTAAAGCAGCGGCGTTAGGAGCCGTTGGTACTGCAGCAGGAATGGCACTAAAGAAGGCAACTGGGAAAGGATATAAAAAAAAGGGAAAGGGTCTAAGACTACCAGGAACCCCGTATTCGTGGTACAGCGGAAAGGGTCTAAGACTACCAGGAACCCCGTATTCGTGGTACAGCGGAAAGGGTCTAAGACTACCAGGAACGATTTATTAATTGAGGAACCTATGGTTCCCATGTCCAATTTTGATTTAATGGATGCTGCTAAAAAACTAGCGATTAAAAACTTCAGAGGTGTCTTTATGAAAGATCAATTACCACATCAACCAAACAGCGTTGAAACCGGAATCATTAATTTAGATAACAGCACCGGACCTGGTACTCACTGGGTTGCATACGCTATTGATCCACGTGGGATTTTCTATTTTGATTCATATGGATTAGCCCCACCAAAAGAGTTTATGCGGTATATAAAAACCCTTCCAATGAAGACTTGGTATTCTACGCTACCAACACAAACGATGATTGACCCACCAATATGCGGCAGCGAAGTATTAAATGTCCTTGACGCTATTTCTAACTCCTTGAGTAACCCAAGCGGAAAACCACCACATGTTGTCGTTAATGAATACACTAGTAATCGCTGGAAATCGAAACGATTTTAGAGAGAGAAAGAGTTTTACAATAACATGATAGATATTTGGGGGAGATCTTTGAAACCCAAACCCGATGGCACTGCACCACCTGATTCTGTCAAGGATGTAAAAAAACTAATCAAAGATGAAATAGCTGAGACGTTGAACTTAAAAAATGTTGATCCTAATGAAATAGTTGTATTTCAAGACAAACAGGGTAAATTGAAATCCAGTGATGTGTCATTGAATGACATTTTAACACGAAGACATGACGCCGCCGATGACGCTATTGCACTGTTTCAAGATGGTAAACTCAAACCAGGCTTACTTGTTTCGACGGTCACAGAGAAACTAACAACAGTAGATAACACAGCAAACTCATTAAAATCACTCAACGATGAATTCGTTAAATTCAATCAACCGCTACAAGAATTTCTTGGTGATCCACCAGTGTCCGCACCGAATATTGAAACGATAAAAACCGTAATCAACAATTTAGCAAAGCTACGAGCTGATTATGATGCTCATATAACTGCTTTTAACGCACTACGAAGAGGAATAAGCAGAACCGGTGAAGCCATTGCTAAATTCAATCAACCGCTACAAGAATTTCTTGGTGATCCACCAGTGTCCGCACCGAATATTGGAACGATAAAAACCGCAATCGATGATTTAGCAAAGCTACGATCTGATTATGATGTTCATACAAGTTTTTTTAACACAGTACGATTGATCACCCTCAGAAACACTGACATCGTTGATAAATTTTTTGGTAAACGAAATACTAGACCTGAAGATGTTAAAATAACTATAGATAACATCACTGAATATATCGCTGCGATCAACAACAATCTCCCGCGACTTGAAAAAATAAAAATTCCTCATCATAGCTTCAGCAATAACTTATACACACTTCAATCTGGAACATTTGAGTGGATATCGCCACATGCTATTTTACCCATCACAGCTACTATCAAGGGTATTTATCGATTAACGCTGGTAGCACCAATTCAATTTAATATATCATCGTCGAGTTCATCCGGGGTCAATAATGTGATATCAACGATCATCGACAAGGATACAACTGAACGGTTAACGATAAAAGCCGATGATAAAAGTTTGGCTAGGGCATCAGTAACATGGTATCTGGAATTCGTAGTAGATCTGAGCAAATAACTAAATTGAAATCGTAATTGAAAACGCTAGTGTTTTTAAAATAACAATGATTTCATCAACTCAATGTCGCTATGATCAGGTCAGAGAATTTCAAAATAGACTCAAAACCCTCACTGAGGAGTATCAAATAAAAATAAAAAAATACCGACGAAGAATCACCGCAATTGATGTTATTATATACTCTTTGTCAAGCGTTCTCGCTGGCGCCGGAATAATACTTGCATCGGTTACAATGATTGCCCCGGTCGTAGTTCCAATTTGCATTTCTGCGGTGGCTACAATCGGGGGTATATCAACCGGGATAGCAAAAAAGATATCATCATGCAGCCAGAGTAAACTGCAGAATTACTTACTTCAATTTCATATTGCATCAACCGCATACTCGCAATTATCATTGATGATATCGTCGTCACTCGATAATACGATTATATCAGATAGTGAATTCTCAGCGATGGTCAGTATTTTTGATTCCGCGATATCGAAATTAGAGCGACAACATGAATATAATAACAATGACTACACCGATGGAATTAGAAAACACGAACCCAAAAAACAAAATGATCTCAATAATATCAACATTACCAGATTGTGAGTTCTCAGTGATGGTCAGTATTTATGATTCCTCGATACCAAAATTAGAAATAAATCATGAGTATAATAACAATGACAACACCGCAGGAATTACTTCAACGAATAGTGGAGAACACGAACCCAGTACAAACAAGCATGATATCAATAACATCAACGAATCCAGAATTCAGTGTGAATTTCCCCTCTCCGGTCCCAGTGAAGGAGATAGCGCTAGCAAAACTACGAATGTATCACAGTTGGCCTAATATCAGATCAAAATCATTTGGTGGTCAACAACCGAATAATTCTTTAGTGTTTGCAAATAAGAATAAACCCGACGGAACCCCAGACTGGAAAGTTGTTTCGATACCAACAGGGTCATACCAAATCGAACAAATCAATAATGAATTCGCGCGTAGAATAAAATCGATTACTGGAGTAGAGTCAAAAATCGCTATAACGGTTCATGAACCGACGCTATCATCCGCGATTGAAATAAGCACAGAAGGATACGTCGTAGATATCTATCAGAGTTCTATTAGAACCGTACTAGGATGGCCTGAATTACCACCAGGGGGAAAAACCGTTGATTTACCAGAACCACAAAAAAACTGATTATATCACCGACAGAATAAAATTTGATAATCCAATAAAGAGTTATGAAGATCACAGAATCACTATAGCTTTCTTTGGTCTCGGATACCGATCAACTGGAAACGAGAAGCCAGGGGAGGGAATAGAGGGATATCATTTTGTTGACAAACCTAAAATCGTTAAAAATTTCACAGCGATGAATAATGATTTTTCACTGTTGTTAATATCTCTTAAATCCGGCTCTCTCTTCCGAGATGAATTTATCAGCGTCGTAGAAACATGCAATAAAATTATCGACGATATGGAAACATTTAACCTAAAAATTATTCAGGATATATTAGATGACGATAATCCCCTATCGAGAACAAGATTTGCATCAGACTATAATATCCCCGTTAAGGATATTCCAACATTTAAACTACCCGGATATAACGTACCAGAACTAAAAAAACTTCTCAGTGACACCATCGATGTTGGTTTTAAAATAATTCATGATGCATGGAAAAAAACAGCATCATCGGAAATAAAAATCCTCAAACATAATAATGACCCAGACGGTGGCGGCAGGCATATCGCTCCGTTCAACGTCAATATATCCTCAGTGATTGCGCTCAATTTAGTATGTGATGTTATCGAAGGAAGCTATCAAATTAATCTCGAACGATCAAATCAAGCTCAGCAAGGATATATTCTTTATTCGTTTGCACCAACAGCTCCTCCAGGATTCCTAATTATTGAAAACCCAATCAATCCTGTCTACATGCGATGCCATAATAATTCATTAACCAGAATTAATTTCAAACTCACCGACCAGTCAAACAATCTGATTGATTTACAAGAAGAGGTGTTAGCGATTAGTCTGTTTGTGAGATCCTAAAGACTTGATCAAATCATTTATTATTTTTTGTTAACCCAGAACTGAAAACTTTAGCAGCAGAGAGGGTGATGACCACATAGTTGCGAGCAAAATTGATTAAAAAATCGTAAAATCTCCGTTTTTGCAAAAATGGAGACTTTTTTTTGGTTAAATGAGATTTGTTGGAAACCTGATGTTTTGTTCGAAAACGTTATCTATAGGCCATATTTTGTTCGAAAACGTGATCTGGAAGCCTTATTTTTGCTCGAAAAGGGTGGTCTGTTCACCCTCTCTGCTGCTTGAACAATTACGAGAGTTCAAAAAACTAATCAGATTACAACCGGATAGATTCCAATGCGAAATAGCGCGTGAAATAATTTCAGAAACACCATTAAATGACTTCTGGGAAACGCGGAGACCAAATGATTTGATAGTAGCAAGTAGAAAGATAGTCATAGACACACTTCAGATGAAGTTATTTGAATGGCATAAAGAAAAATTTGCAACACTTCCAACGCCGCTGTGTTATAGGCCTTCGGATACACGAAAACAGAATATTGAAGTTGATATTCCAGGACAGCGTGAAAAGCAGAATTTAGTGTTAAATGATATTGTGCTGGTTGATATCAGCGTCGTGTAAGATACATTGCGCGCTGATAAATCCCCATGGACGCCAGGTTACGCAGCGACAATACATTCTTCACAGGGATTTACTATATCAGATACGATTGTTTGGATAGTAGATAATCACATCGAGTGGTCAAATTTAGTTTATCTTGCAGTATCTAGAGTACGAAGAATAAATCAGCTTCGAAGAGTTGTTCTAGATGATAATGACACTACAATCAATGATATTGTTAGCGTTGACATAATCAGAAAAAATCTCGCTGGTTATAAACAACAGGATAAAAAAAAATAATAGAGAATTTGATATTGATGCTGAATTAATGATTACGCTGAAGCAACACAGAATGATCACTGCGCGAGTTGCAATTGTATAATGCGTTGGTGTTGGTCGGATAAAGATCCTCACCAATTTACCGTATACAGAAAAATAGCAGCGTAGGTCATATAGGTCATACCAGAGATAATGTGATGCTGAATTGTCTTGAATGCAACAGACGAAGAGGTGCTAGTTAAGACCACGCGGCGGTAATTGAGTATCCTCGGGTATCACTTGCAGTTGTTCACGAGTAAATCCTCGCTGAGGAGCAGTTGAATCCAATCTATAGATTGCTGGTCTACCCGTAGATCGTGTTATACTAGATATCTTATGTGCGGTGACGCTCCAAATAGGATTAGTAGCCCTTTTTTTTACCAACTTCGAGCTCTCCTGGTTCATATAAATATCTCACAGTGACATTGCCGAGAATTGGTTGTTTTGAAAAATCTTTTTGTGGTTGCACGGGTATAGACTTCCTTTTAATCGCGTTGTTATGCTTCATGCTGATTGTTCTAGTAATCTCATTATTTAGCGCGGTAATTACACCTGGTAATCTCTTGACCCATTCACGAGATCTTTTATCCTGAATAAATTCCTTGGCGTATTGATATCCAAATAACCGCTCAGCAAGTGTACGATTAAATCGTTCAACAAATGCCTGATCGCGATGTAGTGCAGTATGTCCTCGTCTGATAGTGACATTTTGATGCTTCATTGTTGATAGAACCGCACCCTGAAATTCCTTGCCAGGATCAGCTTGTAATAGATTTGGCCAGCGCAGAGGACCCCGCCGATAAATCCTTTCAAATGCAGAAGCCACTTCAGTTGATGATTTTGTCTTTAGCGGTTCTGCTTGTTTGTATCGACTCGCAACATCAACTACAGTTAACGCGTATTTGTAACCACCATCATGTGGCAGAAATAATATATCAGATTGATGAACTTCATTAGGAACGGTCACATTAAAATGCGAGTTGTTAATTTGTTTAGGCGGCGGTAGATACATTTGCCATATCGCCTGTTTGGATAACCAATTAGCCGCTGTAGTATATTTCACCGCTGCTGCAATAGCGAGTTTACTTTTCGAGAATAATAAATAGATTCCATGTTGTTATTAATTACCGGCACCTAACATCAATTTACCTTTCATCGCTGATTTTACTAACCATGAAGCTAACTTTTCTTTGAAAGATTTATCGGCGATAGAATCCAACGCATGAATTAATTTCACATCTGCGAGATGTCTGTGTTGCAGAGTGCTGCTTTTATAAGCAATATCATGAGCATGACACACTTTATCAATGGCGTTTATTGGATATTCGCCGGGTCGGGGTTGGTTATGATCATCGAGTCTGATATCGAGTCTCGTCCCGGGTCCACAATAACTATACCCTGGAAGATGTTTTTCTCCTGGATACTTCGCCCATGGTGTTCCTGGGAGTTTTACTAACTTGGCTGCAATATCACCTCCTCTTTTTTTTAAAATCCTTAGAAACAAATCTAAATTTCTTTGTACTACATTGTACACACTTACCAGAAAGTGCTGATCTGTTATTACTAGTTGTAATGGTAGTAAAGTCATCTGTACCAGTACGCTTCTTACATTTCACACAATATAGATCCATAATATACTTATAATAACATGAATGTAATTGATTATTCAGCTACCCGACGACAAGAACCTATTAAACACCATGCGATGTTGCCGAATACAATTAGAATGATTATAATCGGACCATCTGGAAGTGGCAAGACACAATTGTTACTTAATTTAATAACGAGATGGATGAAATGGAACAAGTTGTATTTGGTAGCTCCAAGTCTAGATGATCAGCGATGTTACAATGTGTTCAAAAATTTTAACGACAAAGCAGTAGAAGAATCCGGCGAGGGTATTATTGAGTTTATAACCGATATCGATGAAGCACCGAGCATGGATGATATTGATGGAGATATTAACAATTTAGTCGTATATGATGATATCATGTTAGACAATCAAAAGAATCCCGCTAGGATATTTTCCAGAGGTAGGCATAAAAAACTGACGTGATATATGTCACTCAACGATACACACAAATACCAAAAGTAATCAGAGATAACTGCAATATTCTTGCCGTATTCAACGGAGTAGATACACATACTCTTAGAAATATTTGGCAAGATTGGTGCAGCGGTGATATGGATCATAATCTATTTAGAAATTTCTTTAGTCATGCTCAGTCAATCCCACATGGATTTGTAACGATAAGTTTACATGATCCTAGATCAAGATATCGTATCGGACTTGATAAAATATTCGGTTAAAATCGTTTACTGAATCTCGTAAAGATTTATTAACCCATAGCAGCAGAGGGCGGGAGTTCCAACGACAATGGCGTCTTTTTCTTTTGCCAAATGGACCCTTACGAGGAAGCCTTAGTTTACCAAATAGACCATTCTATTAAGTATTTACTAGGAAGCCTCAGTTTGCCAAATAGACCTTTAAATTAAATATTAACGAGGAGGAAACCTCGTTGACGCCTAAAAACTTGATCTGTTCCCCCCCCCCCTCTGCTGCTTCACACCATCTTGACTTTAATCTTGGTGCAGTCGTTTCAATTCCTCTGAGATAGATATAAATAAGTCTACAAGGCAGACAGCTGCTTTCTGTACCGGGACCTGAAACGTGAACTTTTTAAATTTGACTGTGTAGTTTTGTGACGCCATTATAATGTTCTAAAAGTAACTTTTTGAATAGCTGGAAAGGCAAACTATTTTTCAAAGGCTACCAAACAACAATTTTTCCTGGCTTGCTCGATTTCGTGGAGGAGGATGGTGTTAGTAAATGATCAATCGTGTCTCTGCATGATCATCAGGGCGAACTTCTGCATACACTTTTCTTAGTTTATAAGGTGACACAAGATCGTCATCGCTTGGCTTCTAGTTCTTCCTTGGAATGTTTGATCATTTCATGACGGCATATGATTTAAATTTAATTTGTCTAGATTACACACTCTCTTCCTATATATAGAACACCCTCCACTTAATAGATACACTCATGAAACTTCAAGCTATGAACATATCACACTCGTCAGTGATTTACAGAAAAATCATAAACTAACTAATCTCTAACCAGACTTGTACTATTAATATTAGGATAAAATATGTCTGTCAAAAGATAGGACATTGGGATGTTAATGGCAATGACAATAAAGAAAAGGAATCTGCAGTAAGGAACAAAAGAAAAACGGAATCAAAACTACTTGCTATGACTGGCAAGAAAAGAATATTGGTCTACAGAGTGTCCAAAGAAAGTGGACAAAATAATTTTCTTCAATGCAATAGACTCTTTTTTTCTTTTTCCTTCTTCTTCTTCTTCTTCTTCTTCTTCATGCGTCTCCTCTTTGTACGAAACAGTCAAGCGGTAGAAAGGACAGAAGACTCCATTCCGATGAAGAATAAAGAAAACAATGACAGTTAAAAAACAAGAAAAACATACTAGTGATGCGTTTTAAAATTTCAGAATGATTTTATTCACGAGAAGATCCAAAACAATGCAAGTGTATAATTATCTTGATCTTATTTAGCAATTGGCTTTAAATACAATGAAACAGATATTGACAACATCATCTGTAACGGTGTTAAACATTATGAACATCCCAGTCGTTCTCCTGCTACTGTGATATACGTAGTAGCGTCTCAGTGGTGATCATCCATGTAGTTCTCAAAGGCTTAGAATTCTTGTCTTGGGATAGTTATTTTCTCTCAGTTTGACCAAAGACGTTTGATACATTTCTCCCAGGTGTTTTAATTCCGTCAACATTTCCTGTAATATAATATTTTTTGTTTTCGATTCCTTCCATCTTCTCACTGTTCGACTTTTCCTCTCTTCTGGTTTATTTCTCAGCATGTCCTTTTGCTGCTGAAAAAATGTTTGTTTGTGTTCTAACTGAGCTTGGAAAGAAAACGTTATTTAGTCTTCATTCTGCTTCTTTGTACATTTATCAAAGACTGGTAATGCTGGAAAAGATACAAAGATGGTACTAACAGCACACTTTCTTGCAAAGAAGATAAGAAATCAAACAAAGCCATGTTGAATACATTCCTCTCTGGAAGAAATCTCGCTAAATAATCAGTAGTCGTATTGTCATCCTAAGGATAACAAGTTTTCACTGCATGCCCACCCGAATAAAATGTCTTCAATCAGGCTATACTGTGGTTTAACTGTTCCGCACTGACAAATCGTAGAAATGCTCGTGGGCATATATAGATGTCTGGAAAATTAGGGGAAACAATTATTTTACAATAACTTAACATCCTCTGATGAGTGTGTAAGTAATTATAGCTTTAAACCTACTCGAGAGACTTACTCATGTTTACACTGATATTTATATGATGACGTCTTATAAATGTTTTAGTTTTAAAATGTAATTTTTAAATTTCATATAAACTTTAAATTTTATCAACCGCTTTTGACTCGTGTATATATATCCTATATCTTGAATTCAATTTTATTTGACGGCCCTTTAAGCGGATTGCTATGTTTTTGACGGCACATTAAGCGAACTGTTGATTATATTTTGACGGCACGTGAAGCGGATTGATATGTATCTGACTTGACTATATTTTGACGGCCCTTTAAGCAGACTGTTGACTATGTTTTGATGGCACATTAAGAGGATTGTTTACTATGTTTATGACTGCAGTTTAAGCGGACTGTTTACTATGTTTCTGACTGCACTTTAAACAGACTGTTGACTATGTTTGATATAGCACTTAAAAGAATTGTCATATATCAAATCGAGGAAATCGGATTCAAGCGTTTTTCGCAAAGACATAACCGAGAGAGCCAAGCGTATAGAATCCGCGAACCTTGGATTACAAAATGAGAACAACGCATTTTTCCTTTTAATTGAAATGGCAGACCTGTAACCTATGTTACATATCATAACGTTTGAAAACTAATTGTATGCCTTTCGTTTGGCCGAGGATTCAGATTATTATCATATAAAAAAATAACCATTCAGAGTTATTTCACTGCCAGTTAAGGTGCTAGACTCGTGAATAGAAAGGTGCAGGTTCGATTCCCACCAGTTTGTCCACCCGGATCTAAAACTAAAGTACTTCATTGATCAGGTCACATTATTAGTCTCGACACAATGTACTATTTAAAGTGTTGACTTATCTTAAATTATCAAACTGAACCAAGCTAAAACATATCAAACAAACGTTCCGTGATCTGTTTTATGTCGTATGTTGATATAAATATTATCACCGACGATGGGTGTAAACAAAAGTCTAATATGCTCTAAACTGATACCTGCAAAACAGTAATAGAGGTGTATCCAGGCTATTTGTAACATTGTATTATAGTACCCCGAAAAACAAATTTACATGGATATTGAATATCATACCAACTGGCATCCTCGGTGAACCGAGAAGACAGCTCTGGGAGAGATCAAGATTGATTTAAAAAATAGTTAGCCAATATGATAAACTTTAACCTAAATTATATAGTCACTAAGAATAACCTGAAATAAATATTTTAAAAAATTAGTTTGTACTCAAAACATTTGACAATAAATAACCGTCATATTGGCTGAATAAAGTAGTCGAGTTTTAGACTTAACCGAGGCACACGCACACACACAAGTTTCTATTTAGGAAAGCTTGGTGTCATGTATCCTGTTTGATATCTCCTGACTGGATAATCACCGCCTACAGATAAACAGCATGGCCTCGCACCTGTGCAGGAACTTCAAAATATTAAATGAGGACAATGAGACCCCAAACTCAGATGTATGTATGTATGTATGTATGTATGTATGTATGTATGTATGTATGTATGTATGTATGTATGTATGTATGTATGTATGTATGTATGTAGGTAGGTAGGTAGGTAGGTAGGTAGGTAGGTAGGTAGGTAGGTAGGTAGGTAGGCAGGCAGGCAGGCAGGCAGGTAGGTAGGTAGGTATGACAAATAGCCAAATAGCGCACCACTGTATTCATTTCAAATTTATACATGTGGGTTAGTGTATGATGGTACTGTGATCTCCATTTCATCAGAAACATCTGTGCTGCACACACACTCATACACACAGAGTTTGATTTGCAATCAAGAAAATACGTTGTATTGTACAATATTCTTTCTTTATTTTTCTTGCAAACAAACTACGTTGAAGTGTTGACTTATCTTTATTTATTTCTTTTAGTTTCTTTCTCTTTCTTTATTCTTTTTAATTATACCAAAAAGCAATAACTCTAAATATCAAATTGCAGTGTCACCTGGTGAAATAATAACGTTAAAGCGATATCTTACATTATGTAAACACTACTAGTTATTATTCGCTCCGAAAAACAAGATTTTAATGTACTTAACTTTCACGGTTTCCAAGATATGACGAAGCCTTAATTCTGAAATTGTATAATTGATATAAAGTTGCACTGTGTTTATAAATCTTGGCTTATTAACGTGTCTTTGAAACGCATTCACTTCCGTATAAAACTTCAGATCTTTAGCAGCACAGTGCCTCGACGACCACACTTGGTCAAGAGGATGATGATGATGATGATGATGATGATGATGATATAACTTTATAATTGCATGCGAGTTTAATAACCACTTAATGTGATTTAAATTAAAATATATATTCGTGCTTTGTATTGTGTAATGTATATTTAATTTGTACTGTGTCCTTGACATTTGTCTGTACTTGAGTGTATGAGTTTGGGCCTTTCGTTTTTTAAAGTATGCGTACTTGGATTTGAGATCAGAACTTTTGTTGTTCCCTTGGAAATTATACAGTCTAACTGAATGTTGTTATTGTGTCTACTTGAATTTAATCCTGATCTTGTTTCGAGCTTGGTATAATTTTTTTAGTAGGATGATTGAGTTTGTTCAGAAAATGCTTTTGTAACACAGGTTAAGTGGGGATGTATATAAAAATGTTGTAACAATAATTCTTTATTCCTATCTTAATATCAACCATTGCAAATTTACGATCACAGTTTTTAGTTGTTTTCAGAAATAATTTTAGAGAAAATGTATTTATTTGAATTGTTCATTAGAATTAAAAATTGCTCATGAACCGTTTTATTAAAAGACTACTGCTTTGGGATTATTGAAGATGCATTCAACGATATACTGGATTATATCATTGTGATACATCGGTACATCAGCTTATTCAAGATTTCAATTCATCCAGGACACAACTGGAATTAATTTCAAAACACACTACATTTTGGACATGTCATACAACTTTTGGGATTATTTGGAATTTAATTTACCATATCGTATATTCCATGTAAATGTTCACTTTTGTATTAAAGGGAATAAGACTATTTCTTGAATGTTACTAAACTTGTTAGTTTTCTATTATTGTAAAATTACACTATTAGTGTAAAAGCATAAGGTCGAAACAATTGTCATGCTATTTAATATTGGTATGCTTTATAGTATTTCTCATACTAAAGAATTGTAGGCTGCTAAGGGTTTTAAAGCAACAACTACGATCATTTGGTAAAGTGACAAACTTGCTTTAATCATTGATTAAAAGACTGGAAGTTTTATATTCAGTAATGCCTTTGTACAGTTACGTACTGAAGGAAATGAAGAGAATAGTACCATTTCGGTTACACTCCTAAAATACACATATTTAAATGGATTTCGGTCTAATGAAGGCTGGATGGTTCTTAATTCTGTAAATTGCTCCAAGTTTATTACAATTGTTGACCAAGAGTTAAAGATGTTTAGACTATCTTTACAAAAAGACATCAAACTGACTTTGGCCTCCAAGCTTTATCAAATTTGTTGTGTTGCCAGAAACATAATTAAAGATGTACGCTGGATTCTCGAGATTTTGTGATCGCTGAATATCGCACACCTCATTTAAAATGTGTCAAAAATTCCGGTGTCAAGAAATTATCAAAGATAATGATTGTTACTGTTTATTCCATAATTATATTTTAGCCACGTTGGAAATAATTTTCATCTACATTTTTGAACTAAAGTGTCATTACAGGTAAAACTATAAATTATTTCAAACAGCTTTGATATTTGAATGCTTTATTTAAAGGGTTATACTTATTGATGTTTGAATACATTCATATATTGATTGTACATTAATGATATTAACGAAGACACGTTTTGTTATCATTATTCTTAATTATTGTTTAGATCTATATTGCGCTTGAAATAAAATTAAAACTATGTGTTTTGCAAATTATTTGTGTGTCATCTACCTTGGTCGAGAAAGGTTGTGAAACTGGAACTTGAATAGAAACATATTAAGCATTTCAAATAAATTCCTACTCCAATATGTGTTGTTATCAGCATTTTCTATGGTACAAACCTTACAATTCAAGTTCATTTATACGTCAGCTACAAATCTGGGCAAACATGTCCAAGTTCTAAAACAGAACAGATATTGTTTTCAAGAGGGACCTTTCACACAATCCCCTGTCGAGCATTCCATGTTTATCATAAGTTACTAGATTAAAATAATATCTTGGGTCATAGGTGGGTACGATATGCAATGATCCTTGCATGCTCTCTTCCCCAGATTTATCCATATCTTCCAGTCAATGGACATGCGCTTTGGGGTTACGAACTATTTTGAACAAAGTCTTAATATAAGTGGTCCTATCGCCTACAGTTTAGAACGAATTTGTTAGAACCAGCTGAACGTCGTGTAGTGACAAAACATAATTGGAGGGAAAGGCGGAAAAACTGGACGTGACAACGGATCCAAAGAAATGTCCGCCAAACTTTTTCTGATGACTTGGCTTGAAATTTTCGGTTTTGTCTACTCACGCAATGTCCACATGCAAATGGAGGCGGAAGATGGTTTTGAAGTGAGAAATATCAGGGAGTACTTCATTGCAGCAGAGAAAGTGAAGTGGGATTACCTCCCCATGGGGACAGATCCACTATCGGGAAATAATTCGTGAGTTGTGTCGTTATGTTATTTTTCTTTCTTATCTTGAGAATGACTTTCCATGACAACAAACATAATTTTTAATGTTCATGACCTAATGTTTAATATTATACTATTATATAAACTATTGAGCTATTTATTTACGTAAACTATAAGTAAAGCATGGAAAATGTTTCAACAGCAAATATTCATAAATAAATGGTTCTGATCAATCCAAAATTATCTTATATATTCACATATAAGTCCAGTCCAGCTGCAGATTACACAAATCCTGATCTACCGTCGCATAATGTCTCAGCAGCCGAGAGTCTATGGTGTTTTCTCATGTTATATATGCCTAACAAACTGCATTAACTTAGATCTGGAGGTACGTTATGCGACATCATATTTAGGCCTGTGCATTTTTCAATTTGACACTCTTAGGCGTTAGTATATACAGTAACTTATCAATGTCTTTTTGAAATGTTCTGCATATTGAGGTCCTGTACAGCAAAACTATTTATCAGTACGTCAAGTGTATCCCATAAAAGTAACATACACCCCGACACATCTACACACTTTCTCATTCTGATTATCCAGTTATTAAATGTAAGCTTGTATTCAAGTGCTTGTATTTGGCTCAGAAACCAAACAACTACACTTCTACCACATGGTGGCTTTGACAGCGCATGCCCTTCACCCAAGGGGAGTCAGGCTAATTCACTTTTTTTTTGATGGTGCTATTTGGAGATGTGGAAAACTGTGGATGCTGTGCTGAATGAAGGCGTATTTATGAACTTTAGCATTTCATGGGTTAGGTGGAAATCTAAAGTATCAGTACGCAAATGGTTGGTTAAATAGTGTTTCACATCTTTTGGCCACACTTTAGAGGCACACTATTGTCAAGTGACACTAGCAGAGTTAAGCACATTCACCAAGTCTTTTGCATCGAAACGTACCGCGCATTAAGTTCTCTTGGGTTTTCCTTCGGGTAGGGAGCAGGGGGAGGTGGGCCTTTTGCTATTGTTCTGTTTGGTTGGTTTCTCTTGGGGTTTCTATTTCAGTTATATTATTTTTTTTCTTTTGAATCGTGTCCAACAAAGAATATCCATGTTTTATCAACTGGGACAGTCTCATTCAAAAATCTCTGATCACATTTTTTCAGGTCTGGAAAGCAAATGTTTAGCGATTTCAACCCGTAGTGTTCCTTTGAACCGCCGTTAAAAAATGCGAAACCTTTGTGAGCTTTACATAATTATTCACTATATCCAAAACAGCTCACGAAATAATTCCGTGGTAATAAAAGCATATTTGCCTTCGTATTCAGCGTCTTCATTAATCGCTCCCATTTACAACAGCTACTTTCCGCTCACCAATCGCAGAGCATGTGTTTTCTTCCCAGGGTGTCATTAAAACGATTAAACCATCTGAACATTATAGGTTATGACATATATTTGTCATGTTTCACACAAAGCAACATGATTGGGAACAAGTGTTTCAATGTTCATGTTCATTTCTATTATCAATACAAATACTTAATAATGCAGACAAAAGTTATGGAACAAGTCAAGACAGGTAACTTACATACATGTAATAAAATTAGAGGGATGAAAGAATTACAAGAGTGGAGGGATAGTGTTAGATGTAGTCCAATAAGTTAAGGTTTAACTGTAGTCATCATAGGATAGTGTTTTGATGTTTACAGTAGTTACAATCGGATAGTGCTAAGTGTGGTCTGGTATCTACACGTTTATCTAGAGTCATAATGGGATAGTATTTGGTGTAGTCTGATATCTAAACTTTTAACTGTAATCATAATGTGATAGTGTTAGTTGTAGACTGGTATGTAAAGTTTTAACTGTATTCACAATAGGATAGTGTTATGTGTAGACTGGTATGTAAAGTTTTAACTGTATTCACAATGGGATAGTGTTATGTGTAGACTGGTATGTAAAGTTTTAACTGTATTCACAATGGGATAGTGTTATGTGTAGACTGGTATGTAAAGTTTTAACTGTATTCACAATGGGATAGTGTTAGGTGTAGACTGGTATGTAAAGTTTTAACTGTATTCACAATGGGATAGTGTTATGTGTAGACTGGCATGTAAAGTTTTAACTGTATTCACAATGGGATAGTGTTAGGTGTAGACTGGTATGTAAAGTTTTAACTGTAGTCACAATGGGATAGTGTTAGGTGTAGACTGGTATGTAAAGTTTTAACTGTATTCACAATGGGATAGTGTTAGGTGTAGACTGGTATGTAAAGTTTTAACTGTATCCACAATGGGATAGTGTTAGGTGTAGACTGGTATGTAAAGTTTTAACTGTAGTCACAATGGGATAGTGTTATGTGTAGACTGGTATGTAAAGTTTTAACTGTATTCACAATGGGATAGTGTTAGGTGTAGACTGGTATGTAAAGTTTTAACTGTAGTCACAATGGAAGTGTTTCGTGTAGACTGGTATGTAAAGTTTGAACTGGAACCATAATGGGATCGTGTTTGGTATAGTCTGGCACGTAAAGTTGTAACTGTAGTCATAATGGGATAGTGTTTGGTGTAGACTGGTATGTTTAGTTTTTACTCTAGTGACAATTGGACAGTGTTTGGTGTAGTCTGGCACGTAAAGGTTTAACTGTAGTCATAATGGAAAATAAAATAATCATATGTTTGTGAATCATTTAGTTTTAAATATAAATCTCTTAATTTCCTTAGCAGCAAAATGTTTTTTCTAACGCGCAATGAGCATTGCTAAATAAGTGTATCATTAATAATATTTGTGAGATAAAAGTCCGCTTTTGTCTGCATTAAAAAAGAAACAATATGGTCGGTTTTATTGGAAATCCATAACAACCGGAAAGCTTGGAGGTAAGATTATACGTAAGTCAATCATAATTCAGCGAAATGCATTTATGTCTTAGCCGGTTTACCAGCACAGAAGCTGGACTTGGAGAAGAAATGTTTTGCTCGGTAATTTCGTTTTTGAATTTTAGTATAGATGAACAATGTTTTTTAGATTGCGGCAGATTGTCCCATGAGTCGATACGAGTGTAGTACAATATTCCAACTGAGAGTAGATTACGAGTGTAGTACAATATTCCGACTGAGAATAGATTAAGAGAGTAAGAGTGTAGTACAATATTCCGACTGAGAGTAGATTGAGAGTGTAGTACAATATTCCGACTGAGAGTAGATTAAGAGTGTAGTACAATATTCCGACTGAGAATAGATTAAGAGTGTAAGAGTGTTGTACAATATTCCGACTGAGAGTAGATTGAGAGTGTAGCACAATATTCTGACTGAGAGTAGATTAAGAGTGTAGTACAATATTCCGACTGAGAGTAGATTGAGAGTGTAGTACAATATTCCGACTGAGAGTAGATTGAGAGTGTAGTACAATATTCCGATTGAGAGTAGATTAAGAGTGTAGTACATTATTCCGACTGAGAGTTGATTACGAGTGTAGTACAATATTCCGACTGAGAGTAGTTTGAGAGTGTAGTACAATATTCCGACTGAGAATAGATTAAGAGTGTAAGAGTGTAGTATAATATTCCGACTGAGAGTAGATTGAGAGTGTAGTACAATATTCCGACTGAGAGTAGATTGAGAGTGTAGTACAATATTCCGACTGAGAGTAGATTAAGAGTGTAGTACAATATTCCGACTGAGAGTAGATTAAGAGCTGCAGTATTTTACGGTATGTTCTACGCTTAATAGCATAATTATTCTTCATTTCTAGCATATTTTGGTCACTATAATTTGCCTATGTTACCTAACACATATATTTACAGGTGTCCGGACTTAAGCACATGCTGCTATAGATCAATTGTTTAGAATAATTAAGTTATTTTGTAAATCCATTGGTATTAAATTTATTGGCAGGTTCAAAGAAACAAAAATGACAACAAAGTATTCTGAAGTTAAAACCAATCCTCGTATTTATCACAAAACACTCGTTTACTATTTATTTATTTATAAGTTATAAGTATATTATGGAAGTCAGAACCGTTGTTAAGCTAAATACACGTAAAACAGTCTTGCTTTGTTGAGGAAAATAATGATGTTGAGATGGTATAGTCATATGTCGCAGTTTTCAGGTCGAGACATTCGTACACCATATCATATGAATTCTTTCCCCAGCTCAAAACAACCCACACATTTTATTTTTGTTACATTCCTCCTCTTTGAATGTTTTTTTTTAAAGTGTTTAGATTTACAGTTTGAATAAAATTAAAAACGAACCGGGCTTTATAAAAGTTCGACTATCAGTCCATAAAAGAAGATGCACTCGCTAACTTCAGTCAATGCACACTTATGTTATCAATAGTACCCTACATTCCATAAAGTTTACCTGGCTGCTGCATCTACTAAAAATAGTAATTATTGAACACTGCACTCGCCATTGATTGATTTTGCGCAGATGCAGCAAGGTTTAAATTGAAATTTGCAAAGCTTAAAAAGATTAAATAATCCTCAGTCAAAATGTAACAACGCCAGATAAATTCTCAGTTTTCATGTCCGCTCCGTAGCACTGAATGTCTCTATCAATTGTAATATATTTGGTATGAAGTTTAATAACAGAATATCTTCTAAAACTCGATTTCCACCGGATATAACATCATAGTTATGGAGATACGGATGGATATTACCAGCCTTCTGTCTTCTTGACCACACTATACTACTGTAGGTTAATAAAACCTTTGTAACTACCAATTCAAATTTTTTTACATACTTTTATATACTAGAATATTTCATGCAGTTCATATTGAAATCCTGTATTTCAGTTACATTGACAAGTTTCTCCGAAATGGTCCCAATATGATAGGCAGTAAGTATAGCAAATATGTGTACAAACAGTACACGAACTCCAGCTTCACGACAGAGATCCCTAAACCTGACTGGCTGGGCCTGTTGGGTCCAATCATTCGGGGAGAGGTAGGGGAGATAATCAAAGTTCACTTCAGGAATATGGCTGACAGAGAGTTGAGTATGCACCCCCACGGATTGAGGTACAACAAAAACAATGAAGGTAATACGGCAAGGCCCGAAATCTCACCAACACAAATCTTACGTTACTTCTAGACTTATACATTTGATTGGTCAGTTTAATCAGACTGAACAATTTCAGTACATTAGATTGTTGATTTCTTGATTGCGTTTTATGTTCAGATCCAATTTCTGATATTAAAATGCTGTCCATGACATAACATGTTTTCCATCGTTATGCAGAGGAAGATTTTTTTTAAAAAACTGTCTGCATTATATATATCTCTACATTTCAAACATATCATTCGATTCTTTTTTATATGTATGTGTCTTTCGCGTCTGCCAGTGAGAGTTAAATCGAACTTAATCATCTTAAAACAGTTATTGATAATGTTCACTTTGTAATGATATTGATTTTAAAAAAGTTAAAAATCATTTTCCAAAAACAAAGGCTTGAGAACAAATTTTTTGTTAGATAATGACACTGCAGTTCATAACAACAAAGAATGTGGGTTGTTAAAAATGCCATAACATTAGGTAGGTCTGCATTGAGGCAGTTTATAGTTATGTCGAACACTGGGGCATCATGCCGCAGTCATGTAGCATGATGTCCCACCCAGTCACATTATCCTGACACCAGGCTGACCAGTCATAACACTAACCTCTTGATGCTGAGCATTAAGTGAGTCAGGTGTTAGTACCACTGTTATAAGATTTACAGAGGTATATATTATTAAAACATTCAGATTTACAGAGGTATATATTATTAAAACATTCCGATTTACAGAGATATACATTTTTTTTTAAAAGAGTCAGATTTACAGAGATAGAAGTTTTAAAACAGTTAGATTTACAGAGATACAAATATGTTAGAGATAGAATTGTTTTTTTTTTTTACAGAGATGTAATTTATAAAACAGTCAGATTTTCAGAGATAAAATAATTTAAAACAGTCAAATTTACAGTGATAGAAATATTAAAACAGTCAGATTTATGGAGATAGAATTTATTAAAATAGTCAGATTTACAGAGACAGAAATTTAAGACAGTCAGATTAACAGATATATAATTTTTTAAACAGTAAGATTTACAGAGATTGAAATATTAAACAGTCAGACTTACAGAGATATACTTTTTTTAAAAGTCAGATTTACAGAGATAGAATTTTATGAAACATTCAGATTGGCGGAGATAGAATTTATTAAAAGTAAGATTTACAGAGATATAATTTATTAAAACAGTCAGATTTTCAGAGATAGAATTTATTGAAACATTCAGATTTACAAAGATCTATTTTTTAAAAAACATTCAGGTGTAAAGAGATATAAATATTTAAACAGTCCGATTTACAGAAATATAATTTTTTTTTAAAAATAGTCAGATTTACAGAAATATAATTATTTTTAAAATAGTCCGATTTACAGAAATATAATTATTTTTTTTAAAAATGTCCGATTTACAGAAACATAATTATTTTTAAAATAGTCAGATTTACAGAGACAAAAATTGTAAAACAGTCAGATTTACAGAGATAGAAGTTTTTTTTTTAACAGTCAGATTTACAGGGATAGAATTTATTAAAACAGTCAGATTTACAGAGACAGAAATTTCAACACATTCAGATTTACAGAGATAGAATTCTTTTTAAACATTCAGATATACAGAGATAGAATTTATTAAAACAGTCAGGTTTACTGAGACAGAATTTTGTACAGCAGTCAGATTTACAGCTGGACATGGTGATTCAGTGAATGTATAATCTGTTTAATATTCAAGAGCATCAAAATTCAAGAACTCTAAAATTATAAATATATTTAAACCAAGAAAAAGATAAATTGAAAACTGCAAAAACAAGCCAAGAACAGTTTGCTTCTTTTTATCTCATCTGAAGCTTAATGATGGGAAGGCAGATAGCTGAAGAAGTCATCTAGTTTACCAATTTATTAGTGAAATGAGTGTTTCCTACTTTATGTCCCATGTTTATTTCGTTTCGCATCAGTCAAAGGTTTTCCCATCAAATGTATACATTTAGTTTTTTAGATTGGATCTTGTGTATAACAGTATGTTATATCGTCCATTTAAGCTTCTGCACTGTAGTTTACTCTGAACTTGTTATCATGGCTACAACTTTGAGTATATTATTCTCTATTGTGTCTTTTAGAATGATCAAGGTTCTTCTGACTTTTGTAACTGTGTACTGTACTCAATATTAGAAGGTTTGCAATAACTGCTATTTTTGTACAAGATGCGTACTTTTCTATTTCACATTTTTAACACACCTCGTTTTCATTCGTTTTATTTACCTAATTCAATTTCAAGCTGATTTTTTATTTTCAAAGTAGCACTGAAAAATTGTGTTTGGTAAAAATGTGAGTTATGTATGATAACTTATTATTCACCGTTTGAAAATGAAGCCTATGTCGACTTCTGAAACTTTGACTGGACCTAAGTCAGATTCATATAGCTTTCAAGATCACGTTAATATTGGTCAATCTGGCCGCGTATTAAATATTGATTATAATAATAATTTTACTCCAATAATTGTACCTGATTTACACCAAGTTTCATACCAAATTTACATTATGAAGAACTGTCCACTGACAAAGTTCCCTGGAGGACTGCAGGCTCTGCACCTTGCTGTTGATGACGCTGTTAATTGGCTGAACACGCACTGCACACTATAAAATAATATTAACTGTTTGCCATAAATCAAATATCTGTATACCTGCTTCAATGGATGCATTGCAACATGCTTTTGAAGAAAAAGTGTTCGGGATGGCACTGTCAAACATTAATAAAATATTGTACAAAGTGAAAAACCAGTTATTTAATTTTCATTTAGAATACAATTGACTATTTGATCGCACCATAAGGTTTACAGTAAACTTTAAGAATACATTGTCTCTCAATTAACCCCCAAACCAAATGCTGATTCCCTAATGTCCACTCTTTGAATCTGATGTAAAATTAAAGCCATGTCAAGATGAATATTATGATTTAACTCGTATGTCGCATGAAGCTATACCAACCATTTGAACACTGGAAATGCATGGAAAGTTCTCTATGACATCAATATGCACACCAGGATATATCACATCATTTACTGTTGACGGAGTGTTTGATGTCTTTGGGGTTTTCTCTTGTACATTATCTTCTGGATGATGCTGAATTTAAACATATCTTTCAACATCTAACAAAAAGATACAAATAAATCAAGCAGCATTAGAAGTTTAAATCGCAAACAATATTAATGGCTAAATTCTTCTTATTACCTTGTATGATTCTGTACACAATTTGAATAATAATAATAATAATAATAATAATAATAATAATAATAATAATAATAATAATAAAAGGATAATATCTTTTCCACAAGGAACAAACATTACTATTACATCTGCAATCAAAGGGTTGTGGGTGTGAATCCGACCTAGTGCAGGATCCACTGACATAATTGTGTATATCTAAGCAAGGAAGGTAATTTACTCCCAGATCATCAGAACAAATTAGTCCTTACAATTCAAAACAATCAAAACACCAACTATTCACATCATGAGAAGAACACCTGTGATATGAATTTAATATTATTGTTGAAAACAGCAACAGACAGGAAACAAGCTACGGCATCCATAATAACTTTTTTCATATTTTGGGGTAAGGGTGGATCTATTACGATTTGCAAATATCTTCCCACTAAAACCACCCTCTTGCATTAATCACTCGTAAGCTAGTTATAATTGTGGCAAGAGTTTAGGATTGACAAAAAATAATATAGCATGCTAAAATCAATAAACATTTATTTACCCTTGCTACCTCTCGCTTTTGAAACGCTCCTCTCGGGCTACGTGTTGTTATGCCTGCCGTAACCCTTATTTTTTTTTAATCTGGTGTGCATGTACTCTGAGTTATCTGGTGAGAAATTGGAACAGCAATTGGCAGGAGTCGTCTAATGTCTTAACCCTAATCACTGTTTAGAGGCGGGATCGAAATCGTCTTCTCTGTAGTCACTACAGACAACTTGAATATCTCGCCTGTCACTAGACGGCTCAGTCCAGCCTTTTCTTGTTGTTCGTATCTGCTTAATTAATTGTTCCCTTGAAACAGGATTATTATTGCTACAACCTCCACCAATACACATTTTTTTTACTATTTTCTTCACACACGGCTCCACTTGTTAAACTCAAGTACTATGAAAATTGGAAAGCTGTGTACTCTACACCCAGTCACTTGCGCTTTGCATTACGGAAATTACCGAGTGCGAAATCAGCTAGGAACGTTTTGTCTCCAAAAGACCTTTAAAGGTTTAATAAACGATGATTTGATATACTATTTTCAGAAGCACTAAAAAAGGTTTCGATTATAAAATGACGTGACCTTCTGTATTTATCGAAGGTGCTATGTATATGGACCGCACAAGCGCCCTTAACAGAACTGATGATATTGTGTTACCCGGAGAAATCAATACATATCTTTGGAAAATCACGGAAAGATTTGCACCAACAGCAGACGATCCAAATTGCATTCCATGGGCATATCACTCTCACTTAAACCCAGATAGAGACGTCAACGCCGGCCTTCTTGGAATTCTACTGACGTGCAAGCAAGGTAAATTACTCTCACTAGTCCAGAATTGAAACTAATCGTTATTTTATTTCATTTCTTTAATATATATATATATATATATATATATATATATATATATATATATATATATATATATATATATATATATATATATATATATATATATATCACTAACAGCAGCCATGGGTAATCTTCGTTATTGGATTACCTATATAACCTATCCTATTTCATATCAATGTATATTTCAGCTCCCACATTCATTTGTGTGAAACGTATTTCCTGCTCTGATTATGATTAATTTTGTCCAAACAATAGAGAAAAGTGTAAAGAAGTAAAGAAATGCATTGGATGCATGGATAGACGTAATGTCCAACCAAGTCTGAGGTCTACGTTAGGGATATTTGTGTATGGAATTCTCTTATAATAGATACGTCAAATGCTGATAGTGTAGTTCTGTGCTTGCTGAGAAATAGCAATCTACTAGTATTTGGTTCTGGATAATAGACCTATGGACAAAAGGTGTCTTACTGTATTGATATTTACCCATTCATCAAACCAAATCTGCATTATATTTCATAAATCTTTTTCTCTATTTCCATTTTTAACTTTAGACTTTGGATCTTATCAGTTTCTCATAACTTAATTTCAAACATCTACTTGTAATTTAAGGAGTACTGACGGCAGATGGACAGAGAAATGACGTGGATAAAGAATTCGTTCTTTATTATGATATCATTGATGAAAATGAATCATGGTTAATTAATGAAAATGTGCTACGGTGTAAAAATGTGTCCGCTTGCTATAATCCTATGGATGAAGACATAGTGGAAAATAATAGGAAGTACGTTATCAATGGTTACGTATTCAGCAACCTGCCTAACTTGACCGCTTGTGCCGGAAGCCGAGTGGCCTGGCATTTCTTCTCTTTGAGTGAAAGTTACCATCCGGTTTATATCCATGGGCAGACCTTCCTATACAGGCAGCACAGGTGAGACCTTCTGACATTTAACGGCAAACGTTGGATGAAAAGTTAATTTCATCAAAGAGACAGTGGTTAGCACACACAGAGCTAAGTTCACATACAATGCCAGATATTTCTTTATGTAAATTTTGTCCTTAATCTGCTTCAGAGGTGTACAATCCAGTATTACAAGTTTTGATGAATTAGATAAACATCATGCTGAAGTTAGTGAGCCGATGCAGGAATTATCGAATTTTCCTGAAACATCGATATCATTGTGAATTCCTCCTCGGAAAAAGTGAAGAGAAACAAAAATGGCAATACTGCTTATTTAGATGAATCAGACTGTAATTTTGATGTAGCGATTGCAGTCAACAAGTGTCACGTGGTCTATTATCGCTAATCAGGAACTAGGTCAGTCTCACCTTTATGCCACGTCCAATGTCCCTGCTGGATCACGTGATAACTACTTAATACTGTTAAAGTACATGAGCCTTGGAATCTTAGTTGAACACACAATAACTCATCTTTACAGTACAATCCATTCACAGGATGTTAGCATTAAAATGTCATTAATTAAATGACCTTAACCAAACTACTTTTTTATGAAAGTAATACACTTATTATTGATATACATAACAACAGTCTAACATTGTTTTCCGTTTATTATAATGCGTAGAGAATTCTAGGACAACGTCAATATAAACACTGATTGTGCATTCTGTTTAGCGATACAATACTAAGACGGAGAATCAAACGTCTCAATAATCATCCACAAAAGCACTGGTTTTACGTCTGTAATCTCAATTGTATAACGCAACCAATAGCATTTTCGCATTTTCACAAATTCCATCAGACATTACAGAACACGACATAGATTAACTTTTCTTCTAAGATATTTCACATTTAAATATAATTTGCATTTTTTAAATAACAATATTTTGTTTGTTGTTGTTCCTTGTATTTTCCTTCACGTTTTGCAGAGCTAGTGTTATCGGAATATGGCCAGCCACGTTTTCCAGCGCCATGATGACCCCACTGAATCCTGGCAACTGGAAGGTGACCTGCTTTAATACCAAACATACTACACGTGAGTGGTAAACTTTAACTTGAATATAAATAATAGATATTAATTATATACATTCGTCCTCATTCACATTTAAATATAGGTTACCTATCATGTGCTTATATGTCAGGACAAACCAATAAAAATACTTTCCTGTTTATAAATGATACACTTCTCCAGAACGTGATATATAAGATGACCAGGTCACTTGACACACAAAATAAAACGAGAAGGAATGAAATGTAGAACAAGTGTAAAGATAATAACAGTTAATGCATACGGGATCTAAACACTTTATGAGGTAACTTACCGGCAAAGGCTTTACAAAAGGGATTAACAAGAACAGTTTTACAAATTTTAAGAATATATTGATCTTAATGATACCCTAATTACATACTGCGTAGTCAATCCAGATTGCCTTCCCATAATGTGCAGGAAGATCGGCACATTTGCTGTTCATTTGAAATACAAGTGCAACAATAGACTCCGAGCTGATGGCATGTTATGCAACTGCTAATCTAAGTCTACACTATCCGTACTTGGGTTTCTTCAAAACATATGCCTCGAGGGTCATAGCCTTATAACTTAAAAAAAGCTTACATATGGCGTACGAAATTAACCTATTCAGTATTATATCAGGATAAGTCAACTTTACTGAGACTCTAGCAAAGGAAATACCTGCTCCATAACTGGATAATGACTTAAACTAACGACCTCATACTTCCTCCATAACTGGATAATGACTTTAACGACCTCATACTTCCTCCATAACTGGATAATGACTAAATCTAACGACCTCATACTTCCTCCATAACTGGATAATGACTTAAACTAACGACCTCATACCGGCTCCATAACTTGTGGATACTTCGCAAGAACATAAACTATACAAATTGAGATAGAAAGATCGAAGGTAATGTTCACCCCAACCCCACCCTCCCAAATGGAAAAATAATAAAACAAATCAACTTTTTTAATTATTGTTGTCCTCCGATTAAGAACTAAACCTGTTGCTTAAGTGGCTGAAAAGGCAAATGACAAGGTCACCCTGATCCAAACTTGAAATTTATTTCTACGCAATAATATTAGTTTGATTTTTAAAAAAATATATTTTCATCAGATTTCGTCTGTGCCTTTCACTCTTTGCAAGAAAGTATGCTTCTGCAACTGGGGTGCAGGGGTGAAAGGTTAACGGTTCAGACACCCATACAAAGGAAAAGAACTGTGATCTACACCTTGTGCATACATACAGTGTAGTTCTTTAAGGTTCTAACCAATGATAACTTTCAAGCAATATTTCCAGTTTGTGGAAAAGTATAAAATTAAAACTATTTGAATTGTAAAGATATTTGGCTTGTGTTTGTGTATATGATGTTTTACTCCTAAAAGCCTGTGTTAAGTGCGAAATACCATACTTTCATTCAGGCGGTATGCAATGTAATTTCCGCGTAGAGCAGTGCAGTGGCTACACAGTGCAGGAGATGCTTAGTGGAAAACAGAGAGAATACTTCTTGGCTGTGGAAGAAGAGGTCTGGGACTACGCGCCAACCGGTCAGAACCAGTTTGATGGTGGGAGTCTGACCAACCCGGCGAGGTAATGTCATATCCTATTTCTGTCATTTAGAACATGTTCAACAGTTACATTAGGATCGCCATAACCATCTGACTGGATGTTTCGATTTTGTTGTAAACAAGCTACTCGTTGATACTTTCTTATCTTCTCAAAGTATTGTCGCCACGATTCACCTGTTTGCTTTCTCTACTTCTTCTGCTTCTAATTCTTTACTATTCGTTCCTATTATCATCTCATAAAATGGCCTGTATCGCGTCGTTATTATTATTATTATTATTATTATTATTATTATTATTATTATTATTATTATTAAGATTATCATCAAAGTACTTCAGCACAGAATCAGGTGCAAGGATTGGTCAGAGATATAAGAAGGCCCGCTATAATAGTTACACTGATGCTGGATTCCGAACAAAAAGCAAAATCATCGAAGAAGAGCGCCATCTAGGGATTTTGGGACCAGTTATTCGGGCTGAGGTTGGAGACACTATTATCATTAATCTTATGAATAACGCAACTAGATCGTATTCTATATTCCTGCATGGGGTCAGCATGGAAAAGAGAATGGAGGGAACTTGGGCGAAGGAAAATCCAAAAGGTGGGATCAAAATTCAACAGATCTTTGCATTCTACATAATTTTGTACACACATTACGTCACTATTTTGTTTCTCTAAACACGCGTCACATGTAGTAAGATGCCGCTCTTCTGATCCTACCATTTGAGTTTTTTAAATTCTAATATGCTGCATTACAAATGACATTGATGTCGTCGCGTGGTCATCGGGTTTAATGAACGCAACATACTCTCATAGAGTATTCGGCGTACTCTGTATGGCCTGCACAATTGGAGCATATAAATATATATATATATATATATATACATATATATATATATATATATATATATATATATATATATATAATATAATATAATATAATATAATATAATATAATATAATATAATTCTCTTGCGAAGATCTGTGAACGTTTGACTTCTGAGAGTGAATTAATAATTTAAAATTGTTAGAAGTCAGGTGATATTGTCTTTGTCTGGTCAGCTTTGCTAAGGAATGAGTAACAGCACATGACTGAAGATATTATCTTTCTACATTCTGAGTCGCCCTCGTCTGTAAATTACAATATGAAAATAAAAATAATTGTGAATTACTTATAGATTAATTACTATATTAGTCAAAAGCAAAAGTATAATGCAACAACGAAAATACTTGAAAAAGCATCTATAAAAATATAGAAACTAGCATAGTACACGTATAAAACTCAGAAACAAATGGGAACTAATACGGTACACGTGTGAAACACTAAAAGTATGGGAATTAGAATGGTGCATGTATGTATGCATGATTGTTGTTGTTCTTGTAGGGTTTAACGCCATTTTTCAGCACACGATTGGCTATACATGGCGGTCAGTATTAATGGTAGAGGAAGAACCCTGGGAAAACCCCGGAAAGAACCACCGACCCAAGCAAAGCTACTGGCAAGCTTTCTCACGCATCCATATTGGTCGGGAAAATTGGCCCCGGGAAAAATGTTTTTTTTCTTTTGTTCCAATTTACTATAAAAACAAGACTATCGGCAGTTTTTAAACACACACACACACACACACACACACACACACGCACACTCTCTCTCTCTCTCTCTCTCTCTCTCTCTCTCTCTCTCTCTCTCTCTCTCTCTCTCTCTCTCTCTCTCTCTCTCTGTACCGATCCGGTGGCCAGGTGGTTGGAGCGTCCGCCGCGGAAGCTTGTCGCTTACAGCATTAAGAGGTTAGTGTTAGGACTGGTCGGCCTGGTGTCAGGATGATGTCAGGATGATGTGACTGGGTGGGACATCATGCTACATGTCTGTGACATGATGCCCCAGTGCTAGACATCACTATAAACTGCCTCACTGCAGACATCGTAGCGATATGACTGAACTTTTTTTTAAGAGCTACGTTAAAAACCTAATCTCTCTCTCTCTCTCTCTCTCTCTCTCTCTCTCTCTCTCTCTCTCTCTCTCCACACACACATACACACACACAAACTCATTACTCGCACACACAATACACGCATGCAAGCAGGCACGCACACAGAAATAGTCAGCTTCCTACTCTTTAATTGGATATAACGTTCAATTCACTCCTGCTTTTTAATGTCAAAAACAAAACTGAGCAGATATTTTAAATTTGTTTATTTTTTGACATGAACAAGTATATATTTTTTCAAGATTGTTTTTATTACAACTGTGCAAGCAATTTATATGTAACCTCTGTTATTGGCTGTTCTTTCCCGGTGAACAGCCCGCTGTATTTGATACATTTAATAAAGATAATAACAAAGAAAAATACTTAAAAATTTTATATTTGAATTTGCCATACGTAGAACTTATTTTGAGACTCATTTAAGCTTAAGCGTACATTGACAGCCCTTTTCTAAGCTTAAGCGTACATTTACAGCCCTTTTCTAAGCTTAAGCGTACATTGACAGCCCTTTTCTAAGCTTAAGCGTACACTGACAGCCCTTTTCTAAGCTTAAGCGTACATTGACAGCCCTTTTCACACGTTTCGAATTTATGGCCAACCAAGATGCACGAATCAAGTAGCACATGACCAGATTGAAAAAACAAATAAGTCTTCTCTCATCCTCCTCAGGCGAGTTCCATGGTCACGTCATTTTACCTGGGCACGTTGGAACCTATAATTACACGGTTCCCGGATATTTGGCGCCAACCGAAGATGATCCAGCATGTTTGACCTACATGTATTATTCTGCGGTGAATGCTATTCGTGATATTCACTCGGGACTCATTGGCCCACTTCTTATATGCAAACCAGAAACGCTGGACCCAGTGACTAACAAGCAGGTAATTATTATTTTTTAAATCTATATATTTTACATATATTGGCAAGAATTTAAAACATAAGCAGGAATGTACCTTTTGGTTCAGCAACATTTTTCTCACTTGTGACAATTGAAAGTGTGAATGATTACAGTAAACTTTGATTGTATTTTGTTTGTTGATATATCTCAAATTGTTTTTGCCTAGTGTCTACTTTAGCTTTTAAACCGATTCGAAAGATATAGTTTGAGACGCAGCCTTGATAAAGAAGCATCAAACACATGTATACATTACTTTCAACATCTCTCGTGTACATTCAGACATTGTGGCGTCTGTGTAGCAGCTAGGCATTTTATTTATTCTCTTGAATTTCACTGGAACTTCTTTTCTTAGATAGGGATAATACCCAGATGCCCAACATATTGCAGTCCTAGGGCGAGGCGAACAAATTACCAACTTATACTTTTTCTGCTTTATCTGTTGTGCATACCTGATATTTTCAACCTGATTTCACCTATAAAACCTTAATAATGTCTCCTTTGATGTGTTCTCATTCCAGAAGTACATCGACAAAGACGTGTTCTTATTTTACTCAAGTATAGACGAGAATTTGTCCTGGTACATTGATGTCAACATTGCCACTTACGCCCCTGGCAAAGGCAACGAATCGGATCCGGATTTTATTGAATCTAACATGATGCGTTGTGAGTAGTTTCTCTTCATATAAAAGCTCGGAAGGTCTGTCTCGTTTAATGACCACCTCGCGTAACTTCAATATTTTCTTGCCAATTAGTAGATTATAGAGTCGGGCTTAACGCAACTGTTGTCAATCTGTATCAAACTTAGGGTTGAAAACAATTCAAAGTTGACAATTGTGCAACAGCAAGGCTTGCAAAAGGAGAGGCAACATTTTGTTATTTTCTCGATCAGTTTGGACTAGCATAATTTTTTCGAATGTTATTGAATTTATATTTTAATCTTGAATCATGATACATGGTATTAAATGATCTGTTATTTATCACGACACTTATCATGATACAGTGTATTAAATGACTTGTTATTTATCATGACACTTATCATGATACAGTGTATTAAATGACGTGTTATTTATCATGACACTTATCATGATACAGTGTATTAAATGACGTGTTATTTATCATGACACTTATCATGATGCAGTGTATGAAATGACGTGTTATTTATCATGACACTTATCATGATACAGTGTATTAAATGACGTCTTATTTATCATGATACAGTGTATTAAATGACGTGTTATTTATCACGACACTTGATTACATTTTTTGGACATGTCCCCAAAGATATATAATTCGCTTGTGAAAGAGTATCCTAAAATGTAGTTAAAGCAGCACAACCAACCATATAATATAGAGACAACTGAGAACTACTGACTAAATCCCCTGTTCCTAAATATGTTTATAACTGAGTGACATGCTTCCTCTCCATTGTTTTGTAAAAGCCCGGATAACTTCATGTATGTACTGTTTTTAAACCAAATGCAACCATTTCTAATGTTTGAAGAGAATTTAGACGTGAATGTCTTGGGAACGTTAAGAGGATATCTGACATGTGTGAATGATTGTTTATTTTGATTATTTTATTGCTTCTTTTGTTTTGTTTAAACGTCAATATTTATTGAATCCTTTTACATAAAGAGGAAAAGTGATATGGCATACTTACATTCAATCCAAATATCAATACAGCTGAAGGATATATTATGAAAACAATCAGTTAATCTCGACATGAAAACTTTGTACCCGGATTGTTTGCTGATCTCGAAAACAAAACCAAAATTTAAGCACAGATAATGCTGTAAATAACTTTATACGGATTTGATTAGGTCTTATTTATAAAGTTGAAGTAAGGTGTGATTATTTAATGATGAAATGTGAACACGAACAGCAAACATTTGGATTTACTTGGTTTGTTCCCTAAGGATATTAGTAGAAAGGTCAAGTGACGAACTGTCTCGAATTTATATCGGTATTTGTTTCGACACTTTTGAGACTGCTGTCTCTTGTTGTAATATAGATGAGGAAGCTGTCACAGTCCACTTTTCGTATCTCGTAAAGTGCATCAGCTACTAACGAAAGCGTTTTGGTTCCTTCCATTTCCAGATTGGTCAATCACATAAAGAAATTTGGTGTGGTTGAATCATTGGAAACTGTCTTGTCATGTGCGTTGTTTACAGGTACCTTAATCCGTCATTGCTATGACACATGTGTTTGAACTAGTTGGGTACAGTGGTGGACAGATCTTCGTTTCACGGATGGTACCGTCGTCTTGACTGACGCTTCTTGCACTGGCGCTTGTGTTGCTGTCCTGGGCTCAGTGTGTTTTTAAATTCCGTTGTATTGTCGTTTCGACTAACCCTTTTTGTAATGTCAGCGTGATTGTTGTTGCTGTTTGTACACCAGGTTTTATTTAGATGATTGACACCTATGCCGACCTCTTTTTTAAAGTTTTGAACACCAGTCATACCATAGAGGAACTCGATTTCTAAAATTAATTCTGAGATTGGTAGTGTCCGTATTGCATCCTGTTTGTCTTTCGATTAATCATCTCACTAAAAACAGAAAATATCTGAGAATTTCTTGGCTTTTCGGCACTAGTACTGGTGTGCCAAATCTGTCTTTATTCAAGCCTTTGGATTTTGATACACATGCCCCTATGCCGTATACGTTAAGAAACCATTTAGGGCAGAATCAAGTATAGTGAACGGCAGCTTTTACGCAGACGGCAGGAACGACGACTGTTAAGACGGTAACCACAATGGTAGAGGCGACAACACAAGCAAGGTCTATATTATTCTTCTAAATTCTGCGACCATCTTCAGCAATAATATTGCCATTAGTGTTTTGTGCAGCAGTGTGGCGGAAAGTTCTGAAAGCGGCACATTCATCTTATGCCACATCTCTTTTCTGTATAAAAGCTGTTAGCCGACCTTGTGCGTACCGACGACTTCCGGGAAGCACTAACTGGAAATATACGCCAAGTAGAAACATAACTAGTATGCTGTCATTCACGTCTTAAGACCAAGTTACTTAGTATGATTAAGAGACAAATGTTGCATACTGTGCACTAAGGACAGGCTAGTACTGCCATGGCAACACAAAACAGCAAGGTAGGCTAAGTACCGCAGTAATGCATTGCCACGGCCATGGTGCTGCAATCGCTGTTAGGCTGTCCTTGTGTTTCTTCTGAGTGGTTCGAACATATCCAGAACACAGAGTATTAGGATGGCTAGGTTGGCAAGAAACACTCATTCGAACTCGCGCTAGGTTATGTGGAGACGTGTACAAATTTCTTCGTCGCTAGATAGTTGCCCTTCGTATTTGCAACCCTTCTAAGACATAACTGTATGTGTCGCTCCCGGAAGGCAGCGAAGGCGTACAACGTGCACTCTTATTCAACAAGCTCAATCGGTTATATATATATATATATATATATATATATATATATATATATATATATATATATATATATATATATATATATATATATATCGGTTCGCTGCAATCAGCGATGCTTAGAATTGGTATATGCTGTAGTTTCTGCGAGCGTACGCTGGTAAACGGAACAGAACCCGCTGTTGGTAGCTATCCACTCGGATGACACTTACTCCGCTACGTTTCTCGCTCAGTCTCTTCAGCAGCCTCGAGCAACATTTGTACGCACACGTGGTTATCTGGCTTAATGACCTAATGTAAGTTAGCTGGATTTCAAATATAAATATAATCGTTCATCATTCACTTGTTGCAAACAGAGCGGGCCAACTCTCCCAGGAATCAGTCATTCTTTTGTTTCTGAATGATATACCTGAGTATGTCCGTGCCTTAGCATTGGACTAGAATGTGTTTCACACCCAGCTTTGCCCGCATTACGTACATATCTCACCTTTATGTTGTTGTACCAATACTAGCAGTGCTTAGATGTAGAAGCTAGGGAATGGCTGCTGTCGGCGAGAGTATTACTATTGTCGCTGAACAGAACACACAACAGACAGTTTGTACGGCCAAATATATCGGCAGAGTAAACCATCGAAAACCTGTAAATCTCATTTTGCATTACACTCACATCCGCTGAAAAGGAAAAATGTTCTCATAAGGTTTACATTGCTTACAACCTATAGTGGTTACAACTAAATGCGGCATATCTGCGTAGGTCTGGTGGTTTCTCATCAGCATCAGAACTTGGTCCAAAGGAGTCTTTGAACGCACTAAGCTATCAGACATCATCATTTTGAATATGGTAGCGCCACGAAATGCCCTTGGTGGTCTAACTCCTCGTTGTGGCAAGGTGGTTCTCCGTTCCGACTTATTGGTGTTATCAGAACAAAATGTTCCGACGCCAATGGCTTGTGGAACCCGTTTCTGGATATTTTTTGTAGCAGCGATGAGGTCCCAAATTTATGCTGATGTTGTCTGCAACACGAAACAAAGGGCATGAGTAGAAATAAAACTCAGAGTCTATGAAATGTAAAGCCTTAGTACCAATCTCGGTTGTGGTGTTTGAAGTTTGTGAATTATGACTGAAATTTCGCCAATAAGATCTTCTTTAGTATGGGCCTATCAGACTATGAATATTGTACCCTGTGGTCAATCAGCCATCACAACACAGCTATACCGTTGTCTAGCTAGGTTGTCTCGCTGCCTTTGCGAAGTCTAAACTAAACATATCATCGTCTCTCCTGGAATGTCCGGCAAAACAATATACAAAACGTATTCCACGACCACGTCGGCCGTGTCGGCGTACTGCTCGGATGCAGAAGCGTGTTACGTAGGTGCTCGTTTGTGCACTTAGCATAGTCTGCTAGTTGCTTACCAAAGACATCCACATGCATTATTTAAACGACCGTGTTCTACATCGTGTCACGAACGGTTTATCATTCGGAGATTATGCAAATGTAGATGCCAAATCATACCCCTCAACGCCGCCCGTGTTGTTTAGGATTATGGACATTACATAACTCATGCGTAGGCAGTGCCCCTCTTGTTGCATGCCTTCGCGTTGCTTTGCACTTGAATTTAGCAGCAGGGTATTCATATCAAGTATTTCTGAAATATATACGAGAAGCAAGGTATAAACAACCTCGGCTTCTGGGCATGACTATATGTAATACGCTGTAGTAAAAAAAACTCGCGACCTCAAGCAAAAGTTATGTAATAGTAATTACTAATTGGACTGCAAAACTGTGCTTTTTATCGAGTACTTGTTTCAATAAAGGACATGGGTAAGGGAGGGAGATGGGACGGACAGTTAAATTTTCAAAAGTCACCAAGATCTCTCCTCCCAGAACAACTTCGTTAACCCACTATCAGCATCTGTTATATGTTACAACTCTTAGTTGATTGTTTGAGTTTATACTTTATAAGAAGTCTCTGTAAAAGAGAATAATTTTGGCCCAACTCTCTTGCATCAGTAGAGCCCGGGCTGGTGAAGAGGTGGGCCGTTCCTGGGGCGCAACATGTTTATGAAGTCTTCAAATTGGGGGATATTCTGTCGCAAAAGGGGTTTAGGAGAAGCGGTGGGCCCTAAATAGCGCGTTGGTTCTCTCTTCACTTCTGCTTTGCTGGAAACATTTTGATTTAGCAAGAGGGATTAGCTCCAAATACCTAAGATTTTGAACTTGAAAGTTATGATTTTCCGATAGGTTATTGGTGCAATGAATATGAGTTGCGTTTTTTTTGTCTGGAAATATAGTTCTGACAAGATCATCACTCAAATGTTTTGGTGACTTTAGCTCAATGGAATTCTAATCAGGAATCTATTATGTTAGTCATATTAACGGTTACCAGCACACATTAATAGCAAATTAAACCTTTGCCAATGTTTTGGACACAGCGCCAAAACGCATGTCTGATCCGTTAGCATTAAGTGTCAAGTATAAATTAACCTCTTTGCAGCTATTAACGGACGGGCCTATGGCAATTTAGAAGGTCTTAAAGTGTGCGCCGGTGATCGGGTGGAATGGCACATTATTAGCTTTGGAGAATCAGAGGGTCTACATGGGGTAACGTTTCTAGGCAACAATGTGATGATATCTAAAGTTCATCGGGATAGCCAGCTCGTGATGTCGGGGTTGTCTTTTACTGCACTCATGCACGTGCAGAACCTGGGTGAGTCTGGATTAAATATTGACACCATACCAATTTGAAAGCCCTAATTTTTAATTCAGTTAGCATATAATTTAGAAATGAAGTTCACAATATTTATTTCAAATGTGTATCACATGCATGTTTATTTTACGAAATTATTCATTCAGTGTCATATATGGAAATTAAATGCCAACCCAGGTAACATACCCACGTTGGTACATAATCGCATTTTCAGAGTTAAGTATATGACGTTGGACCAACGTCTGACAAATCTAATTGCACTACGTCGGAAAATCACTAGATGGATCAAAATCTGTATGTGATTTCAAAGCCGACATGGGGATGCACATGTTTGTCCACCTTTTGTCACTTTTATCCAGGTTTTTGAAATTCACATGACGCCCCTTGAAACTAAATTTGTACGACCCACACGTGAATCAGGGTCCTTGTTTTACCAGTTCACTATGTAACGGTTTCCTTTTTATTTATATTTTCTATTTTAATTTGTTTTTGTAAAAGTTTCATATTGTATCATGTAAACTGATTTAATTTCATGACTTTTGAATTTTTATATTTACATATCTTTGAGAGTCATGTTCGACACAGAAATTACAGACATGTTCGTGGAAACCAGATGGAATGATTTATATTCAACCATGGCATAGCCGGCATTATTAAATCTGTCATTGATACAATAGTTTTCTAATGAAATCTAAGATGTTTATAGTATTCCATTGCTGTGTCTTTTGCGGATGAAATCAGGCAGGATATAACCTTTACTTATCACTCGTCGATTCTTGTCAACTATATTGATGTAACATCACACATGACTGACAAGGATCATTTGGATCATTGTCCTTCAGTTGAGCAAACGGTTGGCCAAATGGACACCAACTTGTCTTCAACGTCGTCCAATTATAAGTATATGCAGTAGACCAAACATCACAAGCCATCTATTGGGCCAATGTAACGGGTGAACTTTGTCCCTACCGATCATCGTATAATTGAGACGTTGAACCAATATTGGCACTAGCAATATGCTCTGTTGGGCCAACCATTGCCCGATATATTATCAAAAGAGAAGGATAATTAGCTAAACGACGATGGTTCAACGTCATCGCTAATGCAACGTTGGCATAACATGGATGCGCAATATGGCAACTTCCGTACCGCACTTTTTCTGAAACAAGCATTCATCGAGAGACTTTATATTAGATTTATTGTCACGTACTTCATTGTTTAGAATGCTTTATGAGAAAAAGGTACAGTAAAGGTGTTTGTTTGGGTATAATATAAAAGAGAAACCACGTGGACATTGTGCCAGACTCCCACAGTTAAATTGTTTTCATTAATAAAATAAAATACGTGCTAGTTATACTGTAGGAGAAAGCAAAGCTATCTCTTTTCAACACTAATATCTTGTCAGCAAATCCATATTACTTAGACATTTACAATGGTATTTCAAGAATTAATTATAGTTCAATTTCAGTTGCTTCTGTTATACGATTGTTCAAATTCCGAAGGTTGGGAATTGTCCCTAGCTCACGCGTTATTGAGAAGAAATTCAGTCAGACCTGTGATGGTAGATTTTCTGTTATGCAGGACGCTGGGGTATAATTTGTCACAATAACAACCACTTTGAGAAGGGAATGAAAGCACTGTATAATGCGGAAGCCTGTGGAGGCTCTTACACGCCGTACATACCCAGTTCAGGGACAATCAGGAGATATTACATCGGAGCAATAGAGACGAAATGGAATTATACATCCATTGCAACCAATCCTTTAACGGGAAAAAACTTGTCAGATGCAAACCAGTAACTCTCTCTCTCTCTCTCTCTCTCTCTCTCTCTCTCTCTCTCTCTCTCTCTCTCTCTCTCTCTCTCAAAAGCGCATTTTAAATAGCATTATTTTCTGTGACTCTTTGTCAGTACTTCAGTCGCTACAGCATAGAAAGCTGGATAATCCGTTACTAGTCGATATTCTCGTAAAAAACTCGAAGCTTAGTATGTCCTACAACATAGTATACTGTTTGCTACCTAGCCATATTGGTATTAGAGGTAATGAAGAAGCAGACCGGGCTGCTAAGATGGCTCTATCCCAAGAACCATCGGATTTTAAATTACCTTTTACTGACTTTAAACCTTGTATCAAAAATTACCTACGTCAGAAGTGGCAGGCGTCATGGGATGATGCAGTCAATAACAAACTTCATGCCATCAAACTAACCCTGGGAGAATGAACTCCTTCCTACAGAACTATACGTAGGGAGGAGGTTGTTATTGCAAGAATCAGAATCGGTCATACATACATTACCCACTTCCACATACTGAAAGGTGAAGATCCACCAGAGTGCGTTTCTTGCAATGAGCCATTCACTGTTAAACACTTTATGACCGAGTGTTCCGACCTGGAACCAACGCGTGTTAAATACCATAATGTACATGACATGAAGGAACTTTTTGATACAATACAAATCACTTGTATTTTAGATTTCCTAAAGGAAGTAAATCTCTATTTTAAACTATAACTTGTATGCCATCATCTAGAATATTTTTAATACAAATATCACCTCTTATTTACAACATCTTATCATCAACATGCGTCATTTACATCTCCCGTTGATTGGGAAGCTTCATATTTTCCTGTTATTAACATCTTACCATTTTATATTTAACTAGTATGGTTTTTTATATCGCTGGTCGATGTTAAACCTTTCTTATTTTTGAACATCTAACCTATTGTATGGCGCTAAATAGCCTAAAAGTGCTGGTGCGCCGTTAAAATTCAAGCAAACAAACTCTCTCTCTCTCTCTCTCTCTCTCTCTCTCTCTCTCTCTCTCTCTCTCTCTCTGGATAGGCTAAGTTAGCGTGTACAGCAACAACCATACACACCCACTCATCCCGTCCCCTTTCTCATTTGGGCGACACACACACACACACACACACACACACACACACACACACACACGTGTTTGGTTGTTTCTGATCTCATCATTTGCAAACTGAAAGGTCTGAAAGCTCTTAAAACTAATCAAAATCAACAAGAAAAAATTAGATCGTGTATGCTAGAATTTCTTTTTATTAAATTTTCAGCCAATCAGTGACCAAATCATTCTTATATTTTTATAACTCCCCAATTCTAACAATATATAGCGAGGCATGTGTTAGTACTATTTTTGTAAGTCTTTGGTATGACTCAGTCGTCGATCAAACCCATGACCTCCCGCATCCGAGGCGGACGCTCTAACAATTAGGCCGCGGCAGCGGTCAAGCAAATTTGAAAAAAAACTTTATTTGAGTATTCAGCGTGTATATATAATCTTACACAAATATGTGTTAACTGAATAAATTTAGATAGATCCAACTAATAAGATTAAAATCTATACCAAACAATCTCTAATTATATTACTTGCAATTCGTATAGATGTTTTAATTCATGTTTCTACCTTTTATTGCAGAGCTTTCGTGAATTAAAAAAATCATCACTTCTGGCCAGCTTAAATAATATTCAACTCTTTAAAATTTCCTTTCAGATTTGGCAATCTGTATATTCGTCATGATGAAAAACACATTGGTACAACCTATTATAAGGTTCAGTATTCAGAATTCACCGACTCATCTTTCACCTTGGTCAAGAAACGGAGGCCAGAGGAACTCCATCTGGGAATTATGGGACCGTTTATCAAAGCGGAAGTAGGAGACACGATTGAAGTAATGTTTAAAAATTTCGCTACAAGAGACTACTCGATTCATCCACAGGGTCTTCTCTACAACAAAAGCAACGAAGGAATGATCTACAATGATGGAACAGATGATGACTGGGGAGATGGTGCCGTATCCCCGGGGCAGACATACACTTATCGTTGGAAGGTACCGCCCTCATCTGGTCCGGGTGAAAATGACCCTAACTGTATGGGCTCCATCTACCATTCTGGTACAAACCCAGTTCGGGATACCAGTTCGGGGCTAGTGGGTCCACTTGTTATATGCCGCAAAGGGGTGCTTGCATATGATGGACAGCGGATAGACCATGTAAGATCTGAATTCGCACTCCTCTTCAGTATCCTGGATGAAAATCGGAGTTGGTATATGTCAAAGAACAGCCAGATATTTGCACCGTTGGCTAATGAGCAAAGCCATGAATTTAAGGAGAGTAATAGGAAATTTGCTATCAACGGATATCTTTATGGAAATATACCGAACTTAAACGCTAGTGTTGGGGAAAACTCGGCCTGGTATATCATGGCCTTAGGAACAGACGATGACATTCATACAGCTCATTTCCACGGGCATACATATATTCATCGTGCATCTCGCGCGCACACAGGCGACGTGATTGAAGTATTTCCTGGTACTTACGAGACTGTTGAAATTTTTGCTGACAACCCTGGCACATGGCTTCTGCATTGTCATGTTGGAGAACACACAAAGAAAGGGATGATCGCATTATACACCATAGGATAAAAAGCAAGAAATGTGGATCAAAAATTTTGTTATAATTAAAAAAACACGAATTTTCGTCTGTATTATTTATAATTGTCCCTATCCATCATTATTGCTAAACTTGATATGTGTGATAACCTGTGTGATATTTCCTTTAGACAGGCTGACTTAGTTGCTTAAATGTGTGTGTGTGTGTGTGTGTGTGTGTGTGTGTGTGTGTGTGTGTGTGTAATTATGATTTTTAACGTACCTTTAAAGGAATTCGTTACTATGTCTGCAGTGTGGCAGTTTATAGTGATGTCTAGCACTGGGACATCATGCCGCAGACATGTAGCGTGATATCCCAACCAGTCACATTATCCTGACACCAGGCCGACCAATCCTAACACTAACCTCTTAATGCTGAGCGCCTAGCGAGGCAGCTGTTAGTACCCTTTTTTTAAGTTCGTTGGTATGATTAAGCTGGGTTCGAACCCACGACATCCAGCAATGAGTGGGACGCTCTAACCACTATTAAAATCAATTGTAATGTTGTTTTTTTTAAAAAAAAAACATTACGATTTTAAAACTGAATTAGTGTGCATTTAGAGAAGACAAGATATGGAATACTTTTCGTCTTACTCAGACAAAATGTATATTACATGAAGCTTTTGTATAACGCTTAATACTAAAGAGGATCTTGACTATACATTAAGTCAGAAAATGGTTAGAAATATTACCTAAATGTCTGATTGTGTAAAATTGCATATTACCTGTCAATCGATGCGTCAACATTTAAAGCCTGGAATCAAGAAAACACCTAAAACATCCACGTATACAAAGGTCCAAGGTACGAATCAACTTTTTTTTATTATTCAACAACTGATATCTATTCAAAGCCTAACAATGGTGCGAACGTTAGTATCTGAAAATATAAATCTGTTTTAGAAGACGTTAAAAGAGATATTTGGATGACTTTACAGGAGATAAAAGACTTTAGTCAGCAGTGGAAGATCAACCGACTTTGATTAACATGTTCTGGAAGTATGCCATTTAACTGGCCCATATATTAACGAAGAGCGTTTGTCAGAGAAGAGACTATCGTATTGATATATATTTTTTTTATCAAAGACAAATAGTTTCTGTGAGAAGATTGCCAAACTTAAGGTCAATAACGACAAAGGATAGCTTGTTGTCATATATTCAGGGCTCAAAAATATATTTCCCAAGTACTTGTAACTGGGGCCAGTGACTTGCAAGAATTACTTGCTCCCGTCCATATTCTACTCAACACAGCGTACATCTCCACTACACTCCTTACGCCTTTAGCAAAAGAGCACGTGTAAGGTTTAGACTAAATGGGTCAAAGCTATTTTAATATTCAAATTTATTACACGGCTCCTTAGATAATCATATAGTAAGAGACAACGTTTCTAAATCGAGATAGTATTGTTGCTGAAATAACCCTAGATGTTGCTGGTATTCGCGTTTGGAGTGAACCCTTTCATGTTATATAGTTGCCATAATCGTCATTATGAACAAATTGATACATCTTTCGGAGTTGGTGGAATCGGAGAAACTGTGACAGAGAATGTAAAACGTTTACGATTTTTGCCTAGTAAGACATTATTACGCTTGGTTCAAATAATCTGTATTTTCAAGACCGTGCATCTATGTTAATGAATTGATACACCAAAGGTATGATGCCGAAACATTTATACAATTATGCAATTACTTTTCACAAGTACAATACCAGTACTTGCTCTTAGAAGATGAATTCCAATTATCTCAGCTCTAACCAGCTTTGGTACCACTTGATACATTTCGGTCAACCTCTAATATAGAATGCTTCACCTTCTCGCCATAAAAAGAAAATTGTTGATTGGCCAAATGCATTGAAAGATTTATATCTCAATAATCCAACGAGATTTCGACCAATCATTTTTTGTCTCGACTTAATCTGCTTTATAATTAGATTACAACTGAATCCATTATGTGACAGGTATTGGAAATCGGCTGAGATTGTGCAACACCATAGAAACCTAATGTATATGGATTAAGTTTAAAAACCAAACACAATGTATGCGAATGAAATGCTTATTATAATGAAGTACAATAGTTTTAACAAACCATCACCATAAATAGTAATGCAACAATGAAGTAGATAAAGAAATATAGTAATAATGATTAAAACAACAAAAGAAGCAATTGAACACGAATACTCTAATAAGACATTGCCTTACGCACCGTGACATTAACACAAGAGGAAACTATATTCTCCCATGATGCAAAATATCACCAAATGATAAAAAGTAGACGCTATCATATACAACTAATAAGTCAGGTACTCACCATGCCGTGATCATGTTATTAACGAACCATGCACACGATTTATGTAACCATATGCATTGACAACATTTAAAATTCACAGCTTAAGATTCTAAACACACTGTTCAAAATTCACTCCCTTTGAAGGAACTCTTTTGGCTCCTCAATGCCATTTTCGGTCATGTCATTGTGTTGCTGTTGCCAACTATTTTGCTTATCTGGTGAGTATCTTGCTCTTTTATCAAATATTTTGCTTAGTTGACATCCATGGTGCCCAATTGCCACCTATGTTGCTCTGGTTCAAATAATGTTGCTCCCTTTCCAACCATGCCCTGTTTCAAAGATGCTGCTCTGTTTCCATCAATGTTGCATTGTTGCCAGCTATGTTTCTTCCTTTCCAACAATGTTGCCCTGTTGCCATCTATGAGTTCGTGCTGTCATTCAGGGTGACATTGTGTTAGCTACACAGACATAGTAACAGCTCTTTTGCTTGCAGTAAACTGTCTGTAAATTAGACTTCCTGACAAGATTTCGGAATTATTGTCTCCGCATCTAATCTGTGCATCCTATAAGTACTAAATACAACATCTACAACATCGAATGGTGAGGTGCCCATGCACATCATTAAATATGGGTATCTGGCTGTGAACGACCTACAATGGTATCACTCAGGTACCATTACCTATAGTTACAAAAATTAAAAGTAGTCTAGTTAACGTTGTAGACGTCAACAAAATCCATTACTAAAATCGTCTTAATGCATAACCAAGTTATTATTTTTTGTGTGTTTAATTCCTTGACTAAACCCCCTTAAAAAATGGACAAATCTGTAAGTAATCATGGAATGTGATTAAAAGAAAATCGGCCTTATTACACACTTTTGCTACTGAAATGTGTCTAAAAATATCAGATTTTCCCATCATGCTCTACTGAATTAGTCTGCACCTTCATTTTCAACCCCCCATGATTGCCTCTGTTGAAAAACGATAAGATTGTCGTGTCAATTCCCAACGCCTCAATCAAGATCTAGTGACCTTAGCCTTGTTTCAATAAAACAGTGGTTGGTGGTTAGTTCCAGAAGTAAAAGATAAAATATAAGCATCAAATCCATCATTCCAGAAGTAAAAGATAAAATATAAGCATCAAATCCATCATTCCAGAAGTAAAAGATAAAATATAAGCATCAAATCCATCATTCCAGAAGTAAAAGATAAAATATAAGCATCAAATCCATCATTCCAGAAGTAAAAGATAAAATATAAGCATCAAATGTTATGTATATCCAGTAATGAATCTAGACGGTCACAACGTGCTATTCGCTATGTTTTGGTCGACAATGTTCTGAACATATGATTTTCCTTACTTTATTCTTTGTCATAAGTTTTAGCAACATCTGAATTTTACTAATGAACAAAAAACATAACGCGGACTGCAATACAACAACAATTTTGCTTATCCTAAACTCTACTTTCAATGTTTGCTCCTTTGGTCCATGTAAGAATCTTTATATTTAATTTTAGTGCCATTTCACAATTTTGTCTCACAATCTGACGCGGTACATCTGTAAGACCTAATATCACCAGTTTGGTAGCATATATTGCGCTTCTTGTCATTTCTATACTCTGCTCTTACACATATTCATTTCATCTGTTGACATTTTTAATGTAGCTGATCAGTAAGAAACGGTTGTAGCTCATTTATGGATCCGAAAACATTAAATATGCTTGATTTTCGCAAACAGTTCATATTCATATCCGACGCTGTTTAACGAATGGCATCAGCTGGAAGAAGAAATCATTGTTTAGGAACTTTAAAAAAAAGAAATTTGACAAACTCATGCCGACTTTGCAAGAGATAATTTGCAGTTATTTGATAGGTGATGCATAGCCAAGAAAGTTGGTCACGATTATGAAAATCTCAAACAGCTCATATTAGTTGACGTTAAGACTTAATTTTGATGAACATAAGGTCTAGTGTTTAAAACATGTTGTTCGCTCAACCGACGAGTATTCCATAACTAATTCAGTTTCAAATGTCAGTCAGTCTTCCACTCTGCATTCTTCTGGTAAAAGAAAACTAGTGAAGCCTAACATGAGTACTCCCAAACCTCAAACTTGAACAACTTTTAGAAATCAGGTTTCTGAAAGATTCATCAAGAAATTGTTCTCTCTTCCTACATGCATCTACTTCAAGAAGAAAGGTCACGTCATTTTATATGGCTACAACTTTTAAAATAACAACAGAATAAAGTCAGACCTTTTCCAATTGCTCTTAATTCTTAAAGGTTAACGTCACGGTCATGTATTTAAAGCAATACATTTGTTGGGTCTTTACCGATCGAGAACATGCAATTATTACTTAGCAATGACCAAGCTGGAGATACTGTAATGTTTAATCAACTTGTAACTGATATGTCTTGTTTACCGGTTAAAAGTCATCGCTCGACTGGCGTAGAGTCAAACACCAGTGATTGCTTCCGATGGTGGGAGAGACCAACAAGTTTTACTGGACAGCTACCACCCGTCTCAAGCTGTGTAGACCCCAGACAATAAGGTGCGGTTCCGCCACAGTTTGTATGCCTTACTGGGTGTGGATTGCTTAAGGTACGCGAGTACCTCACTGCAAGTATTGCACGAAGAAACAACAAACTAAAACCAACAAGGAAACCTCCAATCATCAAGCTAGGTACATGGAATATCCGGACCATGCTGTCTGGACTCTCAGATAATTTCCAGACAATCAGCGATGTTAGAAAGACTTCAGTCATCAATGAAGAACTTGCAAAAAATCCAAGTCGACATTGCCGCACTACAGGAGATACGGCTACCAGATTAAGGGTCCCGCAAAAAAGAAAACCACACATCCTTCTCAAACGAAAAGAACGCTGACGAAGCCAGAGAGTTTGGTGGTAAATTCGACGTCAGGAACTCTATGCTGGGGATAACAGAACCCTGCCAACAAGAAAACGGAAGACTGTTATCCCTCTGCATCCACACCACAACCGGATATGTCAACCTTATAAACGTTTACGCTCCCACACTAAGCGCCACCGCAGATACTAAGGATGAATTCTACGACGAATTAAACTCGTTCATTGACAAAATTCCCAAGGAAGAGTACTTGATATTACTGGGCGACTCCAACGCAAAGGTGGGTGCTAGACATTTATCTTGGCCTTCCTATATTGGCCAGTTTAACATTGGGAAGATGAATGAGAACGTGCAGCGACTCTTACAGATGTGCTCGTAGAACGACCTCAGCATCAGGAATTCATCTTACAGACATAGCCACAGCATAAATTGTCTTGGAGGCCTCCCCGGTCGAAACATTGGTACCAACTTGACTTGATCATTACGAGACGGTCTGATATGAAAGGTGTGTTTCCTACCCGTACCTTCCACAGCGCCGACAACGACACTGCCCGCTTGCTGGTGTGCTGAAAAACGAAACTTCAAGAAAAAGAAATATACCACTCTAGGCAGGAGAGTAAACTACGAGTTGACGTGAGCAACACGTCATATCCAGACAAGGTTGCGGAATTCAATTATGCCCTCTCCAAGATGTTTGGTTCAGAACCTCCCAATCGCAATACCAAAGAGAGATGGGATAACATCAGAGAGAATATGTACAGCACAGCCACACGGATCATTGGTAAGAATCATTCAATAACAACAACTGGTTTGAGGCTAACCCCGCCACACTCATGCCAGCCTTTGAAGTGCTCATCTGGAATGCAAACAATCAGCCAGAGGACTCTACAGGCATACAGGTCTACAAGAGGCACAGTTCGAAGGTTAGCACGGCAGTGTGCCAATGAATACTGACTTCAGCTCTGTCAGAGCATCCAGCCATCAGCAGATACCTGAAAAAACAAGAGCCATGTACGATTTTAAAAAGGGAATGGTTCCCACGAAGAAAGTGATCGCACCATTGAAGTCTGCCGATGGCAATACCATCTATAACAAGGGCAAGGAGATGAAGCGTTGGGTGGATTATTACTCTGAAATGTACTCCAGATGCAACCACGTGACCAACTATGCCCTCAACACCATTGAAATCATCCCGCTCATGACCGAACTGGACTATAAACCTACTGCTGCAGAACTACAGACGGCCTTAGATAAACTTTCCTTAGGTAGTGTCCCAGGGATCATGCAGTTAGTTTGGACTGAGCATCAGCCTAACGAAAACAAACGTGATGGCTTAGAACGCGGACACACCAAGGATAGTCCTCAACAACGACGAACTTTAGGTAGTCAGTCAGTTCACGTAGCTCAGCTCGACTACTTCCAAAAACATATCGCTCGATGCTTAGTTCAAAAATCGGATTGGCAAGGCATCAACAAATCTTTCCAGTTTATCTCAGTGTGGAACAACAGTATGCTAACTTTGAACACTAATATCTCCGTGTATCGTGCCTGCGTGCTAAGCATTCTCGTGTATACCAGTGAAACCTGGATTCTGTGCACCTCAGAAGAGAAAAGACTGGGCGGTTTTCACATGTGATTTCTTCGAAGCATACTCGGGATCACTTGGAGTGAGAAAAAACGAGATGCTTGAACGTGCCGAGATTCCCAGTATTGGCACACTCCTCTGCCTTCTTTTTTCGGAACTTACCTCTCGCAAAAGGTCAATCGGACGGCCGCATCTCCGCTTCAAGGATGTGTACGCGACATGAAAGCCCTCGACATTGATGTCAAAACAAACCTGGAAAGAGCTTGCGCTGGACAGGCCCTGCTGGCGACACGCTCTGATCACTTTTGTGAATGCGGCGAGGACAAACGACGCTTGCAATTGCTAGCTGATGAAAAGTGATATCGGAGGAAGACAATGCAGCTCCAACACAAACCAAACTCAACTGTCAAGTGCAGCATATTCAGCAAGGACTGCCACTCCCGTGTTGGACTACATAGCCGGTTCAGAATTTGCACAACCACCAACCGGGACATCTCTCATTAGCGCACGTCCATTGTGTCTCGAGACTAACGGATGCAAACTAGTGAATATAATATACATTACACCCATTTGAAACACCTTTGGTGACATGTAGTTTACGCCCATTTGAAACAAAGCAACCAAATACCTTTGGCGGTATGTAGTTTAAACATGATAAAGAAACAGAAGGATGTGTTGTCGTATCCAGTCCCGTATTTTTAGAGATGCCCATGTGTTGCTAAAGCTAAAACAAACAAACAACTTCTTATAACCAGAGGGATGTTGTTGTTGTTTTGAAGTTTAACGCAATTTCTCAGAGCACGATACAAATATCTTGCAGATAAAAAAACTGGTGTTGGAAGAAAACGGGAAAACCCCTGAGAAAAGAAAACGACCCAAGAAAAGCTACTGGCAAGCTTTCGCACGTACCCACATTGACCGAATCCAATACTCTAACCTACACAGGCAGAGGTGAGAATGCAGTGTTCCGTAACGGAAAGCACTTTAGACCATGCAGCCACTCGGAGCCCTATCTAAACGGATGGATAAATTGGTATATCTCTCTGTTTAAAGTATATATCTAAACAGGCGGATATATAACTTCCGATGACGCCGTAGGTCTTCACCAACTGTTTTGATACAATGCTTGGCATCTTTGGGTCATAGTTTAAAGCTGAACTTGTATGTCTCAAACTTCGGAGTCAAGAAATTATCAAAGATGGTGGTTGCAGTTGCTTATGGAATTTTTTATTCCATAATTTTATTTTAGCCACTTTCACCAATAATTTTATTTAACAGTTTATAAAAATCATTTCGGTGTAGATATAAAATGTTTTGAACAGTCTTGCTTTTTAAATGCTCTCTTTGATTTGCTGTACGTTATTGATGTTTGAAAGTTATTTTATGAGATGGGTGTTCTCATAAACTCTTGGTCGTGCTAATTTCCGAATGCCAGAGAGAGAGAGAGAGAGAGAGAGAGAGAGAGAGAGAGAGAGAGAGAGAGAGAGAGAGAGAGAGAGAGAGAAAAGAAGAAGAAGAAGAAGAAGAAGAAGAAGAAGAAACAGCTACGTCTGTGGAATGAGGTATCTGTATTTAGAGAGGATAGTCCTTCTGACTTAGAATGAAGGAACTTTATTTCAATAATTAATATACATATATTACTACATTATATAGATATATCTATAAGCTTCATATTTAAAATACATGTAATACATATGAAATTACACTTTCCCTTTGAGCTTGCTAACTTCATTCATTTGTATAATTTCTGCATTTTAGAATATAATACAAATAGTTAAATCTTGATTAATTTCATGATAGCCAAAGAATATAAAATGTAATAGCTGGCATTAATGCAATAATTGATTTGAAGAAATGTATTTTGCTCATTTTAAAATAAAATACTAATTTGGAATATGTTACTAAATATTATTATTTGTTCCTTAAATACTTTATTTCAACATTGAATCTAAACATCAAGTTGGTAGCGAATTCATCTTTTACAATAAATATTACCATAATATAAATAAATATGAATTCTTTAAAAAAAATTCAATATTTCATTACAGTATAAAATACAATAGAAGAAAACAATGTTGCAAACATATGAACTTTACCTTTGAAATCTCAAACATTAAAAAGTGGTCTATTCCTTAAAGAAGTTTACGAACATAATTCTTGCCTGTAATTAAAGAGGCGAGTGATCCGGACGTAACCACACGACCAAATATGGAATCTCGTGAACATTCACTTCATTGTAGCCATAAAGAGACTCTGCATTGCACAGGACCGTCATTCGACAGAAAGTTTGCTGCATTACCAATGTAGTCACTAAAATTGAATTCTACGAATGTGTAGCCTGTAACCTATATAGCTTGCCGAGATAATTTTTCTTGCTGACTTTGCAATACAAGAGAAATGTACAAATCCAAGCGAGTTTCGCCTTTGCTCATGAGGGCGCAACTTTATTAAAATAGTATATAGTTGTGATATAGAAATAAATGAAATTAATCTTAATATATTTTAGTAGAAAATTACTTTAATATATATTAGTGAAACATTAATTTAATACAATTTAGACAAAATTTCAATCTTATTACTTTTGCTACAATTTATGTCCTGATAGTTATGGTGACGGGATGTTGCTTACTGATCTTTGTAAGTTCTAATGATAGGCTGTACCTTACTGATCTTTGTAAGTTCTATTGATGGGCTGTACCTTACTGATCTTTGTAAGTTGAATTGATGGGCTGTATCTTACTGATCTTTGTAAGTTCTAATGATAGGCTGTATCTTACTGATCTTTGTAAGTTGAATTGATGGGCTGTATCTTACTGATCCTTGTAAGTTGAATTGATGGGCTGCATCTTACTGATCTTTGTAAGTTCTAATGATAGGCTGTACCTTACTGATCTTTGAAAGCATTGTTGAATGGGTTATACATTTTATATTAATGATAACAAAGAGTATTATGGCGGTATCCGTTTTCTTCAGTCTTTGTTCCTAATTAATGTTCAATTATACATTGCGTTTTTTTAACAAAAAACTATTTCTAGATGCAAACTATTTGTGTTTTCCGCTACCATGAAAAACTTGCATACGTATCATACATTATAAATCGATTACAACTCATATGTTCATTGTTATTTAGCTGTTTTTTTTAGTGCAAACATATCTACGATTCGAGTACACTCATGTTTCAACAAGTAATTAGACAAACATGTTCAGGTTTGAAGAAAAAAAACAGATCCGGGTTTCAGCTTGATGGGAACTATTTACACAAACCCTTGCCCATCTTTCCAATCTTATCGGACGTTACTGTGTTCTAATAATATTATGTTTCTACGGTCGGTGAGATACGTTATATACACCAGATAACCTCTAGCCTAAGATAGCAAACTTTTATTGTAGTTTTCCCCCAAATTCAAATGTACATGTATATTAAATATCTTGCCAACTAGACCCTACCTCCACCCCACCCCCATCTATCGGAGATAACAGTATTGAACCTAGATCATAGTTTAGTCGATATAAGAAACCTTTTACCTAAATAATATAGTCACTAATGGTAAGCTGATCTGAAAATTGAAAAAGAAATGCTAATTTCCGAATGCCAGAGAGAGAGAGAGAGAGAGAGAGAGAGAGAGAGAGAGAGAGAGAGAGAGAGAGAGAGAAGGAGGGAGGGAGGAGGGGGTGAATTTACGATTGTTACATAAACCTAAGTAACAGAAAGACGCAAAACTTGTAAGTTTAGTAAAACATACAATTCAATTCTGTACGTTAAAAGGAGAAATTTGAAACCAACTTAAAAAAAATTACATACTACCTGTCAAATTATATCTGAACACAACTAAAAATGATTCCACTAGACTGATGTTAATAAAGGATTTAATAATTTTATAAATACATCCGTCTATTAAAACCTAAGGCACTAATAAGATGACCAGTGTATGGATGAAACTCTTTAAGTTTTATCAGTAAGGCTTAAACTTGAACTCAGATATCAGTACACAAACACAACTTTTTAATACCTTTCAAACAAGCTAATAGCCAGGTTTACAAGGGTAAAACTAAGGTCCTGAACTCAAATCCAGAAAGCATGTCGTTTACACATGATTATAGTCCTAAAGAATAATTTTCAATTATGTATACAAGTTAGGATTGTGCGACTGTCAGGTACCCTTAAACTGAATTTTAGGTCTACACTTAGAGAACCTTGATAACCTGCTTGACTACGTTGATAATCCCAGATGTGAATATTTAACACGGACAGATAAACACGCGGTTCAGAGATGACATTCGTATGTATGAAATGTTTTGAATATGGATATACTAGACGTGACAATTAAGATATCACAATGATTTTTATTCAAGAATAAATTACTTGAACGTGAAAACCGATTTGCAAACATCCCAAAGGTACATATGCATGCTTATTTTGGAATTTAGATGCATTTATATATGAAACTAAGTACAATTTAATTGTATAGTATACACAGATTCTCCAAGTTGATTTGTTCTTTTCTTTCTTTCCTACTATGTAATAAATTATCAAACCGAAGGACAAGGATCTGCGTTGATATAACATCGTCCCTAAAACATTATGGATTATATTAATGTTCTAAATTTTAAAAAATGAACCTTTCAGCTATGATAGGTTCGGCGTGAAAGTTTAATCCACTAAAGAAGATTAACTCTGAAGTGCGCTGCGGTAAATTCGCTCAGGTTTTTCTGGGGGGTTGGGGGTCGGTTCTTTGCGAGAGCAGAAGTGAGTGGTGGGGAACATCTATTATATTTGCGAATAGAAAGACTAGTAGGCGTTAAAGATCTAGTATGTATGTATGTATGTATGTATGTATGTATGTATGTATGTATGTATGTATGTATGTATGCATGCATGCATGCATGCATGCATGGATGGATGGATGGATGTATGTATGTATGTATGTATGACAAATAACCACTGTGTTCATTTCAGTTTGATATGTGTGGGTTAGTGTGTGATGATTCTGTGATCTCCATTTCATCAGAAACATCCGTGCTACACACACAGATACACACACATACACAGAGTTTGATTTGCAATCAAGAAAGGTACGATGTGAACAATATTCTTTCTTCATCTTTCTTGAAAACAAACTACGTTGTAGTGTTGACTTATCTTTCTATCTCTTTTTCTTTCTTTTTTCTCTTTCTTTATTCTTTTTAATTATACCAAAAAGCAATAACACTAAATGTCAAATTGCAGTGTCACCTGGTGAAATAATAACGTCAAAGCGATATCTGACATTTTGTAAACACTAATAATTATTATTCGCACCGAAAAACAAGATTTTAAGGTACTTAACTATCACGGTTTCCATGATATTTCGAAGCCTGGATTCTGGAATTCTATAATTTATATAAAGTTGCACTGTGTTTATAAATTTTGGCTTACCAAGGTGTCTTTGAAACGTATTCACTTCCGTATAAAACTTCAGACTTTTAGCAGCAGAGTGTTTCGACGACCACTCTTGGTCAAGAGACTGAAGATGATGATGATATAACTTTATAACTGCATGCGAGTTTGATAAGCACTTACTGTGATCTAAATTTAAATAATATATTCGTGCTGTGTATTGTGTCATGTATATTTAGTTTGTACTGTGTGCTAGACATATGTCTGTACTTGAGGTATGAGTTTGGTCTTAAATTATAGTTTAGCCAACATGAAAAACTTTAACCTAAATTATATAGTGACTAAGAACAACCTGAAATGAATATTTTAAAAAATTAGTTTATACTCAAAACATTTCAAAAATTTCACAATAAATAACCGTGATATTGGTTGCTGAATTTCCAGTTTCTATTTAGAAAAGCTTGTGTCATGTATCCTATTTGATATCTCCTGACTGAATAATCACCGCCTACTGATAAACAGCATGTGCCGGAACTTCAAAATATTAAATGAGGGCAATGAGACTCCAAAATCAGATGTGATGTATGTATGGATGTGTGTATCTATCTATTTATTTATGTATGTATGTATGTATGTATGTATGTATGTATGTATGTATGTATGTATGTCTTCATTTCAGTTTGATACATATAGGTTAGTATGTTTTAATATTTGATCTTAGTTTCATCAAGAACTTCAGTGGCGCGCGCACGCACACACACACACACACACACAGAAACACACATAGAGTAAGTTTTCTTAACTTTTGCAGCAAAACAAGCTACGTTGTATTGTTCAGTTTTCTGTTTTCTTTCTTTACTTCCTTTATTTTTCTTTTTTTCTTTTGTACTGTCGCAAACAAACTACGCTATAATATTCAGTTTTCTTTCTTTTGCTGTAATAAACAATGATGTTCTTCAGTTCTCTTTAATTCCTCTTAGTAGTAATTAACTAGTTTGTAATTTTCAGTTATCTTTATTACTCATTCATCAATATGCACTACTTTGTATTGTTCAGTTTTTCTTTCTTTTTTGTCTCTGCAAGCAAACTAATTTGTATTTTTCAGTTTTCTTTTCTATTTTTACAAAAAAGCTCCGTTGTATTGTTTAATTTTTTGTTTCTTTATTCATGCAAACAAACTACATTGTATTTTTTGGTTTTCTTTCTATTTTTCTCTCTGTTTGTATTCCTGTTCATTATACTATAAACAAAATAAGCATGACATGTCGAAAAGAACTTGTGACAAGTACATTGTTGTGACACCAGGAGAAATAGTACCTTTTAAAGATCTATCTATCATTATGTAAACACTGCTAATCATTCTTCTCAACGAATAACAAGATTTCAAAGTACTTAACTATCACAGTTCCCAAGATATGGTGAGCATTTGTCCTTGAATTTTATAAATAATATAAAGTTTCAATGTCCATATCAATCTTTATTTATTAATGTTTCTTTGTAGCGTATACATTTATGTATAGATACCTTTGAAAATAGATGTGTTTTGAGAGTCACCTTCTTGTGTCTTAAATTCAAATAAATATTTGTGTTAGTTATTGCCATGATAATTTAATTGCCATGCTATTTATCATTTTTTAGATTCAGAGAACCCTACATGCATTTGCAGACTTTCCTTATGTAGTTTTCTTTAACCAATGACACACTAAGTTATCATGCACCGGAAAGCGTTCTAAAGCCCTGTTGACTGCTAAGTATTAATAGCAATAACTATAATCTTTTGTTGTTGTTGTTGTTATTAAAACTGAAATAGTTTTCATAATCATAATAAACGTTTAAAACTATTCCATAGAAAGAAAGTTTAACTATGGTTTAGAATTAAAAGATTGTAAACATTATATACAGATTTTCCTATGGAAAGTTACTTACTGAAAGAAAATCATATGGTATCATTTTGGTTACACTCCTAAGCTAATTTTACTTTAAACAGATTTTGGTCTAGTGAAGTTTGAATGTTTCCTGATTCTGTAAATTGCTCCAGGTTTATTACAATATTTTGAACAAGTTTTTAGCTCTGTACGATTGGATCAATAAATAACAAATTCCGATAAACTGTCCAATATCAAAGCACGCCGAACTGAATATGGCCTCGAATATTTAAATTCTTGTTAAACCGGAAACATAGTTTCCCCTGTGATTAAACTATGAATATCTTCTAATCATTTAGGGATTGACTGAGGACTGGTATGTGCAAGGAAGATGGTAGTATCCGTTTAACCGCGGGTCTGATTTCAAGTCACCGTTGAGTCGTAGAGTACGCATTAAATGTATAACAAAATACTCTAACCAGTATGACAGTAATATATGTATGAAACATTAATTCTGACACTGTGTATTGATTGATTGAATGAACTCAAATCCCTGCCGATTGTATCCGCTACAAAATGTGATTTTGTGCTTTTTTGGCTTCAGAATCACCTTTGCGTTTTGATAAGTTGATTCTGTTTTTGAGTTTCTCTTTTATTCACACTGCTTTAATAAATATCACACACACGCTTATGATTTATTCATGAAATATTTATTTAATGAAGAAAGCAGGGCACTAAAAAAAACATCTTTAGGATCTCGAACACTGGAATGTCAGTCAACACGAGGTAATATTTTATATCTTTTACAGTTGACTTAAGTCATTATTTCGCTTTGCTTAAAGTTAGCACCGACCATATAATTGTTGTATGACCCAAGCAAACATTATATATGCTTGTCTTTTCGTGCAATTTTGGCTTTGTATGCTAAGATGTGTGTGTGTGTGTGTGTGTGTGTGTGTGTGTGTGTGTGTGAGAGAGAGAGAGAGAGAGAGAGAGAGAGAAGGAGTTGGACATATTCATATTTAATTAATAATAATAGATTTTTAAAACCATATAACAGGTTTAACAAGCAACAACAAAAAGGCATTAAAACCATTATTTTATGTGTAATGTACTATGTGATTATGCAACTATTTAATCATTGATTATATCATCACCCTTACAACAAATTTTATTTCTTGTAGGTTACTTGGTACAGGTTCAGTTTCAAGATTTCCATCCAGCCCAAATTCTGTTTCACTCACATTCCTGATTTCTGCATATACATATATGTGTGTGTGTGTGTGCGAGTGCGTGTACGTGTGCGTGTGTGTGTGATTTATACGTTTTTAACATAAATAATCATCGCCGAGTAGAACACACCTCATTTAAAATGTGACCAACACTCCGACGCCAAGAAATTATTAAGGACGATGCTTCCGATCTGTAATGGAATTATTCCTTAATTTTATTTTAAACACGGGTGATACCCTTTTGATCATTTGTTGTCCATGACTTTTGTTCAATTCTGCATTTCACTTTAAAGAAAAACAAATTATGGATGTAAATTATTTGTGTAATGTGCTACCTTTATTGAAAAAGATTGTGAAATTGGAAAACGAACATTTTATATGCACTACACGTTGATTCCCACCCATTGACACCTGCATTGTTATCAGCGGTTTTTTTTTTCGCTGCAAACATGTTTACGATTCGAGTGCGCGTATATTTCAATAACAAATTAGGCAAACATGTTCAAGTTCGAAAAGATCACATGTTCCGTTTTAAAGGGAGGGACTCTTCAAAACAATCTAATAATAGTTTGTATCTTATGTGGTTGTGATGCGTTATGTGCAATGCAATGCCCTTTCCACTGATTAATCCATCCAGCCAATGGACACTCTTTCTGTATGCTAACCATTTTGCTTGATATCTTTATATAAGGGGCTCCACCACTACAATTTTCAAAAAAGTTTTCACCAGTAGCTGACTAATATCGTACAGTAATTTATTGATCATAACTGGAGACGAAAAGAGATAAAAACTGAACATGAAAAACGATCCATATATATCCGCCAAATTCATTGTAATGACTTTGCTTGAACTTTTTAGTTTTGTGTACTCACGCAATGTTCTCTTAAAAATGGAGGAGGGAGATGGTTTTGCAGTGAGAAATATCAGGGAGTACTTCATTGCAGCAGAGAAAATGAATTGGGATTATCTCCCGATGGGAACAGATCCACGTGAAGGAAATAATTCGTGAGTTTCGTCGTTGTTTCTTTTGCTTTCTTAGCATAAGATTGCCTTTCAGTGACCACAAACATAATTTTTAAAGTTCATGGCCCTTTCTTTGAAATTATTTGTTATATAAAAAGATTAGTTTATTTATTTACATGAACTAGACGTAAATCATGGAAAATGCTTCATTAAACAGTACATATTCATACATAAATATTGTCTGAACCATCTAAAACTCGTATATTTGAACCAGTCAAGCAGCAAACAGCACAGTCCAGCAGCACATAATGTTTCTACAGATGACGGTCTATGGTGTTAGTTCTACTAAACATACATTACAGTCTGTATTCACTTAGATCTGCTTGTGCATTATGCGACAGCAATTATGAATCTTTGTAATTTGCTATTAGATACCCTAAGATGTACAGTAACTTAGCATTAGGTATTTGATAAGTTCTGTATATCAGGGCGCCATGCAACAAAGTTATTTGTTAGTGAACTGTATGTCAGGTACATCTCATAAAGTAACCCAAACACCTCTGTACACTTTCTCAGTCTGATTATCCCATCATTAAATAACATGTTGTATTCAATTATTGACGATGCTGTTCAGACACTTCCAGCCACATGGGGCTTTCAAATCTCCGGCCCCATATCAAGCTATCGATAACGGAACTCATTTAAAATCAAGTAGGGACTGTATGGAGGATGTGCGAAACTAAAGATGGTGTCATCCATGAGGAAGTGTGTCATGAAGGCGGATTTATGCGCCGGTGAGTAGATTGAAACCTCGAGCACCGGTGTACAGACGGGTGGTTTGGTAATGTTCCTTAACGTTTGAGAACACTTCGAAGTCATGAAGCTTTACATTGATACTCGCAGTTAGGCACAGTTACCTGGACAACAAAGTCTCTTGTCGTATACTCTCTCTTTTGATATTCCGATTATACATATTCATTTGTGACTCTGCTCGTTTCTCCGCTTTAAACTGTAATATTGTTTTTAATTCCATGTTTCATCAATAATGACAGTTTCATTCAAATGTATCAGATAGCTTGTTTCGTATTTGGGGATTAGATATTTTCGATTTCAACCTGAAGTCTGGTTTGGATCTGCCGTCAACAAATGAAAGAACCCTTTTCCACAAACCTTTCTGAGCTTCGAATAAATCTTTAGTATATCAAAAACATAACAGTTCACGAATTTATAACAAAATTATATTCCCATTTGAATCCAGCCTTACCCACATATTACAAGCAACTGACTTCCAGAACTTGGTTCATCTTCCAAAGATTCGCGACCATCTTTAACGGTCAAAGCACCCCAAACTTACATAATTGAATCCGTAAACTTTATTAAATTCGGTCGATTTGATATCAAGCGGATAGTAGTCTAAATATATGCCAGTATATTGCCAATATGACAAGTATGCAGATATGGCAATTGAATTGGAGACAAGTGTTTTACACTTACAAGTTCCCCTCTATCATGTGCATTACTAATTAACAAGCATGGAGGCAATCGTTCTAGAAAAGTCGACACGTGAGGTATATTCATGCAATAATAATGAGAGGGGTAAATGAAGGATAAGACAGTAGGTATATTGTTCGGTAGATACAATACTAACTGTAGTTATAATGGAACTAAAGTAATAATATGTTTGTGAATCTTTATGTTAATAATAAATTTCTGCATTTCCTATTGAAGCAAAAAGTTGTTTTTTTTTTCTGGTGTAAAGAATGTTGCAAATATAAGTGTATCTACTTCAATTTTAATAAGCGATAAAGATCGTTTCTTGCGTTATTAAATAGTCTGCATTCATAACGAAAAGTATGGTCGTTTTCGATTGGCAATCCATAGGAAATGGAAGGCTTGGTGACAAAATAGTATACGTTCTTAAATTATAATTCAGCAAACTGCATTTATGGTTCACTAACACAAAACTTGGACTTGAAAGAGAAGGTTTACGCTCAATAATTTCTGTTTCGAATGTTCGTATAGATTAAATGATATTTGGTGGAATGTGGCGTAATGTTCCATGAACAGATTAGAGATAATGTATAATACAACTTAAAGTAAATTAAGAGCGCAGGAGTTTACCGTATGGTACATTAGGCCGACTGAGAGTAAATTAAGAGCGTCAGGTGTTTACCGTATGGTACATTAGGCCGACTGAGAGTAAATTAAGAGCGCCAAGAGTTTACCGTATGTTCTTTGTTCAGTCTTTAGATACTTTATAGAATTTTAATGTTTATATCGATCGAGTGTGCATTTATTGACAGATTGGGAGAAACAAAAACGGACAATACAAACCGTATTGATCACGAATCACGATTTAGTTATAAGTTGATTATTTTTGTTGTCAATACCAGATGGAAGATATATACAGAAAAGTACATTCGCGTTCTGTTCCGGAGAGAACTAGAAAAAGCTGAGAAATTCATCGACCTTATCAAATGAGTTCCTTCCCCCACTCGAAACAAACCACAGCTAAGGATTTGTAATTATTACGTAGCTTCTAATTAGCCGTTTCAACCAAAGGGATTTCGTAGAGTACAGTACATACACGAATATGGACGCTATACGTTTCGTGAATATACCTTAAGTTTGACTCTGAACTATTATTCAGCGTACCCAACATCTTATTTTCAAAAGTATTATCTGGACCATCATTCATCGTACCCCACTTCCTATTTTCCAACATATTATCTGGACAATCATTCATCGTACTCCACCTCCAATTTTCCAAAGTATTATCTGTACCATCATTCATCGTACCCCACCTCCTATTTTCCAAAGTATTATCTGTACCTTCATTCATCGTACCCCACCTCCAATTTTCCAAAGTATTAACTGGACCATCATTCATCGTACCCCATTTCCTATTTTCCAAAGTATTATCTGTACCATCATTCATCGTACCCCACCTCCAATTTTCCAAAGTATTAACTGGACCATCATTCATCGTACCCCAACTCCAATTTTCCAAAGTATTAACTGGACCATCATTCATCGTACCCCATTTCCTATTTTCCAAAGTATTATCTGTACCATCATTCATCGTACCCCACCTCCAATTTTCCAAAGTATTAACTGGACCATCATTCATCGTACCCCACCTCCTATTTTCCAAAGTATTATCTGGACCATTATTCATTTTACCCCACCATATATTTTCCAAAGTATTATCTGGACCATCATGGATGAAACTGAAGTGAACAGGTTCTCTAAATCATTATGTAAATATATGTACTTTATCATTTTTGGGGTAACTTTACGCAACACGTTCCAATATAATGCCATCTGAATAATAAAAAATGGCTTCCTAATATGTTTGTTAAAACCATAATTAAGTATCATTTAAACTGTTTTTGATTTTAATTAATAATTTAATATTCAGAGGACAATCATTTCTTTTTTAATGCAAATAGTAATGTGCGTGATTGTGATGTGTATCTATACATCATTCATAATGCGTTATGCCTACCGATTTGTTGCCTATATACTATAATAAATGGATGCAAATCTACTGATACAAAATTTCACAATAATACATTATGAACAGGAGCATCTTCAGCATAGAAATATATTTGATTCATATCAAGATGGCATTTAGTTTGTGAGCAATTTGATTAACACATAAATAGAAAAAGTAGGTAATGTTGATATTATTATTTATCTATTATTATTCATTTTGTTGCAAATGCAATACAATCAGTTCCTAGATATAAATGCAAATCTTGGATAAACATTTAGATTTTTATTATTAAAGTTATTTATTTCAAAATCGGATTAAATTTCTTTAAAAATTAAGATATAAATATTAGTCATTGTTTTGTAACATTATTTCTATTTTGGAATTCATCACAGATTTGGGATAAAAGATATTATCATTTATATGTTTGATTATTATTATTATTATTATTATTATTATTATTATTATTATTCATGTCTTCAGCTCATCTGTATAATAATAATAATAATAATAATAATAATAATAATAATAATAATAATAGTAATGTATATTTCCCTCACTTTTTTAGATATAGTAAAAGCACTGATATTTTTAAATATTTATTTATGAATTTTACAACAATATTAGAAAGGCATTTTTTGATTCAGATAAAAGCTAATTCGGAAAGAATGTCATGTAAAGAAGTCACACCACAATGTATATGTTCTACTTGCATTACATTTATTCAATCATAGTATTTTGTCACTGTAGTTTTCGTAGCTCTTTTTTTAATTTTACTGGTTACAGCAATTGATGTCTTGCACGTTGTATATACAGTCTAGATGTACTGGCTTATTTTTACCTGCTACAGCATTCATGTCCGACAACTCGCCTTATAATGCATATTAAGCTGCTGGAGCATATTCTTAAAAAAAATACTAAAAGAAATATCACTTCAACATTCCAATTACCGTTGATTGGTTTATGTTACCAGTTTGCGCTGACAAAACAAGGTTTTGGATTGAAATTCTTAAGGTTTAAAGCGATTGAACAATCCTCAGCTAGGTAGTAACTGTGTCAAGTATATACCTTTGAAGACCGGATATGGGGGACAATTCATAATATTGTTGTTGTTGTAGGTTTAACGCCTTTTTCAGGACAAGATAGGCTAAACATGGCGGCCAGTATTAATGGTGGAGAAAGAACCCGGGAAAACCGCAGGAAGATCCACCGACCCAGGAGAAGCTACTGGCAAGCTTTCTCCCATACCCACATTGGCCGCATATTAGACTAGAACCCACGCAGACAGAGGTGAGATGGCAGTGATCCGTAACGGAAAGCGCTTTAGACCACTAGGCCAATCGGGGCCCCCAATTCATAATGGACCGCAGCCTGGTTATCACTGGCTATGTGATAGGGAAATACGGTACTGAACTCCAGATCAACTATATTAGATTCATGCCATCAAACATTCAATCTCGGAAACGCAGTAAGCGGGGACGTCATTTCAATTTGTCAGGTGGAGGAGACGAGGGACAAAACTTGACAGTCTTTTTAATATCGTATAGGCTACAACAATTTTTCGTCACATGCTCCCTCCCCCTCCAAATGACGTCTCTGGTAGCAAGTGTAAATCGTTGCTTACCCCCTCTCCAAAAAAATAGATCTTTTATGGAGGGGACAAATATAGTTTTTTGTATATGTCCGACTCCAGTTTAGTGTCTACAAAATAACACGGATTCTTTGAATTGCAGTATATTTGGTATGAATTTTAATAACCCAAAAATAACTACTAAATTCGATTTCCACCTAAAAAATTGGATGTATGTATTCTTTTATTTTAGTTTAGATGGAGTTGTAATACCTGATTAGATTTAGAAATCTGGCCCGATAGTACAAATCTTTTTGGATCAAAGCATTAGTTTGGAAAGAGTTTGAATGTCAAGAAAACCCAGACGAATTTGCTTTTTCCGTAGATCTTGAAGCGAATTATGGTTCGTGCTTTGTGTGTAAGCAAGCTTGAAATTAGTATCATTTGGAACAAGACTTTAAGTAACATAAATAATGTTATTTTTTCTTCTTCATATTGTTGATAGTTTAAGCTGCATGCTTTAACAACGATGGGTTTAGAAGAGGTGTCCATGTCTGTCTTGGGGTATTAATTCGTCTCCTACCGCAACTGACACATCTTCGCAACAGAGTGTGCTTTATAAATCAATACTATTATACTACGTGTGTGAAATAAAAGTGAATGACCCTGTGATCCATTGATTTTGATGTAGAAATCGATTTAGGCTTGTCCACACGTACAAATATTTCCGTATTTTACGGATATGAAATCATAGGTACGGAAATACTGACGGATATACCCCACTTGCTGCCTCCTTGACCGCAAATAATATTGTATCAGCTTTGTAACTACCAATTCAATTTTATACATACTTTTATGTAATCTAATATTTCATGCAATTTATTCTGGAATTCCTGTATTTCAGTTACATTGACAAGTTTCTCCGAAACGGTCCCGATATGATAGGCAGTAAGTATAGCAAATATGTGTACAAACAGTACACGAACTCCAGCTTCACGACAGAGATCCCTAAACCTGACTGGCTGGGCCTCTTGGGTCCAATCATTCGGGGAGAGGTAGGGGAGATAATCAAAGTTCACTTCAGGAATAAGGCCGACAGAGAGCTGAGTATGCACCCACACGGATTGAGGTACAACAAAAACAATGAAGGTAATACGGCAAGGCCGTAAAACTCACCAAAAACAAATCTTACGTTACTTCTAGACATATATTTGATCGGTCAGTTTAATCAGACTAAGCGATTTCAGTCAATTAGATTGTTGGATTCTTGACTTAGCTCTATGTCCTGATTCAATTTATGATATTAAAATGCTGTCAAATACATAACATATCTAGTTATTAATTGTTTTGATTGTACTCTTTAGACTGCATTTCTTGAGGTCATACTATCGCCGTAGTTTCTATTACCTTTTTTGGAAGATTTTTCAAACTTACCAGTCTAAGTATATTTTTGATGTATGTTTCTTTCATGCCTGCCAGTGAAAGTTAAATCAAATTGCATCATTTTGAAACCGTTATCGAATTGTTCATTTTATAATGAGACAGATTGAAGATACAAAATACTATTCCTTTGTGCCTCCACAGAAAAAGATTTTATACAGACTTATTGCCCAGCAGCACATATAAAAAAAACAATGCATTTCTTAACAAGTATGTAGGTTATGGAAAATGCCTAAAGCTCATAATGAGAAACAGCATTTTACTTAAAAGTATGATGGTTGTTAAAAATGCCCAGAAAATAAACATAGGATTGAATCATTATTGTTCTGAGATTAATCGAATTATTTTCAATCCTTGACCGTTGATTATTTTAAATATAACGTTCATGTAAAAACAGAACATATAAATATTTTTACGTATACTCTTTATCATATCCTGAACACGGTTCTAATAGCGTTGGTCAAATAATGGCAGGTGCCGCGGACTGTATTTAATTATGTCAATCATTTTCTCTGTGTCAATCGCTTGAAAAACAATCTGGCGGCGAGGGTGGCATTTTGTTTGATTTTGTACCTAATTACAGCTACAAAGCATATTTAGCTACCATGTGTGCCAAAAGTGTTCCCTGAATATTGAACATTATGGCTATGTTTGAATCATTCGATCCTTGGCTTCTACCTAAATATTTTGTAGCAATTCCAGGACAACTACATACTATTGAAGCAATTGATCAAAACATACATATTTAATTTTAATTGTTATACAATTTGGATTTATAATTGTTATTGTGGTTTTTTAGAGTGTCCGCATCGGATGGGTGAGGTCGCGGATTCGAACTCCTGCTGAGTCATTCCAAAGACTTATAAAAACGATACTTGCAGTTGCCTCGCTAGACGCTCAGTATTTAGATGTTATGATTGATCTGTCTGTTGTCAGGATAATGTGCATGCGTGGGACACGATTCTACATGTATGTACATGATGCCTCAGCGCTAGTCAGCTCTATAACTATCACACTTCAGAGATCGTAGTGATGTGACTGAAATTTTTAAAAAAATTAAAACTCTAACTCACGCACACTCGCACGCACACACTGACTAAAACTAAAAATTCTATTTTTATTGTTTTCATCTAAAGTTTATTTTGAAATTTTTCAGAAAGAAACCGAAACTCAAGCTTAAATCCTTAAAATTGGACAAGTTACTTTGATTAACTGCAGATAGGATACTTTTAGTAAAAGAGATAGAATTTAAAGAAAACAACGTCATATTTACAATAAGATATGATTCAGCAAACGACGAAAGCTTTTTATATTCAACAATCACATGGCTCGCAAGCTTAGACAAATGTGAAATTAGATATACGTTTGAGCGAATCGAACAAACATTGTAAATTGCAGAAATAAAAGTGCATATATTTTACGTCTGCCTTTCTGGCTTGTGTATAGCACATCAAGACAATTCATGTGGTGTAAAATATTAAATGGATACTGTTGTATCATTTTCTATTGATGACAAAGTATTTAATAAATTTTTCTTACGATCCAGGAAGTTAAGATACTTACAAAATATTAATCAATTGTTCCATCTGCAATAAATTCACACAAAAATTTAAAAAATAAAACGTATGATTAACTGAAAGAGTCTACTTACACAAGGCACAAAGAAGTTGAAGACCTATGTCCATGCAGAAAGGTTGACGTTAGTTATAAGGATGACCAGTGGCAAGAAGACATTGTCCACTTGCAAACATATTTAAAGACATCAATAGTTACAGAGTTTGCAGTGATCAAATAGTGTTTTCTCGAAATAAGTATGGTTTTGAAAATATAAAGGAGAAATGGAAACGACAAGCACAATGCTTTTCTAGCAATCTTTAAGAAGCAAACACCTGGAAGAATGAAAATTGATGAATGAAATGGATTCTACAATTAAAAGATTAAGGATTTGCTGGTAAAGGAATAATTTTTTATTGACAAATTGTTTTAGCGTTTATCGATCATTAGTTTCATTCGTAATTCTTTCTTCAAGTCTCTTTATTTGTTATGATATTGGAGTTGATCTTGAAAGTTTATATTTTTAAACAGCATTATTATAGCCACTTATCTCTCTTTCTGTAGGGAGGAATACTCTAGAGACAGTCTCTTTCTTTTTATTTCATCTGTGGTTGTATCACGGGAAGGCTTCGTTCAATTAATTCATTCAAATAAGTGTTTACTTCTCTAAGCCCCATACTTAGTTCATTCGCATCAGTCAACGTTTATTCCATTATTGTTATATTTCCAGTATTGTGAAATAGTTATCTTTGCATAACCGTGGTTTCGAATCCGTATTTAGGCTGTGTGTCTGCTTTGAAGGTTTTACCGCCTCTGCATTTTTCAGCATTTTTAAATCTTGTCAATCTATTCTGAGATTCTTCTGTTATGTAGATTAGCCACAATTTTTATATATTCAAATCTTGAACATTTAATTATGTCAGAAAGCTACAAACACTCGATTTATTTCGTTTAAACTAGATTTTAAACGTTTTGTACGGGTTTTCTCTATTATCGTCAGATCAAACACACTAGCATCTCTTCCTGCAGATATGATGCATTTTTCATCACTTATGTCTCTATACTTAAGTTATACAGATTTTCTCAAAGTCTAAACCGGCTTTATGAACAAGAGTTTTGAATGGTTGAAACAATTTTATTTTGATTTTTATAGATTAACCAATGTAGTTTTGTCCTCATCAACGCCGCTTAGCACATTATACTGGATTATAAACTGTGTGACCTTGTGAATGTATTGCTTAATTATCCTCCCCTCCATGGAAAGGGTTTTCGCACTCTTTCATTTCAAAACCGTCACATACACTGGGCATGTATTGTGCTTAAAAACACACCCAAGATTTACTTTTATGCTATGTTTATCGGTTATTTCCATAGCAACGATTGTTCCTTATGTAGCCTTTATGATTGGTCAACGGCCAATTGTCGTATCGCATACAAGGCGTGCTAAACTTACAAGCAGGTAGAAAAGAACTAAAATATATTGGAGATGATTAAAAGTAATAATACGTTTTCTACAGAATCGTACATCAGATATACCTATCTTTAAAAAAGGTATAAGAAGAATTCAACATATTTATTTCAAATTGAACTTACAAAGATATCACGCATTAAAATATAACAGCAAAATAGTTGAAAAGATTGAAAAGAAACACATCTAGAAGACATTTGAAATCTTTCGCTAATGATGGAGTTGCTAAAATCTCCAAAAACACTTTCAGATGTTAAAAACTGCAACATTAATAATTTCTACCTAACGATAGCCTTACGTATTGAGGCTATGTGTCTGCTTTGAACATTCTACCGCCTAAGCATTTGTTAAGCAATTTTAAATCTTGTCAATCTATTCTGAGATTCTCCTGTTATGTGGATTAGCCACAATTTTTATATTTGCATATCTATAAAAAATGATTCCATGAAACGAAATGTTATGATATACTTCACTAGATTTATGTCAGTCAAGTTGGTATTATCTCTATCTCAAAAAGAGCAGAGGACGACAAAAGAGGTCAGAGACCTTGCAAAGAACAACGACAATCATTGTGTTGACATCTATAAATTTAAGAGTGTTCTGTTTTATTCAATAAAATTGAGAATGAAATACGTGTTAATGCCTTAAATAATTCATCAACGATATGTTAGCTGCAGTGAAAGATTGAATTTTTTTTAAATTGTGTTCAAGCATATTCTTTTTCCGAAGCATTATATCATTTGTGGATCTGTTTGTTGTCTTCCTGACAATTATTATACGTTCTTATTTTGTTATTGTTTATATGGATTATACAAAGATAATAATTCAATTAAATGTCTAAATTACTTCTTGGAACATCTAACATTGTTAACGTAGTATCTTAGTATCTGATCGTAAGTTTCGTTTCATTAATTTTAAAATACTTACTCTTCGATTTTACATTATTCCTATGTTCATCCTAGTTGAATCGTTTCGTACAGTATTATCTATTGTGTAATTTAGAATGATCTAATTTTTCTTGGACCATTGTAATAAGCTGTGTACTGTACTCATTATGGAAAGGTTTGCCGTAACTGCTATTTCTGAATAAGATATGTATCGTCATATGTTTGATACTGTATTGTATTCATTGCGTTATTTGCCCCATTAAACTTCAAACGGATTTTCAGTTTCTAAAGAAGCACTGAAAGACCGTGCTTTGCACACATGTATTATGCATGATGACTTTTTCTGGACCGTTCTTGAAACCATGTTAGTGAACTTTCCAAACATCCGTGGAAACTGAATGTAAGGTGAACAAGAAAAAGAATCTGCGATAACTTCACAACAGCCACGGTACGAACATTGGAAATCACCTGATATAAAACGTACTCACATGCAAATATGTAATATATCTTAAATATTCTTCCTAATCGGTCGTTGAATATTGTATCTTAAATAAAATTTGTGCTGCATAAATTGGCATTAGGTGATCTCAGTACATCAAAAGAAGACAGTCTAAAACAGGTACTGTTATTTTCAGCAATTTTCGAAGTTTTTAAATTAGTTTAGACTATTATTGATTTTAAACTTAGTCAAATACTGCCATTTTTGTTCTTGACTATAAGACAACTGTTGTCTTTGCCCAACCGTTGCGTTACATCTACATAAGGACATTGGTGATTTCATTTTATACTCGTGCAAAATGGATATAACCTGCATGAAAACTGCTAAATGCATGGTAAAGTACGTGTGTGACATCATTTATGATGTAAATACAATTCAAATTGTTTCGGTATAATTACTGATTGCCTTCAAAATGCATGGTAAAGTACGTGTGTCACATCATTTATGATGTAAATACAATTCAAATTGTTTTGGTTTCGGTATAATCACTGACTGCCTTCAAAGTGCGGCTATTCAGGATTTTTTTAAACACTGTTGGCAATACTTAAACGTAAGTAGTATAATGTAAACACATACAGAGTGCTGTAAGTAGAATGTATTTTTAATTTATGTTGATTTGTATTAAATTTTAGTATGGTACTGCATTCTCTTCGCCATATATTTCCGTCGATTATATAATAGTGTTTTCTGCTTAAAGGCTTATGAAAGAATAACGAAGATAGAGTATACTATTTCCAGAAATAATGAAATAGGTTTTGATAATAAAGTGACGTGACCTGTATTTATCGCAGGTGCTATGTATATGGACGGCACAGGCGCTATTAACAAAACTGATGACATTGTGTTACCCGGACGAACGTATACATATGTTTGGAAAATCACGGAAAGATTTGCGCCAACAACAGACGATCCAAATTGCATTCCATGGGCTTATCACTCTCACGTCAACCCAGATAGAGACGTCAACGCCGGCCTTCTTGGAGTACTGCTGACGTGCAAGGAAGGTGAGTTATTATTACTTGAAAAAATATGTTCTGTAATTGCTTTAATAAATAAACAAGTGCTGACAGCAGCCATGGATAATGTTTATCCATTACCTCTGTACTCTCTCCTTGTTTACGTCAAGGAAGATATCAACTCTGGGACTTAGTTTTGAGAAACGTATTTCTTTTATGATTATGTTTGTCCAGATAATATAAGATAATGAAAATAGTGTTGCACCAAAAAAAGCTGGATCTTACCGCAAATTGCAAAAAAAATGCAGTCGTCGCTTCGGATTTGTAACGGATATATTTTTATGCGCATTTCTCATTCAATACAGACGTCACTTACCAAAACTGAAGTTCTCTGCTTCCTGGAGTTTACCAATCTACTAGTGTTTAGTTCCATTGCCATCGAATTTGCTTGCTTATTGCTTGATTACCAATTATGCACACTAATCACGCGCTTATGATACCATTCAAACCAGAGCACCGGAAAAAATGAAGTTAATTGTTGATGATAAAGTTTAATGAGTTAAATATATCCAATTCGATCTGTACGAGTATTTTGATTTGGAATGATGGCATCACTTGTATTTTCCCACCTTTTTTAGCTTTGAAAATTGTTTTATTGAGTTTCAAATTTTGTAGGAAAGGGATGGGGGTGGCACTATAGTATTTCAGTGCTTATGGTCCTGGAAGTCCTTAATCCAAAAATAATTAATATATTTAAACTTGGTATACTCGGTTTTAAAATATAAAAAATGTCAATGAAGCCATGTTGAACTAAGAATATCATATATATTTTTCTCAGTTCGATGGCTCCTGTATTTTCAATTTGGCAACCTAGTGTTGATTGCTTTAGTCACCTCGGTGTCGATATTAGAAAAGTCCAGATAAGCCACATGTGGGGCAATCGATGTCTTACTGAAATGATTTTTGCTCATTGATCAAACCAAATCTGCATTAGGTTTCTTCATAAATCTTTTTCTCTATTCCCAATTTTAACATTAGACTTTGAATCTTATCAGTTTCTCATTAATTAATTTCAAACATCCATTTGTAATTGAAGGAGTATTGACGGCAGATGGACAGAGAAATGACGTGGATAAAGAATTCGTTCTTTATTATGATGTCATTGATGAAAATGAATCATGGTTAATTAATGAAAATGTGCTACGGTGTAAAAATGTGTCCGCTTGCCATAATCCTATGGATGAAGACATAGTGGAAAATAACAGGAAGTACGTTATCAATGGTTACGTATTTAACAACCAGCCTAATTTAACCGCCTGCGCCGGAAGCCGAGTGGCCTGGCATTTTTTCTCTTTGAGTGAAAGTTACCATCCGGTAGTTATCCATGGACAGAGCTTCGTATACAGGCAGCACAGGTGAGATCTCTTGACGGTCAAATGCGAACTTTGGATAAAAACCTAATTTCATCAAACTGACAGAGGTTAATGCACGTCGATCAAAGTTCGCATAAAAATGATACGTATTTCTTTATTTAACAATTGGCCTTCATTACACCTCTATGACAAAGGATTATAATCAAATATGGAACATTTTGGTGAATGAGATACATATTCTGCTTAACTTAACTGAGCTGATACATGGGGTATTTAATTTGTCTGAACGTTGTTGTCATAATGACTTTGCAGATAGAGTGAATTTATAGTAGCGCCAAAGTCTGAAAATAAAATATTTCGATGTCGAATCGTACCAGCTGTCGAAAATAAAATTTCATCATTTAATGTCTTTGCATCAATATATATTAATAATGAGTATGTTAATATCATATATTTATCCGCGCGCGCGCAGTAGAAACACTGCATTCTTTGTTGCGTTAAAATATTAACATGCATAATCTAATGCCTCAATAACTATCCATAAAAGTATTTTTACTGCATAGTTTGTCCGTCTGTAATACCATTTGTATCACGCAACGTATTTCAGGGCAAGTGTTATCGGTCGGTATTTTTATTTCTTATTTATTTCATTAACGTATTTCAGGGCTAGTGTTATCGGAATATGGCCAGCAACGTTTTCCAGTGCCATGATGACCCCATTGAATCCAGGCAACTGGATTGTGACCTGCTTCAATACCAGACACAACGCACGTGAGTGATCACCTTCAGTCTGAATACGAAGAATATATGCTAATTATGTACATTCTTGCCATACCTACATTTACCTGTATTGTTTGATATCTTACAACGCTTTTCAGGATTAATGCCTTTTTCCTCATTAACGTTTTAATCACTGTAGAGTATAGTTTGCTAGTATGCCACAAAATACCAATAAAACTAGTTTCCTGTTCCTGTTCAAATGATACACTTCTTTAGAAGGTGATATATACAAAGATATTAACTGATGACATTGGCGGCTGGCCAGACAAAATCTTGGTGGTTCTAGTAAACATAAAAAAAGAAGAAAAAAACCCCAAAGAGATGGAGATTAAACAAAATAATCAAAGAAGATGAACAAACATGGATCAGTTTTGATCTAATTTGAACACTGAATGAAATAGCATACACTGTCTTTAAAAACGGGAGGACGTTTTTATGTTTACCGTATGTATTCGTGTACAGTGCTAACTGAACGAGATACAGCGTAGTCTACCCAGACTGCCTAGCCATAATGCGCGCGACGATTAGTACCTTTACCGTTGTTTTGAAATGCAAATAAATAAATATATCTGATCTAACAGCACATTTATTGTACGACCGATCTGAGTCTACACTATTTGACCTTTGGTTGGGTTATGCACGTGCGGAACTGATACCAGGCGATCGATTCAATATTTTACATAGTTACAAAATGAATCTGTCTACCTCGCAGTCATATGATTAGTTGAAAGGAACTTTTGTTCGAAACAGTTACTTCGATTCACCGGAAATGAACTAAAATAAAGAGATATGTGGGCTTTTAGAGTCTTTGTTTTCTATGTTGGATTTTGGTAAAGGACCACACCCATCCAAGGAATGTTCTCTAGTCGGAAATAATATCAGATGTTATATGCATGTTACATTTCAATTTCGCAATTGAATTTTCCAAACCCTCTTATACTAAATTCCATCCGACAAAGTAAATGCACACGTAGGTCAAAATTAAAGGGCACAATGAATCAAAGAAGATAACGATTTCTGCATGGTAACGGTAATTATAATTAATATATACTCTCCTCGAACTTCAACGAAAGCTTGCGTTTGCCGCAAGAAATAAACTATTATTAATATTATGTCAGGAAATAAAAGTTAAAGTTTACTGTTACACGAGAAAGGGAAATAGTTCATTGGTAATGACTTGAACTAACAACTAAATAATTGCTACATAAAGTGTGGATAACTTGTTCTCACAGCAAAAAGGTAAACTGCAAATATGGAGATTGAAAGATCGAAAATCAATTTCGTACAAATACTCCACCCCATACCGCATGCCACTCATGCAAAAAGATTTTAAAAATTGAACAAACTTCATTTCATTTTCCTTTGGTTAAAGAGGAAACAAATTGCTTGCGTGGCTTAAAAGGTCATTGTCATGGTCACCCCGTATGAAACGTAAAATTTATGTATGCGTTAAAATTTAAAGCAATAAATTAAACCTTGGAGTTGTTCAAATATTTTGTTTCAATGTGTATCATTGGGACATATGTGGCGTCTTGTATTTCGTGCTCCTTGAAGTTGTGTTAAACAGATATTACACTACATTCATTCAGGCGGTATGCAGTCTAATTTCCGCGTGGAGCAGTGCAGTGGCTACACAGTGCAGGAGATGCTTAGTGGAAGACAGAGAGAATACTTCTTGGCTGTGGAAGAAGAGGTCTGGGACTACGCCCCAACCGGTCAGAACCAGTTTGATGGTGGGAGTCTGACCAACCCGGCGAAGTAATGTCATATCCTATTTCTGTCATTTAGAACAGTTTCAACAGTTACATTATGATCGCCATAACTTTTTTATCTGAACAAATGTTTGTTCGATGCTTTCCTATCTTGTCAAAGTATTGTCACCACCATTCATCTTTTTCTTTTTTCTTCTTCTTCTTTACTATTCGTTCCTATTATCACCTCATAAAATGACCTGTATCGTCGTTGTCGTTATTATTATTATTATTATTATTAGTAGTAGTAGTAGTAGTAGTAGTAGTAGTAGTAGCAGTAGTAGTAGTAGTAGTAGTAGTATTGATATTATTACTATTATTATTGATATTATTTTTAATTATTAATATTTTTTTAAATAATTATTAGTATTATTTATTATTATTGTTGTTCTTATTAATTTTTTGTATAAAAATTATTATCATTATTATTTCTATTTTTATTATTATTATTATTATTATTATTATTATTATTATTATTATTATTATTAAGATTATCATCAAAGTACTTCAGCACAGAATCAGGTGCAAGGATTGGTCAGAGATATAAGAAAGCCCGCTACCATAGTTACACTGATGCTGGGTTCCGAACAAAAAGCAAAATCATCGAAGAAGAGCGCCATCTAGGCATTTTGGGACCAGTTATTCGAGCAGAGGTTGGGGACACTATTTTCATTAATCTTATGAACAATGCAACCAGATCGTATGGTATATACCTGCAAGGAGTCAGCATGGAAAAAAAAATGGAGGGAACTTGGGAAAAAGAAAATTCGCAAGGTGGGATCCTACAGAATTGTGTGTAATTTTGTATTGGTGCATTTTTGTAGTCTGCAAAGAATATATTAGGGCATAACCGATTAGCATTTTTCTACCGATTTCCGATTCCGGATTTTGGGCATGAAATTTTTCCGATTCCGGATACGATTCGATTAATCGGAAATGCTAAATCCGTATTTTTTTTCTAAAAAATTTCATCTTCCGTTTCCGGGTTTCTGGTAACTGGTTTTGCCGTGTCTAGCATGTTACTTAGTACTTTACCATATCCGGCATCATTTCCTGTTTTCACCCGTCGGTTCAAATAGATTGTCTCACAGCGTGGTTGTGTTGACCATATTGGACTTTTCTGACTTCTTATTTAACTTTATTAACGCACTATCGAATGACACGAAGTGTTAGACACGGTGCTATAGAAATTCAACTTTATTATTTTTATTATCCGAATCGGTCGTTCCTGCCTTGTCCGACTCCGATTAATCGGAAGTTCATACTATCCGGTGGAATCCGATTTCCGGATCAAAAGTCGGTTATGCCCTAGAATATATTACTATTTATATCCAAACTTGATCTTCTAAACACGCGTCCAATATAAATAAGATGCCACTGTTGTGATCCTGGCTGTTTGAGTTTCTTTTTAAATCAGCCGTTGCTGATCATCAGGTTTAGTGAATACGTTGTATTCTCATAGAGTATAGCCTGTATATACTTCTGAGTGAGTTAAGAATTTATCATCTTTAGAACTCGAATTATCTTGTCATTGTCTGGTCAGCTTTACTCACAAATCAGTAATGACAAATTATATTATCTTATCCATTCTGAGTTACACTCGTGTGTAAAATAATAATAATAATAATAATAATAATAATAATAATAATAATAATAATAATAATAATAATAAAGCGTATCACATATAACAATTGCGAGACACGACTAGATGGATGACTTTATAGAAGAAGCTTAAAGCAAGAACGAAATCCGATGAAATATTTTTCGCTTTTTCTAGACGATGGTTTGGTATAAAAATACAAAATATTACAAGTTTGGACCATTATCTCTCTCTGTCTCTCTCTCTCTCTCTCTCTCTCTCTCTCTCTCTCTCTCACACACACACACACACACACACACACACACACACACACACACACACAAACAGGCACACACACACACATAGTCCATTTTCTGTGCTTTGATCAAACATAACATTCCGTTCTCTCCTAATAGTTAATGTCCAGGCAATAATAAGCAGCCATATTTTTTAAAAATTTATTCCTGAACGTATTAGAATATATTTTGTGCAACGTTTGTCTTCTGCAAATTTTGTTAATTGTTTTAGCTACATATCAATAGGTCAGAAACAAGCACTTCAATTGAAGTAGTACACATATACTGTGCAGAAAATACAAAATGACGCTGGTTCAGTGGTTGCCAATTGAGATAAAGCTGTAATTGCGTGTATGAGATTTTAGCGCTGACCATTGTTATTTTACCAGTTCACTCACATTGAGAGCAAATTTACTATCATTCTATGTAACCCCGTGTAGTGGTTGTTCTTTCCCAGAAGACAACCGGCTGTATTAGATGTAATGATAATATGAATGAACAACAATTTAAAATTTTAAATGTAAACATTCTAAAATGCGTTTACGTGTATAATGAAAAAAGCTTAAACAATGTTAAACTCACTTGCTCTTTTCACACGCTTTAAATTACATGGGCAGTGAAGGTGCGTGAAATTAATGACATATTACCAAAGTCGAAGAATTTAAGGTGAGTCATCCCTTCTTTTGCAGGCGAGTTTCATGGTCACATCATTTTGCCTGGACACGTTGGGACCTATAACTACACAGTTCCCGGATATTTGGCGCCAACCGAGGATGATCCAGCATGTTTGACCTACATGTATTATTCTGCGGTGAATGTTATGCGCGATATTCATTCTGGACTTATCGGCCCACTTCTTATATGCAAACCAGAAACACTGGACCCAGTGACTAACAAACAGGTAAATATCTAAAATCCATTTGCAACATAGGTCTTTCGTATATTGGTAGAATTGTAAAAATATGCTGAGTTGTACAATTATTTCTCTCTCAGATGTGACAATTAAAAGAGTGGTTACAGTGAAATTTGATCGTGTTTAGTCTTGCTGATATATCGCGAACATTTTTCTTCTTCAGTTTTTAAATAGTTTGAATTAAAATGTTGATAAAGAAGCAGAAAGCGCATGCGTTATTTTCAATTTAATGCATGCATATTTAGATATTTGTATGATCGTGTAGCTTCAGATCAATTTGTATTATCCTTCTCAGTTTCATTGTAACATCTTCCTTACTTGTGCAAATATACCCCAAAATGCCCAATATATCACAATCCTCGGGAAAGTCAAACTAATCTTTAAATAACAATTTTTCCCGATTTATCGTTGGGCTGCTTTCCTTTTCATGCGCAAAAACCTCACATTTTCCACCATATTTTATTTCCAAAATCATAGTAAATGTCTCTGTACACGTGTTCTCATTCCAGAAGTACATCGACAAAGACGTGTTCTTATTTTACTCAAGTATAGACGAGAATTTGTCCTGGTACATTGATGACAACATTGCCACTTACGCCCCTGGCAAAGGCAACAAATCGGATCCGGATTTTATTGAATCTAACATGATGCGTTGTAAGTAGTCTCCCTTGATAAAACGTATGACGATATTCTCATTTAACCACCTTTTCGGTGACCCCCGACTTATTTTCTAATTCAATTTGTGAACAAATATTTTACCTTATAGAGCCATCTATTAATAAACAAGATTTCATTCTAGAATCAAGATGCAATGTATTAAATGAAGTTATTTTTTTCACGAAACGAAATCCCATTTTTTACGTGCCCCCAAATATAAAATAATCTGCTTGTGAAAAGTTATTCCAGAAAGCAGTAAAGAGAGCAAAGACTTCCTCAGTTGATATCTTGTTCCGATGGATATTTATAACTGAGCAGCAGGATTTCTCTCCATTGTTTGCAAAAGCTCGAATCAAAGATCGTTATGTACTGATTTGATGCTAAATACAACTTTTTCTAATGTCTATTGATATTTTAGATGTTAATGATTTAGGAATGTTCAGATGTCTGATTCTGTTGCAAAGATTTTAAAAACATTTCGTTGGTTTGTTTTTTTAACGTTGCGTTTATATTAAATCAAATTATCAATGCTACTAATATGTTCTTTTATGGAAAAACAATCAATAAAACTTGACTAGAAGAACCTTTGCACCCAAATTGTAAGATGAGATAACGATAATGATACTCAGCTTTAATTAGGTATTGTTGATAACATTTTACGTTATTAATGCTGAAAATTTAACACGAAATGCAAATATTCTGATTCAAATGGTCTATTACCCAAGGATACTAGCAATAAGGAGTAAGAGTGCGAACTTTCTTGTTTTTTTGGATTCACAACGGTTTCATGCCCACTTTCACACGAATATACCGAGCCCTAAAGACCCTAACGTTAGGCAGTTGCCCAAGTACGATCCATCGCCTCTCCAGTCCAGGCTCCAGCGGTGTAAGATGTTGTGTTTTACCAAAATGCTATCTTAAAAGATATTTCCGTTAAGGAACATAACCAAAGAAACGACAAAGAGTTGTAACACGCCGTAGTTTGACAGTGGGTGATCGTAGTTTTTGAGGGAACAGGTTTTGGTGAGTTTCGCAACAGAATGTTTACACCTAGCTATTTCATAGGATTTTGTGGATTTTGTCAGGGGGGATTATCTGTATTTGATATGTAAAAGTGTGCTTCTGATGTTGTATTGATCGACTGAACAGTACGTTTGTTTATACTGACAAAATGGGCCAGGAAACGGTTTGCCTTCGTTTTGTTGCAGCTTGTGAAGATCCAACATCATATTTAAAGATTTGTCTGACAATAGTGATATCTACAACACTACAACAACTATTGATGACATTAGCAGCAGAGAGGGTGTATCGGACAACATTTTTAGACAAGTTTTCACTGAAATCACGCTTAAAATCAATGAAACCAATGACATCAGACCCAAAAGTCAATGACATCAGGTCCCAAATGTGTGTGTGAATCATGGATTAGGTCCCAAAAAAAATTATGAAAAAATCAATGAAATTAATGAAATCAAAAACTTTTCAACTATTACATTTTTTGGGAAAAAGGGACTACAACATCGTTGTCACTCACCCTCTCTGCTGCTATGGGTTAACCGAATATTTGATCCAGTCCGATACGATATCGTGTTCGAGGGTCATGTAAATTTATTGTTACAAATCCGTGTGGGGCAGACTGAGCATGACTAAAGAAATTTCTAAATTGATTGAAGTCCATATCAGAACACCATGTCTGCCAAATATTTCGTAGCGTATGTGTATCAACGCCGTTGAATACAGCAAGCATATTACAGTTATCTCTAATCACTTTTGGAATCTGAGTGTAGCGTTGAGTGACATAGATCACATCCGTGTTTTTATGCCTGCCTCTGGAAAATATTCTAGCAGGATTTTTTTGATTATCTAACATGACATCGTCGTATACAACTAAATTGTTGATACTTCCATCGAGGTCATTCACGGATGGTGCCTCGTCAATATCGGTTATAAATTCAATAACATCCTCGCCGGCAATCTCTGAAGCGTTTTCATTAAAATCTTTTAGCACTTCATAGCATCGTTGGTCGTCTACGCTAGGGGCAATTAAATACAACTTATCCCACTTCATCCATCTCATTATTAAATTGAGCAACAATTGCGTTTTACCGGATCCAGATGGTCCGATTATAATTGCGCGGATAGAGTTTGGTAGCGCTGCATGATGCTTCACTGGTTCTCTTGTTTTAGTCGCTGAAAAATCAATTATATTCATATCTCTATACATAAATTATGGATCTATATTGCGTGAAGTGTAAGGCGCGTACTAGCACAGATGACTTGACGACGATTACAACTAAAAATAACCGATCAGCGCTTTCTGGTAAATGCGTACAGTGTAGTACAAAGAAATTTAGATTTGTTTCTAAACCCAAGGAACCCAAGGAACCTTTAAAAAAAAACGAGGAGGTGATATCGCTGCCAAATTAGCAAAACTCCCTGGAACCCCATGGGATAAATACCCCGGAGAAAAACACCTTCCAGGGTATAGTTATTGTGGACCGGGAACAAGACTTGATATCAGACTCAATGATCAAAATCAGCCCCGACCCGGTGAGGAACCAATAAACGCTATTGATAAGGCCTGTCACCTTCATGATGTTGCTTATAAAAGCAGCAATTTGCAACACAGGCATCTAGCAGATGTGAAATTAATTCATGCGTTGAATGCCATTCCTGATAAATCCTTCAAAGAAAAATTGGCTTCATTTTTGATAAAATCGGCTATGAAAAGTAAATTGATGTTAGGTGCTGGTAATTAATAACAACATGGAATCTATTTATTATTCCCCAAGAGGATACTGGAGGGGTAACGCTGCAATCAGTAAACTCGCTAGCGCCGCAAAAGTGAAAAAAACCACTGCGGCTCATTGGTTATCCAAACAGGCACTATGGCAAATTTATCTACCACCGCCTAAACAAATTCAATTCTCGCATTTTGATGTAACCGGACCCAATGAAGTTCATCAGGCTGATCTATTATTTCTGCCACATGATCGTGGTTACAAATATGCGTTAACTGTAGTTGATATTGCAAGTCGATACAAAGAAGCAGAACCGTTAAAAACAAAATCGGCCACTGAAGTCGCTTCTGCATTTGAAAGGATTTATCGAAGGAGCCCTCTGCACTGGCCAAATCTGTTACAAGTTGACCCGGGCAAGGAATTTCAGGGTGCAGTGTTATCTACAATGAAATATCACAATGTCGCTATCAGACGAGGGCATACTGCACTGCATCGTGATCAGGCCATTGTAGAACGATTTAATCGGATTCTTGCTGAGCGGTTATTTGGATATCAATATGCAAAAGAATTCATCCAAGAAAAAAGATCCCGTGAATGGGTTAAGAGATTACCAGGTGTAGTTACCGCACTGAATAACGAGATTACTAGAACCATCAACATGAAACCTATCAACGCGATTAAAAAGAAGTCGATACCTGAAAAACCACAAAAAGATTTCAAAGAACCAATTCTTGGTAGTAATGTCATTGTGAGGTATTTATATGAACCAGGAGAGCTTGAGGGTGGTACAAAAAGGGCTACTGATCCTATTTGGAGCGTCACTACGCATAAGATATCTAGTATAACACGATCTACGGGTAGACCTCCAATCTATAAACTGGATTCAACTGCCCCTCAACGGGGTTTTACTAGACAACAATTACAAGTGATACCCGAGGATACTCAATTGCCACCCCATGGTCTTAACTAGCACCCTTGCGTCTATTGCACTCAAGACAAGTCAACATCACATTATTTCTGACATGACCGAGATTGTTATTTTTTCTGTCTACGGTGAATTGGCGAGGATCCTTATCCGAATACTGCCAACGCATTATACAATTGCAACTCGCGCAGTGATTATTCTGTTGTTTCTTCAAAGTGATTATTAATTCAGCATCAATATCAAATTCTCGTTGTTTTTTTTGTCCTGTTGTTTGTAACCGGATAGTTTTTTATCAATAATATCATTATCATCGCCAATGATTTCATTATCGCCACCAATGATTTCATCATCGCCTGACTCTGTCAGGACAATTCTTCGAAGTTGATTTATTTTTCGTACTCTGGATACTGAAAGATAGACTAAATTTGACCATTCTATGCGATTATCTACCATCCAAACAGTTGTATACGATATAGTCAATCCCTGTGAAGAATGTATCGTCGCTGCATAACCTAGCGTCCATGGGGATTTATTAGCACGCAATGCATCTTCAACAACATTGATATCAACCAGCACAATATCATTTAATACGAGACTCTGCTTTTCACTCTGTCCTGGAATATCAACTTCGATATTCTGTTTTCGCGTATCCGATGGTCTATAACAAAGAGGCACTGGAAGTGTTGCAAATTTTTGTTTATGCAATTCAAATAACTTCATCTGAAGTGTGTCCCTGACTATTTTTCTACTTGCAATGATTAAATCGTTTGGTCTCCACATTTCCCAAAACTCATTCATGGGAGTTTCCGAAATTATTTCACGGGTTATTTCACACTGAATTCTATCCGGTTGTAATCTAATTAGTTTCTTCAATTCTTTTAATTCATTATCAAGTGATCTATGATCGGTATCAATTTCTTCATAATAGTCTACAAAACCCTTTAGCCATTCATGGGGAGATGCACCGACAAATGGTGGTGGTTGGCCGTGATCACCGCACATGACGACTTTTGTATTCTTCAATAACAACCACTCAAGAAATATTTTTAAGACATCTTCTGACACTGTGTCTATTTCATCCCAAATGATTATTTCAGGAATAAATTTCTCTCCCATGCGCTCAGGAGTCCATTTATCTCCCTTCCATCGGAAAAAGCTGTGATAAGTGCAAGCATTTACCCCTCTCTGTATCATTTCTCTTGCAAGTCTATGAGTTGGTGTTAGCACAATCATGTTAGAAACGCTAGCGTTTCCACGACGGAATAACTCAATTGCCCGGGTTGTTTTTCCTGACCCGCCACACCCGTTTAAATAAACTGTTTTATACAGGCATATTGGATCAGAAATCGGTGGTGCATTAGAAAATTCTGAACACTGATTGCTTTCTAAGTAATTATTTTCAATGGTAACATCTGCTGATTGAATATAATCATGAATCATTTCTTTCTTAATTCTCCATGATCCCCATTTCTCGTTGCCAGTAGCCTTAAAATCAGCCATTTTGCTATTTATGTAAAATGAATCAGTAGCAACTCTAACTGCGGTGGTAGGAAATCTATTGATCATTGAAAACAGATTGATAGAAGCATAACCGAGCATAGAAGCTCTTAAGTGTGTGTACTGCGGATGGTATCCATCATTGTAGGTAACAATTGTACCCAATTTGGTTCCATCGGACATAAATGCGTCCTTACGATTGACATATAGGCCCTTATTCGTTAAATCCGCCATTACAAAATCGTATTCAGCGTTGTCTATAATCAATCGTGAAGAATATTTCGTATTATCATCTTTGCCACCTTGGGTAAATTTACCGATTATTCTTCGTCCAAGATTTTTTGCCTCATTGTTTCTGATTTCAAATAACTGTTGGGACCAATCCATGATTTGTTGTTCATTAAAATCAGGAAACAGTTTTCGCTCTTCGCTAATTATTTTTTCTAGATCAGGTTGTGGTAACCAGACTGATTTCTGTGCTCGATAGGATATAATTGCTTCACTGACAATTAATGATTTTAACATCTTACAATCAAGCATATACCGTAACAACACTATTGGCATCCAGTGTTTTTCAGACATGTGTTTACCAATCCAAAGATAACTACACGGATGAAGTCCTTCAGCCATTTCAAATGATACTACACAAGCGAATCCGGTTAAATCAAAATCAGGAAGTGGTCCATTAATCGCAACACGGGTCATTTCGTGTGTAGGGTGTCCAAATCGTTTGAAATATTTCTCGCATTCTCCATACCCAAGAAAACTTCCTGGATAACACGCAATCATATCAACTGAAATAACGGTATCAGCGGTGTATTTTGTGTTCCATAATCCGCCGTGGCTGTATTCAAGACAGGACAATTTGACATCTGATAAGAACTCACTTCGTGTTGGTTTCCACGCGTTTTTCTTTCTAGCAAAATGTGCTGCAATGGATGGTACTGTAAAACAGTTTGCTAATAATTGATCGTCTTCTTCTCCGTCCTCAGAAAACTCACTAGCTAGTTGTTTCATTTGATTCTGCAGTTCTTCAGTACGGTATAATTCTCCGTTGGGCCTTACAAACTGATCAAATCTGCATTCTTCGTCTGAATTACTATGAAATAGCCACGCTGACACAGGATCGTTTTTACTCAAATGGTAAATAGCATCAAATAATTTCTGCTCGGTAAAACATTCTTCAGGTCCCAACCCCCCTGGGGATAGATATTTTACGGTTCTATCCCGTGGAAATATTGTTACTGCAGATGACCACGCGTGCGCGTTATGATCAATAATTTCAATGGGGGTTCCTTTTGATTGATATTTCGATTCGTATAATACTTCACCGGTGATTGTTCTTACCGATATTGGAAATCTTAATGATGTTTCTAATTTGGCTATATCCTGAATTGTTGCTCCATGCTCTTTTACCGTGAACTTCCACTCGGTTATTTTTTTTCGTCTTAGATCAGTTAGTTTATTCCCCCGGGATGCATTTGTGAAGTGTTCTATTATTCGTTCTGCTACACAATTGAGCCCTGTCGAATATTTCATGGGTGCTAGTTTTGAAATATCAGGTTTTTCATTGAGCGGATAGATCCCGTAAACAACTGCTGTGACAGGATAAGATCTTTCGTAGTAGGGTTTATCAATTCCAGTCAAAATTCCCGGTTTGGAATCCTGATTCACGGTGACAGTTTTTTTGCCCTTGAGAATGGGTTCAAATTTATCCTTAATAATCCATTTGCCATTCTCACGGATAATGAATTTGATTCGGAAAAAATGACTTTTTTCCCCAACACGTGAAATGATCACTGCTGCCTTTTCATCATTCATGGTAGCGTCAACAACACCATCAATTCGAAATGTTGACCAACAATAGGATGCTCCATCACGCTTGAATTCATTAAAACAGTCTCTGATGGGTTTATCAAGAATTTTATTCTTGGGTGTATTAGAAACTATATCAAGATTGAATTGAGCATCCTTCCATGATGATCTCATGTTTCCGTCTCTTGGACGTTTGTTACGTTTTTTGGGTCTATCGCGATTAAATCTAGGATTGATTTTTAATAATCTCTTAAACTCTTTCATGTTTCCGTCTATTGGGCGTTTTTGACGTTTTTTTGGTCTATCGAGATTTAATCTAGGATTGATTTTCAATAATCTCTTAAACTCTTTCATGTTTCCGTCTCTTGGACGTTTGTTACGTTTGTTTCCGTCTATTGGACGTTTTTTGGGTTTATCGATATTAAATCTAGGATTGATTTTTAATAATCTCTTAAACTCTTTCATGTTTCCGTCTCTTGGACGTTTTTGACGTTTTTTTGGTCTATCGAGATTAAATCTAGGATTGATTTTCAATAATCTCTTGAACTCTCTATCGGCATTGAATTTAGCATTTTTCGAAGTCAATCTCTTGAACTCCTTCATGCTATATAAAAAACAAACATTTAAATGAAAGTTTTATGTATAATGAATCACTGCAAATGGCTCATGATGGGAAATGTAACCCCGTGTAACAAATCATGCAGAAAAAATGAATACTGTACGTATCATATGCAAAGTTTTCGACGTGGAAGTCTTGGTCCGTTACCCTGTATTCGATGTGGAGTTGGAGTTAAGGGAAGATCACAATTGTGTATTGATTGTGGTGGTAAGCGATATAGGGAATTGAAGCGTTATTATGATAAAAGAATAAAAAATGGACAATCCATCAGAAATTTTGACCCTGAAAAAGCCCTTGACCCTGACAACATCAAGGATAAAATCATAAGAACCCCGCAAGACTATATCGAAAGATTTTCCAGTGATGTAATTATTGAACCAAACACTGAATTAGACAAACAATAGAATAGTATATATGGACCAAGAATTCAGACCACATCCAGTGATTACAAAATATGAAGCATCCAGTGATGGTACTGTCAGAAACCGTAGACTAAAGAAACCGGTCGGTGTTGTGAATAATCAAGGGTATTTGAAGTTTACTGTTGGCGGGGGAAAAGAAACGAAAACTTATCTCAATCATCGTTTCGTGTATGAATGTCATTATGGATTGATCAAAGATGGTTTTGTTATTTATCACAAGGATTCTAATCCAAAGAATAATTCTGTATCCAATCTGCAGGCTATCACACTGAGTGAGAATTCCAAACGAGGAAGAGCTGGCACTTGCAAATCGGTTTGGAAGAGACCTGTGACATCTTTGAATACAATAACTAATGAAGAAAAAATATTTTCATCTATGAATGAAGCCGGAAAATATTTCAATATCTGTCCGACTTCTGTACAAAAAGTTGCAGGGAGGATTTATCGATCGGCTATTTCAAAAAAGACGGGGCAAAAATTTCAATTTAGTTATGTCTAATGCGTCATAATTTCCAATTAGGGATATGTCATACTTATAGAATAATGAATTCTGAAAACATGAATAGCATCATAGTTGAAATAGCAAAATTGAAAAATCAGGATATCAAACTATCAGATGGATTAAATCCTGATCAAATTGTGTCTGATTTTCAGGATATAGAATACGGGGTTAGCACTAACAAATATATGCTACCCAAGAAATATGCACTCATCAAAAAAATTCAGAATTCTATTAAAGACTCTCTTTCATTTTCCAGTGACATCAGTGTGTTCGTCCCGTTGTATACTATCGTAGAAGGAATACGAAAAGAATTGGGGTACGAATACGAATTGAAAAAAGAAGTCAACTCTAAAATTAGAAACCTACGAGCATTAATTCAAGAAAATGAACAATTTTGATTGCCCGACCATTAATCATTTTTTGATTGCCCGACCATTATCATTTTTTGATTGCCCGACCATATCATTTTTTTTAGCCGACCCTCAAGGGGTGTCAAAAATCGATGGACGATATGTCAGATTGATCAATGGAAAAGTGAGGAAAGTCACAGTATTATTAATTTTATATACAATTATGTGACTTTCCTCATCACTGATAGAAGGTGTCTCACGATGAAATAACGCTTCCATGACTGTGTTAAAAATCATCCGACATGTCAAGTGTTTTGCAATTGAAAAATAGTTTGCGATTTCAAATAATGGTCAATGAGGCATTAACAACCCGATTGGCTCGTGAACGACTGGATGCAATTAAGAAATTTATACCAATTCGCGACTCTGTAAGAAATAAACTGCAACAACGACAAATTTTACAAACTGATTTTGCTCTGGGGTCTGAAGAGTTGTTTAAACCAGTAACCACAGCAACGAAAGGAGTAGAGCGTGCTTTACTGGGAGATAGTCCCGAGACGGGGAAATCTGTTATTGGTGAACTTGAAAAACTAGCAGCGAAAACTGAACAAACTGAAAAAACTGATCCGAAAAAAACGACTGTTTCTCTGTTGAATAAATTTACTGATCATGCTAAAATATTAATAAAAAAACCTAGTTTATTGAAATCAAAGGATTATCAAGCCTTTGGTAATTTTGCTGCTCAAAGCTATAATTCAAGAAAAGATTTTTTAAAGGACGAGTATAAAAATGATAGAATATCAAGTAATGATTGGTTCGATTATTTGTATAAACTAAATAAAGGGATTGGTCGTTTGAATAAGGATGAGATAGGATACAAGGAATTTCAAAGGGGGATTAGTAATTATAAAAGAGAACAAATAGAAGAGCGACAACGAGAAATAGAAGAACGGCAAGAACTAAAACGTCAAACACCAACACGTAGACAAACAAGAAGACAAAAAAAACAACAACTACCACCTGATGATGATGATGATTTAGAAGAACGACGTCAAACACCAACACGGAGACAAAAAAAACAACAACTACCACCTGATGATGATGATGATACTCTTGATTATTTACAAACCACGGATACAGACAAACTAGATGAAGCAGCTGGCTATAGCGGAAGTGGATTAGGAAATCCAAGGATTGGAAACATTTGTCCTGATAGCGTTATCAATGATATATCACGATTAGATGTTCTCATCGGAGGAAAACGAGCTGGAAATAACTCTCCAGAAATAATTAATGAAGCAGCTGATATCTGTAGACGGTTATTTGCCGGCGGTATCATGGATATCAAAACCTATCGAGATTTCATTGACGAGTTAGCAAATGGGTATCATAGTGATTAAATAACAATTGAAAACACTATTGTTTTTATAATAATGATCGTACACTACAATCATGATAAACCAACCCTCGTCTATGTAGTTAATTCACGGTTTCCAGTTTATAGAGCATACTACGGAGATGGCCTCGGCAATACCATTTTAGGATTCTTTTCAAGAATGGCCCCAAAAGTGATGCCGTTAGCTAAACAGTTATCAATGAAAGCCATTGATGTTATTCGTGATAAGGGTATTAGTACTGTTGGAGATCTTGCCGGGAAAGCGTTTTCAACTGCGAAGGATAAAATAACATCATTAGTGGTGCGAAAAAAGAAACCGTTACCGTCTACAGAAGAAATGCCTGCAAGTGTTAGTAAAATAATAAATAACGCAGTAGATGAAAAACTAGCGTCGATGGTAAATCAAGGGGACCAAAGCAATATTGCAAACATGATAGCAGGAAGTGGCCTTAAAAAACTACGTCGATGAAAATGAAAAAATCGTTTACGATTTCACTATTTAGACTCTGATAAATAGAATAAAATGTTCAAAAAATCATCTGATCCAGCATTTGATATAGACGCCCCAGTCCCCAAGAATGATTCTGTACGCGATTATCAATATTACGCCTATCATGCCATAGACTCAAATAGTCGAGCAAGAATTGATCTTCAAGTCCATGATACCAGTAAATACTTTTTGCCCTGTGAAGCATTTATTGAAGTAGAAGGAGAAATTGTAACAGCTGCTGATACTACTGCTGTACCAGCACCGTATCCAGCTGGTACTCAAGTCGGTTTTGTCAATAATGGTATTATGGCGCTATTTGAGAGTGCTAGATATCTCATTGATGGAAAAGAAATTGAGTCCATAGATCGTGATGTTGATGTGGCCACAACAATAATCGGGTTAGCGAGATATTCTGATGATTATACAAGATCAGCAGGACCTTCTATGATGTTTGCAAAAGATGGTAAGAATACCGCTGGAGGAAATCCATTTATTATAAGACAACCAAGGGATCGTACTGCTCCTAACCCTGCTAATGTTGCTGGTATCGAGGATATGATTATAAACAACGATCCTAATTTCAATCTAGGAGCCGCAACACGAAACGCAATGTTGGGAGTAGGGCGTAAATCATTTTCATGTGCGATTCCACTGCATCATATTTTTGGATTCTGTAGAAACGTCAGAAAAGTTATCTACGGGGCGAAGCATACAGTATCGCTTGTACGAAAAAGTGATGATAATGATGCAATTTGGAGGATTCCAGCAAATGCTGCAAATCCAGATGCTTATGCTGGTAAAGTCAATTTAACAAAAATATAATTGTGGATGCCAGTGTTGACTCCAGCAATCACCGCAGAAGGACGATTACTATCATTTATGGACCAAGGAGGAAAGTCGTTGTTGAGTTGGCTAACCGTGAGTACAGATGTGAAACAATCAAATATCAACGGGTTATTCACTTGAAACCTAGCATCAAATCAGGGCGTTTCTGCGCCACGTCATATATTTATTGCGTTACAGGATACCGCACGAGTTGGCAATCAACGTTTCAGTCATATGATATTTGATCAATTAGGTGTGAAAGACGTCTCACTGAGAATAAACGGCCAGCAGGAACCATCTGAGGATATACAACTTAATTACACAGAAAATCATATTGCACGAGTTTATCATCGTCTGTTGTCATTTATGGCACGCGATCAAAATGTCGATACTGGTTTGCAAATATCACAATTTGATTTTAAAAATCTGTATCCGATCTATTACTTCTCACTGGAACATCTCGATTTGACAAGACAGTCAGTTGTTGATATACACTTTAGAGCTAATGTGACTCGTGGTGCTATTGCTGATTATAGAGCGGTTGCTGTCATTCTCAGTGATAAATCAATGCTACTCGAAGGTGTTGGTGGAAGAATGAGAGTGGTAGATGCCCCAGTAGAAAATCTTTGAACGATTTTTCTCGATTTTTCATTGAATTAGAATCAATCAATTATATATAATGTCATATAGTGTTATTAGTGTTACGTTAACTCCTGGTCAAATCAAAAAATTGCAATCAGAATCGGCTAAAAAATGTGGAACCACAATCACGTTGAAACCCAGCCAAATGACTGGTGGTGAAAATAAATTATCGCTGACAACTCGTCAGGTGAAACATTTCAATGATGCTTTCAAGGATAAAAAGGGAGTTCAGATTACTCTCTCTGCGGCTGCTATTAAAAATATGATGAAAACAGGCGGTATATTTCCATTGTTAGCTGCAATACCAGCATTGATTGCAGCAGCAGCCCCAGCGGTGGCTAAAGCAGCAGCGTTAGGAGCCGTTGGTACTGCAGCAGGAATGGCACTAAAAAAGGCAACTGGACAAGGATATAAAAAAAAGGGAAAGGGTCTAAGACTACCAGGAACCCCGTATTCATGGTACAGCGGAAAAGGTCTAAGACTACCAGGAACCCCGTATTCATGGTACAGCGGGAGATCCGTTCACGGATCAGGCCTGAGACTACCAGGAACGGTTTATTAATTCAGAAATCTTCGATGGTTCCAATGTCCAATTTTGATTTAATGGATGCTGCTAAAAAACTAGTGATTAAAAATTTCAGAGGTGTTTTTATGAAAGATCAATTACCACATCAACCAAACAAAACTGAAACAGGTATTATTAATCTCGATAACAGCACCGGACCTGGAACTCACTGGGTTGCATACGCTATTGATCCACGTGGGATTGTCTATTTTGATTCATATGGATTAGCCCCACCAAAAGAGTTTATGCGGTATATAAAAACCCTTCCAATGAAGACTTGGTATTCTACGTTACCAACACAACAAATCAATGACCCACCAATATGCGGCAGTGAAGTATTAAATGTCCTTGACTCTATTTCAGCATCTAGAAAACCACCTCATATTGTCGTTAATGACTACACTAGTAATCGCTTTTTAGAGAGAGAAAGAGTTTTACAATAACATGATTGATATTTGGGGGAGATCTTTGAAACCCAAACCCGATGACACTGCAACCGGTGATATAACAAAAAAAATTAAAGATGAAATCGCTGAGACGTTGAACTTAACAAGTGTTGACCCGAATGAAATAGTTGTATTTCAAGACAAACAGGGTAAATTGAAATCTAGTAATATCTCTCTGGATGATATTTTAGTTAAACAACAAAACGCAATCGAGGATACTATCGCGTTATTTTCCGATCAGGGTAAACTCAAACCGGGTGTACTTTTTTCGACGATTACAGATCAATTTAAAACTCTCAACGATTCTGCGTTAGAACTAGTAACACTTCAATCTAAAACCGAAGAACACATAAAACAGTTTACCGCATTTCGTAGAAATATCATTGATAAATTTATTGGAACTACATTCGATAAAATTGAACTAAAACTCCCTGATATTAAAAAATCCATCGATGAGACGAAAACTTCCATCGAAGGCATCAAAGGTGATCTTTCGAGGATGATAACAGCCATTGAAAAAACAAAAATTCCTCATGAGAAAACCAACAACGTAGTATACACAATCCAACACGGATCATTTGAGTGGACACCTACAAACAACACATTAGATATCACTGCAACCGTTAAGGGTATTTATCGATTAACACTAGTAACACCATCGTCTCAATTTAATATTTCATCGTCCAGTTCATCTGGGGTCAATAATACGATTTCAACGATCATCGACAAGAATACAACTGAAAAGTTCACAATCACATCTACTGATAAACATTTGGTTAGGGTCTCAACAACGTGGTTTGTGGAATTCGTAGCGAATTTAAGTAAATCGTAATTGAAAACGATAGCATATTTAAAATAAAAATGATTTCATCATCGCAATATCGCTATGATCAGGTCAGAGAGTATCAAACTAGACTCAAAACCTTGTCTGAGGAGTATGAATTGAAAATTAAAAAATATCGCAGGAGAATTACCGCAATTGATGTTACTGTGTATTCAGTGAGTGGTGTAATCACCGGAGCCGGTATTATACTGTCTTCAGTGACAATGATGGCTCCGATAGCTGTTCCAATTTGCATTTCTGCGGCAACAACAATCGCTGGAATTATTTCAATAATCACAAAAAAAATATCCTCATGCAGCCAACGGAAACTACAAGACTACATAATTCAATTTCATGTTGTGTCCACTGCATACTCGCAATTATCCTCATTGATATCGTCATCGCTCGATGATACAATTATATCAGAGAGTGAGTTTTCAGCGATGGTAGATATATATGATTCTGCGATGTCAAAATTAGAAGTACAAAAACATGAGCATAATAACAATGACAACACAGATGGAATTACTTCAACAAATAGTGGAGAACACAAACCCAGTACAAACAAGCATGATCTCAATAACCTCAACGAATCCAGAATTCAGTGTGAATTTCCCCTCTCCGGTCCCAGTGAAGGAAATCGCGCTAGCAAAATTACGAGTATACCACAGTTGGCCAAATATTAGGTCAAAATCATTTGGTGGTCAACAACCCAATAATTCACTGGTATTTGCAAATAAGAATAAACCCGACGGTACCCCAGACTGGAATGTTGTTTCCATACCAACCGGATCATATCAAATTGAACAAATCAATGATGAATTCGCGCGTAGAATAAAATCGGTTACTGGAAAAGAATCAAAAATAGCTATAACAGTTCATGTGCCGACACTATCATCTGCCATTGAAATAAGCACAGAAGGATACGTCGTAGATATCTATCAGAGTTCTATTAGAACCGTACTAGGATGGCCTGAATTACCACCCGGTGGAAAAACCGTTAAATTACCAGAACCACAAAAAACCGATTATATCACAGACAGGATAAAATCTGATAATCCAATAAAAAGCTATAGATATTATGATAAGTCATATTTTTTCATTAGAGTAGAATATGATGAAAGAGCACGACTTATTCATCATCTTGCTAACCGGGATAAAATCACTGAAAATTTCACAGCTTTCAATAACGATATTTTGTTGTTGTTTATATCACTTAGATCCGGCACTCTCACCCGAGATGAATTTATTAGTGTCGTAGAAACATGTAACAAAATCATCAATGACATGGAAACATTTCATTCACAAATTATTCAAGAAGTATTAGGTGACAGTAGTCCTAAAACAAGAGATTTATTTGCAATAGAATATAGGATCCGCATAGGAGATATTCCAACATTCAAACTTCCAGGATATAATATCTCAGAACTACAAAAATCTCTCGATGATGCCATCGATGAAGGTTTCAAAAAAATCCATGATACGTGGAAAAAAACACCATCACAACCACAAACAACTATCCTGACCCATAATAATGACCCAGATGGTGGTGGTAGGCATATTGCTCCGTTCAATGTGAATATTTCAACGGTGATTGCGCTCAATTTAGTATGTGATGTAATCGAAGGAAGCTATCAAATAAATTTAGAACGATCAAATCAAGCTCAGCAGGGATATATTCTTTATTCATTTGCACCAACAGCTCCTCCAGGGTTTTTAATAATTGAGTCCCCGGTGAATCCAGTCTATATGCGATGTCATAATAATTCATTAACCAGAATTAATTTCAAACTCACTGACCAGTCTAATAATCTGATTGATTTACAAGAGGAGGTTTTACAAATTAGTCTGTTTGTGAAATCCTAAGGATTTTCGCCCCCCCCCCCCCAGACAAGGTCTGGAACACGATATCGTATCGGACTGGATCAAATATTCGGTTAACCCATAGCAGCAGAGAGGGTGAGTGACAACGATGTTGTAGTCCCTTTTTCCCAAAAAATGTAATAGTTGAAAAGTTTTTGATTTCATTAATTTCATTGATTTTTTCATAATTTTTTTTTGGACCTAATCCATGATTCACACACACATTTGGGACCTGATGTCATTGACTTTTGGGTCTGATGTCATTGGTTTCATTGATTTTAAGCGTGATTTCAGTGAAAACTTGTCTAAAAATGTTGTCCGATACACCCTCTCTGCTGCTACATTAGACAAGATATTGGCTGAGGTTGCAAGCCAAGAGCGGCAATTTTGAAGTCCAGTCCTCTCCTCCAATGGCGTTTCCAGTCATCGCTGTCTATTGTTTCGACACTTTTGAGAGTGGGTGCTCGTTTTTACAGTTTCTTTTAGGTTGCTGTCACGGTCCGCTTTGCATGCATTTTTAAGAATTTTAAGAATATCATCTTCAAAGGATAGTGTTTTCTTCCTTCCCCCTTTACCACGTCCAGGTTGTTCAATCATGGAATGAAATTTGATATTATTGATCCAACCACACCAAATATTTTCCTGTGCGTAGCTTGTAATAACATATTCAATCCTTGCTCTGGCATTTGGGTTTGCACTTTGCACAATGGTGGACATGTGTGTTGACTGCAATGATGTTGCCATAGTTTCGACTGTCGCTTCTTGCCCTGGCACTTGCATTGGTATGCTTGCGCACAGTGTACTTATACATTCCGTGGTGTTGTTATTTCGACAGACCTTTTTTGCACAGTCAATAGCGCTTGTCGCTACTTTTCTTACTCCAGATTTTGTATCGACGAGTGGCACCAGTGCAATACCTTTCTTTTAATAGATGAATACCAATCTTGTCCTAGAGGCATTGGCTTTCTAGAACTATTTCTGGGACAGATTTTGTCAATCTAAAGTATTTTGAATATTCGTCTCATGTATATAACATTTTTTCAAAACTCATGGCTTTTGCTGCGCATGTACTAACTTGCCAATACATTTTTATGCTGACCTAGGATACTCACACACACGCACGCACATATGTCATGTAAGCTAACAAATCCTCCATGATAAAAGTAAATCAAGAGAATGACAGCCTTTGTGCATACGGTCGTTACAACGGCTGAGTAGACAACCTTATCGATGGTAGAAGCGATAGATTCAACAAGCACTCTACTATCCTTCTAAATTATGTACCCCATTTGATGGATATTGCCATCGGGGTTTAATGTGTCTGTGTCGTGAAAAGTTATTAAAGAGGCACATGCCTCATGCTGCATCTCTTTCTGCGAGATTATCTGTGCCGAACTTGCGCTCGCGGTCTACACAAGTGAAAAGCTAGCTACAATTGTAAGCCAGGAAGAAAAATAAAACTCGCAGTCTAGCTATCACGTCTTGGTCCAGTCTACCAAGGAAGTGAATACGTCTAGACGTTAGTTTGTCGCTATGTGGCTCCATTTTTTCTTTACAAATCTGCTAGAAAAGAATTGTTCCAATTTTTCCCCGATAGGATGTGATGGCGAAGCACATGCACACGTAAAAGCCGAGCTCAAGCTCTATCACTGTGTTTCAATCATTGATGCTTGAAGCTGACTTGCTCGGCTCGACATTGAATGATATGCAATGTTGTTCTTTTCCGCTTTTTATCAGGTATTCTGAGAATGTCCATGCCTTGGTCACAATGTTGCACTGGCATTGAACTAAAATAGTTTTCAATTGCCGCATTACCCATATGGCGCCGACATCACATCCTTGTGTCCTTGCACAAGGCTTGCAGTGCTGAAAGACTGAAGCTCAACACTGGCAGCTGCCTGCGAAAGCACAACACGTTTGGATTTTGTCCGTGCACAGAAAGCGCAGCACAATGTTTATACATTCAAGTGTATCGGCAGTGCGAAATCCTAGAACATACACAGTTGTGTTTCTTTTTATTATGCTTTTCTAGCTCTCCGGACCATCATATTCAGCATTGTTGTTAGCACCACCAAGCGAATTTCTGGTCTCCAGTCCTCAATGGGGCAAGGTGGCGCTCCGTTTTGACTTCTTCAAGTTACTAGCAAAGCGTTGTGGCATTGCACCTGGTATATGCTAGTAACAAAAACGGTAACTCCTTCAAGATCTCTTGTGTAGCAACGATGCGATTCCATGTCTATGCTTTAGTTGTCTACACATAGAATACGCGCTCGAAAAACAGTGCAATGACGTATGAAAATTTCAAAGTCAGTTCTCTTTACGGCCCTTTCGCACAGATCTGTGTTGCTACCGTTGACGGGTGTGACATACATATGAATGTTACCAATACGATCTACTTTTGTGTGGGCATAACAATCTACGTATAAGGTATTCAGACTGTGGTGGTTAGGACGACACGATACAGCTTACATGATATGATCTCTCCCTGCCTTTGCTAGGGCAGCACCACAAAGATCTCCAACTGTTTCGGCACATCTGGCAAAATGGTGTACAAAACTTATTCCACATCCACGAAGACCGTGTCGGCGCACAACTCCCAGTAAGCTTTGAAAGCGTGAGACAGTTTTGTTACGAGTGCACCCGTCTACCTGTACATCGGATACAGAAACGTTTTGCGTTGTTGTTCGTTAGTGCAGTCAACATAGTCTTCTAATTACACACCAAAGATATACAGCACATCGCGGGCACTAATGTTCGATAAGACATAGTTGCGAACGGTTTATCAGAGATGGTGCCAATATAGGTGCTAAAAAGAAACATGCCCCTCAATGCTGTCTATGTTGTCCGGAAATTCCTCTATGCATGGCGTCTGCGGTGTCCCTCTTTTGCTGCTTGCCTTCTATTTGCTTTGCACTAGATTATTGCACCAGGGTCTTATTGTCGAGCACGCCTGAAAAGTCGCCGGTGTAGTTTATAGATTGAAGTTCAAAGCTTTTGTATAGCAGCTTTCGTTCGAAACTAAGGAGCGTAACCAGCAACTGTTTCCATATTAGCAGATTTTCGTGCTACCAAAAGCAAGGCAGATACAATATCGGCTTTGGAGCACAACTACATTTAATACTAGGGCATAACCGACTTTTGATCCGAAAATCGGATTCCACCGGATAGTATGAACTTCCGATTAATCGGAGTCGGACAAGGCAGGAATGACCGATTCGGATAATAAAAATAATAAAGTTGAATTTCTATAGCACCGTGTCACTGCGTGTCATTCGATAGTGCGTTAATAAAGTTAAATAAGAAGTCAGAAAAGTCCAATATGGTCAACACAACCACGCTGTGAGACAATCTATTTGAACCGACGGGTAAAAACCGGAAATGATGCCGGATATGGTAAAGTACTTAGTAACATGCTAGACACGGCAAAATCAGTTACCAGAAACCCGGAAACGGAAGATGAAATTTTTTAGAAAAAAAATACGGATTTAGCATTTCCGATTAATCAAATGGTATCCGGAATCGGAAAAATTTCATGCCCAAAATCCGGAATCGGAAATCGGTAGAAAAATGCTAATCGGTTATGCCCTATTTAATACGCTCTGTTAGTATTATTATTAGTAGTAGTAGTAGAAGTTGTAGTGGTAATAGTAGCTTTAGTAATACTAATAATAATTCTGAGGACTATGTATAGAGCCTAATCTTTAGAAGCTCTAAGCGCTTTACAACATCTATAATGATATGACTACCAAAAAAAACACAACATGAAATTAGAAAACATAAACACATTCTGAAGATATTTAAGGTAGGAAACCGTATTACGTCTTTATGTGTGTTGTTATACTCGAAAAAGTGAGTTTTAAGAGCACTCTGGAAAGGGATCACTGTGTCTTTGTGTCTAACTTCAATGGGCAATACATTCTACGTTTCTGGGCCCTGGGACGCAAAAGAACGTTGTAAATAGTTGAAAGAAAGGTAGGTGAAAAACCACGCTAACTCAATCAAACAGATATGCTGTAGGTATTACCAACTGGACTGCAAAGCCGTGCTTCTCAACGAGTACCAACAAAACGACACAGATAGGGCCGGGGAAAAGGAGGGCACTACCTTGAATTATGCGCCGAAGGTTACACTTGCAAAACTCGTCAATAAATCTCTTCCCAGAACAATTATGATCACGCATTGCCAACATCTAACTTATGTTAGAACCTTTCATTGTTTATAGGAGTATATATTTGGCTAGAAGTCTCATTTAATATATATTTTAATATAGAAGTTTGTTCACTAATGACTTACTTCTTTAATATTTCCGTGGAAACGTTGTCAGAAGCGGACTATTAACCAACGAGTTGGTTCGCTGGCCTTTGCTGCTTTAAGACGTTTTCTAGATGATCGAGGTTTGTTACTCTTTGCCTGCAAATAAAATTCAATGGATGTGTGCGTTTCATTTGCTCTATATAAAAATGAGCATGGGCAACATAAGTGTAAAAATACAATTCTTCATGCACCCAAATACTTCTAAATCATTTCCAATGTAAATTTCATAAATTTTACAATGCGATTTCATTAAGTAGGAAACGTTTTAATTGAGCAAGATGTACTGGCTCGAAATACCTTGGATTCTGAACTTAAAATTTTTAATATCCCGTTATAACATTTGTACTATCAGTGTGAGGTGTGTATTTGCTTTGTTGACCAGAAATATGGTTCGGCTAAGACTATCACTCGTGACTTTAGTTCAAGTGAATTCTAAACACGATTACATTTAATTAGTCATGGCAAAGGTTACCAACACGTTTAAAATTTTAAATTTAAAAAAAAATATTAAAGATGAACCAATGTTTTGGTCACAGCGCCAAAACGCACCTCTTTTCTGTGAGCATTAATTTGCAAGAAGCAGTCATCTTTTTTTCAGCCATTAACGGACGGGCCTACGGCAATTTGGAAGGACTTAAGGTGTGCGCCGGGAATCGCGTGGAATGGCATGTGTTTAGCGTTGGAGAATCGGAGGGAGTACATGGCGCAACGTTTCTAGGCAACAACGTGATGATTTCTAAAGTCCATCGGGACAGCCAGCTCGTGATGTCAGGGCTGTCTTTTACTGCGTTAATGCACGTGCAGAATCTAGGTGAGTCTGGCATAAATATTGATAATGTAGCATTTGGAAAGCTCTTCATTTCTCATTGTCAACCTAGAATTTAAGAATGTAGTTTACAGTATTTATTTCAAAAATTTATCACATATTATTGTGTGAAATCCATTATACAATGATCGATACAGAAATTAATGCCAACTCACATAGGACACCTATGCTAGGTCAACGTTAGCAAATAATCGCATGGTCGGAGTTGAGTATATGAAGTATGTACAACGTAGAACCATTCCTCAATTATCGACGTCGGATGGGTCAACGTCGTTCTGAGGTTGTAATGCCGACGTTGGGATATATGTGTTGGTCCAAAGTTTGGCCACGTTGGACTAAATTTTATATTTCCTCCTATAAAATGAATCATTTGGCTCCCCTTCCAATTTGATCTGTAGAACACGTACGAGACACAGAGTGTATGTTTTGAAGGTTCAGCGTGTGGTCGTTTTTTTATAGTTTATATTTCTTTTTGAACATTTACTCTACGTTTATTATTAGTTTTCAACGTCGGCTCAACATGCTTAAATGACGTAGGCTCAACGTCATTTTGTTCACAGGCTATCTGTTGGGCCAATGTGTTGGGCCGCGTTAGTTCTATGGATCATCTTATAATTGTGACGCTGGGCCGTTAGAGGATCATTGACCCAACACGTTGACCCAACGTCATTAGCCACTCAAGGCTGACAGTGATGCAACATTGATTCAATGTGGGTGTGCTATGGTGATTTTTTCGTACCGCACATTGTTTCTGTATAAGCATTCAGAGACTTATCAAAATTATGTCAATTCCTTCATTGTTTAGAACGCTTTGCATAATCATGGTGCAAAGTAACCGTAGAGACAAAGTTGCTGATAAAGTCTTTCAATTATTAATAAGTATTTGTAAGTGCTGCTTCTGGATAATTGAAACTTCTCCACCAGTTTTCATGTTTACCAAAGCGTTTTAATGATTAAGTCTAGACTAAAGACATTTCCTTGATTAACTTTAAGTCAGTCTTAAATATATCCAATCAGATGGCTCGATCCCATACAACTTTAGATATTAAGTAACATTCTGTTAGGATTTACGATTAACTCTAATCAAGGTAGAGAACTTACTAAAGACCAATATCTTTTCAGAAAATCCATACCACGTAGAAAATCCAATGATATTTCAAGAATTAATTATAGTTCAATTTCAGTTGCTTCTGTTATACGATTGTTCAAATTCCGAAGGTTGGGCATTGTCCCTAACTCGCTCGTTATTGAGATAAAATTAAGTCAGACCTGTGATGGTAGATTTTCTGTTATGCAGGACGCTGGGGTATAATTTGTCACAATAACGACCACTTTGAGAAGGGAATGAAGGCACTGTATGATGCGGAAGCGTGTGGAAGTTCTTACACGCCGTACATACCCAGTTCAGGGACAATCCGGAGATATTACATCGGAGCAATAGAGACGAACTGGAATTATGCATCCATTGCAACCAATCCTTTAACGGGAAAGAACTTGTCAGATACAAACCAGTAACTAACTAACTCTGTCTCTCTCTCTCTCTCTCTCTCTCTCTCTCTCTCTCTCTCTCTCTCTCTCTCTCTCCGGATTTACTGTTAGTGTGTCTTTGAATATTGCGCTTCACTCTACAATTCAGCAGCAATGGCCACACCCACCCACCCACCCATCACCTTCCCTGCTCCTATGTTTGGCATCTGGCACGTGGCTCATGACAAAGGATAAAATCTCTGCAGTATACTATGAACTATCTTCCCTATCAATGAGTCAACCAATTTTCATTTTTCTTATCTACCTACATACATACATACATACATACATACGTACGTACGTACGTACATACATACATACATACATACATACATACATACATACATACATACATACATACATACATACATACATACATACATACATACATACATACATACAAGGTATTGTACCAATTAGATCTGATGTGTGGTGCCTAACAGATTTGATGTGTTGTATCCAATAAATCTGAAGTGTTATATTCAATGCTTGTACCAAACTGACCTGAAGTATTGTAGATCTGAAGTGTTGTACCAAACAGATTTGAATTTTTGTATCCAAATCTGAATTGTAGTTCCAAATAGATCTGAAGTTTTGTACCCAATAGATATCAATGCTCTTAAAACTAACCGAACACACTGAATAAATAAAACTAACAAGTGTATTTTACAATTTAATTTTATCAAATTTTCAGCCTATCAATGACGGCCATTCTTAGAATCTAGGAATTGTTAACATATCCGTACACACACACACACACACACACACACACACACACACACACACACACACACACACTTAACGGATAAGACAATGTTATTCCGTCTGTAGTCACAATGGGAGTGATGAAAGTTCAAGTTCTACATTTTTTCATCAATATACCATAAAGATACTAAAATGATTAAAACTAGTTTTAAGCTTCAATTATGTTATGTAGCCTTTCATTGCATTAAATCAACAATCTGGTTCACTAAAATGCATCTTGTTTGAAAAGAAACTGGAGCCTTGAGTGGTCAATAAGCAAATATAATCTAATACAAATATATTTGACTGAAATAGTGAGTCCCAATATCTCAAATTAATTATACATCAAATGTCTATAGATGTTTTACAGTGTGTTTCTACTCTTTGTTGCAGACGCTTTTGAGAATTTAACAAAGATCTTCATTTCCGGACATCTTATTCAATTATTTAATGTTTTATTTCAGATCTGGCAATCTGTATATTCGTCATGATGAAAAACACATTGGTACAACCTATTATAAGGTTCAATATTCAGAATTCACCGACTCATCTTTCACCTTCGTCAAGAAACGGAAGCCAGAGGAACTCCATCTGGGAATTATGGGACCGTTTATCAAAGCGGAAGTAGGAGACACGATTGAAGTAATGTTTAAAAATTTCGCTACAAGAGACTACTCGATTCATCCACAGGGTCTTCTCTACAACAAAAGCAACGAAGGAATGATCTACAATGATGGAACAGATGATGACAGGGGAGATGGTGCCGTATCCCCGGGGCAGACATACACTTATCGTTGGAAGGTACCGCCCTCATCTGGTCCTGGTGAAAATGACCCTAACTGTATGGGCTCCATCTACCATTCTGGTACAAACCCAGTTCGGGATACCAATTCGGGGCTAGTGGGTCCACTTGTTATATGCCGCAAAGGGGTGCTTACATATGATGGACAGCGGAAAGACCATGTAGGATCGGAATTCGCACTCCTCTTCAGTGTCCTGGATGAAAATCGGAGTTGGTACCTTTCAAAGAACAAGCAAAACTTTGCACCGTTGGCAAATGAGCAAGATGATACATTTATCGAGAGCAACCTTAAATCTGCAATTAATGGATATCTTTTTGGAAATATACCCAACTTAAACGCTAGTGTTGGTGAAAATATAGCTTGGTATATCATGGCCCTAGGAACAGACGATGACATTCATACAGCTCATTTCCACGGGCATACATTTATTCATCGAGCATCTCGTGCGCATACAGGCGACGTGATAGAAGTATTTCCGGGAACTTACGAAACTGTTGAAATTTTCGCTGACAACCCTGGTACTTGGCTTTTGCATTGTCATGTTGGGAAACACACAATAAAAGGGATGATTGCATTATACACCATAAAATAGAAAGCCAGAAATTTGAGTAAGAATTTGTTTTCCATATTTTTAGTAGTAGAAGAAAATACACGATTTTCCGCTTAAGTTCTGATTGTCCTACTCGATCATCATAGTTTAACTTGGTTCAGTCTTGCTGAGTAGCTTTCTAGTGTATCCACTCAGGTAGTGAATATGTGTAAAGAATTACCCTCGTGATCTCCGTTTACAGGATAACGTATATTATATTTCTTTCTAAGCGTTTATATTTGCAAAATGGATACAAATCATCCGTCAAATATGGCTTGCGTTACTGAAACGTTTACTAAAATTGAGTGCAATTGTCAAAGTCTTCGCAAATACCACCTCATTCATTTTCTCAGAAAGCGTTTGGTTGTCAAGGCCTTTCGAATTTATTCAGACTAAAAACCCCAGTTATAACACGCAATCGTTACTAAGAAATATGGAAAGCTAACTGATCAAGACTGCCTCACCAAAGAATGTTATGACGACAAAACATTTGTGGTATTAAAACATGATTTAGGCATTTGTTGTCATTAAAACAAATCTGGAATAAAATATGTATATATATATATATGGTTACCTTGTCTTTTTACTCATTATTTACACAATGTGATATTAAAATGTCACTCTTATTAGACAGCTTTGTTTTAATACTTTTTTTATTTTCTTAAATAAAGCTCACATATTTAAACGTTGCCTTGAATGCACCATTGCTCATGATATCAAGATGAAGTTGGCAATATAATTTTTTATTCATTAATGTAATGTTTGACAAGCAGAACTATTCACATTGCTTACTTATGTACTGAACTACTTACTATTCCTAGGGCTGTCAAGAAAATCATGGGTAGTTGGACACACGGTACTAACTGTACGGAAAAATGGGAACCAGCCTGGAAATGGCTGAACATACAACAGGGTATATACGGGCCTGGCTGGCCAGGATTGGCTAATAATTTAAGTTATCTTTACGGACAAAGAATCATTTGAAGTATATCCTTGTTATTAGTGAACATGTTTTGAGAGACATTGTTTTCATGATCGAAGACCAGTCCTTTAACAGTCTTGAGTTTAAAACACCCATTTTCAAAATTAACACCTGGCTCTTTGGTGCGGAATTGAAAGCAAATTTTAGATTATTGCATTTTTATATCATGATGATTGTATTGGCCTAATAAGACATAATATTTTAGTAAAAGTAATAAAATTGAAATTTGTTTTAATTTGTAATAAAAGTAAGTTTTCATTAAATTATATTGAAAGTAAATTTCTGCTAAAAATACTGACATTAATTTCATTTAATTCTGTATTACAACTGTATCCTATTTTAATAAAGATCATGCCCTTATTATCTAAGGCAAAACTTTCTTGCACTATACAGTTCTCTTGGATCATAAAGTCAGCAAATATAACACTCGGTAAATTGTGAAAGTTACGGGACTAACAAATTGCAAGATTTCTAATGACGTAGGTAGACCCAAACGGTAGTTTGTAAGAAACGATGAAGCCTCACTTTGAGATTCTGTCGTAAGAACTATATATAAGACCATATTTTACAGTGTCCTAAGAATTAGTCCGTTTCGTCGGAACTCAAAGGAGACTTGTATCGTTGAAGATAAAATACCAACTGTGTAAACTTTTCTATATAGTATAGGAATTTTTATTGTTAAGATGTTGAAGTAAGAGTTCAATATAAGATCTGTACATTTACAACATTGTCTTATCTTATAATTTCTTTACTATTTTTTAATATAATGTATTGGAAAAATTAATTGTTTGAATAATTTATATTTACTTGTATTATATTATTGATTATTGTAAAATACAACGTTCGCTACCAACTTCAAGCTCATTAATAATTAATTCAGAAAAAAAAAATACTCGTTAAATAATACAGTTTAATATGTTTGTATTTTAAATTAAATTCAGTAAAATAAATTTATACTAAATGATTGCGGTAGTAGTCTGAAATATTGAACTTTAGATTCTTTAGCTACCGTGCTTTTATTCCATATTTAATTATCTGTATTATGTTCTAAAAAGCGTACAAATGTATGATGTTGGTAAGTAAAGGAATATCGTAGTTTTTACATGTACCACCGCATCGCCAAAATCCACACAATGTAACTTTATCTACATCGTTATGAGTTACACTTCTTTTTAGAGCTCTCTCTCTCTCTCTCTCTCTCTCTCTCTCTCTCACTCTCTCTCTCTCCATGGGCAAAGACATTCCTTATGAGTAATTCCTTCTCTTAGCAAGAAATAAGACGAAGATTATTACATGATACAAAATGGTTTCATAACAGGTTTACTATGGGAATTTAATTAGTACCGTGAGTCCCGTGCAGACCATTAGCGGCTACAGTGGAGAATAAAGTCATTCGTGTAGTTAAATCAATCAAACCTATATCTGGGAAACTTCAAAATGCAACTAACAACATTCCCGAGGACTGCCGTGTTATTCAAAAACATTAGTGTTGGTCATGCAAGCGGATTGAAAGACAGGAGTAGGCGGATTTAGTCTGCAACATTTTTTAATTAAAGGTGAAAAGGGTATAAAATGGTCATAAAATGTCACTAATAAAATAGTAAAAAAAACATAACAATAATTTTAAATTAATATTGTATGTTTAAAATAAATGAGAGCACATTATACGTATGTTAATAAAGATTATCTCAAACAGTTTTGCTATGATACTTAAGGTTCAGATAATTAACAATTCTTACTTTTTAAAAAAAAAAAAGAGGATAAACTAGCGTGAATCGAAAGTGGTATAACAATATACATGCAAATTACACAAGCAAGCTAGAAAAAGATTTCCCTACCAAAGGGTCAAGATGTTTATATCGTCTGATCATTTCAAAACTTATAAATTTTTATTACACTTCATGATATGACGGCCACTGTTTATTTACTAGGACAATGCTGTCAACCGTCTATGTGATCCACATCTGTACATACATCACCTAGACGCAAGGCATCAGAATACGATGCTTCTGTTGATAACCACTCTGAATCATAAAGCAAAGTCAGAATCTTAATTATGTTGACCATTCTGAATCATAAAAGCAAAGTCAGAATCTTAATTATGTTGACCATTCTGAATCATAAAAGCAAAGTCAGAATCTTAATTATGTTGACCATTCTGAATCATAAAAGCAAAGTCAGAATCTGAATTATGTTGACCATTCTGAATCATAAAAGCAAAGTCAGAATCTTAATTATGTTGACCGTTCTGAATCATAAAAGCAAAGACAGAATCTTAATTATGTTGACCATTCTGAATCATAAAAGCAAAGTCAGAATCTTAATTATGTTGACCATTCTGAATCATAAAAGCAAAGACAGAATCTTAATTATGTTGCTGACCATTCTGAATCGTAAAAGCAAAGTCAGAATCTTAATTATGTTGACCATTCTGAATCATAAAAGCAAAGTCAGAATCTTAATTATGTTGACCATTCTGAATCATAAAAGCAAAGTCAGAATCTTAATTATGTTGTTGACCATTCTGAATCATAAAAGCAAAGTCAGAATCTTAATTATGTTGTTGACCATTCTGAATCATAAAAGCAAAGTCAGAATCTTAATTATGTTGTTGACCATTCTGAATCATAAAAGCAAAGTCAGAATCTTAATTATGTTGTTGACCATTCTGAATCATAAAAGCAAAGACAGAATCTTATGTTGTTGACCATTCTGAATCATAAAAGCAAAGTCAGAATCTTAATTATGTTGACCATTCTGAATCATAAAAGCAAAGACAGAATCTTAATTATGTTGACCATTCTGAATTATAAAAGCAAAGTCAGAATCTTAATTATGTTGACCATTCTGAATTATAAAAGCAAAGTCAGAATCTTAATTATGTTGACCATTCTGAATCGTAAAAGCAAAGTTAGAATCTTAATTATGTTGACCATTCTGAATCATAAAAGCAAAGTCAGAATCTTAATTATGTTGACCATTCTGAATCATAAAAGCAAAGTCAGAATCTTAATTATGTTATTGACCATTCTGAATCATAAAAGCAAAGTCAGAATCTTAATTATGTTGTTGACCATTCTGAATCATAAAAGCAAAGTCAGAATCTTAATTATGTTGTTGACCATTCTGAATCATAAAAGCAAAGTCAGAATCTTAATTATGTTGTTGACCATTCTGAATCATAGAATGAAAGTAGCAATCTTTTTTATGTTTGATGACCATTCAGAATCATAAAAGCAAAGTCAGAATCTTAATTATGTTGTTGACAATTCTGAATCATAAAAGCAAAGTCAGAATCTTAATTATGTTGACCATTTTGAATCATAAAAGCAAAGATAGAATCTTAATTATGTTGTTGACCATTCTGAATCATAAAAGCAAAGTCAGAATCTTAATTATGTTGACCATTCTGAATCATAAAAGCAAAGTCAGAATCTGAATTATGTTGTTGACCATTCTGAATCATAAAAGCAAAGACAGAATCTTAATTATGTTCACCATTCTGAATTATAAAAGCAAAGTCAGACTCTTAATTATGTTGACCATTCTGAATTATAAAAGCAAAGTCAGAATCTTAATTATGTTGACCATTCTGAATCGTAAAAGCAAAGTCAGAATCTTAATTATGTTGACCGTTCTGAATCATAAAAGCAAAGACAGAATCTTAATTATGTTGACCATTCTGAATCATAAAAGCAAAGACAGAATCTTAATTATGTTGTTGACCATTCTGAATCATAAAAGCAAAGACAGAATCTTAATTATGTTGTTGACCATTCTGAATCATAGAATGAAAGTAGCAATCTTTTTTATGTTTGATGACCATTCTGAATCATAAAAGCAAAGTCAGAATCTTAATTATGTTGACCATTCTGAATCATAAAAGCAAAGACAGAATCTTAATTAAGTCGTTGACCATTCTGAATCATAAAAGCAGTCAGAATCTTAACTATGTTGACCATTCTGAATCATAAAAGCAAAGACAGAATCTTAATTATGTTGTTGACCATTCTGAATCATAAAAGCAAAGACAGAATCTTAATTATGTTGACCATTCTGAATTATAAAAGCAAAGTCAGAATCTTAATTATGTTGACCATTCTGAATTATAAAAGCAAAGTCAGAATCTTAATTATGTTGACCATTCTGAATCATAAAAGCAAAGACAGAATCTTAATTATGTTGACCATTCTGAATTATAAAAGCAAAGACAGAATCTTAATTATGTTGTTGACCATTCTGAATCATAAAAGCAAAGTCAGAATCTTAATTATGTTGACCATTCTGAATCATAAAAGCAAAGTCAGAATCTTAATTATGTTGTTGACCATTCTGAATCATAAAAGCAAAGACAGAATCTTAATTATGTTGACCATTCTGAATCATAAAAGCAAAGACAGAATCTTAATTGTGTTGTTGACCATTCTGAATCATAGAATGAAAGTAGCAATCTTTTTTATGTTTGATGACCATTTTGAATCATAAAAGGAAAGTCAGAATTTTATTTATGGTTGATTTTTGCATATTTTTTTTATTTTAATTATGATATTAGCACAAATCATAAATAAATAAAAGTATGTTGTAAATATTAGAAATGTGTTATTTCTTAAAAACAAGATATAAGTTACTACCCATTTACAGTGGTGAAGGAAATTTTGTCTTTTATAGTTTAAAATACATTAATTTAGATAACTTCTTAATGTGGTTTCATTAATTATTATTTTCTGATTCAAATAAGAGAAACAAATTCTAGGATAATACAAATAAAACACAGTGCATGTAACCTCCTCGAGGTAGGAAACGAATTAGTGTTTAATTGTGTATTGAATTTGGCCGATGAAATTGTAAAAGGAAATGTCGAATAATTTTTAGAGGTGAGTAATCAAATGGAAGGAAAAAGCATCGCTTACATATTACACAAGTACGTAGAAGTGGTGGAATGGGTCGGAGTGAGGTAGGAGAAATTGGGCTGGGCCGTCCCTCCGTGACAGAGTATCCCCTCTTGTAAATCCATCACTGAATCTGTCTTGTTCAGGCCTGACACAGTTGTGAGATGTTTTCTGAAACCATCATGTTGCTAAAGCTGTCCCAGAATCAATGAAGAATGTTACATTTAAAAACCTCTAAATAATATACAAGTGGCTACTCGTTTTTAGGTCTATTGTAGATGCTGTTAACAACAACTTCTAGTGTGAATATCAACCTGTCGCTTTTCCCGACCCAAATGTTGTTTGACAAAGTACCAATAAGTCTAGCGCAGTCATACTTTACTCCACATGTCAGTGCAAACGAATGTCCAAGTGCGAGCAAGGTAGCGAAGAAATTCACTTGAATCATCTGGGGCGTGGTTACCCCCTGATGGCGAAAAGGTCATGGACCAAAATGCTTAAATGGATGTCCAAATGACCAAGGCCACGAATAGTAAAGAATGCTGGAATGACCACAGGTACATAAGTCTGAAAGCTCAATATCCTTATTCAGCCTTGCAGACAGCCACAAGAGAAAAGTGTCCGAAAAGCTTAATATCGCCACATTAAAACAAAAGAATGTGAAACTAGCATTTGTCGAAGAACTGTGCATCAAGCTTGCTATGTACATCTTTATGTACATGATTTTTGAAAAAAATATTTTTAAAATTTATTCATGGATGAAAATGTGCATAATGTTTTTAATCAAATTTTGCCTCCTCGCCTAAGTCGGTTATGAGATTAGTACGTAGTATACGTAGCATATATAACAATTGAGCATATGCTGACAATTATTAATAATAATAATCTTAATTATAAGACTTAATTGCGCATCTGGATTAATTTCTCGTTGGTTGATGAGCTTTTTACGTTTCTGGAACGACTCAGTAAGTTCCTATTGGTTGGATTGGATCACATGAATAGACCAGTTCGACGCAAAATGATTAGTAAGTTCCCGCATGTCTTGATATTTAACTACGGTCATATTTTGTTCCAATCCTGCAATGCGGTTTTCGATAAATATCTTCCTTTTTGAAGTAACGGCAGCCTGCTCGAGGACAAACACTAATCAATGAAAATAACGTAAAAGACCTTCATGCCTAAATATTTGCTATTCAAAATAGACGTTTATTAAACATGATCTCCCGGGTTATTTGACGTAAGATAGTTTGAGTGCGACATATGTATCCTACTCAATCACTGATATTACACGTTTTAGACAATTTTAATAACGACAATTACAATGATATGAAATAAAATGAAAATGTCTTCAAAAAAAATATGACACCTTGGAAATTTTTTAATGATGTACCACTTGCTATAATGCGTCTTCGTAGGTTTTGGTTTCATAATTAAAACTGAGCTACATAGCTCTGTTATAGCGAAAACAATTATCGAATGAATGCATTTATCGATGCTTCTAATAAAAGGAAATTATATAGTCATGTTTCCTCTGCTTGCTTAGCTTTGCGACGATCCTTAGTGTGTGTGTGTGTGTGTGTGTGTGTGTGTGTGTGTGTGTGAGAGAGAGAGAGAGAGAGAGAGAGAGAGAGAGAGAGAGAGAGAGAGAGAGAGAGAGAGAGATGAGGATTTATAACGTAGCTTTAACAATTTTTCAGCATATCGCTACGATGACTGCACTGAGGAAGTTTATACTAATATCTAGCACTTGGGACATCATGCCGCAGACATGAATTATAATCTAAGTGTAATTTCATGAATGTATAGATTGTTTTGTTTTGGATCGCTTGTACAATGTATGTAAAACTTCATTATTTTTCTAACGTGCCCTATTCAATGTTCCATTGCACTACGTATTTCTACATTCTGTATTCTTTAATATTGAAGGCAAACAAACTTTATAAGTACAAGTCTGAGAAACCTTGTAACCAGAATGCTCCCTGTCAAACCTTGTCAAGCTCGTTTGACTTTATCAAGATTAGACTGGCAAAATAGTTTTTATTGTTAATTTATTTTAAAAGGATCGTCGTATTATACTGAAGATAAAAAATTCAAACAAACTGGTTTCTGTCATATTTGTTCGACCTCCGTTGACCTGTTTCTGAAATGTTTAAAAGTTTCTAACTATCGGATTTGTAAAGGTTGCCTTGATCTATGGCAATTCTTCATTTCTATGAAACATTTATGGCTTAAATCTTACACTGGTCTGTGTCATGTTTCGAAAATTATGGTTAATATTGGCAAGGTGGTTTTTGAGAAAAAGTCGAGAAAAGCAGGAGTTGACGGATGGATGACGACAAACTCAGTGCCATGCCAACAATTATCTCTACTTCAAGTCTAAGTGGCCAAAAGACAAAAATGTATCGTAATGGAAACTTTATTCGACAACCTGTATATCACAATAATGGTATCAATGTGGGTAGGGGTGTATCGTATTATTAAATTATCAATGATCAAATCACTATGATTTGTATGCTGAATCTTCCAATGCGACCTATCACATCTCACATCACAATGTTTTTCAAACTTTTTGTAGAGAATTATTTCGTGTAAGAAGATGACACTTTCGTTCCTCAATACTTTCAAACTATAGGTAGAACGAACAATCTCGGGCATTTCATTTCAACAGTGATTTTCATATTCACGGTTTTCTTGTGGTGGAGAGATGGAGGGTTACCATGCTACTGTTATGAGTTGTAAAGTTCGTAGTAAATCTGGTAATTGGCTCAGTTGTTGTAGTAGTGGTGGGGGTTGGAAGCACGTGAAAAACGTAGAAATCCGTAGTCACACATTGGAAAATGAATACCACGCCTACAAGAAATATGTACCAGTATTTCTCAGCTCCCTGCAATGATAGACAATAAGATAGTAGCAGAAGTAGATACACGATTATATATATATATATATATATATATATATATATATATATATATATATATATATATATATATATATATATATATATATATATATATATATATATATATATATATATATATATATATATATCAGTGTGTGTGTGTGTGTGTTTGTGTAGTAAGAGAGAGCGAGGGAGTGTGGATAAGTAGATGACAACAAATTTGTCTCTGAGAGACGCAGAGAGAGAGAGAGAGAGAGAGAGAGAGAGAGAAAACTGAATTTGTTAAATAGTTAAAAAATGTCCAAACACAGAAAATACTTACTAGATCTCCGCCTCTGTACCACCAGTTATGGAATAGATAATAATATAATATAATATAATATAATATAATATAATATAATATAATATAATATAATATAATATAATATAATACAATAAATACAATACAATACAATACAATATAATATAATATAATATAATATAATATAATATAATACAATTTAGAAATTTTTTAAATTGTACTCTACGGAGATTCGGACACAGGTCTATGGGTAAAACGCACCTATTTCCATGACTGAACGAACCAGCCCATATACAATAACGACTAAACACACAACGCCAAAAGGTGATGGTAAAAAGTCGGTAGTTTTTGTACTTGTGCGCAGCAGACACACTATCATGTCGACGAAGTAATCAATTCTCATCTGCTTAACACACTTATTATGGATTGCTGCAACATAAATCCAGGGTGTGACTGTGAAATAAGAAGCTGCAAGGTGAGTGAATCTAACAATATATTTATCAGAGAAATTATTAAAAAAATATCGACTTATATTATTTTATAAAATTGGAGTCTGAATCGTTATTAACAGCCCAACCTACTGCTATTAATTAACCAAATATTTTATCAAGCCCAATTCGATATCGTGTCCGAGGGTCATGTATATTTATCGTTATAAATCCATGAGGGATAGCCGAGCATGACTAAAGGAAAAAGAAATTTCAAAATTTGTTTATATCCTTATCGCCGTTGCACCAGGTTTGATGAATATTCCGTAGCGTGTATCAACGCCGTTGAACACTGCTAGGATATTACAGTTATCTCTGATAACCTTAGGTATTTGTGTATATCGCTGGGTAACATAAATCACATCACTGTACTTGTGTCGTCCGCGGGAAAATATCCTAGCGGGCTTTGCTGGTTTATAAAACGCATCTAGTATACAAAAAAAATTGTTAATAAACTAGTCAAAGTCGACACCTAATCGTCTTAGAAGTGGTGATAGATTATATAACACCTCACGGCGGATTGACGGAGTTTTCACAATCGGTTTATTTTTTCTAGTAGAGTATTCTAGTAGAGCTCGATATCTCGTTCCACCGCATTCGATACAAGTTTGATATTTTCCTCAGACACCTTTTTCCGCAATTTACACAGGGTTTCGGTCCTTGAGGAGCTCTATGCCACACCTTTACCATATGAGGTCCGCAAAATTATCGATAAGAATTTTTTCCACACGGGGTAATTAAAGTCTTGAGGTAGCCAAGTACATTTATTCACGTCTAAAATTGGATTCGGCATTATTATAATATATTTAAAGATTAAATGTTAATATACGTATATTCGAGAAGATTTACTAGCACTACAAAATCTTTATTGGAACTATTTTAACGATAGGATGATTATCGATCGTGAAAATAACAATAAACATTATTTACTCCCGCTGGATAAACTTCTAACATTCATGTTTCAGGATGACGAGATAGTACCAATAATTGGGAAGGAATCAACCAATTTAACATATTTTTCGATAATGAAAATTGGTAAAGAATTAAGGACAGAATTTAGAAATCGAGTTTACCTCCTAGATCTTTGTTGCGATCTTCTCGAGGAATTATTGAAACGACCTCTAACACAAGAAGAACTCGAGGGGATGGAAATACTCGACAGGATTAAAAATAATCCAGATTTAATAAAATGGGATGGATCAACCTCGAATATAGAAGTTTAACAAGATGGTAAACTAATAACCGTTGGAAAATGTTACGATTAAAATAGTGTATGAAAGTGTCAAAATTATATATTATTAAGAAAAATGACACTTTCCACAGCGATGATACAGATCATTGATCGTCGATTAAGACTTAACAGGTGATGTTTTTGATACCACATGATATTTTATAACATAATTATCGCCTTCTAGTTTGAATTCTGCTCCAAAACCTCTATAAATTAATTGAATGATCTCGATAACATCCTCCTCGGTAGGCTTATTTTGAACCTGTTTTAATTTGTGTGTCATCTTATTATTACTATATATTTTAAACAAATTATCCAGATCCCGATAATACTTATTTTGTGGAGATATTCATCAGCGGTTGGATGATGTTCTTTTTGTTTATAATGTTTCGTTTTTCTCTTTTCATAATACGTCAACAGCACCCGATATATATTTCCGCCGCAAATTTTACAGTTTTCAATATCACCTCGCAGCCCTCGTTTCCATCCTATAAAGGGTTTTGGACCGGTTGAATCTTTTTTTAACTGGTTGCGCGTGATTTCCACGGTACTCTCCATAACATCTTTTTCCGCAATTTTCAGTAGATCCTCTCGCTAGCCATTTGCAATGATTTGTTCCAGTTCGAAATACCATTATATATTATATAAAATTTTCTTTAAATAATTATCTTTTCTATATAGTTATATATGATGGCATGAAAAAAAATAAGAATAAAATTGTTTGTTTTTTTGTGAAATATTTTATATGATGTTAAAATATATCATCGCTTTATATTATCTTGTAATCACCGCACCTAGTATTATATAGAAGTACTTAACAAATTGCAAGAGGTTTTGATTTCATGATTCGCGAGATTAATTTTATCGAGCATAAAATTTATTAAAATAACACAACATCGATAATTGATTAATTTATCGAGTTAAAAATTGATTATCATGAGATATAAAAACAAGTAAAATAAGATGCCCTGGAAGAGAGCTCTTACACTGGGCGATATCGCGAGGATAAATTCATTAAAGAATGTAAAACCGATGTATAAAATCGTCGCTGACTATAACATAGGATTTAATCATATTTATAAAATATGGAAACAACATATATGAGATTTTAATATTAGCGTTCGAGATGAATAAAAAAAGTCGATGATGATATAAAGCCTGTTAAAGTTGACAAACTTGTCAAGGTTGATATGAAGAATGCAAAGGTTGACAAATCTGTCAAGGTTAATATTAAACTTTCTAAAGTTGACAAATCTGTCAACGTTGACAAACTTACCAGAGTAGATAAACCTGTCAAGGCTGTTAAATCTATTGATGATCAAGCAAGATTAATAACAGCAGAATCCCGTGTAAAGTAATTACAATTTTTTTTGACAGAATCTGAATCCAAACTAGCTGCTCTTGAAATAATTACAACACGATTACAACATGACATCAACAATCTGAAATCGAAAATATCTCAACAAGAAAAGCAACTACAGGATTTGACCTCGGTGAAATCTGAACGTGACAAACTAAAATCAGAACGCGATAAACTAAAATCAGAACTCGATAAACTAATATCAGAACGCGATACTGCCAAGCAGAATAATTTAGCGTTGATAGCGCATATTGATAAAATCCAATCTGAAATTCAGAGGTTGAATAATAAATATGAGTCGGTCCAACGAAAGATACCTCTCGCTGAAATGGCTTATTTACAAGGGGTCGAACGAGCTAAAAAAAATTGATAAAGAACGGCGACGGCAGGAGAAAGAATTGCTGGAGAACATGAACGACAATTGAGAATCAACGGCTTCGGACTATCTAAATAGTGATAAATTTGATAACCAGCGCCGGTGTTAAATTATTGGGGATGTATTTCAGGTCGTCGTCGTCGTTGTATTTGATGATACTAACCGGAGTGGACATATCCGAAAAATATTTTGTAATTTCCCCGACGAGGAATTTCGTCTTTGTGTATTCACAAACCCGGCGATTTCGATTATAAGGAAAATATTCGAGACGTTTGACTCTAGCGATAACAATTTTATTCGTCTGAGGATCAGTTCGCGATATCTCCATTCATAACTATCGTCACGTATTTAAAATCGCGCGATATCAGGTTGTAATAAGTAGCATATTTTATCGATACTCGTCGAGAGCTTGCCGAAGGATTGGTATCGGGATATTTATCGGCGAGGAGGGGCCAGTTTGAGTAACACTAAGAATATTTTTAAATCCATATCACCGTTGCACCAACCTTGATGAATATTTCGTAGCATATGAGTATCAATACCATTAAACACCGCTAGGATCGTCGACAATCTGAAATAGTGTGGAATCTGCGGCAAATAATAATATTATATACAATTCCACACTTTCCATAGCGATGAAATCATGGAGAATCTGCGGAAAATATTAATATTATATACAATTCCGCTGATTCTCCACATTTACTTGGTAATAATCAACACCCCAAGGATCGTCAACAATCTGAAATAGTGTAGAAAGTGTCAAAATTATATATTATATAGAAAAATGACACTTTTCACAGCGATGATACAGGTCTTAAATCATCAGTCTGAAGTATCGTATCGAGTGAACCAATTATTAATACTCCAAATATGGAATGTAATTTTAGTATGATCGTCAACCGCGGTAACATCATCTCCACCATATAATCCCTGGTCGGTTATAATTGTGTTTCTCCATTCTTCATAGTCGAGAAAATCAGATCGAGGCCATCGAGGATAGTATAACGTATAATCGGATCATTCTGCATTTCTACTATTATTTGGTTTTAATTCCGCCCCGATTCCTTTATAAATTAATTTTATCTTCTCCATAATATTTTCTGTCGTCGTTGTCTGTGATTGCATTCTCGATTCAGGAAATATATCGCTAAAATGTTTCATCAATGTTTCATATTTCCGCAACTTGATTTTATTATGCATCATTATATCAATCTTTTTTACGAGAATTTCTCTAATCACCAACGCTGTTGTTTTATTCAAATTATCCGGGACTACATCAGGTAACGATAATACTTCAAGAACGTCTCTGATGATTTTACTTGTTCCCATGGTAATAATTTATCCGACCTGAATGTTTGAGTTTCAATTGATTTACCGACGTTAAATTTATCCAAGATGGTTCGCTGTGCTCGTTAAAATTGTGATGATTTCTTATGGATATATTCAATCTGTTCCGCAACGAGTTTACTAATATCGGTTTGAAATGTATTAAAATATTTTAACTTTTTCTGATATGGTTCTAATTTTTCCTCAAGGTCAAATTTATAATATTTCCCCGTGGTGGTGTTAACCACCGTGGTTGATTCGCCTGATTGTTTTATTCGATCACTGCTCTTTAGGAAATCGTCGACGGAGGAATTATTATCAATATCTGATGATATTGGTGTTATCACGTTTCTCTCTGATCTCCAGAGCTCATATTCATCTATTTACGTCTGTACAATCTCATAGCCGATATTCTTCATCATGACGATTAACATCTGAGTAAAATAACACCTTGAATTAATTTTATCGATGATATTACTGATGAATTTAAATCCTTAATCGCATCTTATCTTACCGAAGTCAGGCGCTCGAGTTTCCTGAGATAAATTTCTCTAGTTGGATGTTATCATCGAGATGATCTTATTGCGGGTCACCGGTAGATTATTATAACCTCGTGATACTGCTGAATAATGAATCTCTAAAATATTTCTGAATTGATGTAGCACCTGGTTAGTAGTTTCAACCGATCCTCCGACAATACAAAAATACACTTAAATCGAGCATCGACGATACTGACACCAACTTCCAGCGTGAGATTTAAGATCACCGCGTCGACATCATTATATGCGCTGCCAACATCAGAGAAATGTTGTTTTATCGTTGGATCGGTGTCCGCATGATAATATTTTACACGAAATGTTCGATGTTGAAGTTGACGCTCTACATTTTTTACCGAATAATTTCCACGGGATTTATTATGGGTTAATACAACAACTCGATTCCTCGCTGTGAGACAATCTAGTAATTTAATGTAATTATCTCGATGAGACTGCTCGACTATAAATTTTTAATTATGATCAGTTTTATAATCGTTAATGATAAATTTCATCGATGATTGAGCGAGAATATCTCGAAATACTATTTGGGGCCCCGAGTGGCCGAGTGGTCTAAAGCGCTGTCCGTTACGAATCACTGCCAACTGTTTGCGTGGGTTCGAGTCTCGGATTCGGCCGATGTGGGTAGTTAAGAAAGCTTGCCAGTAGCGTCTCGTGGGACAAAGGTTCTTTATAGGGTTGTCCGGATTCTTCCTCCACCATTAATACTGGCCGCCATGAATAGCCTATATTGTGCTGAAAATGGCGTTAAACAATAAAAAAAAAGTATTAAATCATCGTTATCGGCATCTGCATCTAGCACGATTACACAAGAAGAAGCTGTTATTAATCCGACAAAATTAGTCCATCTCGATCTCGAATATTTTACCGCGGAGAAGAATTGTTGTCGAATACCATGCCAATCATCGAAGATGATCGCATCCGGGATTCCTCATACACGATATAACGATTATACCTGTATGATAACTCGTCTATTACCGTCTGGTTTAAAACTAATATCACCGGTGATCTCGCTGTAAGATTCGAGATTATAATCGGAACTAGTTTCCTATAGGATAGGTATAACACAGATTGTTCTGGTCTTATTGATATCCAGGCGTTTTCAGATTTTCCCATTCCACAAGATGAACCGTCGATATAATCACCATCGTTGATAATTTTACAACCCGAACCTGATTCATGTAATGGGGCCACGGTGTATTTATAATCAGGAACTGTATTCACGAAAAAATTTGGGTGATCTCGTCGACGATATTTTGATCTCGCTATGTATTTAAGATATTCCCGGGAAAGTTTATCCACGATAATTTTATTGTCAATGATTTTATCATCATGTGGAATAGTTATTTTTTCCCCTGGGATCTGAAACATCCGATCACGAAAATATCCGAAAAACATACGACGTAGCAATCGATACACGTAGACTGAACTAAATCGTGAAAACTATCGTAGCCATGGCGTCATTGACAGATATTACAAAAATGTCCTGGACGTCTTAATACTATTACAGTACTTTTAAATGTTTCAAAGAAACCAGTAATCTGATCAGGTTGATTCGTTAACGCGATAGATATTTTATCTACTGGAATATCGGAATCGATTACATCATCCATCATTCCAGAAGTAAAAGATAAAATATAAGCATCAAATGTTATGTATATCCAGTAATGAATCTAGAGGGTCACAACGTGCTATTCGCTTTGGTTTGGTCGACAATGTTCTGAACATATGATTTTATTTACTTTATTCTTTGTTATAAGTTTTAGCAACATCTGAATTTTACTAATGAACAAAAATCTCTTCATCACTTTGTTGTAATCATGTGTGATCAATGAACACATAAATTGTTATTTTCTGGATATTATGTTGGTATCTTGGCATACATATCAGTCCTAAATATAAACAGCAGTTAACGGTTTGAATGAGAACGAACATTAAAAGTAGTGGTCGTAAATCAGATGTTGATAGAAAAATAAATGCAGGTAACATATGAATGGGAACATTTTCCCTTTCTGCTTGCTGTATCGGTCAACCAGAAAATGTTCTTTATCCATACGTGATGATACCGTGGTTCTGAACAGTTCGTATCACTCCGCAATAACAGCATAATCTGAAGCCACCCATGCGAATTTTGTTTTATGCATGTGAGCATAGTGCAAGTACCATAATTCCAAACTAACACATTAACAGCAATACTGAGGTCTTCAAATATTCTGTGTATTCTTTAATAACTTCTAAAAAATCGAATTCACATAGCACCTGCCGATAGTACTCTTGCTGGTCTGTGTTGGACATAACGCGGACTGCAATACGACAACAATTTTGCTTATCATAAACTCTACTTTCAATGTTTGCTCGTTTGGTCTATGTAAGAATCTTTATATTTAATTTTAGTGCAGTTTCACAATTTTGTCTCACAATCTGACGCGGTACATCTGTAAGACCTAATATCACAAGTTTGGTAGCATATATTGCGCTTCTTGTCATTTCTATACTCTGCTCTTACACATATTCATTTCATCTGTTGACATTTTTAATGGTATCATTATAACCGGCTCTAGCTGATCAGTAAGAAACGGTTGTGGCTCATTTATGGGTCCGAAAACCTCAAACATGCTTGCTTTTCACAAACAGTTCATATTCATATCCGACGCTGTTTAACTAATGGCATAATCTGGAAGAAGAAATCATTGTTTAGGAACTTTAAAAAAAGAAACTTGACAAACTCATGTCGACTTTGCAAGAGATAATGTGCAGTTATTTGATAGGTGATGCATAGCCAAGAAAGTTGGTCACGATTATGAAAATCTCAACAAGCTCATATTAGTTGACGTTAAGACTTAATTTTGATGAACATAAGGTCTAGTATTTAAAACATGTTGTTCACACAACCGACGAGTATTCCATAACTAATTCATTTTCTTAAGTCAGTCAGTCTTCCACTCTGCATTCTTCTGGTAAAAGAAAACTAGTGAAGCCTAACATGAGTACTCCCAAACCTCAAACTTGAACAACTTTCAGAAATCAGGTTTCTGATAAGATTCATCAGAACTTGTTCTCTCTTCCTACATACATCTACTGCAAGAAGAAAGGTCACGTTATTTTCTATGGCTACAAATTTGAAAATAACAACAGAATAAAGCCAGACCTATTCCAATTGCTCTTAATTCTAAAAGGCTAACGTCACGGTCATGTATTTAAAGCAATACATTTGTTGGGTCTTTACCGATCGAGAACATTCATTTATTACTTAGTAATGACCAAGCTGGAGATACTGTAATGTTTAATCAACTTGTAACTGATATGTCTTGTTTACCGGTTAAAAGTCATCGCTCTACTGGCGTAGTGTCAGACACCAGGGATTGGAGAGACCAACAAGTCTTACTGGACAGCAACACCCCGCCTCAAGCTGTGTAGACCCCAGACAATAAGGTGCGGTTCCGCCACAGTATGTCTGCCTTACTGGGTGCGGATTGCTTAAGGTACGCGAGTACCTCACTGCAAGTATTGCACGAAGAAACAACAAACTAAAACCAACAAGGAAACCTCCAATGACCAAGCTAGGTGCATGGAATATCCGGACCATGCTGTCTGGACTCTCAGATAATTTCCAGACAATCAGCGATGTTAGAAAGACTTCAGTCATCAATGCAGAACTTGCAAAAAATCCAGGTCGACACTGCCGAACTACAGGAGATACGCTACCAGATTAAGGGTCCCACAGAGAAGAGAACCACACATCCTTCTCAAACGAAAAGAACGCTGACGATGCCAGAGAGTTTGGTGGTAGATTTGACGTCAGGTATAACAGAACCCTGCCAACAAGAAAACGGAAGATTGTTATCCCTTTGCATCCACACCACAACCGGATATGTCAACCTAATAAACATTTACGCTCCCACACTAAGCGCCACCGCAGATACTAAGGATGAGTTCTACGACGAATTAAACTCGTACATTGACAAAATTCCCAAGGAAGAGAACTTCATATTACTGGGCGTCTCCAAGGCAAGGGTGGGTGCTGGACATGAATCTTGGCCTTCCTATCTTGGCCATTTTAACATTGGGAAGATGAATGAGAACGGGCAGCGACTCTTACAGATGTGCTCGTAGAACGACCTCAGCATCAGGAATTCATCTTACAAACATAGCCACAGCATAAATTGTCTTGGTGGCCTCCCCGGTCAAAACATTGGTACCAACTTGACTTGATCATTACGAGACGGTCTGCCATGAAAGGTGTGTTTCCTACCCCTACCTTCCACAGTGCCGACAGCGACACTGACCACTTACTGGTGTGCTGAAAAATGAAACTTCAACAAAAGAAAAATATACCGCTCTAGGCAGGAGAGTAAACTACGAGTTGACGTGAGCAACAGGTCATATTCAGACAAGGTTGCGGAATTCAATTATGCCCTCTTTAAGATGTTTGGTTCAGAACCTCCCAATGGCAGTGCCAAAGAGAGATTGGATAACATCAGAGAGAATATGTACAGCACAGCCACACGGATCGTTGGTAAGAAGCATTCAATAACAACAACTGGTTTGAGGCTAACCCCGCCACACTCATGTTAGCCTTTGAAGAGCGTCGCAGTGCTCATCTGGAATGCTATGAAAACCCCTGCCAGAGGACTTTACATGCATACAGGTCTACCAGAGGCACAGTGCGGAGGTTAGCACGACAGTGTGCCAATGAATACTGACTTCAGCTCTGTCAGAGCATCCAGTGATCAGCAAATACCTGAAACATCAAGAGACATGTACGATTTTAAAAGAATAGGGAACTTACAGTTAAAGTTGTGGTTATATTACTCATTTTGATGCCCATGATAAATTAAATAATAGTTTGGGGCGACCCAGTTGCACCGATAAAACGTACAGTACATTATAGGGTATGAATTGCGTGAGCGTTCCGATATCCGAGGCTGAATAAACGTGACGTCACAGGATCTTAAGCAGCTATCGGCCATCGCTCAGCATCATGTTGATCCACTGTGCTTGAGAGTAGGCAGATTATTAGTGTTTATATTAGAGTTTATTTTCCAAGAATCTTCCGAAATGCCTCTCTGTGCATCGTTTGGATGCAACAACAATTCGACTAGTACATTTTTCCGATTTCTGAAAGACAAAATCCGACGAATGACTTGGATCCATTACTGTCGCCATGATTCCGTGAGACATTTGAGCCAGTAACTCATATACTTTGCAGTCTTCATTTATCAAACGATCAGTATAAACGTTGATCCAGAAAGACGTGCAGAATTGGGATATTTAAATGTGAGTCGAGACTGAAGCCGACTGCAGTACTAGATATTATTCTAACCCTAGGACTGGGGGGAAGATCTACTGACAGATCCGAGTGGCAACAGAACCACAACTGTCAAACCGAAAAGAGTAAGAAGAGCCTATCGCAAACAGCAGAATGCAGAGGTAAAAAAATATGTTGTATGCACTCTAATTTCTATCAATGTCGTGAGCATAATGAAATTCAAGTATTTAAACAATAATACCAGAATAAAATAGAGCTTTGTTCATCTCAGATTTTCTAACATTATCACACCCCACCCCACCGCAAGTGCTGCGGAAATTGAATTATTGCGTATACTACTGTATATATTCCTGGAAAATATTTATCTTGGAAAGAGTTGTTCATGACGCTAACGTTAGAGTAACACTAATGTGTATTTAAAATATAGTGGAATGCATAATTTCATGTTTTTCACTACTGGTATCACCTGAAAAATATGAGCCTTAGGCTATGACATAGGATAAACACTTCTTTGTGCCTCCCCATCCACTTCCTTTTCCCCTTTCGTGCGGCCATCATTGTAATTAATCAGTTGTTGTCATGTGACTACTCAAATGTTTCAAATATACTACATAATACTGCAAATGCTTTTCCTTGTCAATAATATTTTTTTTTCCTTCAGGTTCTACATCAAGCAATGCAAAGTTACAATGCAAATTATGTGCTTGATACACCTGCAAGTGCATGTGCTCCGGTAGAGGTAGATGATGCTGAACTCAGCATACCAGCTTTTGTACCAATTCCTCAGGCCCAACCACAAAAAATGAAACGAAGTTTAAAAGTTCAGGCTAAATTTGATCAAGAACTCACAAAATTCAGGTTCGAGCTGCTAGATCAATAGCAAGTTAGTCTGCGCTCCTAAAACCAAGGGAGGATTCAGATAATGAAAATGAACCAAGCAGTGAGGATGACATTGACCCTGATACACAGCAGGATTCAGAATATGAACCACATTCATATACTGATGATGGAGAGGACAGTGATGATAACAGTGACTTTAAAGATATGCATATGAACTTTAAGCTTGATAAGATATAAAACCAGAAGATCAGCAACATGTTCTGGTGTCCGAATCTACTTTGGCAGAATTGATGAATATATGTAGATCATGTTGTTTGCCCTCGCCGACATTTTTGAAATTTTTCTCCAGGAACAATGATCACAAGAAAATCAGTTTGTGTCAGTGAGCACATTTCAGAATGGAAAAGTAAAGCATATAATGGAAGAATGCCATGGAGTAATATGTTTACTGCAGGAGCAATATTTTTTGATGGAAAGAATATGCAAAGTTTCACTAAACGTACATTGACAAAGTTACAAACATCTTATATTGTACCTGCAGTTGAAGAGGTATGGGAGAAACAACAAGCTTCCTTCACTGAAGAGCGCGCTGGAAAGCAAATACGTGGAAGTGATGCTCGTTGCGATTCCCCTGGGTTTTCAGCAAAATATGAGGCTTACACTTTGATTGATTTGGAGGTCAAGAAAGTATTTGACATCCAGCTAGTGCAGGTACAATATATGGTTGTCATTAGAGCGTTATGTGAGTGTCATTATTATATTGTACAACTTTTAAATTGGCATAAGAAAGAGGGAGTCAGAAAGACAGCATTTAACTTTGAGTAGAATTACTGAATCGTTAAGGTCTTTGTAACATTGGTTATTCCAATAGCATACCAAATTTCAGCTGTGTATAGCTAGCACACAATTATAGTCTGTACTTTGATACTATAGCTGTATCAAATTTTATCAAATTGAACTACTTCAAGATAATGCACAAGTAAGTGTTAGGTCACTGGGAACTTGACTTGATCTTTTGAAATTGTCAGAGATACGTATTTAGAATGCTCAGCAAATTTTAATACCCGCAAAGGCTTGCCAATGCCACCTGCCTTTTGTATCCTTTAAAGTGCCCCCTCATAGTGATACAAAAGCCATTCTTGGGCTGGTGTCTTGAGCATGCGCTTAGTGTGCTTAATGGGTAATCGTAGCACTGCAAGTAATTAGAAGAAATAAAGTAATCTATAGTAAAATCTGAAATATGAATAAAATAATTAAGTACATTTATAGTTCATGAAATACATTTTTATTAAAGTTCTTTATGTTGGGATACAGGTTAATTACAATCATTAAGACAACATAAAAGTTCATAATGAAAAAAAAGTTTATTGATTTCATATCTTGGTGCATTTTTATTCTTTAAGGTTACATTGCACTCTTGAAACAGGCATTGCTGGACTTGAGGCAGGACTTGCCTACACACACAGAGGCATACATGTTCATGAAAGGGAAATCTCAGTATCCACCACCGCTCACAGCATCATACAAACACTTTTCAAAAAGATGAACTCATCATAAAGCAAAAAATCATAATTTTTGAATTCCAATCATTTTTATGGTGCAGCATATTTGAAGCCAACATATTCTTCTAAGGAAAAAGATTCTTTTATTTTTGAAACAACACAGGATGGAAGTAATTTATGGCTGTGTCTGCCTAGTTGATGCCAAATCCATTTGACAAAACGCAGATATGCTATATGCCTTTATGTTCTGAAAATACATATAGAATACATGTAAGAGTAAATTCGAACAAGAGTTAAGATATTTCGTCTTTGGTAAATTATGCTGAACTGTACTTTTTGTACTTTGGGTGAATTATGTTTGATATATTTATCTTTTTATCAAATTATTAATCTTCTTTCTTAACGTCACCAACCTCCGCTTTGCAGACGACATTGATGGGCTGGCAGGCAGTGAAGATGAGCTTGCCACCTTAGTGAAGAACCTGGATAAAACATCTTCCAGATTTGACATGGAGATAAGTGCCGAGAAGACAAAGCTAATAACAAACAGTGGCAAACAAATCTCAATCAAGATTAAAATCAGAGGACAGGAACTGGAAACAGTGGGACAATTCATATATCTTGGTTCCATAATCACGGAAGAGGGATCAAGAGCAGAAATTTTGTCACCAGCATCACAAAGAACGACAGCTATGTCAAAGCTAAGACCCATCTGGAGAGACAAGAACATCTGTCTGAAAACTAAAATCAGACTATTGAGAGCACTAGTCATCTCAATCTTTCTGTATTCATGTGAGGCCTAGACCCTGACATCAGAATTACAACGAAGAATTCAGGCACTTGAAATGAGATGCTATAGAACCATCCTTGGCATCTCTTACATGGACCACATCAGAAATGAAGAAGTGCGCAACACCATCAGGCACAAAGTAGGCCATTATGAAGACCTCCTCACCATTGTCAAAAAGATAAAGCTGAAATGATATGGCCATGTCACTAGAGCCAACAGTCTATCCACAACAGTACTGCAGGGTAGTCTCCAAGGTGGTAGAAGGAGAGGTAGACAGAGAAAAAAGTGGAGTGACAACATCACAGAATGGACCAGGAGAAGTTTTGCACAGACACAGGCATTGGCACATGATCGAGTCAAGTGGAGGGAACTGGTCAGATGTTCAGCAGCACAGTGCCTCAACGACCACACTAGGTCAAGAGGCTGATGATGATGATGATGATGATGATGAATCTTCTTTAATACATATACATACATGTGAAATGACCCATATCATTATAAAATTGTTCTATTTATTTGTTGTTTGTTTATTGTGTTCGTGAAGACTCATTAATCCTAGTTGATAAACAAAAAATGTATAAATCATCGTCAACATAGTATTTATTAGAATTTATAACAAACCTGCTATTCCTTTCTCAAAATAAGCAGTTTTATTTATCGAGACTATATATTGTTAAAAAAGTTTAGATATCACCCCAAAGAAAAACAAGAAAAAAGGGTAAAGGCTTTAAAAGAGAAAACTACATTTTCTTCTAAAAGAAACTGCATTCTTTTCATAAGTTCAAGACCATCACATCTTGATTATAATGGAATACATTCTTCTGCAATAAATGTTGCCTCCATGAGTTGCAATATAAAAACACTTTGAAGAAAATCTTGCAAATTGTTTGTTTTGTAAAATGTATCCTAAACATTGTCACAAGTATAGGAAAATCTTATATAAAAAAATCAACAGGAATTTTGAAGAAATTTGTGTAAGATTGGAAAAATTACTTGTGTATTGGTTCATTATCATCCAAAGGTCCATAATGGTCCAGGTATTCAAACAGGGATACTTCCAGCATGTGTCTGCTTAAGCAGTTTGCAATGAAACTTTCATGGAGGGTTATACATGTCAGCTCACCTTTCTTTTTCTCAATCATCTCCACCAGCAGCAGAGGGGGTGAACAGACCAACTTTTATAGGCGTTTGTTTGGCAAACTGATGCTTCCTCAGAGGGGAAAACAGACCAACCCCCTAAGTGTTAGATAGACTTCCTTCTCGTTAATATTTACTAGAAAGGTCTATTTGACAAACTGAGGCTTCCTAGTAAATATATAATAATGGGTCGATTCGTCAAACTAAAGCTTCCTTGTAGGGTCTATTTGGCAAAAAAAAAAAGACGCCAACGTCGTTGGAGTTCGTCCCCTCTGCTGCTATGGTTAACAATTGTTTACGGGATTCAGTAATCGATTTTAACCGAATATTTTATCAAGTCCAACACGATATCGCGTTCGAGGATCTGCTAAATTTATCGTTATAAATCCATGTGGGACTGACTGAGCGCGACTAAATAAATTTCTAAATTGATTATAATCCACATCACCGCAGCACCAAGTTTGCCAAATATTTCGTTGTGTATGAGTATCAACTCCGTTAAACATACACAGTAAATTGCAGTTATCTCTGATCGTTTTTGGTATTTGTGTGTACCGTTGAGTGACATATATCACATCAGTGTTTTTGTGTCTACCTCTGGAAAATATCCTAGCAGGATTTTTTTGATTATCTGACATGATATCATCGTATACGACTAAATTGTTAATATCTCCATCAATATCATCAATGTTCAGTGCTTCTTCGATATCGGTTATAAACTCAATAATACCCTCGCCGGATTTTTCTACCGCGCTGTCGTTAAAATCTTTTAACACATTGTAACATCGCTGATCGTCTACACTTGGAGCTATGAAATACAACTTGTCCCATTTCATCCATCTCGTTATTGAATTAAGTAACAGTTGTGCCTTGCCGGATCCATATGGTCCGATTCTAATCATTCTAATTGAATTCGGCAACATCGCATGATGTTTAATAGGTTCCCGTCGACGGGTAGCTGAATAATCAATTACATTCATGTTATTATATATAAATTATGGATCTATATTGTGTGAAGTGTAAGACGCGTACTGGCACAAACGACTTGACGACGATTACAACTAGCAATAACAGATCAGCACTTTCTGGTAAATTGTACAATGCAGTACAAAGAAATTTAGATTTGTTTCCCTTGATAAATCAAAGGGTTTTAAAAAAACGAGGAGGTGATATTGCAGCCAAGTTAACTAAACTCCCGGGAACACTATAGGCGAAGTATCCGAGAGAAAAACACCTTCCAGGATATAGTTATTGTTGACCCGGGACTAGACTCGATATCAGACTCGATGATCAAAACCAACCTCGACCGGGCGAATATCCGATAAACGCCATTGATAAAGCATGTCATGTTCATGATGTCGCTTATAAAAGTAGTAATCTGCAACACAGACATCTCGCAGATGTAAAATTAATTCATGCGTTGAATTCTATAACTGATAAATCTTTCAAAGAAAAATTGGCTTCATGGTTGGTAAAATCGGCTATGAAAGGTAAATTGATGTTAGGTGCCGGTAATTAATAACAACATGGAATCTATTTACTATTCTCCAAGCGGATACTGGCGGGGTAAAGCAGCAATCGGTAAACTCGCTAGCGCCGCGAAGGTAAAATATACCACTGCGGCTAATTGGTTATCCAAACAGGCGATATGGCAAATTTATCTACCGCCGCCTAAACAAATTAACTACTCGCATTTTGATGTGACCGTTCCCAATGAAATTCATCAAGCTGATATATTATTTCTACCGCATGATGGTGGTTACAAATACGCGCTAACCATAGTTGATGTTGCGAGTCGATACAAACAAGCAGAACCGTTAAAAACAAAATCAACAACTGAAGTGGCTTCTGCGTTTGAAAGGATTTATCGAGGAGGTCCTCTGCGCTGGCCAAATCTATTACAAGTTGATCTTGGCAAGGAATTTCAAGGTGTTGTTCTATCAACGATGAAGAATCATAATACCGCGTTACGACGAGGACATACTGCACTACATCGCGATCAGGCAATTGTTGAACGATTTAATCGGATGCTTGCCGAGCGGTTATTTGGATATCAATACGCGAAAGAATTTATTCAACATAAACGATCCCGTGAATGGGTCAAAAGATTACCAGCTGTGATTACTGCGCTGAATAACGAGATTACTCGAACAATCAACATGACACCTAACAACGCGATTAAAAAGAAGTTTATACCAGTACAACCGCAAAAAGATTTTTCAAAAGAACCAATTCTCGGTAATGTCACTGTGAGGTATTTATATGAACCAGGAGAGCTCGAAGGTGGTAAAAAAGGGCTACTGATCCTATTTGGAGTGTCACAGCGCATAAAATATCCGGTATAACACGATCAACGGGTAGACCAGCAATCTATAGATTGGATTCAACTACTCCTCAGCGTGGGTTTACTCGACAACAACTGCAAGTGATACCCGAGGATACTCAATTACCACCACGTGGTCTTAACTAGCGCCTCTGCGTCTGTTGCACTCAAGACAAGTCAGCAGCACATTATCTCTGGTATGACCAACGCTACTATCTTTTCTATCTACGGTAAATTGTCGAGGATCCGACCAACACCAGCGCATTATACAATTGCAACTCGCGCAGTGATTATTCTGTTGTTGCTTCAGCGTAATTATTAATTCAGCATCAATATCAAATTATCTATAATTTTTTTTATCCTGTTGTTTATAACTAGATAGTTTTTTTCTGATTATGTCCTTGACGTTGTCAGCGCTGACAATATCATTGATTGTAGTGTCATTATCATCTCCTGACTCTGTTAGGGCAACTCTTCAAAGTTGATTTATTCTTCGTACTCTGGACACTGCGAGATAAACTAAATTCGACCACTCGATGTGATTATCCACTATCCAAACAATTGTATCGGATATAGTCAATCCCTGTGAAAAATGTATTGTTGCTGCGTATCCTAGCGTCCATGGGGATTTATCAGCACGCAATGCATCTTCGACGACGCTGATATCAACCAGCACAATATCATTTAACACTAAATTCTGCTTTCTTGACTCTGTCAAGCCTGGAATATCAACTTCAATATTCTCCTTTCGTGTATCCGAAGGCCTATAACACAACGGCACTGGAAGCGTTGCAAATTTTTCTTTATGCGTTTCAAATAACTTCATCTGAAGTGTGTCTCTGACTATCTTTCTACTTGCGATTATCAAATCATTTGGTTTCCACGCTTCCCAGAAATCTTTTATGGGAGTTTCCGAAATTATTTCACGCGCTATCTCACATTGGATTCTATCAGGTTGTAATCTGATTAGTTGTTTGAACTCTAATTGTTCATCAAGTGCTCTATGATCAGTGTTAATTTCTTCGTAATAGTCTACGAAATTCTTTAGCCAATCATGCGGGGATAAACCGACAAATGGTGGTGGTTGGCCGTGATCGCAGCACATGATGACTTTTGTGTTCGCGTGCAATAACCACTCGAGAAATTTTTGTAATACATCTAATGACACCGTGCATATCTCATCCCAAATTATAACGCCTGGGATAGATTTCTCACCCATTCGATCAGGAGTCCATTCATCGCCTTTCCATCGAAAGAAGATATGATAAGTGCTTGCATTAACCCCCCGTTGTTTCATCTCTCTGGTAAGTCTGTGTGTTGGTGCTAGCACAATCATGTTTGTGAAATGCGTAGGATTTTTCCCACGAAATAACTCAATCGCGCGAGTCGTCTTTCCTGACCCGCCACAACCGTTTAAAAAAACTGTTTTATATCTACATACCGAATCAGATATCGAAGGTGCATTAGATAGTTCTGAACATTGATTGCTTTTCAAGTATTTATCCTCAATCGTAACATCTGCTGATTTGGAGTAATCACACGGTATTTCCTGCTTAATTCTCCATGATCCCCAACTCTCATCGGAATTTATGAATTCAGCTACTGCGTTTCTGTGTTTCATGTCTATGTAAAATGAATCAGTGGCGACTCTAACTGCAGTGTCAGGAAATCTATTTATCATCGAAAATAAATTGATAGAAGCATAAGCCAGCATAGATGCCCTCAAATGTGTATACTGATGATTGTGTCCATCACTGTAAGTAACAATTGTACCTAATTTGGTTCCATCGGACAAGAAAGCGTCTTTACGATCGACATATATACCCTTAGATGTTATATCCGCGATTATAAAATCGTATTCGGCATCATCTATAATCAACCGTGAAGAATATCGTCCATTGTTCTATTTTCCACCTTGAGTGAATTTACCAATTATTCTTCTACCGAGATCTTTTGCATCTTTGTTTTTGATTTCATATAACAGTTTGGACCAATTCATGATATATTCTTCGTCGAGATCGGGAAACTGTTTTCGTTGTTCACTGATTATACTATCTAGATCAGGCTGTGGCAACCAGACTTCAGTCTGTGCTCGATATGATATAATTGCTTCACTGACAATCAGCGATATCAGCATGCTACAATCAATCATATACCGTAACAGCACTATTGGCATCCAATGTTTTTCCGACATATGTCTACCAATCCAGACATAACAACACGGATAGCCTTTAGCCAATTCAAATGATACCACACGAGCAAATCCGGTTAAAACAAAATCAGGTAGTGGTCCATTAATCGCAACACGTGTCATCTCATTGGTGGGATGCCCAAATCGCTTGAAGTATTTAGCGGTTTCTCCATACCCGAGAAAACTCCCGGGATAACACGTGACTATATCAACCGAAATAATATTTTTAGGGTCGCATTTTGTATTCTATAATCCGCCGTGGTTGTATTCGATGCAGCTTGATTTGATGTCTATGAGAAATTCAGCTCGTGTTGGTTTCCAGGAGTTTCTCTTTCTCGCAAAATGAGCCGCAACCGACGGAATTGAAAAGCAATTTGTTAGTAATTGTTAGTAATTGTTCATCGTTGAAACTCTTCACGAAACTACTAGCTAGCTGTTTCATCTTGTCATGGAGTGCTTCGGTACGATATAATTCTCCATTGGGTCTTACAAACGGATCGAATCCACCCTCAGGGTTTTCAGCACTGTGAAGTAACCACACTGACACTGACACTGGATCGTTTTTACTCAACTGGTAAATAGCATCGAACAATTTTTTCTCAGAGAATTCCGTGGAGAACTCCCCGGGTATATATTTTATTGTTCGTGTTCGCGGAAATATTGTTACCGCAGGTGTCCACGCGTTTTCGTTATGATCAATAATTTTGATTTTGATTGGAGCTCCTCTCGATTTATATTTTGGTTCGTATAATACTTCTCCTGTTATTATCGTTACCGATATTGGAAATTTTAGTATTCGTTCTAACTCTGCCACATTTTGAATTGTTGCCCCACGCTGTTTCACTGTTAGTCCCCACTCGGTTATTTTTTTTGCGTCTTAGATCAGTCAATTTGTTTCCCCGAGATGCATTTGTGAAGTGTTCTAATATTCGTTCTGCTACACAATTCATTCTTGACGATGTCATCAATGACAGTTTCATGGGTTTTAGTTTTTCAATACTCGGTTTATCATTTAACAGATATATACCATAAACAACTGCTGTTACAGGATAAGATCTTTCGTAGTACGGTCTGTCAATTCCAGTCAGAATTCCTGGCTTGGAGTCTTGACTCACAACGACGGTTCTTTTATCCTTCAAGATGGGTTCAAATTTATCCCTGATAATCCAATCTCCTGTGTCTGAACGAATAATGAATTTCACTCTAAAAAAATACCTTTTCCGGGTAAGATGTGAGATTATCACTGCTGAGCGTTCGTCTTTCATGGTAGCATCGACGTTACCATGAATTCGAAATGTTGACCAACAATGAGGTGCTCCATCACGTTTGAATTCATTAAAACAATCACGGATTTTACTTATCATGGTTTTATCATCTATTAGACTCTTTTGTCCATCAGAGAATCTATCGAGATTAAATCTAGCATTTTTCCAGGGTTTAATTTTCGATAATCTCTCGAACTCCTTCATGTTGTAATTAAAACAAGTATTTAAATAGAGAATTTATTATATAATGAATCATTGCAAATGGCTCATGATTGTATCAGTAACCCCGTGTAACAAATCATGCAGAAAGGAATTCTGTGGGTATCATATGCAAAGTGTTCGACGCGGAAGTTATGGCCCACTACCCTGCTTACAATGTGGGGTTGGTGTGAGAGGAATATCACAGTTGTGTCCCAGTTGTGGTGGCAAACGATACAGAGAGTTGAAGCGCTACTATGATAAACGAATTAAGAACTCTTACTCTGACAGTGTCAAAGTCATAAGAACTCCTCAAGACTACATCGGAAGATTTCCAAGTAATGTAATAATTCAACTAAACAATGAATTAGACAAACAATAGTATAGTATATAAATGAACCAAGAATTCAGACCACACCCTGAGATCAGAAATTACGAAGCATCCCGTGATGGTATTATCAGACACTGCAAGCTGAAGAAACCGGTCGGTTTTGACAATGGGATTGGATATTTGATTTTTAGTGCTGGAAAGAAAAAATATTACTGTCATCGATTTGTGTTCGAATGTCACAATGGATTGATCGAAGATGGTCTTGTTATCGATCACATTGATTCTAATCCAAGGAACAATTCTTTGAATAATCTAGAAGTTGTTACACAGAGTGAGAATTTAAATTGAGGAAAGACTGGTACTTATAAATTAATTGGGAAGAGGTCTGTAAAATCATTTAATACAGCAACTAACGAAGAAATTATATTTAAGTCTATGAATAAAGCCGGTAGATATTTTGATATTTGTAGACCCTCAGTACGAAAAGTAGCAGAGAATATAACCAAGACGGCGATTTAAAAAAAGACCGGGCAAAAAATTCAATTTATTTATGTATAAAATCTGATTGGTTTACAAAAAATAAATAAATTTTAACAAATTAATAAATTTACTATTTTTTTGACTGATTTTCAGTGGTTTCAGTCGGGTAAAGTAGTCTGCGAGTGTTAATAAAAAAATAAATAACGCAGACGCCAACGTCGTTGTCATTTACCCTCGTTGAAGCTATGAGTTAACAGTAAAAATCATTTACGGTGAAAATCATTTAGGATTTCACAAACAGACTGATTTGTAGGACCTCACCGCGTAAATCAATTAGATTATTAGACTGCTCAGTGAGTCTGAAATTAATTCTCGTTAGTGAATCATTATGACATCGCATATAGACTGGATTAGTTGGATCCTCAATAATTAAAAATCCTGGAGGAGCTGTTGATGCAAATGAATACAAAATATATCCCTGCTGAGCTTGATTTGATTTTGATTTACACTGAATTCAGGATTCGTTGATGTTTTTGAGATCATGCTGGTTTTCGGGTTTGTGTTCTCCACTATCCGGGCTGTGTTCTCCGCTATTCGTTGAAATAGTTCCTGCGGTGTTGTCATTGTTATTATATTCATGTTGTATTTCTAATTTTGACATCGCGGAATCATAAATACTTACCATCACTGTGAACTCACTATCTGATATCGTTGAGGTTATTGAGATCATGCTGGTTTTCGGGTTTGTGTTCTCCACTATTTGTTGAAGTAATTCCTGCGGTGTTGTCATTGTTATTATATTCATGTTGTCGCTCTAATGTTGATATCGCGGAATCATAAATACTTACTATCGCTGAGAACTCACTATCTGATATTAATGTATCATCGAGCGACGACGATATCAACGAGGATAATTGCGAGAACGCGGTTGATACAACATGAAATTTAATTAAATAATCTTGCAGTTTACACTGACTGCATGATGATATTTTTTTTGTTATAATCGGAATAATTCCCGCGATTGTTGTAGCCGCGGATATACAAATTGGAACAGCTATCGGAGCAATCATTGTCACCGAAGATAGTATTATACCAGATCCGGCGATTACACCACTATTTTTTTTTTATTTGATACTCCTCAGTGAGGGTTTTGAGTCTAGTTTGAAATTCTCTGACCTGATCATAGCGATATTGTTGTGACGTTGTCATTTTATTCTCAAATCAGTTTACGATTTCAATTGAAACCGTTAGTGAAATTGCTTTGCAATTTTCAGTTTAGTTGTTTACTCAAATCTGCTACGAATTCCACATACCATGATACCGAAATTCGAACCAAATTTTTATCAGTGGATGCTATCGTGAACTGTTCAGTTGTATCCTTGTCGATGATTGTTGATATCGTATTGTTGACCCCAGATGAACTCGACGATGATATATTAAATTGAGTCGGTGTCACTAGTGTTAATCGATAAATACCTTTGACGGTTGCAGTGATATCTAATTTGTTGTTTGTGGTTGTCCACGCAAATGATCCGTGTTGGATCGTGTATACTACGTTGTTGGTTTTTGCATGAGGGATTTTTGTTTTTTCAACGATTGTTATCATCCTCGTTGCATCCTCCTTAATCGCCTCGATGGTGTTTCTTATCTCATCGATGATTTTTTTAATATCGGGAAGTTTTATATCAATTTTATCCAGCGTGGTTGCAAAAAATTTCTCAATGATATTTTTACGAAATGATGTAAACTTTTCAACGTGATCTGCATATTTGCTTTGAAGTGTTGCTAGTTCCAACATAGAATCTTTTATCGTTGTGAGCTTCGGTGTAGTCACCGGTGGATTTCCAAGGAAATCTAGTAACGGCTTGTCAATATTGTTAATTCTATCAATGATAGTTGAAACGAGTACACCTGGTTTGAGTTCCCTGATCGGAAAACAACGCGATAGTGCCTTCGGGTATGCCACTTTGTTTAACTAAAATATCATCCAGGGAAACATTACTAGATTTCAATTTACCCTGACGATCTTGAAATACAACTATTTCCCCGGGTCAACACTTGCTAAGTTCAACGTCTCAGCGATTTCATCTTTGATTATTTTTTTATATCACCGGTTGCAGATGTTTCCATGGTTGGTTTCTTCAGCGCTGATAAAGGTCTTCCCCAAATATCAAGCATGTTATTGTAAAACTCTCTCTCTCTCTCTAAAAAGCGATTGCTGGTGTATTCATTCACGACAACATGAGGTTGTTTTCCAGATGTTGAAATAGCATCAAGAACATTCAATACTTCGCTGCAGCATATTGGTGGATCATCCATTTGTTGTGTTGGAAGCGTAGAATACCAACGAGGAGTTTTTAAGCGGTTTATATAGCGGTCAAATTCCTTCGGTGGGGCTAATCCATATGAATCAAAATAAACAATTGCACGTGGATCAATCGCGTATGCAACCCAGTGGGTTCCGGGTCCGGTGCTGTTATCGAGATTAATGATGCCGGTTTCAACGCTATTTGGTTGTGTCGGTAACTGATCTTTCATAAAGACACCTCTGAAGTTTTTAATCGCGAGCTTTTTATCAGCATCGAGTAAATCAAAATTGGACATAGGAACCATTGGTTTCACAACCATCGGTTTGGAAATCGAAGGTTTCTGGGTTAATAAATCGTTCATGGCAGTCTTAGACCCTTTCCGCTGTACCATGAATACGGGGTTTCTGGTAGTCTTAGACCCTTTCCGCTGTACCATGAATACGGAGTTCCTGGCAGTCTTAGACCCTTTCCCTTCTTTTTTTATATCCCTTCCCGGTTGCTTTCTTTAGTGCCATTCCTGCCACGCGGTACCAACGGCTCCTAACGCAGCCGCTTTAGCTACCGCTGGGGCAGCCGCAGCAATCAATGCTGGTAACGCAGCTAACAAAGGGAATATACCGCATGATTTTTTCATGTCACTGATCGCAGCTGCAGAGAAAGTAACCTGAACAACTTTTTTATCTTTGAAAGCATCATTGAAGTGGTTTACTTGATGAGTTGTCAATGACAACTTATTCTGACCACCTGTCATCTGATTGGGTTTCAGTGTTATTGTAGTTCCGCATTTATTTAGCTGATTCCGATTGCAATTTATTGAGTTGACCGGTGGTTAACGCAACACTAATATAACTGTATTTCATTATACAATAACAGATTGATCTAATTGTTACATGTTTTTGAACCACTACATGTTTTCTACTGGTGCATCTACCACTCTCATTCTTCCGCCAACACCTTCGAGTAGCATTGATTTATCGCTGAGAATGACAGCAACCGTTCTATAATTCGGGATAAGAACATCACCCGCCGCATTAGTCGGACGCTTTACACTGGCTCTAAAGTGTATATCAATGACGGATTGTCTTGTTAAATCAAGATGTTCCAGCGAAAAGTAATAAATCGGATATATGCTTTTAAAATCCAACTGTGATATTAGTAGACCAGTATCAGCATTTTGATCGCGCCCCATATATGTCAACAACCGATTATACACTCGTGCAATATGATTGTTCTCGTCATCAAGTTGTATATCCTCGGATGGTTCCTATTGGCCGTTTATTCTCAGCGAGACTTCACTAACGCCTAATTTATCAAATATCATATTGCTACGTTCTTGATTATCTAATCGCGTTTTATCCTGTAGCGCAACAAATATATGACGTGTAGCTGAAATGCCTTGTCGCGCTGCCAGGTGCCATGTAAATGTACCAGTAATATCAGAATCTATAGTATCTGTGGACACCGATAACCAACTCATTAACGACTTTCCTCCTTGGTCCAAAAATGATAGTAATTTCCCCTCTGTGGTGATTGATGGAGTCAACACTGGCATCCACAGTGATAGTTTTGATAATTTAACTTTACCGGCGGCAGCATCAGCACCACGCCAAATTGCACCATCATCAGTACCCTTTCGCACGAGTACTACCGTATGCTTTGCTCCATAGATGACTTTTCGGACATTTCTGCAGAATCCAAATATATGATGTAGTGGAATCGCGCATGAAAATTGTCGACGCGCTCCTTGTAGCATTGCTTTGCGTGTTGCATATCCTAGATTGTAATCGAGATCAACACCTCCGACAATATCAAAGGCGGCTGCTGGTCTTGCTCGGTGTTCATAAGAATTAGCTGTTGGTTGTGGATCGGATGCCGTGTCTTGTGGTGTCTGTATTTTAATATACGGAGAGTGATTAGGATGATCAGTAATATCCTGAGCGAACATCATAGATGGACCTGCCGATCTTGTATAATCGTCAGAATATCTTTCTAACCCTATTATTGTTGTAGCAACATCAACATCATTCTCAATGGTTTCAATTTCTTTTCCATCTATGAGATATCTAGCGCTAGTAAATAACGCCATGATCCCATTATTGACAAATCCCACTCGAATATTTGGGTCATTTGCGTATGATGGATCATTATGAGCAGCATCATTTGTTGCAAGTTCTCCTTGTACTTCGATAAACGCCTCACAAGGCAAAAAGAATTTACTGGTATCATGAACTTGAAGTTCGATTCTTGATCAAAGATCTGCTTGTATTGCGTGATAGGCAAAAAATTGATAATCACGTACCGAATCATCCTTGCGCACTGGGGCTTCCATATCAAACGCTGGATCAGGTGACCGTTTGAACATTATATATATCTCCTTGATTTATCAGCGTCTAAATCATCGACGTCGTCGTGGGTTTTTAAGCCACTTCCCGCTATCATATTTGCGGTTATGTTATCTTGGGTATTAGTCATCAGCGACGCAAGTTTCTGATCTACTGCGTTATTTATTATTTTACTAACACTCGCGGGCATTCGCGCTGTAGATGGTAACGGTCCCGGTTTCTTTCGCCGTCGAACTAGCGCTGTTAGTTTATCCCGAGCAGCCGAAAATGCTTTCCCGGCAGCATCTCGAACAGCGCTAATATCTTTATCACGAATAACATCAATGGCTTTCATTGATAGTTGTTTTGCTAGCGGTGCCACTTTTTGAGTCATTCTTGCAAATAACCCTGCAACAATATTACCGAGACCATCACCATAGTATGTTTTATAAACTGGAAACCGCGAGTTTACAACATAGACCATGGTTGGTTTATCATGGTTGTAGTGTATGATCATCTTATTCAAATGGTATTTATCTAATGTTGAAATCGTTTACGATTTCCAATCCAAGAGATTTTCAGTCATGGTGATTAATCACTATCATAACCATGGTGATCCGTATGAATTTCCACTAACTCATCAATGAAATCTCGATATGTTGCAATGTTCATGATGCCACCTTGAAATAACCGCATACAGATATCAGATGCTTCATTAATTATTTCCGGTGAATTATTTCCGGCTCGTTTTCCTCCGATGAGAACCTCTAATCGTGCTATATCACCGAGAATATTACCAAGACAACTAACTAAACCACTACCTGAAAAAGCCTTTTGATATCCATTTCCGCTTTTACCAGTTGCACCTTGATTACTAGATAATTCATACAGTGATGTATCCATTCCTTCTAAATTATAATCATCATCCCATTGAGGGTCTTCTTGTCATTTTCGTCTTGCTGTTGGTGTTTGGCGCTTTCTTTCTTGTTGTTGTTCTTGTTTTTTATAGTTATCAAATTTGTTTTTGAAGGTTCTATACTCCCTCATCCTTTTATCTAAAAACCCAGTATTTATTTTATACAACGCATTAGCCCAGTCATCGGGTGATATTGGATCGTCTTTATACTCGTCCACTAAAAACATCTCCCTTGAATTATATTTGTTAATAGCTAAACCGCTTAAATCGTAATTACTATGTTGTTGTATTTGTGATATAGCCTAATTGGTAAATTTATCCACTAAAGAAAGACTTTTCTTCTCTTGGTTTGTCCTTGGGAACATCCCCCCATATAGGTCGCTCAGTAGCTGATATTATCCCTTTTGCTGCTTCCTTTGTTGCTATAGTAACCGGTTGAAATAACTGTTCAGATCCCACGGAAAGGTCAGTCTGAAGACTCTGCTGATTTTGTAATTTACTCCTGACAGAATCACGGACAGGTATATATTTTTTGATAGCCGCCAGTCTCTCTTTCGCCGATCGATTGGTTAATGCTTCATTTACCATTATTGAAATCGTAAACAATCTTTCAATTTGAATCTCGAAAGCGTCGAATTCAATGTTAAGTGAAAAAGTCTATGGGAAATCCCATGCAAAATCGGGCATTTGACCCGACCGAGACCACGTTGATATTTTGGTGTTCCGTGGTGATATTTTGGTCGAATTTGCTGATTTTTGTTAAATTTTTGTTAAATTTTTTTAAAAAAAGCGCCGAATTCAGCGTTAAGTGAAAAAGTCTACGGGAAATCCCATCCAAATCGGGCATTTGACCCGACCAAGACCACTAAAAAAAGCGTCGAAAAACCATCAGAGCGGACAAAAGAGCACCAAAATCAGACAAAAAAGCACTAAAATCAGACAAAAAAAGTATTTTACTATGAAAATTTCAGTAATAAAAAAATATTTTACAACTTTTGTAGTAAAACATCCATTGATAAATGCTAGTATATAATTTCACCGCTATTGTTAACTAAAAACCGCTGTCCGAAAGGGGATTTTTGTTTTGTTTAATTAACAATCTTATATTTTTAATCTTCGAATTAATCTCTTTTTTCAATTCATAATCTCGGCCCAATTCTTTTTGTATTCCTTCCACGATAGTAAATAGCGGGACAAATACACTTACATCACTACAACACGCAAGTGAGTCCCGAATAGAATTCTGAATTTTTTTATTAGCGCATACTTCTTTGGCAGCATATATTTGTTCATAATTATACCATATTCTATATCCAGATAATCAGACATAATTTGGTCAGGGTTTAGGTTGTCAGATAATTTAATTTCTTGTTTTTTTAATTTATAAATTTCGGATACAATCTTATCGATATTTTCCGAGTTCATTTTATATAATTATATATATTTCTAATATAAAAATATATATTTTTTTTCAAAAATGAACCCCGTTCGTGGTAAGTTGTTGTAGCATCTTACTCACGCCAGGGGATATTATGAGATGATATATGAACCCCCGTTCGTGGTAAGTTGTTGTATCATTTTACTCACGGCCAAGGGATATTATGCAATGATATATTATGATGAATCATGTCCGTGCTAAGGTGTTTGATCATCTTAGTACGTCCAGAGATTATATGATTAACCCCATTTGGAACCACTTCGGTGTATTTAAATCGAAAACGCCCAGAGGTTACATATAAGACAACACATCTCATAGGGCCCAGTCAGGTGTATTTTCATCTAACTACACCCAGAGGTCATGAATCGTATTCCCCGCGAGTAAGTCTAATTCGCCAAATATCGGGTTAGACCCACAAGAGGATACTTTGATGAATGGACAGCACAAACAATAGATTATATATCACGAAGCATATTCTAAGAGTGAATTTAACTCTTCAAATAACGGGTTATAATTACAAGATGATATGGTAGTTATATAATGAATGACGTCAATGATGTGGTATTTGATAATAGATGATAAAGAGACGGCACAGGACAATACAACATATAACATAAAATGAATGATGTCAATGAATGATAAACATTCCTACATTCAAATTGCAACCACTACCCCACCCACAAAGCCACCCTGGGTTGAATGGAAAAAATCATTCACACCACGGTTCGGTGTGGTTAATATATATGGTTGCAATTTCAATTTCGGAGGTGTTAACTGTTAACCATAGCAGCAGAGGGGGTGAATTCCAACTACCATGGCGTCGACAAACAAGCGTCGGTTAGCTTCTTCGACGCTTTTTTTTTTGACCTTTCGAGGAAGCCTTAGTTTGACGAATCGACCCCGTTATTAAATATTTATTAGGAAGTCTCAATTTGTCAAATAGACCTTTCTAGTAAATATTAACAAGAAGGAAGTCTAAAATACGCCCAAAAAGTTGGTCTGTTTTCCCCTCTGAGGAAGCATCAGTTTGCCAAACAAACGCCTATAAAAGTTGGTCTGTTCACCCCCTCTGCTGCTCCACCTCTTGACAGCATAAAGGCTCAATTGCCAAGTGAATCATTTGGCAATATCTACAACCACACCTGTAAGGATAGAGCACAACATAATTTTCACCATTCATTAATTTTAAAAAATTCACTTTCAACATTTTGTAAGCATTGAAAAGGAAATATGCGGATTATAAATAGCATGTTGATTTTGCATTTGAAATAAAGTTTGAAAAAACAACATTAGTTCTCAGTATGTTGCCTTTCAAAGTTAAGAGTAAGCATTGTCAAGTCCATGTGATATTATGAGTCGAATTGTATTTAATAGATTAATATTCAGTATAACTTGTGATAACATTAAACCTGTGATTATTATTTTTATAGATAGCATAAGGAGTTAATCGTTGATGTGTACTGACATTCATTATCAGAGTCCTGTATTCTGCATGGGCTTTTGTCCTTTATTTGATAAAGAAAACATAAACTTCACTGTGTGAAGGAGTAAATGTAGTTGAAGTTTAAAATACTGAACAACAAAAAAATATGTGTTTACAGAGCACAGCACGTCACTATTTCCACTAGAATAAGTGTTCTGAAACAATGCAGCAATTATAAATTTACAAAATATATATGTGGCTTTCATTTCTTTAAATATTATGAAAACATTGCTAATTAATATTTTTAAAAATGTTTAATTTAGCAAGACATAATACTAAAATACAGCTTTACGAGCATCTGCTTTGATAACTCGCACTATCGATAATCTTTAAATGTTTCAGGCAATCGAGGGTGGATTATCGAAATTTGGGTCCACCAGATCAAGCAATCGAGGGTGGATTATCGAAATTTGGGTCCACCAAAGCTTGCATATTTATACACACAGGAGTTGACAAAGTTTCAGTTTCTGTTAGTGAAATGTAACGTGCGTTCTGCTCATTTATATATATATATATATATATATATATATATATATATATATATATATATATATATATATATATATATGAAATGCATGCTACAAGTATAAATCGATACAAACCATTGTGTGTTCTCGAGTCGTCTTACACTCTGCAAGCTATCCTCATCATTCTGACAGTGATATTCGAAGAACATGACGACGTGTCATCACTACCTACTTCGTTGTTAGTCTTGAAACGTGGCTCAAGCCAATACGGTAAATTGTTCACGCTTACAGAGAAGTGGAGGAAATCGTTCTCGCAATTTTCCATGATGCAAAAGGGAAAGAAATTATCTGAATCATGCTTGCAATCATTGTAGTTAGCTATGTTGACTGTATCAATAGATCCTATGACGTCACTACCGACCACATGATACGTATCTAATTTTATCTCAAGGCAAATGCGCGGATAACCAAATATTTCCTTGTAGTAACTAAATGGCCCAAGAACGGTGTATGGGAGTAAGATAAAATATAATTTTGAACGCCAGGCAATCAGATAATATAAAATCAACTTTTACGTTCCCTATTCCTTTAAAAAGGGAATGATTCCCATGAAGAAAATAATAGCACCATTGATGGCGATACCATCCATGACAAAGGCAAGGAGATGAAGCGTTGGGTGGATTATTACTCTGAAATGTACTCCAGATGCAACCACGTGACCAAATATGCCCTCAACACCATTGAAATCATCCTGCTCATGACCTAACTGGACTATAAACCTACTGCTGCAGAACTAAAGACGGCCTTAGATAAACTTTCTTTAGGTAGTGCCCCAGGGATCATGCAGTTAGTTTGGGCGGACCATCAGCCTAACGAAAACAAACGTGATGGATTAGAACGCGGACACCCCAAGGATAGTCCTCAACAACTACCAACTTTAGGTAGTCAGTCAGTTCACGTAGCTCAGCTCGACTACTTCCAAAAACATATCGCTCGATGCTTAGTTCAAAAATCGGATTGGCAAGGCATCAACAACTCTTTCCAGTTTATCGCAGTGTGGAACAACAGTATGCTAACTTTGAACACTAATATCTCCGTGTATCGTGCCTGCGTGCTAAGTATTCTAGTGTATACCAGTGAAACCTGGACTCTGTGCACCTCACAAGAGAAAAGACTGAGCGGTTTTCACATTCGATTTCTTCGAAGCATAATCGGGATCACATGGAGTGACAAAAAAACGAGATGCTTGAACGTGCCGAGATTCCCAGTATTGGCACACTCCTCCGCCTTCTTTATTTGGAACTTACCTCTCGCAAAAGGTCAATCGGACAACCACATCTCCGCTTCAAGGATGTGTGCGCGACATGAAAGCCCTCGACATTGATGTCAAAACAAACCTGGAAAGAGCTTGCGCTGGACAGGCCCTGCTGACGACACGCTCTGATCACTTTTGTGAAAGCGGCGAGAACAAACTACGCTTGCTAGCTGATGAAAAGTGATATCTGAGGAAGACAAAGCAGCTCCAACACAAACCAAACTCAACTGTCAAGAGCAGCATATTCCCGTGTTGGACTGCATAGCCGGTACAGAAGCTGCACAACCATCAACCGGGACATCTCTCATTAGCGCACTTCCATTGTGTCTCGAGACTAACGGATGCCAACTAGTGAATATAATATACATTACACCCATTTGAAACGCCTTTAGTGACATGTAGTTTACGCCCATTTGAAACAAAGCAACCAAATACCTTTGGCGATATGTAGTTTACACTGGTTTGAAACATGATAAAATGAACAGAAGGATGTGTTGTTGTATCCAGTCCCGTATTTTTAGAGATGCCCATGTGTTCCAAAAGCTAAAACAAACAAACAACTTCTTATAACCAGAGGGATGTTGTTGTTGTTTTGAAGTTTAACGCAATTTCTCAGAGCACGATAAAAAATACCTCGCAGCCGATAAAAAAACTGGTGTTGGAAGAAAACGGGAAAACCCCTGAGAAAAGAAAACGACCCAAGAGAAGCTACTGGCAAGCTTTCGAACGTACCAACATTGACCGAATCCAATACTCGAACCCACACAGGCAGAGGTGAGATTGCAGTGATCCGTAACGGAAAGCACTTTTGACCATGCGGCCACTCGGAGCCCTATCTAAACGGATGGATATATTGATATATCCCTCTGTTTAAAGTATATATCTAAAAAGGCGGATATATAAGTTCCGATGACGCCGTAGGTCTTCACCAACTTTTTTGATAGAAAGCTTGGCATCTTTGGGTCATAGTCTAAAGCTGAACTTGTATGTCTCAAACTTCGGAGCCAAGAAATTATCAAGGACGGTGGTTGCAGTTGTTTATGGAATTTTTTATTCCATAATTTTATTTTAGCCACTTTCACCAATACTTTTATTTAACAGTTTATAAAAATCATTTCGGTGTAGATATAAAATGTTTCGAACAGTCTTGCTTTTTAAATGCTATCTTTGATTACGTTATCTACGTTATTGATGTTTGAAAGTTATTTTATGAGATGGGTGTTTTCATAAACTCTTGGTCGTGCTAATTTCCGAATGCCAGAGAGAGAGAGAGAGAGAGAGAGAGAGAGAGAGAGAGAGAGAGAGAGAGAGAGAGAGAGAGAGAGAGAGAGAGAGAGAGAGAGAAAAGAAGAAGAAGAAGCTTCTTGAAAGAGGTGTCACTACAATGACGATGCACAGCTACGTCTGCGGAATGAGGTATCTGTATTTAGAGAGGCTAGTCTTTCTGACTTAGAATGAAGGAACTTTATTTCAATAATTAATATACATATATTACTATATTTTAGAGATATATCTATAAGCTTCATATTTAAAATACATGTAATACATATGAAATTACACTTTCTTTTTGAGCTTGCTAATTTCATTCATTTGTATAATTTCTGCATTTTAGAATAGAATACAAATAGTTAAATCTTGATTAATTTAATGATAGCCAAAGAATATAAAATGTAATAGCTGGGATTAAGGCAATAATAAGTTTGAAGAAATGTATTTTACTCATTTTAAAATAGAATACTAATTTGGAATATGTTACTAAATATTATTATTTGCTACTTATAGAATACTTTATTTCAAAATTGAATCTAAACATCAAGTTGGTAGCGAATTCATCTTTTACAATAAATATTACCATAATATAAATAAATATGAATTCTTTGAAACAATTCAATATTCCATTACAGTATAAAAAAAATTAGAAAAAAACAATGTTGCAAACATATGAACTTTACCGTTGAAATCTTAAACATTAAAAAGTGTCTATTCCTTAAAGAAGTTTACGAACATAATTCTTACCTGTAATTAAAGAGGCGAGTGATTCGGACGTAACCACACGACCAAATATGGAATCTCGTGAACATTCACTTCATTGTAGCCATAAAGAGATTCTGCATTACATAGGACCATGAATGTTGTTTTCACGTCATTGGACAGAAAGTTTGCTGCATTACCAATGTAGTCACTAAAATTAAATTATACGAATGTGTAGCCTATAACATATATAACATACCGATAGTTTTTCTTGCTGACTTTACATTACAAGAGAAATGTACAAATCCAAGCGAGTTTCGCCTTTGCTCATGATGGCGCAACTTTATTAAAATAGTATGTAGTTGTGATACAGAAATAAATGAAATTAATCTTAATATATTGTAGTAGAAAATTACTTTAATATATATTAGTGAAAAATTAATTTAATACAATTTAGACAAAATTTCAATCTTATTCTTTTACTAAAATTTATGTCCTGATAGTTATAGTGATGGGTTGTTGCTTACTGATTTTTGTAAGTTCTATTGATGGGTTGTTGCTTACTGATTTTTGTAAGTTATATTGATGGGTTGTTGCTTACTGATTTTTGTAAGTTATAGTGATGGGTTGTTGCTTGCTGATCTTTGTAAGTTCTAATGATGGGTTGTTGCTTACTGATTTTTGTAAGTTATATTGATGGGTTGTTGCTTACTGATTTTTGTAAGTTATATTGATGGGTTGTTGCTTACTGATTTTTGTAAGTTCTATTGATGGGCTTTACCTTACTGATCTTTGTAAGTTCTATTGATGGGCTGTATCTAACCGATCTTTGTAATTTCTAATGATAGGCTGTACCTTACTGATCTTTGAAAGCATTGTTGAATGGGTTATACATTTTATATTAATGATAACAAAGAGTATTATGGGGGTATCCGTTTTCTTCAGTTTTTGTTCCTAATTAATGTTCAATTATACATTGCGTTTTTTTTAACAAAAAACTATTTCTAGATGCAAACTATTTGTGTTTTCCGCTACCATGAAAAACTTGCATACGTATCATACATTATAAATCGATTACAACTCATATGTGCATTATTATTTAGCGGTTTTGTTGATGCAAACATATCTACGATTCGAGTACACTCATGTTTCAACAAGTAATTAGACAAACATGTTCAGGTTTGAAAAAATAACAGATTCGGGTTTCAGTTCGATGGGAACTATTTACACAAACCCTTGCCCATCTTTCCAATCTTATCGGACATTACTGTGTTCTAATAATATTTTGTGTCTATGGTCGGTGAGATACGTTATATACACCAGATAACCCCTAGCCTAAGATGGTAAACTTTTATTGTAGTTTTCCCCCAAATTCAAATGTACATGTATATTTAATATCTTGCCAACTAGCCCCTACCTCCACGCCCACCCCCATCTATCGGAGATAACAATATTGAACCTAGATCATAGTTTAGTCGATATAAGAAACCTTTTACCTAAATAATATAGTCACTAATGGTAAGTTGATCTGAAAATTGAAAATGAAATGCTAATTTCCGAATGCCAGAGAGAATGAGAGAGAGAGACAGACAGACAGACAGACAGACAGACAGACAGAGGGGGGAATTTACGACTGTTGTCTGAACCTAAGTAACAGAAAGACGCAAAACCTGTAAGTTTAGTAAAACATAGAATTCAATTCTGTACGTTAAAAGGAGAAATTTGAAAGCAACTTAAAATAATTTGCATACTACCTGTCAAATTATATCTGAACACAACTAAAAATGATTCCACTAGACTGAGGTTAATATAGGAATTAATAATTTTATATATACATCCGTCTATTAATACCTAAGGCACAATAAGATGACTAGTGTATGGATGAAACTTTTTAAGTTTTATCAGTAAGGCTTTAACTTGAACTCCGCTATCAGTACACAAACACAACATTTTAATAACTTTCAAACAAGCTAATAGCCAGGTTTACAAGGGTAAAACTAAGGTCCTGAACTCAAATCCAGAAAGCATGTCGTTTACACATGATTATAATCGTAAAGAATAATTTTCAATCATGTATACAAGTTAGGATTGTGCGACTGTCAGGTACCCTTAAACTGAATTTCACGTCTACACTTAGACAACCTTGATAACCTGTTTTACTACGTTGATAATCCCAGACGTGAGGATTTAACACGGACAGATAAACACGCGGTTCAGAGATGACATTCGTATGTATGAGATGTTCTGAATATGGATATACTAGACGTGACAATTAAGAGATTACAATGATTTTTATTCAAGAATAAATTACTTGAACGTGACAACTGATTAGCAAACATCCCAAAGGTACATATGCATGCTTATTTTGGAATTTAGATGCATTTATATATGAAACTAAGTACAATTTAATTGTATAGTATACACAGATTCTCCAAGTTGATTTGTTCTTTTCTTTCTTCCCTACTATGTTATAAATTATTAAATCGAAGGACAAGGATCTGAGTTGATATAACATCGTCCCTAAAACATTATGGATTATATTAAAGTTCCAAATTTTAAAAATGAACCTTTCAGCTATGATAGGTTCAGCGTGAAAGTTTAATCCACTAAAGAAGATTAACTCTGAAGTGCGCTGCGGTAAATTCGCTCAGGTTTTTCTGGGGGGTTGGGGGTCGGTTCTTTGCGAGAGCGGAAGTGAGTGGTGGGGAACATCTATTATATTTGCGAATAGAAAGACTAGTAGGCGTTAAAGATCTATGAGTTGATATGTAAGGTTTTGACTTTACACTTGTATGTATGTATGTATGTATGTATGTATGTATGTATGTATGTATGTATGTATGTATGTATGTATGACAAATAACCACTGTTCAGTTTGATGTGTGTGGGTTAGTGTGTGATGATTCTGTGATCTCCATTTCATCAGAAACATTAGCGCTACACACACACACACACACACACACACACACACACACACACAGAATTTGATTTGCAATCAAGAAAGGTACGATGTGAACAATATTCTTTGTTTATTTTTCTTGCAAACAAACTACGTTGTAGTGCTGACTTATCTTTCTTTCTTTATTTCTTTTTTCTCTTTCTTTACTCTTTTTAATTATACCAAAAAGAAATAACACGAAATGTCTAATTGCAGTGTCACCTGTTGAAATAATAAAGTCAAAGTGATATCTGACATTTCGTAAACACTAATAATTATTATTCGCACCGAAAAACAAGATTTGAATGTACTTAACTATCACGATTTCCATGATATGTCGAAGCCTGGATTCTGGAATTCTATAATTTATATAAAGTTGCACTGTGTTTATAAATTTTGGCTTACTAACGTGTCTTTGAAACGTATTCACTTCCGTACAAAACTTCAGATTTTTAGCAGGACAGCGTCTCGACGACCACTCTTGGTCAAGAGACTGATGATGATGATGATGATGATGATGATATAACTTTATAATTGCATGCGAGTTTGATAAGCACTTACTGTGATTTAAATTTATATAGATATATTCGTGATGTGTATTGTGTAATGTATATTTAGTGTGTACTGTGTGCTAGACATGTGTCTGTACTTGAGGTATGAGTTCGGTCTTAAATAATAGTTTAGCCAATATGAAAAACTTTAACCTAAATTATACAGTCACTAAGAACAACCTGAAATGAATATTTTAAAAAATTAATTTGTACTCAAAAAATTTCACCGTGGTATTGGTTGAATAGAACTGTCAAGCTTTAGACATAACCCAGGCACTCGCACACACAACACTCAATATATATATATATATATATATATATATATATATATATATATATATATATATATATAACTTCACTTAATTGACCCTTAATCTGAATTTCCAGTTTTTATTTAGGAAAGCTTGGTGTCATGTATACTGTTTGATATCTCCTGACTGAATAATCACCGACTACAGATAAACAGCATGTGCCGGAATTTCAAAATATTAAATGAGGGCAATGAGACCCCAAACTCAGATGTGATGTATGTATGTATGTATGTATGTATGTATGTATGTATGTATGTATGTATGTATGTATGTATGAGTGTGTGTGTGTGTGTGCGTGCGTGCGTGCGTGCGTGCGTGCGTGCCTGTCTGTCTGTCTGTCTGTCTGTCTGTCTGTGTGAGTATGTATTAATGTATGTATGTATGTATGATGACATACAAGCCATACACTGGACGGCTATATTCATTTCAGTTTGATACATATAGGTTAGTATGTGTTAATATTTGATCTTAGTTTCATGAAAAACTTCAGTGGCGCTTGCACGCGCACACACACACACACAGAGAAACATACACAGAGTAAGTTTCTTCCTTTTTGCAGCAAAACAAACTACGTTGTATTGTTTAGTTTTCTGTTTTTCTTTCTTTCCTTTGCTTCTTTATTTTTCTTTCTTTCTTTCTTTTGTACTGTTCCAAAAAAACTATGCTATAATATTCAGTTTTCTTTCTTTTGCTGCAACAAACAACGATGTTCTGTTCAGTTCTCTTTCCTTCCTCTTAGTAGTAAATAAACTACTTTGTAATTTTCAGTTATCTTTATTATTCTTTCATCAATATGCACTACGTTGTTCAGTTTTCTTTCTTTTTTGTCTCTGCAAGCAAACTACTTTGTATTTTTCAGTTTTGTTTTCTAATTTTTACAAACATGCTCCGTTGTATTGTTAAAGTTTTTTTTCTTTATTCATGCAAACAAACTACATTGTATTTTTTGGTTTTGTTTCTATTTTTCTCTCTGTTTGTATTCTTATTCATTATACTATAAACAAAATAAGCATGACATGTCGAAAAGAACTTGTGACAAGTACATAGCTGTGACACCAGGAGAAATAGTACCGTTTAAATATCTATCTATCATTATGTAAACACTGCTAATCATTCTTCTCAACGAATAACAAGATTTCAAAGTACTTAACTATCACAGTTCCCAAGATATTCCGAGCATTTGTCCTTGAATTTTATAAGTAATATAACGTTTCAATGTCCATATCAATCTTTATTTATTAATGTTTCTTTGTAGCGTATACATTTATGTATAGAAACCTTTGAAAATGGATGTGTTTTAAGAGTCACCTTCTTGTGTCTTAAATTCAAATAAATATTTGTGTTATTTATTGCCATGCTAATTTAATTGCCATGCTATTTATCATTTTTTAGATTCAGAGAACCCTACATGCATTTGCAGACTTTCCTTATGTAGTTTTCTTTAACCAATGACACACTAAGTTATCATGCACCGGAAAGCGTTCTAAAGCCCTGTTGACTGCTAAGTATTTATAGCAATAACTATAATCTTTTGTTGTTGTTGTTGTTGTTGTTAAAACTGAAATAGTTTTCATAATCATAATAAACGTTTAAAACTATTCCATAGAAAGAAAGTTGAAGTATGGTTTAGAATTAAAAGATTGTAAACATTATATACAGATTTTCCTATGGAAAGTTACTTACTGAAAGAAAATCATATGGTATCATTTTGGTTACACTCCTAAGCTAATATTACTTTAAACAGATTATGGTCTAGTGAAGTTTGAATGTTTCCTGATTCTGTAAATTGCTCCAGGTTTATTACAATATTTTGAACAAGCTTTTAGCTCTGTACGATTGGAGCAATAAATAACAAATTCCGATAAAGTGTCCAATATCAAAGCACGACGAACTGAATATGGCCTCGAACATTTAAATTCTTGTTCAACCGGAAACATAGTTCCCCCTGTAATTAAACTATGAATATCTTCTAATCATTTAGGGATTGAAGCCAGGTAGCGATTGAATTGATAGAAGTAATCAATATTGTATATTAGGTATATTATTTTACTAATCAATGACATTTTATTTTGGTGTGTGTTGGGTAGATACCGACTTACTTTTAGTCCTTATTAAATTATCCGCGTATACGTACATTGATAGAAATAAGTAAAACATGTACACTAGCTATGTGTACCTAAAAAGTTTAACACATAAGGTTTATTATTATCAGAAATGTTTATATAAATTAAATACTAATTGGATGTATGGTATACACTAGATTTTACTTTAAAATATAAAACCACGAAAATACGAAAATAGTAGAAGCAGAAAAGAAAAGCAGAATTAGATTAATATTTGTGTGTGTGTGTGTATATATATATATATATATATATATATATATATATATATATATATATATATATATATATATATATATATATGACTGAGATATATATATGACTGAGGACTGGTATGTGCAAGGAAGATGGTGGTTGCCGTTTAACCGCGGGTAAGGTTTCAAGACACCGTAGAGTCGTAGAGTACGCATTACAAGTATAACAAAATACTCTAAACAGTATGACAGTAATATTTGTATGAAATATTAATTCTGGCACTGTGTATTGATTGATTGAATGAACTCAAATCCCCGCCTAGTGTGTCCGCTACAAAATGTGATTTTGTGCTTTTTTGGCTTCAAAATCACCTTTGCGTTTTGATAAGTTGATTGTGGTTTTGAGTTTCTTTTTTTATTCACACTGCTTTAAAAAATATCACACACACGCTTGTGATTTATTCATGAAATATTTATTTAATGAAGAAAGCAGGGCACTACAAAAACATCTTGACAATCTCGAACACTGGAATGTAAGCGAACACGAGGTAATATTTTATATTTTTTACAGTTGACCTAAGTCATTATTCCGCATTGTTTAAAGTTAGCACCGACCATATAATTGTGGTATGACCCAAGCAAACATTATATATGCTTGTCTTTTCATGCAATTTCGGCTTGTTATGATGAGAGAGAGAGAGAGAGAGAGAGAGAGAGAGAGAGAGAGAGAGAGAGAGAGAGAGAGAGAGAGAGATTTGGACATATTCATATTTAAATAATAATAGTAGATTTTTACAACCTTATAACAGGTTGAACAAACAACAACAAAAAGGCATTAAAACCATTATTTGATATGTAATGTACTATGTGATTATGCAACTATTTAATCATTGATTATATCATCACCCTTACAACAAATTTTATTTCTTGTAGGTTACTTGGTACAGGTTCAGTTTCAAGATTTCCATCCAGCCCAAATTCTGTTTCACTCTCATTCCTGATTTCTGCATATACATATGTGTGTGTGTGTGTGTGTGTGCGTGTGCGTGTGTGTGTGTGATTTATACGTTTTCAACATAAATAATCATCGGCCAGTAGAAAACACCTAATTTAAAATGTGACTAACACTCCGACGCCAAGAAATTATTAAGGACGATGCTTCCAATCTGTAATGGAATTATTCCTTAATTTTATTTTAAACACGGGTGATACCCTTTTAATCATTTGTTGTCCATGACTTTTGTTCAATTCTGCATTTCACTTTAAAGAAAAAACAAATGATGGATGTAAATTATTTGTGTAATGTGCTACCTTTATTGAAAAAGATTGTGAAATTCGAAAACGAACATTTTGTATGCACTACATGTTGATTTCCACCCACTGACACCTGCATTGTTATCAGCGTTTTTAATTTCGCTGCAAAGATGTTTCGAGTGCGCGTACATTTCAATAACAAATTAGGCAAACATGTTCAAGTTCGAAAAGATCACATGTTCCGTTTTAAAGGGAGGGACTCTTCAAAACAATCTAATAATAGTTTGTATCTTATGTGGTTGTGATGCGTTGTGTGCAACGCAATACCCTTTCCACTGATTAATATATCCAGCCAATGGACACTCTTTCTGTATGCTAACCATTTTGCTCGATATCTTTATATAAGGGGCTCCACCACTACAATTTTCAAAAAAGTTTTCACCAGTAGCTGACTAATATCGTACAGTAATTTATTGATCATAACTGGAGACGAAAAGAGATAAAAACTAAAGATGGTGTCATCCATGAGGAAGTGTGTCATGAAGGTGGATTTATGCGCCGGTGAGTAGATGGAAACCTCGAGCACCGGTGTGCAGACCGGTGGTTTGGTAATGTTCCTTAACGTTTGAGAACACTTCGAAGGCATGAAGTTTTCCATTGATACTCACAGTTAGGCACAGTTACCTGGACAACAAAGTCTCTTGTTGAATACTGTCTCTTTTGATATTCCGATTATGCATATTCGTTTGTGACCACTGCTCGTTTCTCCGTTTTAAAGTGCAATATTGTTTTTAATTCCATGTTTCATCAATAATGACAGTCTCATTCAAATGTATCAGATAGCTTGTTTCGTATTTGGGGATTAGATATTTTCGATTTCAACCTGAAGTCTGGTTTGGATCAGCCGTCAACAAATGAAAAAACCCTTTTCCACAAACCTTTCTGAGCTTCGAATAAATCTTTAGTATATCAAAAACATAACAGTTTACGAATTGTTATAACAATAGTATATTTCCATTTGAATCCAGCCTTGCCCACCTATTACAAGCAACTGACTTCCAGAACTTGGTTCATCTTCCAAAGATACACGACCATCTTTAACGGTCAAAGCACCCCAAACTTACATAATTGAATCCGTAAACTTTATTAAATTCGGTCGATTTGATATCAAGCGGATAGTAGTCTAACTATATGCCAATATATTGCCAATATGACAAGTATGCAGATATGGCAACTGAATTGGAGACAAGTGTTTTACACTTACAAGTTCCCCTCTATCATGTACATCACTAATTAACAAGCATGGAGGCAATCGTTCTGGAAAAGTCGACATGTGAGGTGTATTCATGCAATAATAATGAGAGGGGTAAACGAAGGATAAGACAGTAGGTATATTGTTCGGTAGATACAATACTAACTGTAGTCATAATGGAACTAAAGTAATAATATGTTTGTGAATCTTTATGTTAATAATAAATTTCTGCATTCCCCATTGTAGTAAATTGTGTTTTTTTCAGGTGTAAGGAATGTTGCAAATAAAAGTGTATCTACTTCAATGTTAATAAGCGAGAAAGATCGTTTCTTGCTTTTTAAATAGTCTGGATTCAGAACGAAAAGTATTGTCGTTTTCGATTGGCAATCCATAGGAACTGGAAGGCTTGGTGACAAAATAGTATACGTTCTTAAATTATAATTCAGCAAACTGCATTTATGGTTCAATAACACAAAAACCTGGACTTGAAAGAGAAGGTTTACGCTCAATAATTTCTGTTTCGAATGTTCGTATAGATTAAAAGATATTTGTTGGAATCTGGCGTAATGTTCCATGAACAGATAAGAGAGTATAATACATTAGGCCAACTTAGAGTAAATTAAGAGTGCAGGAGTGTACGGTATGTTACATTAGGCCGACTGAGAGTAAATTAAGAGCGCAGGAGTTTACAGTATGATACATTAAGCCGACGGAGAGTAATTTAAGAGCGCCATGAATTTACTGTATGGTACACTAGACCGAATGAGAGTAAATTAAAAGTGTCGGGAATTTACCGTATGGAATATTAGGCCGACTGATAGTAAATTAAGAGCGCCAGGAGTTTACGGTATTGTAAACTAGGCCGACTGAGAGTAAATTAAGAGCGTCAGGTGTTTACCGTACGGTACACTAGGCCGACTGAGAGTAATTTAAGAGCATCAGGAGTTTACCGTATGGTAAACTAGGCCGACTTGGAGTAAATTAAGATCGTCAGGAGTTTACCAAATGTTACATTAAGACGACTGAGAGTAAATTAAGAGCGCCAGGAGTTTACCGTATGGTACACTAGACCGATTGAGAGTAAATTAAGAGCGTCATGAGTTTACCGTATGGTAGATTAGGCCGACTGAGAGTAAATTAAGAGAGCCAAGAGTTTACCGTATGGTACATTAGGCCGACTGAGAGTAAATTAAGAGAGCCAGGAGTTTACCGTATGGTACATTAGGCCGACTGAGAGTAAATTAAGAGCCAGTAGTTTACCGTATGGTACATTAGGTCGACTGAGAGTAAATTAAGAGCGCTAAGAGTTTACCGTATGGTACATTAGGCCGACTGAGAGTAAATTAAGAGCGCCAAGAGTTTACCGTATGTTCTTTGCTCTGGCTTTAGATACTTTGTAGAATGTTATTGTTTATGTCGATTGAGAGTGCATTTATTAACAGGTTGGGAGAAATAAAAAAGGACAATACAAACCGTACTGATCACGAATTACGATTTAGTTATAAGTTGATTTTTTTTGTTGTCAATACCAGATGGAAGATATATATATATACAAAAGTACATTCGCGTTCTGTTCCGGAGAAACTAGAAAAAGCTGAGAAATTCAGTTCCTGAACTTATCAAATGAGTTCCTTCCCCCCACTCGAAACAAACCACAGCTGAGGATTTGTAATTATTACGTAGCTTCTAATTAGCCGTTTCAAACAAGGGATTTCGTAGAGTACAGTGCATACACGAATATGGACGCTATACGTTTCGTGAATATACCTTAAGTTTGGCTCTGAACCATTTTTCAGCGTTCCCAACATCCTATTTTCCAAAGTATTATCTGGACCATCATTCATCGTACCCGACTTCCTATTTTCCAAATTATTATCCGGACCATCGTTCATCGTAACCTCACCTCCTATTTTCCAAAGTATTATCTGGACCATCATTCATTTTACCCCACATCCCATTTTCCAAAGTATTATCTGGACCATCATTCATCGTACCCCACCTCCTATTTTCCAAAGTATTATCTGGACCATCATTCATCGTACCCCACTTCATATTTTCCAAAGTATTATCTGGACTATTATTCATCGTACCCCACCTCCAATTTTTAAAAGTATTATCTGGACCATTATTCATCGTACCCCACCTCCAATTTTTAAAAGTATTATCTGGACCATCATTCATTGTACCCCACCTCCAATTTTTAAAAGTATTAACTGGACCATCATTCATCGTACCCCACCTCCTTTTTTTCCAAAGTATTATCTGGGCCATTATTCATTTTACTCCACATCCCATTTTCCAAAGTATTATCTGGACCATCATGGATGAAACTGAAGTGAACAGGTTCTCTAAATCATTATGCAAATATATGTACTTTATCATTTTTGGGGTAACTTTACGCAACACGTTCCAATATAATGCCATCTGAATAATAAAAAATGGCTTCCTAATATGTTTGTTAAAACCATAATTATGTATCATTTAAACTGTTTTTGATTTTAATTAATAATTTAATATTCAGAGGACAATCGTTTCTTTTTTTAATGCAAATAGTAATGTGCGTGATTGTGATGTGTATCTATACATCATTCATAATGCTCTATGCCTACCAATTTGTTGCCTATATACTATAATAAATGGATGCAAATCTACTGATACAAAATTTCACAATAATACATTATGAACAGGAGCATCTTCAGCATAGAAATATAGTTGATTCATATCAATATGGCATTTAGTTTGTGAGCAATTGATTAACACATAAATAGAAAAAGTAGGTAATGTTGATATTATTATTTATCTATTATTTTTCATCTTGCTGCAAATGCAATACAATCAGTTCCTAGATATAAATGCAAATCTCTGATAAACATTTAGATTCTTATTATTAAAGTTATTTATTTCAAAATCTGATTAAATTTCTTTTATGATATAAATATTAGTCATTGTTTTGTAACATTATTTCTATTTTGGAATTCATCACAGATCTGGTAAAAAAGATATTATCATTTATATGTTTAATTATTACTCATTATGCATGCATGTCTTCAGCTAATCTGTCTAATAATAATAACAATTATTATTATTATTATAATAATAATAATAATAATAATAATAATAATAATAATAATAATAACAACAATGTATATTTCACTCAGTTTTTTAGATATAGTAAAAGCACTGATATTTTTAAATATTTATTTATGAATTTTACAACAATATTAGAAAGGCATTTTTTGATTCAGATAAAAACAACTTCGGAAAGAATGTCATGTAAAGAATTCATACCACAATGTATATGTTCTACTTGCATTACATTTATTCAATCATAGTATTTTGTCACTGTAGTTTTCGTAGCTCTTTTTTAATTTTACTGGTTACAGCAATTGATGTCTTGCACGTTATATACAGTCTAGATGTACTGGCTAATTTTTACCTGCTACAGCATTCATGTCCGACAACTCGCCTTATAATGCATATTAAGCTGCTGGAGCATATTCTTAAAAAAATACTAAAAGAAACATCACTTCAACATTCCAATTACCGTTGATTGGTTTATGTTACCAGTTTGCGCTGACAAAACAAGGTTTTGGATTGAAATTCTTAAGGTTTAAAGCGATTGAGCAATCCTCAGCTAGGTAGTAATTGTGTCAAGTATATAGCTTTGAAGACCGGATATGGGGGACAATTCATTATATTGTTGTTGTTGTTGGGTTTAACGCCTTTTTTCAGCACAAAATAGGCTATACATGGCTGCCAGTATTAATGGTGGAGAAAGAACCCGGGAAAACCGCAGAAAGAACCACCGACCCAGGTGAAACTACTGGCAAGCTTTCTCACATACCCACATTGGCCGAATCTGAGACTCGAACCCACGCAGACAGAGGTGAGATGGCAGTGATCCGTAACGGAAAGCGCTTTAGACCACTAGGCCACTCGGGGCCCCCAATTCATAATGGACCGCAGCCAGGTTATCACTGGCTGTGTAATAGGAAAATACGGTATTGACCTCCAGATCAGCTATATTAGATTCATGCCATCAAGCATTCAAACTCTGAAACGCAGTAAGCAGGGACGTCATTTCAATTTGTCAGATGGAGGAGGCGAGGGACAAAACTTGACGGTCTTTTTAATATCGTATAGACTACAACAATTTTTCGTCACATGCCCCCCTCCCCCTCCAAATGACGTCTCTGGTAGTAAGTAAGTGTAAATCGTTTCTTACCCCCTCTCCAAAAAAAAAGATCTTTTATGGAGGGGACAAATATAGTTTTTTGTATATGTCCGACTCCAGTTTAGTGTCTACAAAATAACACGGATTCTTTGAATTGCAGTATATTTGGTATGAATTTTAATAACCCAAAAATAACTACTAAATTCGATTTCCACCTTAAAAATTGGATGTATGTATTCTTTTATTTTAGTTTAGATGGAGTTGTAATACCTGATTAGATTTAGAAATCTGGCCCGATAGTACAAATCTTTTTGGATCAAAGCATTAGTTTGGAAAGAGTTTGAATGTCAAGAAAACGCAGGCGAATTTGCTTTTTCCGTAGATCTTGAAGTGAATTATGGTTCGTGTTTTGTGTGTAAGCAATCTTGAAATTGGTATCATTTGGAACAAGACTTTAAGTAACATATATAATGTTATTTTTTCTTCTTCAAACTGTTGATAGTTCAAGTTCCATGTTTTAACAAGGATGGGTTTTGAATCGGTGTCCATGTCTGTCTTGGGGTATTAATTCGTCTCCTACCGCAACTGACACATCTTCGCAACAGAGTGTGCTTTATAAATCAATACTATTGTACTACGTGTGTGAAATAAAAGTGAATGTCCCTGTGATCCATTGATTTTGATGAAGAACTCGATTCAGGCTTGTCCACACGTACAAATATTTCCATATTTTATAGATATGAAATCATAGGTACGGAAATACTGACGGATATTCCCCACTTGCTGCCTCCTTGACCGCAAATAATATTGTATCAGCTTTGTAACTACCAATTCAATTTTATACATACTTTTATGTAATCTAATATTTCATGCAATTCATTCTGGAATTCCTGTATTTCAGTTACATTGACAAGTTTCTCCGAAATGGTCCCAATATGATAGGCAGTAAGTATAGCAAATATGTGTACAAACAGTACACGAACTCCAGCTTCACGACAGAGATCCCTAAACCTGACTGGCTGGGCCTGTTGGGTCCAATCATTAGGGGAGAGGTAGGGGAGATAATCAAAGTTCACTTCAGGAATAAGGCCGACAGAGAGCTGAGTATGCACCCACACGGATTGAGGTACAACAAAAACAATGAAGGTAATACGGCAAGGCCGTAAAACTCACCAAAAACAAATCTTACGTTACTTCTAGACTTATATATTTGATCGGTCAGTTTAATCAGACTAAGCAATTTCAGTCAATTAGATTGTTGGATTCTTGACTTAGCTCTATGTCCTGATTCAATTTATGATATTAAAATGCTGTCAAATACATAACATATCTAGTTATTAATTGTTTTGATTGTACTCTTCAGACTGCATTTCTTGAGGTCATACTATCGCCGTAGTTTCTATTACCTTTTTGGAAGATTTTTCAAACTTACCAGTCTAAGTATATTTTTCATGTATGTTTCTTTCATGCCTGCCAGTGAAATTTAAATCAAATTGCATCATTTTGAAACCGTTATCGAATTGTTCATTTTATAATGAGACAGATTGAAGATACGAAATACTATTCCTTTGTGCCTCCACAGGAAAAGATTGTACACAGTCTTATTGCCCAGCAGCACATATAAAAAACAATGCATTTCTTAACAAGTATGTAGGTTATGGAAAATGCATAAAGCTCATAATGTGAGAAAAGGTATTTTACTTAAAAGTATGATGGTTGTTTAAAATGCCCAGAAAATAAACATAGGATTGAATCATTATTGTTTTGAGATTAATCGAATTATTTTCAATCGTTGATCTTTAATTATTTTAAATATAACGTTCATGTAAAAACAGAACATATAAATATTTTTACGTATACTCTTTATCATATCCTGAACACGGTTCTAATAGCGTTGGTCAAATAATGGCAGGTGCCACGGACTGTATTTAATTATGTCAGTCATTTTCTCTGTGTCAGTCGCTTGAAAAACAATCTGGCTGCGAGGGGGGCATATGATTTGATTTTGTACCTAATTACAGCGACAAAGCATATTTAGCAACCATGTGTGCCAAAAGTGTTCCCTGAATATTGAACATTATGGCTATGTTTTAATCCTTCGATCTTTGCTTCTTCCTAAATATTTTGTAGCAATTCCAGGACAACTACATACTGTTGAAGCAGTTGATCAAAACATGCATATTTAATTTTAATTATTATAAAATTTGGATTTATAATTATTGTGGTTGTTTAGAGAGTCCGCATCGGATGCGTGAGGTCGCGGATTCGAACTCCGGCCGAGTCATTTCAAAGACTTATAAAAACGATACTTGCAGTTGCCTCGCTAGACGCTCAGTAAACGACGAAAGCTTTTATATTCAACAATCACATGACTCGCAAACTTTGACAAATCTGAAATTAGATATACGTTTGAACGAATCGACTAAACATCGTAAATTGCAGAAATAAAAATGCATATATTTTACGTCTGCCTTTCTGGCTTGTGTATAGCACATCAAGACAATTAATGTGGCATAAAATATTAAATGGATACTTTTGCATCATTTTCTATGGTTGACACAGTATTTAATAAATTTTTCCTTCGATCCAGGAAGTTAAGATACTTACAAAATATTAATCAATTGTTCCATCTGCAATAAATTCAGTCACACAAAAATTTAAAAAATATAAGGAATAAAACGTATGATTAACTGAAAGAGTCGACTTACACAACGCACAAAGAAGTTGAAGACCTATGTCCATGCAGAAAGGTAGACGTTAGTTATATGGATGACCAGTGGCAAGAAGACATTGTCCACTTGCAAACATATTTAAAGACATCAATAGTTACAGAGTTTGCAGTGATCAAATAGTGTTTTCTCGAAATAAGTATGGTTTTGAAAATATAAAGGAGAAATGAAAACGACAAGCACAATGCTTTTATAGCAATCTTTAAGAAGCAAACACTTGGAAGAATGAAAATTGATGAATGAAATGGATTCTACAATTAAAAGATTAAGGATTTGCTGGTAAAGGAATAAGTTTTCACTGACAAATTGTTTTAGCGTTTATCGATAATTTATTTATTCCGTAATTCTTTCTTAAAGTCTCTTTATTTGTTATGATGTTGGAGTTGATCTTGAAAGTTTATATTTTTAAACAGCATTGTTATAGCCACTTATCTCTCTTTCTGTAGGGAGGAATACTCTAGAGACAGTCTGTTTCTTTTTATTTCATCTGTGGCTGTATCACGGGAAGGCTTCGTTCAATTAATTCATTCAAATAAGTGTTTACTTCCTTAAGCCCCATACTTAGTTCATTCGCATCATTCAACGTTTATTCCATTATTGTTATACTTCCAGTATTTTGAAATAGTTATCTTTGCATAACCGTGGTTTCGAATCCGTATTTAGGCTGTGTGTCTGCTTTGAAGGTTTTACCGCCTCTGCATTTTTCAGCATTTTTATATGTTGTCAATCTAATCTGAGATTATGTAGATTAGCAACAATATTTATATTTGCAAATCTTGAACATTTAATTATGTCAGAAAGCTACAAACGCTCGATTTATCTCGTTTAAATTAGATTTTACGTTTTGTACGGGTTTTCTTTATTATCGTTAGATCAAACACACTAGCGTCTCCTCCAGCAGATATGATGTATTTTTCATCACTTATGTCTCTATACTTAAGTTATACAGATTTTCTCAAAGTCTAAACCGGCTTTATGATCAAGAGTTTTGAATGGTTGAAAGAATTTTATTTTGATTTTAATAGATTAACCAATGTAGTTTTGTCCTCATCAACGCCGCTTAGCACATTATACTGGATTGTAAACTGTGTGACCTTGTGAATGTATTGCTTAATTATCCTCCCCTCCATGGAAAGGGTTTTCGCACTCTTTCATTTCAAAACCGTCACATACACTGGGCATGTATTGTGCTTAAAACCACACCCAAGATTTGCTTTTATGCTATGTTTATCGGTTATTTCCATAGCAACGATTATTCATTATGTAGCCTTTATGATTGGTCAATGGCCAATTGTCGTATTGCATACAAGGCGTACTCAAGTTACAAGCAGGTAGAGAAGAACTAAAATATATTGGAAATGATTAAAAGTAATAATACTTTTTCTACAGAATCGTACAGCAGATATACTTATCGTTAAAAATGATATAAGAAGAATTCAACAGATTTATTTCAACTTGAACTTACAAAGATATCACGCATAAAAAAATAACAGCAAAATAGTTGAAAAGATTGAAAAGAAACACATCTAGAAGACATTTTAAATCTTTCGCTAATGATGGAGTTGCTAAAATCTCCAAAAACACTTTCAGATGTTAAAAACTGCAACATTATTGATTTCTTCCTAACGATATCCTTACGTATTGAGGCTATTTGTCTGCTTTGAACATTCTACCGCCTAAGCATTCGTTAAGCAATTTTAAATCTTGTCAATCTATCCTGAGATTTTCCTGTTATGTGGATTAGCTACAATTTTTATATATCTTAAATATTCTTCCTAATCGGTCGTTGAATATTGTATCTTAAATAAACATCCATATAAAATTTGTGCTGCATAAATTGGCATTAGGTGATCACAATACATCAAAAGAAGACAGTCTAAAACAGGTACTGTTATTTTCAGCAATTTTCTAAGTTTTTAAATTAGTTTAGACTATTATTGATTTAAACTTAGTCAAATACTGCCATTTTTGTTCTTGAATATAAGACAAATGTTGTCTTTGCCCAACCGTTGCATTATATCTGCATGAGGACATTGGTGATTTCATTTTATACTCGTGCAATATGGATATAACCTGCATGAAAACTGCTAAATGCATGGTAAAGTACTTGTGTGACATCATTTATGATGTAAATAAAATTCAAATTGTTTCGGTATCATTACTGAATGCCTTCAAAATGCATGGTAAAGTATGTGTGTGACATCATTTATGATGTAAATAAAATTCAAATTGTTTTGGTATAATTACTGATTGCCTTCAAAATGCATGGTAAAATACGTGTGTCACATCATTTATGATATGAATACAATTCAAATTGTTTCGGTATAGTTACTGATTGCCTTCAAAATGCATGGTAAAGTACGTGTGTCACATCATTTATGATGTAAATACAATTCAAATTGTTTTGATTTCGGTATAATCACTGACTACCTTCAAAGTACGGCTAGTCATGATTTTTTTTAAAACACTGTTGACAATACTTAAACGTAAGTAGTATAATGATTATTAACGTTGTAAACACATACAGAGTGCTGTAAGTAGAATGTATTGTTAATTTATGTTGATTTGTATTAAATTTTAGTATGATACTGCACTCTCTACATGCATATTATCAGTTTCGCCATATATTTCCGTCGATTATATAATATTGTTTTCTGCTTAAAGGCTCATAAAAGAATAACGAAGATAGAGTATACTATTTCCAGAAATAATGAAATATGTTTCGATAATAAAGTGACGTGACCTGTATTTATCGAAGGTGCTATGTATATGGACGGCACAGGCGCTATTAACAAAACTGATGACATTGTGCTACCCGGACGAACGTATACATATGTTTGGAAAATCACGGAAAGATTTGCGCCAACAACAGACGATCCAAATTGCATTCCATGGGCTTATCACTCTCACGTCAACCCAGATAGAGACGTCAACGCCGGCCTTCTTGGAATACTGCTGACGTGCAAGGAAGGCGAGTTATTATTACTTGAAAAAATATGTTCTTTAATTGCTTTAATAAATAAACAAGTGCTGACAGCAGCCATGGATAATGTTTATCCATTACCTCTGTACTCTCTCCTTGTTTACGTCAAGGAAGATATCAAGTCTGGGACTTAATTCTGAGAAACGTATTTCTTCTATGATTATGTTTGTCCAGATAATATAAGATAATGAAAATAGTGTTGCACCAAAAAAAGCTGGATCTTACCGCAAATTGCCAAAAAATTGCAGTCGTCGCTTCGGATTTGTAACGGATATATTTTTATGCGCATTTCTCATTCAATACAGACGTCACTTACCAAAACTAAAGTTCTCTGCTTCCTGGAGTTTACCAGTCTACTAGTATTTAGTTCTATTGCCATCGAATTTGCTTGCTTATTGCTTGATTACCAATTATGCACACTAATACGCGCTTATGATACCATTCAAACCAGATCACAGGGGAAAAAAATGAAGTTAATTGTTGATGATAAAGTTTAATGAGTTAAATATATCCAATTCGATCTGTACGAGTATTTTGATTTAGAATGATGGCATTACTTGTATTTTCCCACCTTTTTCAGCTTTGAAAATTGTTTTATTGAGTTTCAAATTTTGTAGGAAGGGGATGGGGGTGGCACTATAGTATTTCAGTGCTTATGGTCCTGGAAGTCCTTAATCCAAAAATACTTAATATATTTAAACTTGGTATACTCGGTTTTAAAATATAAAAAATGTCAATGAAGCCATGTTGAACTAAGAATATCATATATATTGTTCCCAGTTCGATGGTTCCTGTATTTTCAATTTGGCAACCTAGTGTTGATTGCTTTAGTCACCTCGGTGTCGATATTAGAAAAGTCCAGATAAGACACATGTGGGGCAATCGATGTCTTACTGCAATGATTTTTGCTCATTGATCAAACCAAATCTGCATTAGGTTTCTTCATAAATCTTTTTCTCTATTCCCAATTTTAACATTAGACTTTGAATCTTATCAGTTTCTCCTAAATTAATTTCAAACATCCATTTGTAATTGAAGGAGTATTGACGGCAGATGGACAGAGAAATGACGTGGATAAAGAATTCGTTCTTTATTATGATATCATTGATGAAAATGAATCATGGTTAATTAATGAAAATGTGCTACGGTGTAAAAATGTGTCCGCTTGCCATAATCCTATTGATGAAGACATAGTGGAAAATAACAGGAAGTACGTTATCAATGGTTACGTATTTAACAACCAGCCTAATTTAACCGCCTGTGCCGGAAGCCGAGTGGCCTGGCATTTTTTCTCTTTGAGTGAAAGTTACCATCCGATAGTTATCCATGGGCAGACCTTCGTATACCGGCAGCACAGGTGAGATCTACTGACGGTCAAATGCGAACTTTGGATAAAAACCTAATTTCATCAACCTGACAGAGGTTAATGCACGTCGATCAAAGTTCGCATAAAAATGATACGTATTTCTTTATTTAACAATTGGCCTTCATTACACCTCTATGACTTAGGATTATAATCAAATATGGAACATTTTGGTGAATGAGATACATATTCACATATACATATTAACTTAACTGAGCTGATACATGGGATATTTAATTTGTCTGAACGTTGATGTCATAATGACTTTGCAGATATAGGGAATTTATAGTAGCGCCAAAGTCTGAAAATAAAATATTTCGATGTTGAATTGTACCAGCTGTCGAAAATAAAATTTCATCTTTTAATGTCTTGGCATCAATATATATTAATAATGAGTATGTTCATACCATATATTTATTCGCGCGCGCGCAGTAGGAACATTGCATTCTTTGTTGCGTTAAAATATTAACATGCATAATCTAATGCCTCAATAACTATCCATAAAAGTACTTTTACTGCATAGTTTGTCCGTCTGTAATACCATTTGTATCACGCAACGTATTTCAGGGCAAGTGTTATCGGTCGGTATTTTTATTTCTTATTTATTTCATTAACGTATTTCAGGGCTAATGTTATCGGAATATGGCCAGCAACGTTTTCCAGTGCCATGATGACCCCATTGAATCCAGGCAACTGGATTGTGACCTGCTTCAATACTAGACACAACGCACGTGAGTGATCACCTTCGGTCTGAATACAAAGAATATATGCTAATTATGTACATTCTTGCCATACCTACATTTACCTGTATTGTTTGATATCTTACAATGCTTTTCAGGATTAATGCCTTTTTCCTCATTAACGTTTTAATCACTGTAGAGTATAATTTGCTTGTATGCCACAAAATACCAATAAAAATAGTTTCCTGTTCAAATGATAAACTTCTTTAGAAGGTGATATATACAAAGATATGAACTGATGACAATGGCGGCTGGCCAGACAAAATGTTGGTGGTTCTGGTACACATAACAAAAAAAAAAAAAGAAAAAAAAAACAAAGAAACGGAGATTAAACAAAATAATCTAAGAAGATGAACAGACATGGATCAGTTTTGATCTATTTGAACATTGAATGAAATAGCATACACTGTCTTTAAAAACGGGACGTTTTTATGTTTACCGTATGCATTCGTGTACAGTGATAACTGAACGAGATACAGCGTAGTCTACCCAGACTGCCTAGCCATAATGCGCGCGACGATTAGTACCTTTACCGTTGATTTGAAATGCAAATAAATAAATATATCTGATCTAATAGCACATTTGTTGTACGACCGATCTGAGTCTACACTATTTGACCTTAGGTTGGGTTATGCACGTGCAGAACTGATACCAAGCGGTCGATTCAATATTTTACATAGTTAAAAAATGAATCTATCTACCTCGCAGTCATATGATTAGTTGAAAGGAACTTTCGTTCGAAACAGTTACCTCGATTCACCGGAAATGAACTAAATTAAAGAGATATGTGGGCTTTTAGAGTGTTTTCTATGTTGGCTTTTGGTAAAGGACCACACCCATCCAAGGAATGTTCTCTAGTAGGAAATAATATCAGATGTTATATGCATGTTACATTTTAATCTCGCAATTGAATTTTCCAAACCCTCTTATACTAAATTCCATCCGACAAAGTAAATGCACACGTAGGTCAAAATTAAAGGGCACAATGAATCAAAGAAGATAACGATTTCTGCATGGTAACGGTGATTATAATTAATATATACTCTCCTCGAAATTCAACGAAAGCTTGCGCTTGCCGCAAGAAATAAACTATTATTAATATTATGTCAGGAAATAAAAGTTAAAGTTTACTGTTACACGAGAAAGGGAAATAGTTCATTTGTAATGACTTGAACTAACAACTAAATAATTGCTACATAAACTGTGGATAACTTGTTCTCACAGCAAAAAGGTAAACTGCAAATATGGAGATTGAAAGATCGAAAATCAATTTCGTACAAATACTCCACCCCATACCGCATGCCACTCATGCAAAAAGATTTTAAAAATTGAACAAACTTCATTTCATTTTCCTTTGGTTAAAGAGGAAACAAACTGCTTGCGTGGCTTAAAAGGTCATTGTCATGGTCACCCCGTATCAAACGTGAAATTTATGCATGCGTTAAAATTTAAAGCAATAAATTAAACCTTGGAGTTGTTCAAATATTTTGTTTCAATGTGTATCATTGGGACATATGTGGCGTCTTGTATTTCGTGCTCCTTGAAGTTGTGTTAAACAGATATTACACTACATTCATTCAGGCGGTATGCAGTCCAATTTCCGCGTGGAGCAGTGCAGTGGCTACACAGTGCAAGAGATGCTTAGTGGAAGACAGAGAGAATACTTCTTGGCTGTGGAAGAAGAGGTCTGGGACTACGCCCCAACCGGTCAGAACCAGTTTGATGGTGGGAGTCTGACCAACCCGGCGAAGTAATGTCAAATCCTATTTCTGTCATTTAGAACATGTTCAACAGTTACATTAGGATCGCCATAACTTTTTTATCTGAACAAATGTTTGTTCGATTCTTTCCTATCTTGTCAAAGTATTGTCACCACCATTCATCTTTTTCTTTTTTTCTTCTTCTTCTGTACTATTCGTTCCTATTATCACCTCATAAAATGACCTGTATCGTCGTTGTCGTTATTATTATTATTATTATTATTAGTAGTAGTAGTAGTAGTAGTAGCAGTCGTAGTAGTAGTATTGATATTATTACTATTATTTTTGATAATATTATTATTAATTATTATTAGTAGTATTATTTATATAATAATTATTATTATTTATTATTGTTGTTGTGCTTATTAATTTTTTTAATAAAAATTATTATTATTATTATTATTATTATTATTATCATTATTATTATTATTATTATTATTATTATTATTATTATTAAGATTATCATCAAAGTATTTCAGCACAGAATCAGGTGCAAGGATTGGTCAGAGATATAAGAAGGCCCGCTACCATAGTTACACTGATGCTGGGTTCCGAACAAAAAGCAAAATCATCGAAGAAGAGCACCATCTAGGCATTTTGGGACCAGTTATTCGAGCAGAGGTTGGGGACACTATTTTCATTAATCTCATGAACAATGCAACCAGATCGTATGGTATATACCTGCAAGGAGTCAGCATGGAAAAAAGAATGGAGGGAACTTGGGAAAAAGAAAATTCGCAAGGTGGGATCCTACAGAGTATTCGAATTGTGTGTAATTTGTATTGGTTTTTTTTATAGTCTGCAAAGACAATACAATATATTACTATTTATATCCAAACTTGTTCTTCTAAATACGCGTCCAATATAAATAAGATGCCACTGTTGTGATCCTGGCTGTTTGAGTTTCTTTTTAACTCAGCCGTTGCTGATCACCAGGTTTAGTGAATACGTTGTATTCTCATAGAGTATAGCCCTGTATATACCGCTGAGTGTGAGTTAAGAATTTATCATCTTTAGAACTCGAATTATCTTGTCATTGTCTGGTCAGCTTTACTCACAAATCAGTAATGACAAATTATATTATCTTATCCATTCTGACTTATACTCGTGTGTAAAATATAATAATAATAATAATAATAATAATAATAATAATAATAATAATAATAATAATAATAAAGCGTATCACATATAACAATTGCGAGACACGACTAGATGGATGACTTTATAAAAGAAGCTTAAAGCAAGAACGAAATCCGATGAAATATTTTTCGCTTTGTAATCTTGAAGAAGAAAAAAACTTTTACTCATTGCATCAGCACGATCAGGTGTCGGGCTGTCATATTTTTTATTAGCACTTACTCGGCCTTCTGCCTATTTTCGTAACTCGTACGTTTGACACTCTTTACCAGGATTTAAAATATACAATGGTTTGTCTGGAACAATTTCAACTTTTAGTATAGGCTTAGCATTCGTATATCCTAGAGGTTCTATTTTTTAGGATCCCTCTGGTAATATTCCTTTGAGAAATGTAATGAGCACAGATTGTTGTATGGTGTTGCATTGAAATCGACTCGCTTGTAATAATGTATCCAGACTTTCTTTATGCCTTTATCATTTGGAAAAGAAGATAAATGTTGTCCATAGCCTTTTCTTAATGCGCTGTTTACACCCGTAAGCAATAATATCGCCAGTCGGGATGCTAGAGTCGCTACTATGACGTCACATCACGAGAGTAACCGAATAGGTGCGGAAATTTTGCATACGAGGTCACGGAAATTCAGCTCGTTGAACATATGCCAATATTTAAATACTGGGATTGCGGTCGCATATAATAATTCAGAATAAGGTTTTATTTATTAGTGTTGTTCTTATTATTCTATATTTCCATTGGTTTCTGGTCTCCTTTAAACAATGTTAGACTCACTTGCTCTTTTCACACGCTTTAAATTACATGGGCAGTCAAGGTGCGTGAAATATATAACATCAAAGTCGAAGAATTTAAGGTGAGTCATCCCTTCTTTTGCAGGCGAGTTTCATGGTCACATCATTTTGCCTGGACACGTTGGGACCTATAACTACACAGTTCCCGGATATTTGGCGCCAACAGAGGATGATCCAGCATGTTTGACCTACATGTATTATTCTGCAGTGAATGTTATGCGCGATATTCATTCTGGACTTATCGGCCCACTTCTTATATGCAAACCAGAAACACTGGACCCAGTGACTAACAAACAGGTAAATATCTAAAATCCCTTTGCAATATATGTCTTTCGCATATTGGTAAGAATTGTAAAAATATGCTGAGTTCTGCAATTTTTTTCTCTCTCAGATGTGACAATTAAAAGAGTGGTTACAGTAAAATTTGATCATGTTTAGTCTTGCTTATATATCGCGAACATTTTTCTTCTTCAGCTTTTAAATAGTTTGAATTAAAATGTTGATAAAGAAGCAGAAAGCGCATGCGTTATTTTCAATATAATGCATGCATATTATTTATTTGTATGATCGTGTAGCTTCAGATCAATTTGTATTATCCTTCTCAGTTTCATTGTAACATCTTCCGTATTTGTGCAAATATACCCAAAAATGTCCAAGATATCACAATCCTCGGGAAAGTCAAACTAATCTTTAAATAACAATTTTTCCCGATTTATCGTTGTGTTGCTTTGCTTTTCATGCGCAAAAACCTCACATTTTCCACCATATTTTATTTCCAAAATCTTAGTAATGTCTCCGTTCACGTGTTCTCATTCCAGAAGTACATCGACAAAGACGTGTTCTTATTTTACTCAAGTATAGACGAGAATTTGTCCTGGTACATTGATGACAACATTGCCACTTACGCCCCTGGCAAAGGCAACGAATCGGATCCGGATTTTATTGAATCTAACATAATGCGTTGTAAGTAGTCTCCCTTGATAAAACGTATGACGGTATTCTCATTTAACTACCTTTTCGTTGACCCCCGACTTATTTTCTAATTCAATTTGTGAACACATATTTTAACTTATAGAGCCATCTATTAATAAACAAGATTTCATTCTAGAATCAAGATGCAATGTATTAAATGAAGTTTTTTTTTTCACGAAACGAAATCCCATTTTTTACGTGCCCCCAAATATAAAATAATCTGCTTGTGAAAAGTTATTCCAAAAAGCAGTACAGAGAGCAAAAGACTTCCTCAGCTGATATCCTGTTCCGAAGGATATTTATAACTGAGCAGCAGGATTTCTCTCCATTGTTTGCAAAAGCTCGAATCAAAGATCTTTATGTACTGATTTGATGCTAAATACAACTTTTTCTAATGTCTATTGATATTTTAGATGTTAATGGTTTAGGAATGTTCAGATGTTTGATTCTGTTGCAGAGATTTAAAAAAAAAAACATTTTGTTGGTTTGTTTTTTTAACATTGCGCTTATATTAAATCAAATTATCAATGCTACTGATATGTTCTTTTATGGAAAAACAATCAATAAAACTTGACTAGTAGAACCTTTGCACCCAAATTGTAAGATGAGATAACGATAATGATACTCAGCTTTAATTAGGTATTGTTGATAACAGTTTACGTCATTAATGCTGAAAATTTAACACGAAATGCAAATATTTTGATTCAAATGGTCTATTACCCAAGGATACTAGCAATAAGGAGTAAGAGTGCGAACTTTCTTGTTTTTTGGGTTGACAACGGTTTCATGCCCACTTTCATACGAATATACCGAACAATAGAAGACCCTAAAGTTAGGCAGTTGCCCTAGTACGATCCATCGCCTCTTCAATCCAGGCTCCAGCGGTATAAGATGTTGTTTCTTTTTTTACCAAAATGCTATCTTAAAATATATTTCCGTTAAGGAACATAACCAAAGAAACGACAAAGAGTTGTAACACGCCGTAGTTTGACAGTGGGTGATCGTAGTTTTTGAGGGAACAGGTTTTGGTGAGTTTCGCAACGGAATGTTTACACCTAGGTATTTCATAGGATTTTGTGGGTTTTGTCGGGGGGGGGGGGATTATCTGTATTTCATATATAAAAGTGTGCCTCTGGTGTTGTATTGATCGAGTGAACAGTAAGTTTGTTTATACTGACAAAATGGGTACGGAAACGGTTTGCCTTTGTTTTGTTGCAGCTTGTGAAGATCCAACCACATATTTAAAGATTTGTCTGACAATAGTGATATCTACAACACTACAACAACTATTGATGACATTAGACAAGATATTGACTGAGACTGGGAGCCAAGAGCGGCAATTTTGATGTCCAGTCCTCTCCTCCAATGGCGTTTCCAGGAGTTAAACGTTGGTTTGAAGCTGAAAACGAAGCCAAGGATGAGTTTGATACAGATAGCGCCTCACTATCTTCCTTGCGAGTATTATGAACACGTATGGACAAATATTTTCACTTTCCTGCTTCGAGGCATTATTTTTGTTGTTGTTTGGACATTCAAAACTTTCGGATACCATGGTAAATTTTATGTGCGTGGGCGCTATCGAATGATACTGTATATTGAATCATATGAGCCGTGACAATTTGCTACAGAACGTTGAACTATGTGGCGTGGCAATTTATTTAGCGCGGATTTAAAAGTGGTACAAATGTAGCATACGATATAGAAGGTGTTAAATTGGTCAGTAATAGTGTTGCAAGTTGTACGGACGATAGCGTACTATATTGAAGACGCCACCCATTTGAACTATACAGCGCGCAATTTTATTTCCCACATGTGCCTATGCGACATTTGCAACTAGTGAAGAGATTCCATGTCTTTGATACAATTTTCCAAACTAGAACATCAGCAAATGCATGGAATGTCTAATGTTAGGCATCTTCAACCAAGTACCCTATTTTAAAGTTGGTTTTCTATTTTGCGAACCTCAGCCGAATATTCGAAAGAAGCGCATGCATTTGTCCATGCACGTTACATGTCATCGCTGTCTATCGTTTCGACACTTTTGAGAGTGCGTGGTCGTTTTTACAGTTTCTTTTAGGTTGCTGTCACGATCCGCTTTGCATGCATTTTTAAGACTACCATCTAAAAAGGATAGTGTTTTCTTCCTTCCCGCTTTTCCACGTCCAAGTTGTTTAATCATGGAATGAAATTTGATATTACTGATCCAACCACACCAAATATTTTCCGTGATTGAGAAACGTGTCTTTCTCTGTGCGTAGCTTGCACTAACATATTCAATCCTTGCTCTGGCATTTGGGTTTGCACTTTGCACAATGGTGGACATGTGTGTTGACTGCAATGATGTTGCCGTAGTTTCGACTGTCGCTTCTTGCCCTGGCACTTGCATTGTTATGCTTGCGCACAGTGTACTTATACATTCCGTGGTGTTGTCATTTCGACAGGCCTTACTTGCACAGTCAATAGCGCTTGTCCCTACTTTTCTTACTCCAGATTTTGTATCGACGAGTGGCACCAGTGCAATACCTTTCTTTTAATAGATGAATACCAATCTTGTCCTAGAGGGATTGGCTTTCTAGAACTATTTCTGGGACAGATTTTGTCAATCTAAAGTATTTTGAATATTCGTCTCATGTATATAACATTTTGTCAAAACTCATGGCTTTTGCTCCACATGTGCTAACTTGCCAGTACATTTTCTATGCTGACCTAGGATACTCACACACACGCACGCACATATGTCATGTAAGCTAACAAATCCTCCATGATAAAAGTAAATCAAGAGAATGACAGCCTTTGTGCATACGGTCGTTACAACGGCTGAGTAGCCACCTTTATCGATGGTAGAAAAGATAGAAGCAACAAGCACTCAACTATCCTTCTAAATTCTGTACCCCATTTGATGGATATTGCCATCGGGGTTTAATGTGTCTGTGTCGTGAAAAGTTATTAAAGAGGCACATGACTCTGATGCTGCATCTCTTTCTGCGAGAGTATCTGTGCCGAACTTGCGCTCGCGGTCTACACAAGTGAAAAGCTAGCTACAATTGTAGGCCAGGAAGAAAGAAAACTCGCAGTCTAGCTATCACGTCTTGGCCCAGTCTACCAAGGAAGTGAATACGTCTAGACGTTAGTTTGTCGCTAGGTGGCTCCATTTTTCCTTTAAAAATCTGCTAGAAAAGAATTGTTCCAATTTTCCTCCGATAGGATGTGATGGCGAAGCACATGCACACGTATAAGCCGAGCTCAATCTCTATCACTTTTCTTCAATCCTTGATGCTTGAAGCTGACTTGCTCGAAATTGAATGATATGAAATGTTGTTCTTTTCCGCTTTTTATCAGGTATTTTGAGAATGTCCATGCCTTGGTCACAATGTTGCACTGGCATTGAACTAAAATAGTTTTCAATTGCCGTATTACCCATATGGGGCCGACATCACATCCTTGTGTCCTTGCAAAATACTTGCAATGCTGAAAGATTGAAACTCAATACAGGCAGCTGCCTGCGAAAGCACAACACGTTTGGATTTTGTCCGTGCACAGAAAGCGCAGCACAATGTTTATACATTCAAGTGTATCGGCAGTGCGAAATCCTAGAACATACACAGTTGTGTTTCTTTTTATTCTTTTCTAGCTCTCCGGACCATCATATTCAGCATTGTTGTTAGCACCACCAAGCGAATTTCTGGTCTCCAGTCCTCAATGGGGCAAGGTGGCGCTCCGTTTTGACTTCTTCAAGTTACTAGCAAAGCGTTGTGGCATTGCACCTGGTATATGCTAGTAGCAAAAACGGTAACCGTTTCAAGATCTTTTGTGCAGCAACGATGCGATCCCATGCCTACGCTATAGTTGTCTACACATAGAATACGCGCTCGAAAAACAGTGCAATGACGTATGAAAATTTCTAAGTCAGTTCACTTTACGGCCCTTTCGCACAGATCTGGGTTGCTACCGTTGACGGTTGTGACATACATATGAATGTTACCAATACGATCTACTTTTGTGTGGGCATAACAGGCTACGTATAAGATATTCAGACTGTGGTCGTTAGGCCGACACGGTACAAATTTCATGATATGATCTCTCCCTGCCTTTGCTAGGATAGCACCACAAAGATCTCCAACTGTTTCGGAACATCTGGCAAAATGGTGTACAAAACTTTTTCCACAACCACGAAGACCGTGTCGGCGCACAACTCTCAGTATGCGCGGAAAGCTTGAGGTAGTTATGTTACGAGTGCACCCGTCTACCTGTACGTCGGATACAGAAACGTTTTGCGTTGTTGTTCGTTAGTGCAGTCAACATAGTCTTCTAATTACACACCAAAGATATACAGCACATCGCGGGCGCTAATGTTCGATAAGACATAGTTGCGAACGGTTTAGCCGTCATATATGGTGCAAATATAGGTGCTAAAAAGAAACATGCCCCTCAATGCTGTCTATGTTGTCCGGAAATTGTAAATTCCTCTATGCATGGCGTCTGCGGTGTCTCTCTTTTGCTGCTTGCCTTCTATTTGCTTTGCACTAGACTGATGCACCAGGGTCTTATTGTCGAGCACGCCTGAAAAGTAGCTGGTGTAGTTTATAGATTGAAGTTCAAAGCTTTTGTATAGCAGCTTTCGCTCGAAACTAAGGAACGTAACCAGCAGCTGTTTCCATATTAGCGGATTTTCGTGCTACCAAAAGCAAGGCAGATACAATATCGGCTTTGGAGCACAACAACATTTAATACGCTCTGTTAGTATTATTATTATTATTATTATTATTATTAATAGTAGTATAAGTAGTAGTAGTAATAGTAGTTTTAGTAATAATAATAATAATATTGAGGACTATGTATAGAGACTAATCTTTAGAAGCTCTAAGCGCTTTACAACATCTATAATGATATGACTACCAAAAACAACACAACATGAAATTAGAAAACACAAACACATTCTGAAGATATTTAAGGTAGGAAAACTTATTACGTCTTTATGTGTGTTGTTATACTCGAAAAAGTGAGTTTTAAGAGCACTCTGGAAAGGGAGTGTCTAACTTCAATGGGCAATTCATTCCACGTTGCTGGGCGCTAGGACGCAAAAGAACGTTGTAAATAGTTGAAAGAAAGGTAGGTGAAAAACCACGCTAACTCAACCAAACAGATATGCTGTAGGTATTACCAACTGGACTGCAAAACCATGCTTCTCAAAGAGTACAAACAAAACGACACGGATAGGGCCGGGGAAAAGGAGGGCACTACCTTGAATTATGCGCCGAAGGTTACACTTGCAAAACTCGTCAATAAATCTCTACCCAGAACAATTATGATCAGCCACTGCCAAGATCTAACTTATGTTACAACCTTTCATTGTATATAGGAGTATATACCTGGCTATAAGTCTCATTTAATATATATTTTAATATAGAAGTTTTTTCACTAACTGACTTACTTCATTAATACTTACGTCTAAGCGTTGTCAGAAGCGGACACTTAACCAACGAGTTGGTTCGCTGGCCTTTGCTGCTTTAAGACGTTTTCTAGATGATAGAGGTTTGTTACTCTTTGTCTGCAAATAAAATTCAATGGATGTGTGTGTTTCAGTTGCTCTATATAAAAATGAGCATGGGCAACATAAGTGTAAAAATACAATTCTTCATGTACCCAAATACTTCTAAATCATTTCCAATGTAAATTTCATAAATTTTACAATGCGATTTCATTAAGTAGGAAACGTTTTAATTGAGCAAGATGTACTAGCTCGATATACCTTGGATTCTGAACTTAAAATTCTTAATATTCCGTTATAACATTTGTACTATCAGTGTGAGGTGTGTTTTTGCTTTGTTGACCAGAAATATGGTTCGGCTAAGACTATCACTCGTGACTTTAGTTCAAGTGAATTCTAAACACGATTACATTTAATTAGTCATGGCAAAGGTTACCTACACATTTAAAATTAAAAATTTAATTAAAAAAACATTAAAGATGAGCCAATGTATTGGTCACAGCGCCAAATCGCACCTCTTATCTGTGAGCATTAAGTTGCAAGAAGCAATCATCTTTTTTTCAGCCATTAACGGACGGGCCTACGGCAATTTGGAAGGACTTAAGGTGTGCGCCGGTAATCGCGTGGAATGGCATGTGTTTAGCTTTGGAGAATCGGAGGGAATACATGGCGCAACGTTTCTAGGCAACAACGTGATGATTTCTAAAGTCCATCGGGACAGCCAGCTCGTGATGTCAGGGCTGTCTTTTACTGCGTTAATGCACGTGCAGAATCTAGGTGAGTCTGGCATAAATATTGATAATGTAGCATTTGGAAAGCTCTTCATTTTTCATTGTCAACCTAGAATTTAAGAATGTAGTTTACAGTATTTATTTAAAAAATTTATCACATATTCTTGTGTGAAATCCATTATACAATGTTCGATACATAAATTAATGCCAACTCACATAAAACACCTATGCTAGGTCAACGTTAGCAAATAATCGCATGGTCGGAGTTGAGTATATGAAGTATGTACAACGTAGAACCATTCCTCAATTATCGACGTCGGATGGGTCAACGTCGTTCTGAGGTTGTAATGCCGACGTTGGGATATATGTGTTGGTCCAAAGTTTGGCCACGTTGGTCTACATTTTATATTTCCTACTATAAAATGAATAATTTGGCTCCCCTTCCAATTTGATCTGTAGAACACGTACGAGACACAGAGTGTATGTTTTGAAGGTTCAGCGTTTGGTCATTTTCTTTATAATTTATATTTCTTTTTTGAACATTTACTCTACGTTTATTAAAATATTTTAATATTGTAATATGCAAGTAGAATTATTTTCACGAATTTAGGATTTTTATATATAAATATATTTGAGGACCGTATTCGGCATAGAAATTACAGAAATGTTAGTAAAAACAAGATAACATGACTTCTATTCAAGCATGGAATGCCGGGATGATTAAATCTAACCTTTAATGTAATAGTTTTCTAAATAAATATAAGTTGTTTTTAATATGCTGTTGTATCTGTAGCGGATTCAACTAGCCGGGATAGAATTTTGGCTTAGAACTAGACACACATCGATTCATGTAAAATGTCATGTAACATCATTTTATCAGTTGAGCCAAAAGTTGATACCAACTAGTTTTCAACGTCGGCTCAACATGCTTAAATGACGTAGGCTCAACGTCATTTTGTTCACAGGCTATCTGTTGGACCAATGTGTTGGGCCGCGTTAGTTCTATGGATCATCTTATAATTGTGACGCTGGGCCGTTAGAGGATCATTGACGCAACACGTTGACCCAACTTCATTAGCCACTCAAGGCTGACAGTGATGCAACACTTTTGTTTCTGTATAAGCATTCAGAGACTTATTATCAAAATTATGTCAATTCCTTCTTTGTTTAGAACTCTTTGCATAATCATGGTGCAAGGTAACCATAGAGACAAAGTTGCTGATAAAGTCTTTTAATTATTAACAAGTACTTGTAAGTGCTGCTTCTGGATAATTCAAACTTCTCCACCAGTTGTCATGTTTACCAAAGCGTTTTAATGATTAAGTCTAGACTAAAGACATTTCCTTGATTAACTTTAAGTCAGTCTTAAATATATCCAATCAGATGGCTCGATTCCATACAACTTTAAATATTAAGTAACATTCTGTTAGGATTTACGATTAACTCTAATCAAGGTGAGAACTTACTAAAGACCAGTATCTTTTCAGAAAATCCATACCACGTAGAAAATCCAATGATATTTCAAGAATTAATTATAGTTCAATTTCAGTTGCTTCTGTTATACGATTGTTCAAATTCCGAAGGTTGGGCATTGTCCCTAACTCGCGCGTTATTGAGATAAAATTAAGTCAGACCTGTGATGGTAGATTTTCTGTTATGCAGGACGCTGGGGTATAATTTGTTACAATAACGACCACTTTGAGAAGGGAATGAAGGCACTGTATGATGCGGAAGCGTGTGGAAGTTCTTACACGCCGTACATACCCAGTTCAGGGACAATCCGGAGATATTACATCGGAGCAATAGAGACGAACTGGAATTATGCATCCATTGCAACCAATCCTTTAACGGGAAAGAACTTGTCAGATACAAACCAGTAACTAACCAACTAACTAACTTACTAACTCTCTCTCTCTCTCTCTCTCTCTCTCTCTCTCTCTCTCTCTCTCTCTCTCTCTCTCTCTCTCTCTCTCTCTCTCCGGATATACTGTTAGTGTGTCTTTGAATATTGCGCTTCACTCTACAATTCAGCCGCAATGGCCACACCCGCCTACCCAACACCTTCCCGGTTCCTACACCCAACCACCCACCCATCACCTTCCTGGCTCCTATTTTTGACATGACAAGGGATGCACTATGAACTATGTTATCTATCAATGAGTCAGCCAATTTTCATTTTCCCTACATACATACAGACAGACAGACAGACAGACAGACAGACAGACATACATACATACATACATACATACATACATACATACATACATACATGTTTTTGGTTGTTTTTAATCTCATAATTTACAAAGTGTAATACAAGAAAAAACCTAATTATCCAAAGGGACTTTTATCACTGACTTCCATTGTAATACCAAATAGATACAATGTGTTCTATCAAATAGATATAATGTGTTGTGCCAAATATATTCAATGTGTTGTGCCAATATATCTAATGTGTTGTGCCAAATAGATCTAATGTGTTGTACCAAATATATAATGTGTTGTATCAAGTAGATCAAATGTGTTGTACCAAATATATATAATGGGTTGCATCAAATAGATCTAATGTGTTGTATCAAATAGATATGACGTGTTGTATCAAATATATGTGTGTTACATCAAATAGATCTAATGTGTTGTATCAAATAGATATAATGTGGTGTACCAAATAGATCTAAGGTGTTGTACCAATTAGATCCAATGTATTGCATCAAATAGATCTACTGTTTTGTATCAAATATATATATATATATATATATATATATATATATATATATATATATATATATATATATATATATATATATATATATATATATATATAATATGTTGCGCCAAATATATCTAAGGTATTGTACCAATTAGATCTGATGTGTGGTACCTAACAGATTTGAAGTGTTGTATCCAATATATCTGAAGTATTGTATCCAATGTTTGTACCAAACTGACCTGAAGTATTGTAGATCTGATGTGTGGTACCTAACAGATTTGAAGTGTTGTATCCAATATATCTGAAGTATTGTATCCAATGTTTGTACCAAACTGACCTGAAGTATTGTAGATCTGAAGTTTTGTACCCAATAGATATTAATGCTCTTAAAACTAACCGAACACACTGAATAAATAAAGCTAACAAGTGTATTTTACAATTTAATTTTATCAAATTTTCAGCCTATCAATGACGGCCATTCTTAGAACCTAGCAATTGTTAACATATTCGTACACACACACACACACACACACACACACACACACACACACACACACACTTAACGGATAAGACAATGTTATTCCGTCTGTAGTCACAATGGGAGTGATGAAAGTTCAAGTTCTACATTTTTTCATCAATATACCATAAAGATACTAAAATGATTAAAACTAGTTTTAAGCTTCAATTATGTTATGTAGCCTTTCATTGCATTAAATCAACAATCTGGTTCACTAAAATGCATCTTGTTTGAAAAGAAACTGGAGCTTTGAGTGGTCAATAAGTAAATACAATCTAATACAAATATATTTGACTGAAATAGTGAGTCCCAATATCTCAAATTAATTATACATCAAATGTTTATAGATGTTTTACAGTGTGTTTCTACTCTATGTTGCAGACGCTTTTGAGAATTTAACAAAGATCTTCATATCCGGACATCTTATTCAACTATTTAATGTTTTGTTTCAGATCTGGCAATCTATATATTCGTCATGATGAAAAACACATTGGTACAACCTATTATAAGGTTCACTATTCAGAATTCACCGACTCATCTTTCACCTTCGTCAAGAAACGGAAGCCAGAGGAACTCCATCTGGGAATTATGGGACCGTTTATCAAAGCGGAAGTAGGAGACACGATTGAAGTAATGTTTAAAAATTTCGCTACAAGAGACTACTCGATTCATCCACAGGGTCTTCTCTACAACAAAAGCAACGAAGGAATGATCTACAATGATGGAACAGATGATGACAGGGGAGATGGTGCCGTATCCCCGGGGCAGACATACACTTATCGTTGGAAGGTACCGCCCTCATCTGGTCCTGGTGAAAATGACCCTAACTGTATGGGCTCCATCTACCATTCTGGTACAAACCCAGTTCGGGATACCAATTCGGGGCTAGTGGGTCCACTTGTTATATGCCGCAAAGGGGTGCTTACATATGATGGACAGCGGAAAGACCATGTAGGATCGGAATTCGCACTCCTCTTCAGTGTCCTGGATGAAAATCGGAGTTGGTACCTTTCAAAGAACAAGCAAAACTTTGCACCGTTGGCAAATGAGCAAGATGATACATTTATGGAGAGTAACCTTAAATCTGCAATTAATGGATATCTTTTTGGAAATATACCCAACTTAAACGCTAGTGTTGGTGAAAATATAGCTTGGTATATCATGGCCCTAGGAACAGACGATGACATTCATACAGCTCATTTCCACGGGCATACATTTATTCATCGAGCATCTCGTGCGCATACAGGCGACGTGATAGAAGTATTTCCGGGAACTTACGAGACTGTTGAAATTTTCGCTGACAACCCTGGTACTTGGCTTTTGCATTGTCATGTTGGGAAACACACAATAGAAGGGATGATTGCATTATACACCATAAAATAGAACGCCAGAAATTTGAGTAAGAAATTGTTTTCCATATTTTTAGTAGTAGAAGAAAATACACGATTTTCCGCTTAAGTTCTGATTGTCCCTATCGATCATCATAGTTTAACTTGTTTCAGTCTAGCTGAGTAGCTATCCATTCAGGTACTTAACATGTATAAAGAATTACCCTCGTGATCTCCGTTTACAGAATAACGTATATTATATTTCCTTTTTAAGCGTTTGTATTTGCAAGATGGATACAAATCGTCCGTCAAATATGGCCTGCGTTACTGAAACGTTTACTAAAATTGTGTGCAATTGTCAACGATTTTGCAAACACCACCTCATACATTTTTTCAGAAACCGTTTGGTTGTCAAGGCTTTTCGAATTTGTTCAGACTAAAAACCCCAGTTATAACACGCAACCGTTACTAAGAAATATGGAAAGCAAGCTGATCAAGACTGCCTCACCAAAGAATGTTATGACGACAAAAACATGGGCGGGTATTGAAACATGATTTAAGTCGTCAGATAGAGACAATAGACAATCTACGACTGGGACAGCCACCCTCTTTTAAAACGCAAATGCCAACATGTTACCTTTTAAATTTTTCTTCTGAAAAAACAGCATGACCCTGCAATAAATAAAAATATGTTCATTCTTTGTTCCAACACACACACACACACACACACACACACACGTGTGTATGTCTTCAGGAAGGAATTTTAGGCATTTGTTGTCATTAAAACAAATCTGCAATAAAACATGTATATATATATAGATGGTTACCTTGTCTTTCTACACAATGTGTCAAGGCTGGTAATATATTTCTGTATTAATTGGAAGACAGAGAAATGGTGATATTAAAATGTCACTCTTATTAGACAGCTTTGTTTTAATACTTTTTTTTATTTTCTTAAATAAAGCTCACGTATTTAAACGTTGCCTAGAATACACCATTGCTCATGATATCAAGATGAACTTGGCAATATAATTTTATATTCATTAATGTAATGTTTGACAAGCAGAACTATTCACATTGCTTACTTATGTACTGAACTACTTACTATTCCTAAGGCTGTCAAGAAAATCATGGGTAGTTGGACACACGGTACTAATTGTACGGAAAAATGGGAACCAGCCTGAAAATGGCTGAACATACAACAGGGTATATACGGGCCTGGCTGGCCAGGATTGGCTAATAATTTAAGTTATCTTTACGGACAAAGAATCATTTGAAGTATATCCTAGTTATTAGTGAACTTGTTTTGAGAGACATTGTTTTCATGATCGAAGACCAGTCCCTTAACAGTCTTGAGTTTAAAACACCCATTTTCAAAATTAACACCTGGCTCTTTGGTGCGGAATTGAAAGCAAATTTTAGGTTATTGCATTTTTATATCATGATAATTGTATCGGCTTAATAAGACATAATATTTTAGTAACAGTAATAAAATTGAAATTTGTTTTAATTTGTAATAAAAGTAAGTTTTCATTAAATTATATTGAAAGTAATTTTCTGCTAAAATACTGACATTAATTTCATTTCATTCTGTATTACAACTATATCCTATTTTAATAAAGATCATTCCCTTATTAAAATACTGACATTAATTTCATTTAATTCTGTATTACAACTATATCCTATTTTAATAAAGATCATGCCCTTATTAAAATACTGACATTAATTTCATTTAATTCTGTATTACAACTATATCCTATTTTAATAAAGATCATGCCCTTATTAAAATACTGACATTAATTTCATTTAATTCTGTATTACAACTATATCCTATTTTAATAAAGATCATGCCCTTATTAAAATACTGACATTAATTTCATTTAATTCTGTATTACAACTATATCCTATTTTAATAAAGATCATTCCCTTATTATCTAAGGCAAAACTTTCTTGCACTATGCATTTCTCTTGGATCATAAAGTCAGCAAAAATAACACTCGGTAAATTGTGAAAGTTACGGGACTAACAAATTGCAAGATTTCTAATGACGTAGGTAGACCCAAACGGTAGTTTGTAAGAAACGATGAAGCCTCACTTTGAGATTCTGTCGCAACGTAAGAACTATATTTAAGACCATATTTTACAGTGTCCTAAGAATTAGTCCGTTTCGTCGGAACTCAAAGGAGACTTGTATCGTTACAGATAAGATACCAACTGTGTAAACTTTTCTATGTAGTATAGGATTTTTTATTGTTAAGATGTTGAAGTAAGAGTTCAATATAAGATCTGTACATTTACAACATTGGTTTATCTTATAATTTCTTTACTATTCTTTAACATAATGTATTGGAAAAATTAATTGTTTGAATAATTTATATTTACTTTTTTTATATTATTGATTATTGTAAAATACAATGTTCGCTACCAACTTCAAACTCATTAGTTTGAATAATAATTAATTAATAATTAATTCAGAAAAAAAATACTCTTTAAATAATAGTGTTTAATATGTTTGTATTTTAAATTAAATTCAGTAAAATATATTTCTACTAAATGATTGCGGTAGTAGTCTGAAATATTGAACTTTAGATTCTTTAGCTACCGTGCTTTTATTCCATATTTAATTATCTGTATTATGTTCTAAAAGACATACAAATGTATGATGTTGGTAAGTAAAGGAATATCGTAATTTTTACATGTATCTCTTATATCCGTAATTACAGTTTATGTAGATTGATATTGGAACGTAAATTTATATGTCGAGTATTTTAATAAAATTAGTCCTTTACGTCTCAACTCAATGGAGACTTGTATCGCTACATCATCCCTGTACCACCGCATTGCCAAAATCCACACAATGTAGCCGTATCTAGATCGTTATGAGTTACGCCTCTTTTCTCTCTCTCTCTCTCTCTCTCTCTCTCTCTCTCTCTCTCTCTCTCTCTCTCTCTCTCTCTCTATGGGCAAAGACATTCCTTATGAGTAATTCCTTCTCTTAGCAAGAAATGAGACGAAGATTATTGCATGATACAAAATCGTTTCATGACAGGCTTACTATGGGAATTGAATTAGTACCGTGAGTCCTGTGCAGACCATTAGTTGCTACAGTGGAGAATAAAGTTATTCGTGTGGTTAAATCAATCAAACCTATATCTGGGAAACTTCAAAATGCAACTAACCACATTCCCGAGGACTGCCGTGTTATTCAAAAACATTAGTGTTGGTCATGCAAGGTGATTGAAAGACAGGAGTAGGCGGATTTACTCTGCAACATTTTTTAATTAAAGGTGAAAAGGGTATAAAATGGTTATAAAATGTCACTAATAAAATAGTAAAAAAAACATAACAATAATTTTAAATTAATATTTTATGTTTAAAATAAATGAGAGCACATTATACGTATGTTAATAAAGATTATCTCAAACAGTTTTGCTATGATACTGAAGGTTCAGATAATTAACAATTCTTTTTTTTTTTAAAAGAGAATAAAATAGCGTGAATCGAAAGTGGTGTAACAATCTACATGCGAATGATTTCCCTACCAAAGGGTCAAGATGTTTATATCGTCTGATCATTTCAAAACTTATAATTTTTTATTTCAATTCATCATATGACGGCCACTGTTTATTTACTAGGACAATGCTGTCAACCGTCTAGGTGATCCACATCTGTACATACATCACCTAGACGCAAGGATCAGAATACGATGCTTCTGTTGATCACCACTCTGAATCATAAAAGCAAAGTCAGAATCTTAATTATGTTGACCATTCTAAATTATAAAAGCAAAGTCAGAATCTTAATTATGTTGACCATTCTGAATCATAAAAGCAAAGTCAGACTCTTAATTATGTTTGATGACCACTCTGATATATAAAATGAAAGTCAGAATCTTAAACCAATAACTTGTCATCCATGACAGCATCAGAATTATGTCCAGACTTCAAAGATGAGGTAATGGTATTCAGAAAGGAAATTATGTCTGCGGAAAAACGTGTTCCGGCAATATATTGCTTATTAAAGTTTCTGAGCCTTGGATTTTGTAATGATCTAAATACTTTGAAATAGATCTTCTTGTTGAGTGAATCATTGATAAGTCAGTAACCCAACACGTTTTTGAACATCATTTTCGTTTGTTAGTTTCTTATTCTCTTTGAAGAGCCTTTTTACCTCGATCGTTTTGGAAATTTAAGTCCCTAATGGCTTCATTGCTTCTAAATACCAACCGAAGTTTACTTTGGGAATCGGAAGTAGCTTGTCTCATCACACGTTGCGCAGATACAGAAAGAGTTTATAAATGGAGCTACTAGCATCTATTCTAATGTACACATATTATGCACAAGTTATTTCACCCAGCAGACGCGATTCGATTATTGCGCTCTAGATTTGCAAGTGATCATCGGTAGCGATTTATATTTTAAATGGTTGTGCGATATATAAAATATAAATTGCCATTAAATTTAGTCGATTTACCTAAATATCCAACTAACCAGACGCTACTTGTGAATGTAAATAACTATTATAAAAAGCTATTTACTTCAAACATAAAAATTCAGTTTCAAACTAAATTTCATATTATAAAATAGTACTAAAGTAAAGATGAACAATTCAAAATCATCTTTGAACCGGATAAAATAGTAGCTTAATAAACCAATGAAAACATTGCTCCACACAAAAATACCAAACTCTGAAAGAAGGGAATTATTGCCTCTATTTCGTTTACCAACAAGACGACAACTAAACCGAATTACTACTAATACTAAGCTTAACATTAATTACACGACGGCTACATGACTCGTTTAAAATACGTTAAAGGACCCATTTGACAGACGTTACAGGACACATTTAATAGACGTTACAGGACTGATTTATTAGACGTTACGGGACACATTTAGTAAACATTACAGGACATATTTATAAGACGTTACGGGACACATTTAATAAACGTTACAGGACACATTTAATAGACGTTACAAGACACATTTAATAGACGTTACAGGACACATTTAATAGACGTTACAGGACACATTTAATAGACGTAACATGGCTTATTTAATAGACGTTACAAGACTGGTTTGTTAGACGTTGCGGGGCTCTTTTAAAAGACGTAACAGGACAGATTTAATAGACGTTGCAGACTGATTTATTTGACGTTACGGGACTTATTTTTATAAACCTAACTTTACTCATTTAATAGACCTAAGATGACTCATTTAGTAGACCTAACATGACTCATTTAATAGACATTACAGGACTCATTTAATAGACGTTGCAGACTGATTTATTAGACGTTACGGGACTCATTTAATAGATGTAACATAACTCATTCAATAGTTGTAACATAACTCCTTTAATAGATGTAACATAACCCATTTAATAGATGTAACATAACCCATTTAATAAACGTTACTTGACTCATTTATACACATTACAGAACCAGCACTTCATGTTTATTGGCTTGGAGTTATTGTGGATATAATACAATGTGTCAGCACACGAAAGCTATATACATGGCGGCCAATATGACTGGTGGTGGAAAAACCTGGAAAACCCCATGTAAGAACCACCGATCCATGGAACGCTAGTGGCAAGTCTCTTCATATGGAATTGGATGACGAATGTAGTTCTAGTATATTTTTAGAACATATTTTCCTCTCTCATTTTGGTGGTGATATAATAGCTATATTTATGCAAGTTTTGGTTGGGATTTAAAGGTAATTGTTTATTCTTGAGAATATGAGTTCAGTGAGTCGCTGTGTGTATTTTGGCGACAGTGCAGTGAGTAATACGGCCTTGTTGATGATCCGGAAGTGAAATATGTGTTGTGTTTACATACTGCTCTGTTTACAGTGCAGTCTCAAAAAATGCCGGTGAACCTTTGACAAGAACTTCACCGTGAAGTCATCTTTGCAGGCATTTTAGATTAACATACGATTTGTATTGATTGTCACACAGTGGAAATGTCAGAACTGTAAAATAAATGTAGAGAACATAGAGTAAAATTAAGTATGATGTATGTATATATACATACATTAGTAGAGCCCGAGATTCGAATCCATATGGACAGAGGTGATCGGCAAAGGCGATCGCTGTAGACCACTAAACCTCTTGTGTAACCTGTTTTGGAAGCCCAGCATTAACTATTGGAAGTTCCAAAATGTTTAGTGATATAATCATTTAAAATTTAATTCGTCTTAATATATAAGTACAATGTCTCTTTTTTTGTGTTTTCCAGGGAGTGATAGAAAGAGGTAAGGATTTTAAAGTTTAGAAGACAAATGTTTTGCTGTTTTCATTATTGTGTGAAGAGAGAGAGAGAGAGAGAGAGAGAGAGAGAGAGAGAGAGAGAGAGAGAGAGAGAGAGAGAGAGAGGGGGGGGGGCTTAGGTCCACAGATATAATATAGATATAATAATAAAATAGGTAAAAGAGAGAGAGAAGATTCTATCAAACTGGATAAATTACTAAATGAACAGTGTGAAGTACAGTACATTTATGATTATTTGCATTGCAGACAGAATTCAGCTTTGAAACAAAATTTACTTCAACATCATTATTTTTTTTACTTGGCACGCATATGCAAAAATCCTTGTATATAACCACTATATATACTACAATACGAAAACAAAGATAATGACTATGCACGCGTGTATATTGCAGAAGCATAAAATACTTATCATATGGTTGGTATTGTTACACGCAGAGGGGTATTCACTTGACCGAGCGGTGGCAAACCCCTGGCGCGAATCCCGCTGGAAGTCATATGTTTTCCCCAAATTTCCAAAGACTTCCATACAACTTGAGTTGTAAAGTGGAAAGTCAGACATGTCTGCTTTTATATACTAAATTTTGTTCTAATCAATTCGAGACCACAGATGAAACAACTTGCCCAAAAGTCCATGAACCGCACCCTTGCATGGTTTTTCTTCATTATCAACAGATGTCCGTACCCCCAGCCGGTTATGCCATAGAAAATACACTAGTATTCCATTTCTCATTGGGAGATATTTAACTGCGCCACTCTAGGCCAGTCAAAGTACAATTTTACCGGCGTATTACGCTTATATAATTATACATATTTTCCACTATGGACACATAAACGGTATCTACCAAGTCCCTACTTATTGATTCCATTGTGTAATTTACTGGTTTTCTACTATAAATATGGCCACCTCAACCAAAACACTATTAAACAACACTAGATTTTAATATGGACTATGTTACATCAGGGACAGTCATTCGGCTTGGACCTAAATTCACTACTAGCGAACCATGGTATGGTTCCAACTCACTAACACTCGGTTCCGTGACGTTTGCTCCTACTAATTGGCTAATTATTTCGGGCTAGGAATATTTCCATGGCGCCGAATCCCAATAATCACACAAATAAATCTAAGAAATGTTTAAAAACGCGGCGCTATCAAATGTGCATACTCCAAATTTATTACAGTATAGTGCTATATTTTATTTTTCAACCGGTTCCTGTTTCTTAGGTATTTCATCTGTCCATCAGTATATTTCTTATCACCACTGATCGTAAGCTAATTTGTAGCATTGCCAGGAAACTTTATACAAACATTCATTATATGGTCTAGTTCGTTGTCAATGAAAATAGTGTCGCTCCGACATTTAATATCGCGACCACAGCGGTCATCTTGAAATCGTATTATTAATACTGGTGAATGGATTGTCATGTCAACATGGGGTTTACAATGAAGGACATCTTGAACATTTCTTAACTACTCTTCAATGAACTGTCATACCATTACCATCTTGAAAATATCACAACTACTCCTCAATGAACTATCATACAATCTTGAAAATATCATAACTACTCCTCCATGAACTATCATACAATCTTGAAAATATCATAACTACTCCTCCATGAACTATCACACCGTCTTGAAAATATCATAACTACACCTCGATGAACTGTCATACATCTTGAAAATATCATAACTACACCTCGATGAACTGTCATACCATTACCATTTGAAAATCTCATAACTACTCAATGAACTATCATACAATCTTGAAAATCTCATAACTTTTCCTCCATGAATTATCATACCGTCTTGAAAATATCATAACTACACCTCGATGAAATATCATACCGTCTTGAACATCTCATAACTACTCCTCCATGAACTATCATACAATTTTGAAAATATCATAACTACTCCTCAATGAAATATCATACCGTCTTGAACATCTCATAACTAATCCTCCATGAACTATCATACCGTCTTGAAAATATCATAACTACACCTCGATAAAATATCATACCATCTTGAAAATCTCATAACTACTCCTCAATGAACTATCATACCGTCTTGAAAATATCATAACTACACCTCGATGAAATATCATACCATCTTGAAAATCTCATAACTTCTCCTCCATGAACTATCATACCGTCTTGAAAATATCATAACTACACCTCGATGAAATATCATACCGTCTTGAACATCTCATAACTACTCCTCCATGAACTATCATACCGTCTTCAAAAATATCATAACTCGATGAACTGTCATACCATTACCATCTTGAAAATCTCATAACTACTCAATGAAATATCATACAATCTTGAAAATATCATAACTACTCCTCAATGAAATATCATACCGTTTGAACATCTCATAACTACTCTTCAATGAACTATCACACAATCTTGAAAATCTCATAACTACTCCTCAACGAACTATCATACCATCTTGAGCATCTCAAAACTACTTCTCAATGAAATATCATACCGTTTTTAAAATCTCATAAATATTCCTCAATGAACTAACATACCATCTTGAAAATCTCATAACTACTCCTCAATGAACTATCATACATCTTGAAAATCGCATAACTACTCCTCAATGAACTATCATACATCTTAAAAATCTCATAACTGTTAGGATTGAATTTTTAGTAAAATTAATAAGATTGCTATTTTCTTTAAATTGTATTAAAGTAATGTTTTATTTATTTATATTCTAAAATATATTAAAGGTAATTTCATTTGTTTTGTAACACAACTATATAGAATAGAAATGGTTGCTGAGCAAGTGGAAAAAAGGCAATGTATATAACTATACTGCATAACATCAGTAAAAATAACTAAGAACCTTGCTAATGTACAGTGTTGTGTGAGATTATATAACGGAAAACGTAATACATGCATTTTGCCGACTCAGCTTCAATTTTTAGGTTTCATCAGTATAAATAAATAAATATAATATATATATATATATATATATATATATATATATATATATATATATATATATATATATATATATATATATATATATATATATATATATATATTCCGTAACCCAGACATTGGCCTCAGTCCAATTCGGTTAATAAAAGTGGAGTTACCTTTCTCTAAGAAAGCTTCTGAACGACATAAAACAAAATGGCTTCCAACTAACGGATATCCATATTTGGTGTGATGTCATCAAACGAATATAAATAAACTACAAAACTAAGTCTTATGACGTAAAATAAATTGGTTTCCACCTGCTGGAACCGGTTATTTCTTGGGAGACAGAGTCAGCATTTTTCTGACTGATACATGGAGGGTATGACCTTGTCTAACCCTGAATCTGGCCGAATGTGTATAAATACAGATGCGCGATCGGTTCAGATTTAGTTCTCCATATCAGCGGAAAATAGATCTCTGACTTCTCTTTCCAGGTAAGAAAACTGTATATGTGGCAACTTCTTTTAGGAATAGTATTTTGTATGATTGAGATTTTAATGGTAAAATTGTTTTGTGTGCAACATTGCTACTGAATTCTTTTATTTATAATATATTGTAATGGAATGTTAAAATGTTTTGAAGAATTCATATTTAATTATATTTATGTAATTTTTATTGTAAAAGTTGAGTTCGCTACCAACTTCATGTTTAGATTTAATGTTGAAATAAAGTATTCTTTAAGCAAGAAAGAGTAATATCTAGCAATATATTCTAAATCAATATTCTACTTTAAAATAAGTAAAATGCATTTCTTTAAATTAATTGTTGCATTAATTACAGTTATACATTTTATACTTTGACTATCTTGAAATTGATTGAGAATTGACTATTTGCATAATATTCTAAAATGCAGAAGTTATACGAATAAAAGAAGTTGGAAAGCTTAATAAGGAAAATGTAATATGTATTTCATGAATTTTTATTATAAAGTTTTTAGATGTGTTTCTAGAATTTAGTGATATATGTGTGTTGATTATTTAAATAAAGTTCTCCATATCAGCGGAAAATAGATCTCTGACTTCTCTTTCCAGCTTCGATTCCGTACCTGACCTAATTCCCTTGATATTCCATGATCGGGTGACATTCTTTATCTGGGGACTCATCCTTTTTCTTCTTACTATCTTCCTGAGTTCCCAGCATGTGTTTATGAGATCAGATCGATCTATAGAACATTCCCGCCAAACATCTCATAAAATAACTACTCCTCAATGAACTATCATACATCTTGAAATCGCATAACTACTCCTCAATGAACTATCATACAGTCTTGAAAATATCATAACTACTCCTCAATGAACTTTCATACAATCTTGAAAATCTCATAACTACTCTATGAACTATCAAACAATCATGAAAATATCATAACTACTCAATGAACTATCATACAATTTTGAAAATCTCATAACTACTTAATGAACTATCATACAATCTTGAAAATCTCATAACTACTCAATGAACTATCATACAATATTTAAAATCTCATAACTACTCTTCAATGAACTATCATACATCTTGGACATCTCATAACTACTCCTCAATGAACTATCATACAATCTTGAACGTCTCATAACTACTCAATGAACTGTCATATATCTTGAAAATCTCATAACTACTCCTCAATGAACTATCATGCAATCTTAAAAATCTCATAACTACTCAATGAACTATCATACAATCTTGAAAATCTCTTAACTACTCTTCAATGAACTATCATACATCTTGAACATCTCATAACTACTCCTCAATGAACTATCATACATTTTGAAAATCTCATAACTACACAATGAACTATCATACATCTTGAAAATCACATAGCTTCTCCTCAATGAACTATCATACAATTTTGAAAATCTCATAACTACTCCTCAACGAACTGTCATACAATCTTGAAAATCTCATAACTACTCCTCAACGAACTGTCATACAATCTTGAAAATCTCATAACTACTCAATGAACTATCATACAATCTTGAAAATCTCATAACTACTCTTCAATGAACTATCATACATCTTGAACATCTCATAACTACTACTCAATGAACTCTCATACAATCTTGAACGTCTCATAACTACTCAATGAACTGTCATACAATCTTAAAAATCTCATAACTACTATTCAATGAACTATCATACAATCTTGAAAATCTCATAACTACTCAATGAACTATCATACAATCTTGAAAATCTCTTAACTACTCTCCAATGAACTATCATACATCTTGAACATCTCATAACTACTCCTCAATGAACTATCATATATTTTAAAAATCTCATAACTACACAATGAACTATCATACAGCTTGAAAATCACATAGTTACTCCTCAATGAACTATCATACAATTTTGAAAATCTCATAACTACTCTTCAACGAACTGTCATACAATCTTGAAAATCTCATAACTACTCAATGAACTATCATACAATCGTGAACATCTCATAACTACTCCTCAACGAACTATCATACATCTTGAACATCTCATAACTACTCCACAATGAACTCTCATACAATCTTGAAAATCTCATAACTACTCAATGAACTATCATACAATCTTGAAAATCTCTTAACTACTCTTCAATGAACTATCATACATCTTGAACATCTCATAACTACTCCTCAATGAACTATCATACATTTTGAAAATCTCATAACTACACAATGAACTATATCATATATCTTTAAAATCAAATAGCTACTCCTCAATGAACTATCATACAATCTTGAAAATCTCATAACTACTCAATGAACTATCATACAATCTTGAAAATCTCATAACTACTCATCAACGAACTATCATACATCTTGAACATCTCATAACTACTCTTCAACGAACTATCATACATCTTGAACATCTCATAACTACTCCTCAATGAACTATCATACCATCTTGAACATCTCATAACTACTCAATGAACTATCATACAATCTTGAAAATTTCATAACTACACAATGAACTATCATACAATCTTGAACATCTCATAACTACTCCTCAATGAACTATCATACCATCTTGAACATCTCATAACTACTCCTCAATGAACTATCATACAATCTTGAACATCTCATAACTACACAATGAACTATCATACAATCTTGAACATCTCATAACTACTCCTCCATGAACTCTCATACAATATTGAAAATCTCTTAACTACTCAATGAACTATCATACAATCTTGAAAATCTCTTAACTACTCTTCAATGAACTATCATACATCTTGAACATCTCATAACTACTCCTCAATGAACTATCATACATTTTGAAAATCTCATAACTACACAATGAACTATCATACATCTTGAAAATCACATAGCTACTCCTCAATGAACTATCATACAATCTTGAAAATCGCATAACTACTCCTCAACGAACTGTCATACATCTTGAACATCTCATAACTACTCCTCAATGAACTCTCATACAATCTTGAAAATCTCATAACTACTCAATGAACTATCATACAATTTTGAAAATCTCATAACTACTCTTCAATGAACTATCATACATCTTGAACATCTCATAACTACTACTCAATGAACTCTCATACAATCTTGAACATCTCATAACTACTCCTCAACGAACTGTCATACATCTTGAACATCTCATAACTACTCCTCAATGAACTATCATACCATCTTGAACATCTCATAACTACTCAATGAACTATCATACAATCTTGAAAATCTCATAAGTACTCTTCAATGAACTGTCATACATCTTGAACGTCTCATAACTACTCCTCAATGAACTGTCATACATCTTGAACGTCTCATAACTACTCCTCAATGAACTGTCATACATCTTGAACGTCTCATAACTACTCCTTAATTAACTGGCATACCTGCATGCGATTTTGCTAAAATATTTATTTCAATGTGTATATGATTGTAAAACGAAAATGGTGGTGACCAGACTTCCGATGGCCATCTTGAAAATTGTGTTTTGGCAAGTTCTAGATAACTCGTATTGATATTGTGCTTCAACAAAAGACTTCTTTAAATCTTTTTTCCCCACTAAATAATGCCTTGGTGTGTTTTAAAACAACATGGTGTTAATGTGACTCCCAAAGCAGCTGGTTTGAAAATCTTGTTATTGCTACGGACTATCAGAGGTTGTTTAAACACTCAGGAGTTAAAACGAACAAATAGCGTTTTCTTGAATTCCTGAATATTCTTTTGCACCAGTAGCATGTCAGATCCTTATAAATCTCGCACACAATATCGGGCAAGAATTTCCGTTCTTCAAATATAACAACATACGAATTTAACTCCACTCGTTTAAGAACATTGAACATAGAGTGCCATTTTCTTTCACTGTAGTCACTACAGAAATTAATCGGTGAGATGTTTTCTGAAACCATCATGTTGCTAAGTCGTTCCAGAATCAATGAAGAATGTACATTTAAAAACCTCTAAATAATATACAAAGTGGCTACTCGTTTTTATTTCTATTGTAGATGCTGTTAACAACAACTTCTAGTGTGAATATCAACCTGTCGCTTTTCCCAACCCAAATGTTGTTTGATAAAGTACCAATAAGTCTTTACTCCACATGTCAACGCAAGCGAATGTCCAAGTGCGAGCAAGGTAGCGAAGAAATTCACTTGAATCATCTGGGGCGTGGTTACCCCCTGATGGCAAAAAGGTCAATGACCAAAAGGCTTAAATGGATCTCCAAATGACCAAGGTCACGAATAGTAAAGAAAGATGGACTGACCACAGGTACATAAGTCTGAAAGCTCAATATCCTTATTCAGCCTTGCAGACAACCACAAGAGAAAAGTGTCCGAAAAGCGTAATATCGCCACATTAGAACAAAAGAATGTGAAACAAGCATTTGTCGAAGAACTGTGCATCCAGCTTGCTATGTACATAATTATGTACATGATTTTTTACAAATATTTGTAAAATTTATTCATGGATGAAAATGTGCATAATGTTTTTAATCAAATTTTGCCTCTTCGCCTAAGTCTGTTATAAGAGTAGTACGTAGTATACGTGGCATATATAAATAGATGCTCGCGTATGTGATGACAATTATTAATAATAATAATCTTAATTATAAGACTTAATTGCGCATCTGGATTAATTTCTCGTTGGTTGACGAGTTTTTTACGTTTCTGGAACGACTCAGTAAGTTCCTATTGATTGGATTAGATCACATGAATAAACCAGTTCGGCGCAAAATGATTAGTAAGTTCCTATTGGTTGGATTGGATCACATGAATAAACCAGTTCGACGCAAAATGATTAGTAAGTTCCGGCATGTCTTGATATTTAACTAAGGTCATATTTTGTTCCAATCCTGCAATGCGGTTTTCGATAAATTTCTTCCTTTTTGAAGTAACGGCAGCCTGCTTGAGGACAAACACTAATCAATGAAAATAACGTAAAAGACCTTCATGTCTAAATATTCGCTATTCAAAATAAACGTTCATTAAACATGATCTCCCGGGTTATTTGACGTAAGATAGTTTGAGTGCGACATATGTATCCTACTCAATCACTGATATTACACGCTTTAGACAATTTTAATAACGACAATTACAATGATACGAAATAAAATGAAAATGTCGACAAAAAAAATATGACACCTTGGAAAATTTTTAATGATGTACCACTTGCCATAATGCGTCTCCGTAGGCTTTTCTTTCAGAATTAAAACTGAGCTACAAAGCTCTGTTATAACGAAAACAATTATCGAATGTATGCATTTATCGATGCTTCTAATAAAAGGAAATTATATAGTCATGTTTCCTCTGCTTAGCTTAGCCTTGCCACGATCCTTAGCATGTGTGTGTGTGTGTGTGTGTGAGAGAGAGAGAGAGAGAGAGAGAGAGAGAGAGAGAGAGAGAGAGAGAGAGAGAGATGAGGATTTATAACGTAGCTTTAACAATTATTCAGCATATCGCTACGATGACTGCAGTGAGGAACTTTATACTGATGTCTAGCACTTGGGGCATCATGCCGCAGACATGAATCATGATCTAAGTGTAATGTCATGAACCTATAGATTGTTTTGTTTTGGATCGCTTGTACAATGTACGTAAAACTTCATTATTTTTCTAACGTGCCCTATTCAATGTTCCATTGCACTACGTATTTCTACATTCTGTATTCTTTAATATTGAAGGCGAACAAACTTCATAAGTACAAGTCTGAGAAACCTTGTAACCAGAATGCTCCCTGTCAAACCTTGTCAAACTCGTTTGACTTTATCAAGATTAGACTGGCAAAATAGTTTTTATTGTTAATTTATTTTAAAACAATCGTCATATTATACTGAAGATAAAAAAATTCAAACAAACTGGTTTCTGTTATATTTGTTCGACCTCCGTTGACCTGTTTCTGAAATGTTTAAAAGTTTCTAACTATCGGATTTGTAAAAGTTGCCATGCTCTATGGCAATTCTTCATTTCTATGAAACATTTATGGCCTAAATCTTACACTGGTCTGTGTCGTGTTTCGAAAATTATGGTTAATATTGGCAAGGTGGTTTTTGAGAAAAAGTCGAGAAAAGCAGGAGTTGACGGATGGATGACGACAGACTCAGTGCCATGCCAACAATTATCTCTACTTCAAGGCTAAGTGGCCAAAAGACAAAAATGTATCGTAATGGAAACTTTACTCGACAACCTGTATATCACAATAATGGAATCAATGTGGGTGGGGGTGTATCGTATTATTAAATTATCAATGATCAAATCACTATGATTTGTATGCTGAATCTTCCAATGCGATCTATCAAATCTCACATCACAATGTTTTTCAAAGTTTTTGTAGAGAATTATTTCGTGTAAGAAGATGACACTTTCGTGCCTCAGTACTTTCAAACTATAGGTAGAACGAACAATCTCGGGCATTTCATTTCAACAGTGATTTTCATATTGGCTGTAGAAACCAATCGGTCACGGTTTTACTGTGGTGGAGTAATTGAGGGTTACCATGCTACTGTTGTGAGTTGTAAAGTTTGTAGTAAATCTGGTAATCGGCGCAGCTGTTGTAGTAGTGGTGGGGGTTGGAAGCACGTGAAAAACGTAGATATCCGTAGTCACACATTGGAACATAATTACCACGCCTACAAGAAAGATGTACCAGTATTTCTCAGCTCCCTGCAATGATAGACAACATATATATATATATGTATGTATGTATGTGTGTGTGTGTGTGTGTGTGTGTGGTAAGAGAGAGCGAGGGAGTGACAGAATAAGTAGATGACAAAACATTTGTGTCTGACAGACACTGAGAGAGAGAGAGAGAGAGAGAGAGAGAGAGAGAGAGAGAGAGAGAGAGAGAGAGAGAGAGAGAGAGAGAATTTAATTAGTTAAACTATGTCCAAAAACAGAAAATACTTACTAAATCTCCGCCTCTGTACCACCAGTTCTGGAACATAATATAATTTAATATAATATAATATAATATAATATAATATAATATAATATAATTTCGAGAATTTTTAATTTGTACTCTACGGAGATTCGGACACAGGTCTATTGGTAAAACGCACCTATTTCCATGACTGAACGAACCAGCTCATATACAATCACGACTAAACACACATCGCCAAAAGGTGATGGTAAAAAGTCAGTAGTTTTTGTACTCGTGCGCAGCAGACACACTAGCATGTCGACGAAGTAATCAATTCTCATCTGCTTAACACACTTATTATGGATTGCTGCAACACAAATCCAGGGTGTGACTGTGAAATAAGAAGCAACAGGGTGAGTGAATCATACAATTTATTTATCAGACAAATCATTAAAAAAATATTGACATATATGATTTTATAAAATTGGAGTCTGAATCTTTCTTACAGCCCACCCTGCTGCTATTAATTAACCAAATATTTTATCAAGCCCAATTCGATATTGTGTCCGAGGGTCGTGTATATTTATCGTTATAAGTCCATAAGGGATAGCCTGAGCACGCCTAAAGAAATTTCAAAATTTGTTTATATCCATATCGCCGTTGCCCCAGTTTTGATGTATATTTCGTAGCGTGTGAGTATCAACGCCGTTGAACACTGCTAGGATATTAAGGCTATCTCTGATCACCTCAAGTATTTGTGTATACCGCTGGGTAACATAAATCACATCAGTATTCTTGTTTCGTCCGCGGGAAAATATCCTAGCGGGCTTTGCTGGTTTATAAAACGTCATCTAGTATACAAAAAAAGTGTTAATACTCTAGTCAAAGTCGACACCTAATCTTCTTAGAAGTGGTGATAAATTATATAACACCTCACGGCGGATTGACGGATTTTTCACGTCGTTCTTCAATGGTCGCAATCGGTTTATTTTTTCTACTACAGTATTCTAGTAGTGCTCGATATCTCGTTCCACCGCAATCGATACAGATTTGATATTTTTCTCAGACACCTTTTTCTGCAATTTACACAGGGCTTCGGTCCTTGAGGAGCTCTATGCCACACCTTTACCATATGAGGTCCGCAGAATTATCGACAAGAATGTTTTCCACACGGGGAAATTAATCTTGAGGTAGCGAAGTACATTTATTCACGTCTAAAATTGGATTCGTCATTATTATAATATATTTAAAGATTAAATGTTAATATATGTATATTCGAGAAGATTTACTAGCACTGAAAAAAATCTTTATTGGAACTTTTGTAACGATAGGATGATTATCGATCGTGAAAATAACACTAAACATTATTTACTCCCGCTGGATAAACTTCTAACATTCATGTTTCAGGATGACGAGATAGTACCAATAATTGGGAAGGAATCACCCAATTTAACCTATTTTTCGATAATCAAAATTGATAAAGAATTTAGGACAGAATTTAGAAATCGAGTTTACCTCCTAGCTCTTTGTTGCGATCTTCTCGAAGAATTATTGAAAAGACCTCTAACACAAGAAGAACTCGTAGTAATGGAAATACTCGACAGGATTAACAATAATCCAGATTTAATAAAATGGGATGGATCAACCTCGAATATAGAAGTTAAACAAGATGGTAAACTAATCACCGTTGGAAAATTTTACGATTAAAATAGTGTAGAAAGTGTCAAAATTATATATTGTGAAGAAAAATGACACTTTCCACAGCGATGATACAGATCTCTGATCGTCTATTAAGACTCAGCAGGTGAGGATTTTTATACCACAGGATATTTTATAACATAATTATCGCCTTCTAGTTTGAATTCTGCTCCAAAGCCTCTAAAAATTAATTTAATAATCTCTATAACATCCTCCGCGGTAGGTTTATTTTGAACCTGTTTTAATTTGTGTGTCATCTTATTATTATTATATATTTTAAACAAATTATCCAGATCCCGATAATACTTTTTTTGTGGAGATATTCATCAGCGGTTGGATGATGTTCTTTTTGTTTATAATGTTTCGTTGTTCTCTTTTCATAATACGTCAACAGCGCCCGATATATATTTCCGCCGCAAATTTTACAGATTTCAATATCACCTCGCAGCCCTCGTTTACATCCTATAAAGGGTGTTGGACCGGTTGAATCTTTTTTAACTGGCTGCGCGTGATTTCCACAGTACTCTCCATAACATCTTTTTCCGCAATTTTCAGTAGATCCTCTCGCTAGCCATTTGCAATGATTTGTTCCAATTCGAAATACCATTATATATTATATAAATTTTTAATTAAATAATTATCTTTTCTATATGATATATGATTATATATGATGACAGAAAAAAATAAGAATAAAATTGTTGTTTTTTCTGTGAAATATTTTATATGATGTTAAAATATATCATTGCTTTTTATTATCTTGTTATCACCGCACCTAGTATTATATAGCAGTACTTAACAAATTGCAATAGTGCGATGATAACAAGATAATAAAAAGCGATGATATATTGTAACATCATATAAAATATTTCGCAAAAAATATGTAAATTCCCTAGAGGTTTTGATTTCATGATTCGCGAGATTAATTTTGTCGAGCATAAAATTTATTAAAATAACACAACATCGATAATTGATTAATTTTATCGAATTGAAAATTGATTATCATGAGATATAAAAACAAGCTGCTATTAAAATATGATGCCCTGGAAGAGAGATCTTACATTGGGCGATATCGCGAGGATAAAATCATTAAAGAATGTAAAACCGATGTCAAAAATCGCCGCTGAATATAAAATAGGATTTAATCATATTATATGGAAACAACAGTTAGGAGATGTTAATATTAGCGTTCGTGATGAATAAAAATATCGATGATGATATAAAGCCTGTTAAAGTTGACAAACTTGTCAAGGTTGATATGAAGCTTGTAAAGGTTGACAAATCTGTCAAGGTTAATATTAAACTTTCTAAAGTTGACAAATCTGTCAAAGTTGACAAACTTAACAGCGTTGATAAACCTGTCAAGGCTGTTAAATCTTTTGATGATCAAGCAAGATTAATGACAGCAGAATCCCGTGTAAAATCATTACAATTTTTCTTGACAGAATCTGAATCCAAAGTAGCTGTTCTTGAAATAATTACAACACGATTACAACATGACATCAACAATCTGAAATCGAAAATATCTCAACAAGAAAAACAACTACAGGATTTGAGCTCGGTGAAATCTGAACGTGACAAAGTAAAATCAGAACTCGATAAACTAACATCAGAACACGATATTGCCACGCGGGATAATTCAGCGTTGATAGCGCATATTGATAAAATCCAAGCTGAAAATCAGAGGTTGAATAATAAATATGAGTCAGTCCAACAAAAGATATCTCTCGCTGAAATGGCTTATTTACAAGGGGTCGAACGAACTAAAAAATATTGATAAAGAACGGCGACGGCAGGAGAAATAATTGCTGGAGAACATGAACGACAATTGAGAATCAACGGCTTCGGACTAGCTAAATAGTGATAAATTTGATAACCAGCGCCGGTGTTAAATTATTTGGGATATATTTCAGGTCGTCGTCGTCGTTGTATTTCATGATACTAACCGGAGTGGACATATCCGAAAAATATTTTGTAATTTCCCCGACGAGGAATTTCATCTGTGTGTATTCACAAACCCGGTGATTTCGATTATAAGGAAAATATTCGAGATGTTTGACTCTAGCGATAACAATTTTTTTTTCTGAGGATCAGTTCGCGATATCTCCATTCATAGCTATTGTCACGTATTTAAAATCGCGCGATATCAGGTTGTAATAAGTAGCATATTTTATCGATACTCTTCGAGAGCTTGCCGAAGGATTGGTATCGGGATATTTATCGGCGAGGTGGGGCCAGTTTGAGCAACACTAAGAATATTTTTAAATCCATATCACCGTTGCACCAACCTTGATGAATATTTCGTAGCATGTGAGTATCAATACCATTAAACACCGCTAGGATCGTCGACAATCTGAAATAGTGTGGAATCTGAGGCAAATAATAATATTATATACAAGTCCGCACTTTCCATAGCGATGAAATCATGGAGAATCTGCGGAAAATATTAATATTATATACAATTCCGCTGATTCTCCAAATTTACTTGGTAATAATCAACACCCCAAGGATCGTCGAAAATCTGAAATAGTGTAGAAAGTGTCAAAATTATATATTATATAGAAAAATGACACTTTCCACAGCGATGATACAGGTCTTAAATCATCAATCTGAAGTATCGTATCGAGTGAACCAATTATTAATACTCCAAATATGGAATATAATTTTAGTATGATCGTCAACCGCGGTAACATCATCTCCACCATATAATCCCTGGTCGGTTATAATTGTATTTCTCCATTCTTCATAGTCGAGAAAATCAGATTGAGGCCATCGAGGATAGTATAACGTATAATCGGATCATTCTGCATTTCTACTATTATTTGGTTTTAATTCCGCTCCGATTCCTTTATAAATTAATTTTATCTTCTCGATGATATGTTTTGTCGTCGTTGTCTGTGATTGTATTTTCGATATAGGAAATATATCGCTAAAATGTTTCATCAATGTTTCATATTACCGCAACTTGATTTTATCATGCATCATTATATCAATCATTTTTACGAGATTTTCTCTAATCACCAACGCGGTTGTTTTATTCAAATTATCCGGGACTATATCAGGTAACGATAATACTTCAAGAACGTCTCTGATGATTTTTAATTGTTCCCATGGTGATAATTTATCCGACCTGAATGGTTGAGTTTCAATTGATTTACCGCTGTTAAATTTATCCGCGATGGTTCGCTGTGCTCGTTAAAATTGTGATGATTTCTTATGGAGATATTCAATCTGTTCCGCAACGAGTTACTAATATCGGTTTGAAATATATTAAAATATTTCAACTTTTTCTCATATGGTTCTAATTTTTCCTCAGGGTCATATTTATAATATTTCCCCGTGGTGGTAGTGTTAACCACAGTGGTTGATTCGCCTGATTGTTTTATTCTGAATTTCTGATGCTCTTGGTGTTATCACGCTTCTCTTTGATTTCCAGAGCTCATATTCATCTATTTAAGTCTGTACAATCTCATAGCCGGTATTTTTCATCATGACGATTAACATCGGAGTAAAATAACACCTTGAATTATTTTTATCGATGATTTTACTGATGAATGTAAATCCTTAATCGGCTCTTATCTTACCGAGGTTAGGCGCTCGAGTTTCCTGAGATAAATTTCTCTCGTTGGATGTTATAATCGAGATGATCTCATTGCGGGTCACCGGTAGATCATTATAACCTCGCGATACTGCTGAATAATGAATCTCTGAAATATTTCTGAATTTATGTAGCACCTGTTTAGTAGCTTCAACCGATCCTAGCTATTCCGACTATACAAAAATATACTTAAATCGAGCATCGACGATACTGACACCAGCTTCCAGCGTAAGATTTAAGATCACCGCGTCGACATCATTATACGCGCTGCCAACATCAGAGAAATCGTGTTGTTCTATCGTTGGATCGGTGTCCGCATGATAATATTTTACACGAAATGTTCGATATTGAAGTTGACGCACTAAATTTTCCACCGAATAATTTCCGCGGGATTTATTATGGGTTAATACAACAAATCGATTCCCCGCTGTGAGACATTCTAGTAATTTAATGTAATTATCTCGATGAGATTGCTCGACTATACATTTTTAATCATGGTCGGTTTTATAATCGTTGATGACAAATTTCATCGATGATTGAGCGAGAATATCTCTAAATAGTATTTGGCGCCCCGAGTAGCCGAGTGGTCTAAAGCGCTGTCCGTTACGAATCACTGCCATCTCACCTCTGTATGCGTGGGTTCGAGTCTTGTATTCGGCCAATGTGGGTATTTAAGAAAGCTTGCTAGTAGTTTCTCGTGGGACAGGGGTTCTTTCCGGGGTTTTCCGGGTTCTTCCTCCACCATTAATACTGGCCGCCATGAATAGCCTATATTGTGCTGAAAATGGCGTTCAACAATAAAAAAAAAAGTATTAAATCATCGTTATCGGCATATGCATCTAGCACGATTACACAAGAAGAAGCTGTTATAAATCCAGCAAAATCAATCCATCTCGATCTCGAATATTTTACCGCGGAGAAGAATTGTTGTCGAATACCATGCCATTCATCGAATATGATCACATCCGGGATCCCTCATACACGACACAGCGATTATACATGTATGATAACTCGTCTATTACCGTCTGGTTTAAAACTAATATCACCGGTGATCTCGCTGTAAGATTAGAGATTGTAATCGGATCTAGTTTTCTCGGTAAAAGTTTTCCTATAGGATAGGTATAACACAGATTGTTCTGGTCTTATTGATTTCCAGGCGGTTTCAGATTTTCCCATTCCACAAGATGAACCGTCGATATAATCACCATCGTTGATAATTTTACAACCCGAACCTGATTAATGTAATGGGGCCGTGGTGTATTTATAATCAGGAATTTTATTCACGAAATAATCTGGGTGATCTCGCCGACGATATTTTGATCTTGCTATGTATTTAAGATATTCCCGGGAAAGTTTATCCACAATAATTTTATTGTCAATGATTTTATCATCATGTGGAATAGTTATTTTTTCCCCGGGGATCTGAAACATCCGATCACGAAAATATCCGAAAAACATACGACGTAGCAATCGATACACGTAGACTGAACTACATCGTGAAAACTATCGTAGCCATGGCGTCGTTGATAGTTATTACAAAAAAGTCCTGGACGTCTCAATAATATTACAGTATTTGAAAATGTTTCAAAGAATCCAGTAATCTGATCAGGTTGATTCAATAACGTGATAGATATTTTATCTACTGGAATATCGGTATCGATTACATCATCCACGACCTGAATTTCACCGATGTGAATATATTTACTTTGAATCGCCACAGGACAGACTAGTAATTCAGCAGGAGATTTTATTCGATCGTGAATTAATGTTTTACAGGAGGTTTCTCTATCAGGCTTGTAGGATCTCGTCGATGAAAGTTTAATACTGGGTAGACCAGTTTGAATGTCAATACTTCAGCTAGGATTATCCGACGCGGCTTTATTTATTAACGATTTATGTTGCTCGAAAGTCACTGGAGTCGATTTAACGAGAATATGATAACCGCTGTTTGTCTCGAATTAATAAATTTGATCGAGTTGACAATTACACAACGGACAGTATTTGGACATTATTTAATGTAGGGTCGTCCTAATCCTAGATCGTCGATGAAATCATCTTCGGTGTACTCGGTAATTAAATTTATAATATTGTTATAGGGTAACATATTGCTTTTTCTGTCATCATATAAAATCATATAAAAAGGTTAATTATTTAATTAAAAATGTATATAATATATAATGGTATTTCAAATTGGAACAAATCATTGGATCTACTGAAAATTGCGGAAAAAGATGTTATGGAGAGTACTGTGGAAATCACGCGCAACCAGTTAAAAAAGGTTCAGCTGGTCTAAAACTCTGTATAGGATGTAAACGATGGCTGCGAGGTGATATAGAAACTGTAAATGTTGCGCCGGAAATATATATCGGGCGCTGTTGACGTATTATGAAAAGAGAACAGCGAAACATTATGAACTAAAAGAACATCATCCAACAGCTGATTAATATTTCCCAAAAGAAGCATTATCGGGATCTGGATAATTTGTTTTAAATATATAGTAATAATAAGATGACAAACAAATTAAAACAGGTTAAAAAAAAACCTACTGCGGAGGATGTTATCGAGATTATTAAATCAATTTATGAAGGATCTGGAGCAAAATTCAAACTAGAAGGCGATAATTATGTTATAAAATATCCTGTGGTATAAAAATCCTCACCTGCTGAGTCTTAATAGACGATCAGAGATCTGTATCATCGCTGTGGAAAGTGTCATTTTTCTTAATAATATATAATTTTGACACTTTCTACACTATTTTAATTGTAACATTTTTCCAATTTTCCAATGGCGATTGCTTTACCATCTTGTTTAACTTCTATATTCAAGGATGATCCATTCCATTTTATTAAACCTGGATTATTGTTAATCCTGTCGAGTATTTCCATCCCCTCGAGTTCTTCTTGTGTTAGAGGTCTTTTCAATGATTCTTCGAGAAGATCGTTACAAAGAGCTATGAGGTAAGCTCGATTTCTAAATTCTGTCCTAAATTCTTTAGTTATTTTCATTATCGAAAAATAGGTTAAATTGGGTGATTCCTTCCCAATTATTGGTACTATCTCGTTCTATTCTGAAACATGAATGTTAGAAGTTTATCCAGCGGAAGTAAACACTGTTTAGTGTTATTTTCACGATCGATAATCATCCTATCGTTAAAATAGTTCCAATAAAGTACTTTTAGTGCTAGTAAATCTTCTCGAATATACTTATATTAACATGTAATCTTTAAATATAGTATAAAAATGCGGAATCAAATTTTACCCGTGAATAAATGTACTTGGCTACCTCAAGGATCAATAACCAGGTGTGGAAAAAATTCTTATGAATAATTCTGCGGACCTCATATGGTAACGGCGTGACCGAAGCCCTGTGTAAATTGCGGAAAAAAGGTGTCTGAGAAAAATATCAAATTTGTATCGATTGCGGTGGAACGAGATATCGAGCACTACTAGAATACTGTAGTAGAAAAAATAAACCGATTGCGACCATTGAAGAATTTCTGAAAGAACGACGAGAAAAATCCGTCAATCCGCCGTGAGGTGTTATATACTCTATCATGACTTTAAGAATATTAGCGGTCGATTTTGATGACACTATTAACAATTTTTTTTTTTTTTTTTTTTTGTATACTAGATAACGTTTTATAAACCAGCAAAGCCCGCTAGGATATTTTCCCGAAGACGAAACAAGAATACTGATGTGATTTATGTTTTCCAGCGGTATACACAAATACCTAAGGTGAACAGAGATAATTGTAATATCCTAGCACTGTTCAACGGCGTTGATACTCACACGCTACGAAATATACATCAAACCTGGTGCAACGGCGATATGGATATAAACAAATTTTGAAATTTCTTTAGGCGTGCTCAGGCTATCCCTTATGGACGACTTATAACGATAAATATTCACGACCCTCGGACACGATATCGAATTGGGCTTGATAAAATATTTGGTTAATTAATAGCAGCAGGGTGGGCTGTGACAAATATTCAGACTCCAATTTTATAAAATCATATATGTCAATATTTTTTTTAAAATAAATGAGAAATATGTTTGTATGATTCACCGACCCTGCTGCTTAAGAAAAGAATTATATAGTAAATTTTATATACCTTGGTTTCTGTTGCAGGAATCTGTGTGCGTGTGTGTTCGTGTGTGTGTGTGTGGTGTGTGTGTGTGAAAGCGTCAGGTGCTATACCTTCTTTTATACCGCTCGATATAGCATCGTAATGTACATTCAGAACTCATTATGAATCGTGATTGTTTAGCATGTTCAGTACGATCTGCATGTAAGAGTAGAGATGTTTGTTAGTCCTACATGTAAGACCTCGATGCTGATATTTACGTTGTGGGCGTCATGGTCTTACGGCTTGGATAAAGACAATGTGTTGCGTGTTTTGATGTCGACTAACGTCGTTACGAATGTAAACATTTCAGGAATATTTTACACAACTGGCAACTAAAACAGCGGCACTTTTCTACAAAGTAAAGTATTAATGTTTTAGTCAGACTTTACTGGCTCTGATGTCTTTTTTTTCTAATAAATTCAAATTCTCACAAAAGAAATGGACCTGTTTTCAAGTTTCGTTGGCCTACATTTGAGTTGGATGGAAAGCGATGTCAACCGGGAATGTCGAAATCTGGTTCAGTTGAAATTATATTGTTTAACGAAACGAATAAAATACATTTTGCATATTGGAACTGTAAGCAACATTTCGTTTCGTTCAAGAAACGTATCCCCATAATGAACTACTTGAACTTACTTCGACATATCTCTACTACCGTCGCATTTCAGCAAATTTAAATGTATGTCAACGGAATATGAAAATGCATCCATCTGCTAGTGTCAGATATATACCACCAGATAAAAGCAGCAAAATAAGTAAAATAATTACGTATCAATTTGTGGGGGAGAGTTGATACGGCTGCCAAGTGTGTGAGATATTCCTGAAACTTTAACTACTTCAACCGACCTCAGAACACGCTATATAAGCCCGTTATTTGGATAGTATGACAGCACTAAAACAAATGTAAGATGTGATATGTCTTAAATTTCAGGACTAAGATGGTTATTTGTTTCAAAAGATTGGGCACAAATCAAATTAGATATTTAAATGGATTTATTATGAACCAATTAATCTATTGAAGCCACTTTTGAACCAGAATTTAGAAGGGACATATTTGTTTATACTGCTTGCCGTAGCAAGCGCGTAGCTGTGGGTTTGTTTTTGGTTTCTTTTCTTTGGGGGGGGGGGTGGGGGGGATAGGGGTGTCGGGAGTATCTTTTAATGGCAGTTTGGTCCAAACAGCACGTATTATCTTTACGTAGTAGAGGTGGCCCATATGGTACTGGAACAAAGAGTGCGTACCAAATATATTGGTGTAGACTAGTTTTACATGTAAAAGTGTCTAAAAACTCGTTCTCATCTTCTGTTTGTTCTGCGCGCAATTTCTTGCCTCTGTGCGGTTGTCTGATTCCAGTTTTCTTATGCTTCTACTTTTTTTAATGGCGTTCGATGGGTATTTTAATATGGATTTTGAAGAGTGTTACACAAGCTACACCAGAACTATCAAGGCCTCATTCACTAACGTCCGCGTGTAGATGTTTTGATATTCTTTCGGATCAAACTTTAATAAACATTCCAACTGAAATTAAACCTGAAATGATAACCGCCAAAAAGTGCCTGGGGCCATTGAATGTCACCATTTCAAGCTATTTGTTTCTGGAACAAAACTTCCATGTTATCTTCACATTCTACAAGAGTACTAGCAATATTTATAAAATTACTTACCACCACAATTCCAATCAAGCTGCTGACTGAAACGAAACATACACACATATACAAAAATGCACGCGAATTATTTGTAAATATTTTCAAAATGTGCTAAACGTAAGATAATCATTGCAATAAGAGTAACCTGGGAATGCAAATTTGTTCGCAATGTTCGCAAAATTATAGAATGAAAACTCAAAATACAGATTAAAATCATCCCAAATATTCGCACATTTTATTCTTGACTCCTTAAAATGACCCCATCGTCCAACGCCTACACCCATCGCCCACACGCCCTACACGCATCGCCATTTCACACTGAACCCGTGGCACGCATTAACAATTTGAAACATTCATTGCCATCCAACAGCACCCCGTCGTTAGCGCGCAGGTCAAAAGCGCGCCGACAAATGCGCGTCGACATAAGCGGGCAGTGAAATATGCTGTCAAATGCGCGCCGTCGAAAGCGTGCAGCATAAACTATACGATTTAATTGTTATTATGAATCTGATTGATAAATCTCTCATTTCGAATGAATCATACTTTTCACTTTGATACCTTGATCGATAAACTACATATGCCATTTTCTAGTGAACACACATCAAAGAGTGTAGAATCTTTATACCGAGTATTTAGTAGAAATAAACTAAACGCTTGAATCAGTTTGAGCAGACATCAAAGTGTGCAAAACTCTTAATATTGAGTAGAAAAAAACTAACAGATTGAATCACTGAATCAATTTTCGAACTGCATCCTGGTCTCAATCCTGCTAGCATTGTGTCCTATTTCCAGAAAGCCTCTCTAAACGCTTGTGCAACCATCATCCCAGGAGGACAGTTAGCAGGATGCTTCTTCCATCTAGGACAATATTTGTGGCGTAAGGTACAAGAATGTCATTTAGCGGAGGCTTACCGTGATGATGAAAATGTTTACATGTATGTCAAAATGATTTAGCCCTCAGTTTTGTTCCAGTTGAAGATGTTCCATACGCTTTTGATGAGTTGATGAAAAGCAGCCCTCCGAAACTTACGCCAATCAAGATAAGCTCATGTTACAAGGAAGATTCCATTTTGAAAATGTATTATTTGACTCCAGCCCAACACCGAAGGTCTGCATCTACAAACCTAAATATGTGATCATCAACTTATTTTCTTTCAATTTCGTACAAAGTGAGAACACCCGTCCTCAGTGAATGTACGTAAAGTTCAGTTTAGAAAAGGTCATTATTACCTGTGAAATTGTGACATCTCTCTCTCTCTCTCTTCTCTCTCTCTCTCTCTCTCTCTCTCTCTCTCTCTCTCTCTCTCTCTCTCTCTCTCTCTCTCTCTCTCTCTCTCTCATGAGCCGTTACATTTGTCCAGTAATATTATATGATAGAATCGGAGATCTCTTCGTGTTTGCTGATGCAATGCTGTGTTCACATGTTTATATGTGTATCATAACAGTGATGACTTGAATATATAGTTCTACTGCCGGGCCGGACCTGCTATAGGGGCCCAGGGAGCCCCCCCCCCCTTTAAAAAAAACCTATTCACTGCTTTTGATAAAAGATGCAAAGAGGGTTCCGAATTTTTTTAATTTTTTTTTATTTATTTATTTTTTTTAAATATTTTTTTTAGTGTTTTTAAAACATTGCAGTTTTTAGACACTTTTGTTAGATCCCTTTTTCAAGGTTCAGATAGAACCAGATTGCACCATTTTGCATCCTTGAAAAAAAAAATTCCGGGGGGGGGGGCATGCCAGAGGCGTAGCTAAGGGGGGGGGGGCAGAGGGGTACATATGTCCCCGGGCGCCAAGGTCCAGGGACGCCAAAATGAGGCTTGCGACGTTACATTATAAGTAAACAAGGGTAATAAATCGGTCACATGTCGCTGGGGCACCAATTTTATAGTTCGTCCCCAGGCGCAAAATACCATCGCTACGCCTCTAGGGCATGCCCCCGGACCCCCCTAGAAGGCTCGGCGCCTCGCGCCTTTGCTTAACCCAATAACAAGTTTGGCCCCCCCCCCTGAAAAATTTAGGTCCGGCCCTGTACTGCAGCTCTAGGGCTAAGACTAGGACAAATAACATTTGACATGATCAAGAAGCATCAGTGATCTTATGAATGAGACCATGGTAGGGAAAGAGGATGGAGAAAATGGAAAGACAGATGATTACACAAGTATGTGAATGAATGGGTGGTTCAATGGACAGATATCTGAATGAGGCTAGTGGATGGGCATTTATAAATAAGACACTTACTGACTGTATTGCAGGCAAGCAGGTAATAGGTCTGGTGGTCATTTCCCTTGACAAGGCACAGCACAAAAGCTATCTGTAAAATAACTAGTCATATATCTTAGAAAGTCTTTGATATGTTTTGGCCTAAGTGATTAAATCAGCAGGTCTTTGATATGTTTTGACCTAAGTGAATAACTTAGCAGGTCTTGAATTTATATGTGCAAGAGACGGTTTAACTCTAAATATTTCCTAAATAGCAAATTCACCGGCACCACCACCAAAAACTGAAGAAACAATACCTTCCAGTTCTGAATTGTCCTTTATACTGGAACTTACCTACATATATCATTAGGCTAAATTAGTTCTTTCGATATTTCCTCTACTTTTGTAATTTAAAAAACAATATATTTAGTTTACAAGTTTATATCTTAGTTCTGTCAGATATGTTACATACGTAGAAACAACATTATATATATATATATATATATATATATATATATATATATATATATATATATATATATATATATATATATATATATATATATATATAACATTGTTCATTGATTATCAGGTGTACAAGCAAACCACAGAAAATGTAATGGTTATCATAGCGTGCAATAAGAACTAATTGGCGTAAATAGTAATACACATATTCGTTTAAATGGCGTATGTATACTACACATTTATTTGCCTCCTGTTTAGGAAAATGTTTTCGTAGGCACGGATTCCGAAACCATAACCAGTCTAGAAGATCCTTAGCTTGCCTACAACACATGACAACAAACAAATATGGACGACATCTATTGAATTTTTACTTATTTAAACGAAAACACCGATGAACGAATCCGTACAGCAACATACTGAACACTGGAAATAGACTGTGTAATACATATCAATCCATTGCTTCTAACTTCTGCATCTAAGATGCATATTGCAAACTATAGAAGCTACTGCTTTGATGTAATACCTGCATCTGACGGGTCGTACCTATTTTATAATAAACACAACTCCAGCCTGTTTGCTTAGATTTGCCTGCTAGAGGAGTATCATCCTACCGACTATCGTGCGATGTTCTACTCTGAACATATCACCATAAATGTTCAGATCTTTCTTGCTTACCAGTCAAAAGTATTTTTTCCGTTTTTAATCACTTCCTTTGTATACTATAATGTGTGCTTTTTCTACTTTTCGCTTGACATATCTCCACTTGTGACTTGCTGGAATGTTCCGATTATTATATAATGTGTTAAAATGTTTCATATTTGTTCCGTCATTAACAGAATGAATTTTAAGCATGTTGACGTTACAAAAGTATTTTCATTCAGAAAACAGCTTCGTTATTTGAAAGTAAACATGAAAACTGTAAACAGTTTCAACTCTGGTGCGCTTTGATCTGTAACGTGCAAGTTGGAAATCCCACAACCTGATGTTACCTTCAAATCCATCCAGTTTAGCTGGGTTTTTTTTCCTGGATTTCATGTCACATTGAGCTATGTATGTGTTCACAGATTTATTACGGTCAGATTTTAAATTGTAGTAAAAAATAAATATGTTGATTAAGTTATGTGTGAAAAATGTAGTTCCAGTAAATATTTATCCAGTTAAATATGTGTGCATGGCCCGGGTCAACTGGAAAGTCCGTCATTCAGCCCATCTGTTAGTCCGTCCATTGGTGATGGAGTATAAACCCCACTATACTCTTAAAAACACATACTTGAAGCCTTTGGGGTATGATTGGGGTGGTCCGTATATGTGAGCAATGGTCTAAAAAAAATTATGACCTATATGTGCGGCATATAGGGTTAGGAGTTTTCAATATTATATTTTTTTTTGTCTTACGAATGCCTTCACGTTTATGTAATGTTTTGTCTTGTGAATGACTTGATATTTTTGAATCGTTTGTTTTATGAATGCGTTCACGTTTATATAATATTTGTCTTATGAATGCCTTCACATTTATGTAATATTTTGTCTTGTGAATGACTTCACATTTATGTAATATTTTTGTCTTGTGAATGCCTTCACATTTATGTAATATTTTGTCTTGTGAATGACTTCACATTTATGTAATATTTTGTCATTCCTATGTTTCAGTCTACTACATCCACCCAATGCACAGTTTCCATATGCTCTTGAAATCTAACAAGAATCTTTTTGTTAAATTACTGTGTGTGTGTATATATATATATATATATATATATATATATATATATATATATATATATATATATATATATATAGAGAGAGAGAGAGAGAGAGAGAGAGAGAGAGAGAGAGAGAGAGGAGAACTGGGCAATATTTATTGAATAGATCTGATCAAACAACTTACCACGGTCATCAAAAGGACCACAACATTAAAGATCCGCAGGCACCACGTCTGAAAAATTAAAACATGCCTGAGTGAGAACTGCCGATACGTATAAACATATCACTCGTACTATCACTAAGAAAATGAGGCATAGTCGTGTGTACGCGGGTGCGTACGCGCTGGTGTGCGAGTGTAATCACAAATAAATAGTCAAAATTATCCATATAGTGTGTGTGCATATATGTGTGTGTGGTTAATTACAATAAAAATATTCAACCCGGCTATGAAGTCTAAAAATTGTTTACGTACAAAACATCTATTCAGCCTCAAAGCCGAATTTTGCATGTTGTAATAACTTGCGATACAATTTGAATGTAAACATTTCAGGATTCGTTCTCTTGTTTTTTCTTCCAATATATTTGCTTTGCTAAAGAACATGTATAAAGTTATTTATTGTTGGTCCCTTTCAAATCGTGCTCGCATTATGTCTTAAAGTTAAAAAACAACTAATAATACATCTGACATCTCTGTTATTTCGATAATCATTTAGGGCAAATGTACAGCTATTAGAAAATGTGGAATAATGTATTAAATAGAAAAGTTGCAGCCATTTTTGCCAGTTATGGAATCCTTGCGGTATTTAGGTGTTTTCAGCAAGTGATCCATGCAGATAAGAGTTACTGACTACAGCAAGCCCGATGAATTAACCAATCAGAGAGTTATAGACTTGGGCATCATGCCGCAGACATGTAGCATCATGCCCGGCACAGTCACTTTATTCTTTCACCAGGCTGACCAATCTTAATACTAACCTCGTAATTATGTGCGCCCAGCAATTCAGCTGTAAGTACCATGTTTTTGGTAAGATTCAGCCGGGGTTTGAACCCACGACCTCCCATCTAATCGGGGGTAATATTAACAATACATCACTATGTGTAGGAACTTCTACAGTGAAATCACCGGCTATGTCAGGAGGTCTTTCGGATCAACGGCCAAGTGTGATCGGGATCAGGACGCACCATATGTACTAGTGCATTGCGGCTGTGGCCATCCAGCTGTGGTTCAAAATAGAAGGAAGGCAGATTACGTCTACCCTTAAATTAACACAACTCAATCAAACCCTGCAGTGACGGGAAAGGGGCGAACACAGCAGGTGAAAGATTTCACTGGAAGCCTCTGTCACAATCTTACTTGCAGGCGACTCGGGCCTTTGGCCGTTAGATGTTGATCCGGAGACGACATCATCACCAAGTAGCAGGATTAGGGACCATGCTTGATCCGCATGGAGAGGGGCCTACAAAAGGTCGCCTAACAAAAGCTCGACTCTTTACTCCCCCCCCCCCCACTTCCCCTTGCGCTTCTGCAAAAAAAAAAACTTGCATCTTCCAACGCAGTAGAAATAAAACAGAAAACTCAAAGCATGCCACACCTGCCTCACATCGTGAGGAAACATTAAAACTGGCTTGTTTGAACATCAGGACAATGCTGAACTCAACCGACAGCATCAGACAAGACGAGACTCTGCCTTAATCGCAAACGAAAAATCTCGTCTTGTGTTGAAATTGCTGAACTTAGCAAAGTCCGTCTTTCAGAAATAGGACGTCTGAGAGAACTCAGCGCTGGATATACCCTGTACTGGTCAGGAAAACCAAAGGCTGGAAACGACTTTCATGATTTGGTTTTATGGTCAAGGACTCAATCAAGACCAAGTTAAAAAACCTTCCCACTGGTCACACCGACCGAATCAAGTCCACACGTATCCCGTTATGGAACCAACAACATGCATCTGAAAAGGATTCATGCTACGCTGACCTGCGTAGGCTTCTCAAGAGCGTCCCATAGAGCGAAATAAATAATCATCCTTGAAGATTTTAATGCCAGAGTGGGCCGAAACTCAGAAGCCTGGAAAGCCGTCCTTTGGACACGTGGCGTGTCCTTCGTGCCAGAATGATACCCAGTTCAGAATGCCACACAGATCATCGTCTCGTCCGATGCAAGCTCGACTTCAACTTTAAGCCAAGGTCTCGAAAGCAAGAAGGCACACGGAGAAGGAAACTCCAGACTACAAACCTGCTGTCTGCAGATGTAAAGGCAGATTTTCAAGATAACCTGCAGTCAAGATTTGAAGAACCTGATTTTCCACCAGATCTAACTTCGGAAGAGATGTGGAATCACAACAAAGCTGCCATTCTGCAAGCATCGCATGAAATCCTTGGATTCACCACTAAGAACAACAATAACCGGTTTGATGAAAACAACCAAGAAATTCAAGAACTGGTTGCCACAAAGAGATCAGCGTACCAAGCACACCTCAAGCAATCATCCTGTCCATAGAAGAAAGCGGCCTTCCGCATTATATGCTGCTTCTTCCAATGCAGGCTCCGATGCATACAAAATGAATGGTGGACAAAGCTTGCAGAAAGAACCCAGCTGACCGCTGACATCGGTGACCACAAGAGCTTCAATGAAGCGTTGAAAACCATTATATAGTCCTCCCTTCCAAATACAGAGCCCCTACGGAATTCAGATGGCCAAGAGCTACTCACTGACAGGGAATCTATTATAAACTACTGGTCAGAGCACTTCCACACCCTCTTCAGCACTAGTCGCTCACATCAGAAGGCATCTATTGACCGCATACCACGGCGGCCATCAATGATGGATCTCGATGAGGCACCAACAATGCAAAAGTCTGTAAAAGCCATAGAACAGCTGAAAACTGGAAGAGATGCAGGAAAATATGCCATCCCACCAGAGATAAGGAAAAGAGTAGGACCAGTATTGCACACCAAACTGAATGAGTGCTTCATTTGCTGCTGCAAGCGAAGGATATTTCCACAAGACCCCCGAGATGCCGTCACCATCACCTTTTGCAAGAACAAGAAGGACATATTTTACTCCAACTACCGTGGGAAACACCTGCTCTCCATTGCAGGCAAAATCCTTGCTAGAGTGTTACTGAGCAGACTCATGCCCACCATTGCAGAAGAACGTGCACCAGAGAATCATTACGGCTTCAGAGCTAATGTGGACACAACTGACATGGTGTCCCTTCTGAGACATATCCAGGAGAAAAGCCGAGAACAAACCAAAGGACGGTAAATCACATTTGTGGACCTAACGAAGGCATTTGACACAATGAGCAGAACTGGAATGTGGAAAATCATTGAAAAAGCTTGGCTTTCCACCAAAGTTCCTTACTATGGTCATCCAGCTACATGAAGACCAGCTTGGTTAGGTCAGGTCATAAACAATAACGAATTTTCATAAACCTTCCCATCGTAAATAGCGTGAAAAAGGGCTCTTTTAGCATCCACACTGTTCTAAATCTTCTTCGCATAATGTTCCAAAAAGCAACAGAAAACTTTGATGACGAAGATATTATCTATATCCGATTTCGTACTGATGACAACCTCTTCAACTTGAAGCGTCCTCAGGCCAACACCAAGACTTCGGAATACTTTATTAGAGAACGTATCTTTGCAGACGATGCCGCCCTTGTTGTCCACAAGGACGTTGCCTTAAAGTGCACAACATCCTGCTTTGCAAAAGCTTGCAAGCTCTTTGTTTTTGAAGTGTATCGGCTATGCATCGTCATTGAACAGACAGAGCTAAATTTAAGTCCTCCAGTTCTCCTTCCTGATTGTGTGATCTCCTCTAATGCCAAGATCGACAAACAAATAGACACCATAATAGCCATGGTATACAGCGCATTCGACAGTCTCTATAAACGAGTGTGAAATAACGCCAGTCTCATAAGAGGTACAAAGATCAGAGTCTACAGAGCTGTCGTACTGACCACCCTCCTATATGGAGCCAAATACTGGGTCATCTACAGCCTATACCTCGGCCTCCTTAAACGCCTCCATCTGCGTTGACTCCGCACCATTCTCAACATCCACTGGAGAGACTTCATCACCAACACTCAAGTCCTCAAACAAGCAGGGATCACCAGCGTTGATGCCATGCTAATGAAGATAGAGCTACGCTGGGTAGGCGACGTGTCCAAGATGGAGGATTATCGCCTGCCAAAGATCGCACTGCATGGTGAGCATTCCACTGGCCACCGTGATAGAGGGGCACCTCGAAAGAAATAAAAAGACTCCTTGAACAATACCATCACCGCCTGTAGCATTGATCACCACCAATCACAAGCTACTGATAGTGAAAGATGCAGACGTACAGTTCACCGGACAAAACAGACGGGCCAGTTCTGAGAAAAAGATGGCGATGAAAACCGAAAACCATCGGCAGCGCCAACCACAACCCATACATTCATCTGCAGCCTTTGTGGAAAGGCGTACCTGTTCCGTATTGGGCTCGTCAGCCACCAGCACGCATGAAATATCCGTGGAAATCCCTCTTTATATATCTCCCCAAGTGAAGTCAAGCCATCAACCAACAACAGCAATCCTGAATCTTGATTTTAAATATATTTTGTAATTTTTGGTCATGGTTGTAAATTGCACAGATTATCTTAGATTTTGCCTATGTGATAGGGTCTGTTTAGAGCAAAAATTACATAGGATTTATAAATTGATGCTTACGTTTGTGTTGACAATTACTAATAATAATCTTAATCATAAGACGTAATGACGACCTTGGGTTAATTTCGTAATGGCTGTTCGGGTCGTGCGGTTTTATAATAATTAAGTAACTACCAATTGTTTGGGCTATGTCGAACGAAAAGGGAAGTTCTATATAAATTGAGTTGTAAGATCAGTCACGTGGGGTATATTGTGAAATATAGTCGTAATAGAAGGTTTATATAAGGAGAGAACTGAGCAATCAGAGTCTTTTCTAGTTTGGAGTCATCCTTATTTCTTGTGTTCCTGTCGTAATTCCGCAGACGTGTTTATATTGCACCTAGATATTATTCGAGAGGAGAAAACATTTGTTTGGACTGTTCAGTGAAACAGAAATTTCTCATTATTTTAACTATAATGTTATACTGGAACAACTGAATTTTTTAAGGTGTTCTGGACAACGTCATCTTGACAACATCACGATTCAAGGCGGACCACTACATTTCAGGTCTTGAAATTTATATGGAGCTTGTCGTTCCATTGGACTTTCATAGAATGCTATCGGGTTTATGTTTAGTCACTCCACAACACTATAAGTTCTTCTCATATTTTCGTTTATAACTTTGATAATTAATTATTTGTTAGGTTTTACAAAACATTTGCTGGTATTGATACTTTTTGTTACTTAGTTTATTACTATAGAGTCGAAACAGTAAAATAAATATCAGATTAGGCAAATTGGCCGCAATATTACTTGTTAGTTATTGTAACTGCAAATTAGCATACATGTCTTACATGTTAGTTTTACTTATTGGATGATGACATTCACACCTTTTCCTACAATACATCTCAGTTTATAAACATCAGGCTGGTAATAGGTAATGAGAAAAGCAATGCTAAGGAAGGTTGTTTACACAGATGAAAAGTTCCCGTTTTATACCAGTTTTGTTGTCCCGTCGAACAGTGGGTTTTTTCAAAAGTATAATTCAAGGGGATGCACTATTTCAAATTAGTGCACTATATTTTGCTTCGATTTCTATCCAAATCGGACACCTTTAGAGAGGTGTAGTGTAGGTGGTTATATACTAAATATAGGAATCGCGTGATTATGACCTTTCTTGACGTTGTTGGTGAAGTTTTGTTTTTCTTTCTTGCTAGTATTTTGTTGGATGTTTTGGGATGGGGTCTTTTTTCTAATTTTTGGATCTTAAAACCGAAATAACCTCCAAAATGTTCATATTAATAGCTAAACCACATACGTGTGCTTCTTTGGTACCTTCTTGTTTGACCTTTGTATTTTTTTCTCTTATGAAGTTACTGTTTTAAAATAGTTTTTAATTGTATTTTTGGCAATTATCCTTTCCTGTGATATCTAACAAATATTAAATGGTTTATAATACGTACATATATTTTTATTTCACATAGGGACCTGAGTTTAGAAAAGATCATGTTTCATATTGGTCTGTTCTTTTGTTAATTAAAAATTAACAATTCGGGCAATATCATCTAGTTTTCGTCAGCTGTTCTGTTTTGTACTAAAGTTTCCGTTTCTAAATCTTTAAGTGAAAACTATAATGAGGGCAATATGTATTGTATTATCGATGAGTAACATGGCGACATTTGCCCTTCTTACTCAATTAAACCACTTCAGTAATTCTAAAATTCACAATATTTTCCTTGCAGTATCACAATTCCGGTGTTCGTGTGACCGCCGATAAACATCATCCTCCATCTTAGAAAAGTAGAGTATCTCCATGCCTATATACCATGAAGCACAACGGCCATTATCTACCTCGTGGTTTTATATATTCCTTGCTAAAAACTCCTTTACACTCCTAATAGACATGGTTTACTAGTTACTAGACTACGATATAGACTTACCAGCGAAAACATATATACTTCTAAAAAATGTATTGTGTTAAATGCCGGTCGGCTTCTTTAAAAATACGAATATACATCTCTGAAAAATTCTGTAATAAATTCCAACACGGTTTCCATCGAAATACCAATCACCTGTAACAGTGCAAGGGTTCTTTTATGGCGCCTCCACCGATGCACCCGATTTTCTATAGTGAAGGAACTACTCTGCCGCAGAGAACAATTTTATGTAAGCTGCCATCCTCCATTACACCCCATCCCAAATAAGGTAAGGTGAAATGCTATGAAAATAGCAGTAAAGAAAAAGCTCCAACAGCGTGCTCCTTCACTTGATGCCAGCGGGAAACTGCCCCACCCACGCAACATACTGACTCGTGGTGCTTTGTCAACCTATGCCAACTACACACATATCTGACAGCTTTTATAGTTAATAATGCCCCATCGAATGTCGTCAGCAAAGGTAGATAAAAGACGAGGACATGTATACAGGTTATTGAAAACGTTATGATATGTATGATCATAGATCCGAGTATATCACCATGCTACAATAATTATCGATATCTTATCATCGTATTCGTGGTAAGTATTGACAGTAGTATACATATAAACATTACCGCAGCCTCTATTCGTACTTGTGATTCTAATGTTTGCTTATTATTGTTCGCGGTGTTGTTTCTGCTCAGAAATGGATTGGAGCAGAGGGAGGTTTTCTAAATATATTTTTGTTTGGGGTCTTGTTATGTTTTAGTAGGGGTATTTTAAATACTGTAGAAGCACATCTTCGTTCCGCTACTACGTAAAACAAAAACTGAATTGTAATGACTCATTTACCTGACAAAATGAAAAGCAGAGGAATAGTGAGCAACTTACTATATATGTGTCAAGCACGAACCTAAAGAAAACAACCATTACACTAACTTCACTTATTATCTACTATCCATACAGAAGAAAAGGTAAAAATTATTATATACTATCAGAAACCCCAATATCTACTAGCCACACACGTGATAGGAGAAAATACAAATCATCCGAATATACTCTCCACTCACGGGAAGAAGAAACAAAACCACATATACTATCAGAATCAACAGTTTCTACTATCCACGCAGGGAAGGAGGAGAAAACCACGAATATACTATCAACACAGAAGGGAGGGGAAACCAACCACAACTGTAATATCAACACAGACGGTAGGGGAAACTAACCACAAATATACTATCAAGACAGAAGGGACGAACAACTAACCACAATTGTAATATCAACACAGAAGGGAGGGGAAACTAACCACAAATATACTATCAACACATAAAGAAGGAAAAACTATCCCCAAATATACAATCCACACAGATGAGAGAGAAACCAAACCCCAAAATATAATATCCACACACAGGAAGGGGAAAAACTCTACTATCCATACGCTCGTACGTGAACGCATACAAACATGCACACACACACACACACACACACACACACACACACAAACACACACACACACACACACACAATCATATCAGGAAATGAATGTCTTTATAATAACACTAATCCACACTCTATCCAATTGGCAATTCGAATACTTTAGTTTCTAGCGATCTAGCTAGACTTTCGAAAAGGTTTATTTTCTAAAGCTCCAAATTCACCTGTCCTAGGATGTCATCTCCGGCCTTGAGACACAGATACAACGCCGATTCCAATTGTTATCCCACTCGACTCCAGCTGCTGAGAGTGCAAATGCCGCTTGGTATAGTTTATGAACTAGCTGAACCAGCTACTCGTCTCACGCCGCTCACTGAAATAGCTGAACTTATCCGCCACCCGCTGAGCTAGCTAGTAGCGTGACGTTACCCATCTGTTTCATTCCTATTGCCCTTATACAAACCCAATATATTTTGTCCCTATACAGGTCCAATATTCCTATCTTAAATTCTCATTAAGACTATACATTTCCGGGAGGGGGTGGGGTGTCTGTAATGTATTTTCTTATTGAGTCTGTACAGCCTAATTATACTACTTGCATCTTTGGATGACGGCAATCATTTTTTTTCTTCTAAAGTTTCTAAACCTATCAAAATCTGATGGACAAATAATGCTACCTAGATTATGTGCCTGAACGGCCTATCCATCAGCCAGACAAATGACTTGTATATCTAGTTCCAGAACAGCTCAAGTAAAGGGGGTGGGCAATATTTCAAAAATGACCCAACTTTCATCACATGGCACAAAAGCAAAATTATATGTATCTATTTCCTCAGAGTTTGCATAATACCCAATACACGTGCGCAAGAATAAAATGATGGTCAAATTTCAAGTGACAAGTGACTGTACATTTTTACATGTGGGGTTCAGGATCACCCACCTGCTAATACTCAAGGCAAGGGTTAGAAAAACAATGACGGAAAGCAATGGTAACCTCAGTATCTATACTGCAATAAATACATTGCAAAATAAACACTAAACGTGTACATTGTATTATTAGGATATTGTCACTCACCCTATAAACTAACTCGTACGCTCTCAATTACATTCTTTCCTGTTTATTTGGTACTGTAATAAATTTGGAGTATGCATTTGACAGCGCCTCGTTTTTAAGCAATTCTTAGATTTATTTGTGTGATTATTTGGTATTCGGCGCCATGGAAATATTCCTAGCCCGAAATAATTAGCCATTTATTAGAAGCAAACGTCACAGAGCCGAGTGTTAGTGAGTTTGAACCATGCTAGGGTTCGTTAGTAGTGAATTTAGGTCCAAGCCGAATGGCTGTCCCTGGTTGTAGCATAGTCCATATTAAAATCTAGTAGTATGTAATAGTGTTGTGATTAAGATGGCATTATTTATGGTACGAAACCAGTAACTTACATAATGGAATCAATAAGTAGGGACTTGGTGGAGACAGCTCATGTTTCCATAGTGGAAAATAGACGTAGTTATATAAGTATGATACGCCAGAAAATGTGTGGATTGCCTAGCCTAGGGCGGCGCAGTTAAATAGTTCCCATTTAGAAAGGGAATACTAGTGAATATTCTAAAGCATAACGGGTTGTCAGTACGGAAATCTGATGATAATGAAGAAAAAACATGCAATAGTGCGGTTAATAGAATTTTGGGCAAGTTGTTTCATCTGTGGTCGCCAATTGATTAGAGTAAAATTTAGTAAATAAAGACAGACACGTCTGACTTTCCAATTTACAACTCAGGTTGTATGGAAGTCTTTGGAAATTTGGGGAAAACATATGACTTCCAGCGGGACTCGCGCTAGGGTTTTGACACCGCTTGGTCAAGTGAATACCCCTGTGCTTGTAAGAGTACGTTTCTTTCAGCTCTCAATTTCAACAAATATCCTACTTCTCTTTATTTGTGATTTGCACACATGTATGGATTAAATAAACCACCCCAAGTGTTGCACGACGGTTGAACTTCAATAGTAATTTTATTGTATGTTTAAAACTTGATGCTGCTTAAAACTATCTGAAACCAAAATTAGGAACCAAAAGACGAACCAAAATTAGGAACCAAAAGACGAACCAAAATTAGGAACCAAAAGACGAACCAAAAATTAGGAACCAAAAGACGAACCAAAAATGTAACAGTCTCTCTAATCAAGTTCAAAATAGTTGCATCTGAAGATGCAGTAAAAGTGAATGTTTTTTCCTTAATAAATGAGCGAAATGCAAAATATCATACTAATAATGTGTAACCCAGCTTAGGATACTGCACTTGTCGTAACCAAACTGTTATATCTTTGAAAGGTCCCTTTATAAAATTTAATGTGTGCTTGCTGTTATTGTTATAGGGTTTAACACCATTTTTCAGCACAAAACTATACATGGCAGCCAGTATAAATGGTATATATATATATATATATATATATATATATATATATATATATATATATATATATATATATATATATATATATATATATATATATTCAATGAATCTTACATTGATGAAACACAATTGGTTTTTTTAATTCGATTCATACAGTAAAGTTAAAAATAATTCGAATAAGTTAAAGAGGTGATATATAATAATTACAAAACCGCATACGTATTTTGTTTTAAGTATGTAAAAAGAAATTGTTTACTATAACTTATGAATATGTACAGGCATTAAGGCCTCTACGTATCCATATGTCTTACCAAGCTCGATTTTTCTGTAGACGGCAAAAATCACGTATGCAATTTCGTGTATGTAATGTCAGAGGAACAAAATAAATATGGCGAGTTGTAATCAATATTTTTCTAAATCTTATTTTAGTTTCCTTTGATATCAGTAATTGTGCCATTATGTTTACTTGGCTGATTTGTGTAGATATTGAGTTATCTGGAGCTGCATGCTTCACATTATGTTTTTTTGGGTTATATTGGTGCATCTTCAAAAGCAATATAAAATGCAGTTGAAAAAAGGCGTGTGCTAGGTATGACCATACGTATACTACTTTTGACAACGGCTCATGACAGTGAAATTATTTTAATCCAGTCTTTACACTGACACCTAGCTAAAAACTTCTTGATATGTTTCTTCATTAGTAACACATAAAAATAAACTTACAATTTTTGGCGAGACCTCATGGAAGATTGCCGCTGTGTCAATAGGTGTAGCTGTATTTGCCTGTTTGTCTAAGGACGCCATTTTCTTGTTGAGAAATGTCATGTGATATTGATCTCAAGGTGTATACATGTACTATCCGTATATGTTTGTGACAGTGGGATATACAAGTTAGCCGTATACACCGACGCAAAATACAAAAATATCTGCATGTAACTGAAAAGAGGTGGGAACAAAAGGCTGACTTAACAGACTATGTGAGTGGAAACGGGTTTCTAGTGAAACAAAATGGCCACTGCATCAGATAAGACACCTATTCTGCAAACATCGAAACCGGGAGGTGATGTGTTATATCATGACAGTACTCAGACACCACGTGCCGTAAGACTCTCTCTCTCTCTCTCTCTCTCTCTCTCTCTCTCTCTCTCTCTCTCTCTCTCTCTCTCTCTCTCTCTCTCAAAAGGTGGGTTACATTAAGAATTTCTTATGACAAGGAGACCTACCATTTAATTTTTGGAAAATAGCTTGGGAAAAAAATAGGGCTTTGATTAGCATTGCAAAAAAAAACCCACATCCAATCATGTTGGTTTCAATAGCACATTATGCTGAAGTAGAAGAAAGAATAAATGGCGTTGGGAAGAAAATCCCAGGTCTCACCTTAGGCCAAATAGAAGATATTGTCGGTCTGATATGAACCTGTTAACTAAATAATTTAAAACAGTTAACTTGGAGTATTATTAAAAATTACTCTTCGGATCAGTTGACCTTTGGCATATTGAGCAATTATTCTCTCTTACATGAGAAGCATCATTAAGGATATGTCAGTCAAATCTTGAAATTGCTGTATACTATAAATTGTACAAAATTCAAATGAACATTGGTGGGTTATTATTATTATTATTATTATTATTATTATTAGTAGTAGTAGTAGTAGTAGTAGTAGTAGTATTGTTGTTGTTGTTGTTGTTAGAGCTTTTGGCCTCGTGTGGGGGAGGTCGCGGGTTCAATGGTACTAGCAGCTGCCTCACTTGGCGTTCGTTAGTGTTGACTGGTTGGCCTGGTGTCAGGATAATGTGACAGGGTGGGACATCATGCTACATGTATGTGGTGTCACGATAATGTGACTAGGTGGAACTCAGTGCTAGACATCACTATAAACTGCCACACAGCAGACAATGTAGTGATGTGACTAAAAAAAAGTTTTAAAGCTACGTTAAAAATCCAAATCATATTATTATTATTATTATTATTATTATTATTATTATTATTATTATTATTATTATCTACAATTGTGAAAAACGGACGCAAAGGATGTAGCACAGTCTATTGTGTGCATGCTAAAGTTTGAAACAACACGTTAATTCACACTAATAAAATAAACAGTAATAACACCTTATACAAACCCAAATACAACAACAATAAACCAAATAATAAAGATCTCACATTTCTATCAATGAATATAAATATTATTATAAATGAGAAGTTGGGAGTTACTTTCTTTATAGCTGATGATAATCCATACATTGCTGCTATCCAGGAAACTTATTGATAACTCAGTCAATACCTTCGAATTATTTCCAAAGTATTGTAATGTAGAAATGCGATGTATATAGGAATAATATAACTTTACATGGGGGGGGGGTATGATTACTTGTATTTAAAGATGTAGCTGGCCGATAATTCGTACAGAGGACCGTGTAGTCACTGTTACGAGTGACGATATTTTCTTGTTAAGAAACAACTAGAAATAAAGTCTGCTAAGAACGGACATAAAAGCAGTATACATGTTATAGTATGTTAAATTGAATAGCACTGATTAGACGAGTAAAGCATGCAAACTAAGGTATACGCTCAATAACTGGGGCCAGTTACTGATTGCCACTATGACGGACTCTGGCTTAGAACGAACAGTCGTCTTTCTAACTCATAAGTATGTTAATCCTCGTCTTGACCAAATTACCATGCAAATTCTCAAACATTCAATTCCTTCAAAGGCTACAGCTTTTACTCGTATCATTACAAAATTGGCAACATCCCAATGATTGGTTTTTAGCAAATGCATAGTCATTCTTCGAAAACGGCGATTGAACGATGACCATTAATTACTGTACAATAGGATTCACGTCTGCTCTTTTCAAATTGCCTGGGCATATTATCCGTTCTAACATCATGAAACACTTACATAGCTTTTCTTTGTTATATGGTAGACAACATTCCTTCCGAAAATTACATATATGTGATATACAACTGTCTGTGTTTTTGATGACTGGGCAAATCATGTGAAGGGGACAAAGTAGCAGCAGAGAGGGTGTATCGGACAACATTTTTAGACAAGTATTCACTGAAATCACGCTTAAAAACAATGAAACCAATGACATCAGACCCCAAAGTCAATGACATCAGGTCCCAAATGTGTGTGTGAATCATGGATTAGGTCCAAAAAAAATTATGAAAAAATCAATGAAATTAATGAAATCAAAAACTTTTCAACTATTACATTTTTTGGGAAAAAGGGACTACAACATCGTTGTCACTCACTCTCTCTGCTGCTAGAACTTTCAGTTCTGGGTTAACCGAATATTTGATCCAGTCCGATACGATATCGTGTTCGAGGGTCATGTAAATTTATTGTTACAAATCCGTGTGGGGTAGACTGAGCATGACTAAAGAAATTTCTAAATTGATTGAAGTCCATATCAGAACACCATGTCTGCCAAATATTTCGTAGCGTATGTGTATCAACGCCGTTGAATACAGCAAGCATATTACAGTTATCTCTAATCACTTTTGGAATCTGAGTGTAGCGTTGAGTGACATAGATCACATCCGTGTTTTTATGCCTGCCTCTGGAAAATATTCTAGCAGGATTTTTTTGATTATCTAACATGACATCGTCGTATACAACTAAATTGTTGATACTTCCATCGAGGTCTTCTACTGATGGCGCCTCGTCAATATCGGTTATAAATTCAATAACATCCTCGCCGGCAATCTCTGAAGCGTTTTCATTAAAATCTTTTAGCACTTCATAGCATCGTTGGTCGTCTACGCTAGGGGCAATTAAATACAACTTATCCCACTTCATCCATCTCATTATTAAATTGAGCAACAATTGCGTTTTACCGGATCCAGATGGTCCGATTATAATTGCGCGGATAGAGTTTGGTAGCGCTGCATGATGCTTCACTGGTTCTCTTGTTTTAGTCGCTGAAAAATCAATTATATTCATATCTCTATACATAAATTATGGATCTATATTGCGTGAAGTGTAAGGCGCGTACTGGCACAGATGACTTGACGACGATTACAACTAAAAATAACCGATCAGCGCTTTCTGGTAAATGCGTACAATGTAGTACAAAGAAATTTAGATTTGTTTCTAAACCCAAGGAACCCAAGGAACCTTTAAAAAAAAAACGAGGAGGTGATATCGCTGCCAAATTAGCAAAACTCCCTGGAACCCCATGGGCAAAATACCCCGGAGAAAAACACCTTCCAGGGTATAGTTATTGTGGACCGGGAACAAGACTTGATATCAGACTCAATGATCAAAATCAGCCCCGACCCGGTGAGGAACCAATAAACGCTATTGATAAGGCCTGTCACCTTCATGATGTTGCTTATAAAAGCAGCAATTTGCAGCACAGGCATCTAGCAGATGTGAAATTAATTCATGCGTTGAATGCCATTCCTGATAAATCCTTCAAAGAAAAATTGGCTTCCTTTTTGATAAAATCGGCAATGAAAAGTAAATTGATGTTAGGTGCTGGTAATTAATAGCAACATGGAATCTATTTACTATTCCCCAAGAGGATACTGGAAGGGTAACGCTGCAATCAGTAAACTCGCTAGCGCCGCAAAAGTGAAAAAAACCACTGCGGCTCATTGGTTATCCAAACAGGCACTATGGCAAATTTATCTACCACCGCCTAAACAAATTCAATTCTCGCATTTTGATGTGACCTTTCCTAATGAAGTTCATCAGGCTGATCTATTATTTCTGCCACATGATCGTGGTTACAAATATGCGTTAATTGTAGTTGATATTGCAAGTCGATACAAAGAAGCAGAACCGTTAAAAACAAAATCAGCCACTGAAGTCGCTTCTGCATTTGAAAGGATTTATCGAAGGAGCCCTCTGCACTGGCCAAATCTGTTACAAGTTGACCCGGGCAAGGAATTTCAGGGTGCAGTGTTATCTACAATGAAATATCACAATGTCGCTATCAGACGAGGGCATACTGCACTGCATCGTGATCAGGCCATTGTAGAACGATTTAATCGGATTCTTGCTGAACGGTTATTTGGATATCAATATGCAAAAGAATTCATCCAAGAAAAAAGATCCCGTGAATGGGTTAAGAGATTACCAGGTGTAGTTACCGCACTGAATAACGAGATTACTAGAACCATCAACATGAAACCTATCAACGCGATTAAAAAGAAGTCAATACCTGAAAAACCACAAAAAGATTTCAAAGAACCAATTCTTGGTAGTAATGTCATTGTGAGGTATTTATATGAACCAGGAGAGCTTGAGGGTGGTACAAAAAGGGCTACTGATCCTATTTGGAGCGTCACTACGCATAAGATATCTAGTATAGCACGATCTACGGGTAGACTTCCAATCTATAAACTGGATTCAACTGCCCCTCAGCGTGGGTTTACTAGACAACAACTACAAGTAATTCCTGACGATACTCAATTACCACCGCATGGTCTTAACTAGCACCCTTGCGTTTATTGCACTCAAGACAAGTCAACATCACATTATTTCTGACATGACCGAGATTGTTATTTTTTCTGTCTACGGTGAATTGGCGAGGATCCTTATCCGAATACTGCCAACGCATTATACAATTGCAACTCGCGCAGTGATTATTCTGTTGTTTCTTCAAAGTGATTATTAATTCAGCATCAATATCAAATTCTCGTTGTTTTTTTTTGTCCTGCTGTTTGTAACCGGAGAGTTTTTTATCAATAATATCATCTATTGTGGTGTCATTATCATCACCAATAATTTCATCATCTCCACTGGCTTCGCCAACGACAATTCTTCGAAGTTGATTTATTTTTCGTACTCTAGACACTGCGAGATAGACTAAATTCGACCATTCTATGCGATTATCTACCATCCAAAGAGTTGTATCCGATATAGTCAATCCTTGTGAAGAGTGTATTGTTGCTGCATAACCTAGCGTCCACGGGGATTTATTAGCACGCAATGCATCTTCAACAACATTGATATCAACCAGCACAATATCATTTAATACTAAATTCTGTTTTTGACTTTGTCCTGGAATATCAACTTCAATATTCTGTTTTCGCGTATCCGATGGCCTATAACAAAGGGGCACTGGAAGTGTTGCAAATTTTTGTTTATGCAATTCAAATAACTTCATCTGAAGTGTGTCCCTGACTATTTTTCTACTTGCAATGATTAAATCATTTGGTCTCCACATTTCCCAAAACTCGTTCATGGGAGTTTCCGAAATTATTTCACGGGTTATTTCACACTGGATTCTATCCGGTTGCAATCTAATTAGTTTCTTCAATTCTTTTAATTCATGATCAAGTGATCTATGATCAGTATCAATTTCTTCATAATAGTCTACAAAACCCTTTAGCCATTCATGGGGAGATGCACCGACAAATGGTGGAGGTTGGCCGTGATCACCGCACATAACGACTTTTGTATTCTTCAATAACAACCACTCAAGAAATATTTTTAAGACATCTTCTGACACTGTGTCTATTTCATCCCACATGATGAATTCAGGAATAAATTTCTCTCCCATGCGCTCAGGAGTCCATTTATCTCCCTTCCATCGGAAAAAGCTGTGATAAGTGCAAGCATTTACCCCTCTCTGTATCATTTCTCTTGCAAGTCTATGAGTTGGTGTTAGCATAATCATGTTAGAAACACTAGCGTTTCTACGGAATAACTCAATTACCCGGGTTGTTTTTCCTGACCCACCACAGCCGTTTAAATAAACTGTTTTATATCTACAGATTGGATCAGAAATCGGTGGTGCACTAGAAAATTCTGAACACTGATTGCTTTCTAAGTAATTATTTTCAATGGTAACATCTGCTGATTGAATATAATCATGAATCATTTCTTTCTTAATTCTCCATGATCCCCATTTCTCGTTGCCAGTAGCCTTAAAATCAGCCATTTTGCTATTTATGTAAAATGAGTCAGTAGCAACTCTAACTGCGGTGGTAGGAAATCTATTGATCATTGAAAATAAATTAATAGAAGCATAACCAAGCATAGAAGCTCTCAAATGTGTGTACTGCGGATGGTATCCATCAGTGTAGGTAACAATTGTACCCAATTTGGTTCCATCGGACATAAATGCGTCCTTACGATTGACATATAGGCCCTTATTCGTTAAATCCGCCATTACAAAATCGTATTCAGCGTTGTCTATAATCAATCGTGAAGAATATTTCGTATTATCATCTTTGCCACCTTGGGTAAATTTACCGATTATTCTTCGTCCAAGATTTTTTGCTTCATTGTTTCTGATTTCAAATAACTGTCTGGACCAATCCATGATTTGTTGTTCATTAAAATCAGGAAACAGTTTTCGCTCTTCGCTAATTATTTTTTCTAGATCAGATTGGGGTAACCAGACTGATTTCTGTGCTCGATAGGATATAATTGCTTCACTGACAATTAATGATTTTAACATCTTACAATCAAGCATATATCTCAATAGCACTATTGGCATCCAGTGTTTTTCAGACATGTGTTTACCAATCCAAAGATAACTACACGGATGAAGTCCTGCAGCCATTTCAAATGATACCACACAAGCGAATCCGGTTAAATCAAAATCAGGAAGTGGTCCATTAATAGCAACACGGGTCATTTCGTGTGTAGGGTGTCCAAATCGTTTGAAATATTTCTCGCATTCTCCATACCCAAGAAAACTTCCTGGATAACACGCTATCATATCAACTGAAATAACGGAATCAGAGGTGTATTTTGTGTTCCATAATCCGCCGTGGCTGTATTCAAGACAGGACAATTTGACATCTGATAAAAACTCACTTCGTGTTGGTTTCCACGCGTTTTTCTTTCTAGCAAAATGTGCTGCAATGGATGGTACTGTAAAACAGTTTGCTAATAATTGATCGTCTTCTTCTCCGTCCTCAGAAAACTCACTAGCTAGTTGTTTCATTTGATTCTGCAGTTCTTCAGTACGGTATAATTCTCCGTTGGGCCTTACAAACTGATCAAATCTGCATTCCTCGTCTGAATTACTATGAAATAGCCACGCTGACACAGGATCGTTTTTACTCAAATGGTAAATAGCATCAAATAATTTCTGCTCGGTAAAACATTCTTCAGGTCCCAACCCTGCTGGGGATAGATATTTTACGGTTCTATCCCGTGGAAATATTGTTACTGCAGATGACCACGCGTGCGCGTTATGATCAATAATTTCAATGGGGGTTCCTTTTGATTGATATTTCGATTCGTATAATACTTCACCGGTGATTGTTCTTACCGATATTGGAAATCTTAATGATGTTTCTAATTTGGCTATATCCTGAATTGTTGCTCCATGCTCTTTTACCGTGAACTCCCACTCGGTTATTTTTTTTCGTCTTAGATCAGTGAGTTTATTCCCCCGGGATGCATTTGTGAAGTGTTCTATTATTCGTTCTGCTACACAATTGAGCCTTGTCGAATATTTCATGGGTGCTAGTTTTGAAATATCAGGTTTTTCATTGAGCGGATAGATCCCGTAAACAACTGCTGTGACAGGATAAGATCTTTCGTAGTAGGGTTTATCAATTCCGGTCAAAATTCCCGGTTTGGAATCCTGATTCACGGTGATAGTTTTTTTACCCTTGAGAATGGGTTCAAATTTATCCTTAATAATCCATTTGCCATTTTCACGGATAATGAATTTAATTCGGAAAAAATGACTTTTTTCCCCAACATGTGAAATGATCGCTGCTGCCTTTTCATCATTCATGGTAGCGTCAACAACACCATCAATTCGAAATGTGGACCAGCAATAGGATGCTCCATCACGCTTGAATTCATTAAAACAGTCTCTGATGGGTTTATCAAGAATTTTATTCTTGGGTGTATTAGAAACTATATCAAGATTGAATTGAGCATCCTTCCATGATGATCTCATGTTTCCGTCTCTTGGACGTTTGTTACGTTTTTTGGGTCTATCGCGATTAAATCTAGGATTGATTTTTAATAATCTCTTAAACTCTTTCATGTTTCCGTCTATTGGGCGTTTTTGACGTTTCTTTGGTCTATCGATATTAAATTTAGGATTGATTTTCAATAATCTCTTAAACTCTTTCATGTTTCCGTCTCTTGGACGTTTGTTACGTTTGTTTCCGTCTATTGGACGTTTTTTTGGTCTATCGAGATTAAATCTAGGATTGATTTTTAATAATCTCTTAAACTCTTTCATGTTTCCCTCTCTTGGACGTTTTTGACGTTTTTTTGGTCTATCGAGATTAAATCTAGGATTGATTTTCAATAATCTCTTGAACTCTCTATCAGCATTGAATTTAGCATTTGTCGAAGTCAATCTCTTGAACTCCTTCATGCTATATACAAAACAAACATTTAAATGAAAGTTTTATGTATAATGAATCACTGCAAATGGCTCATGATGGGAAATGTAACCCCGTGTAACAAATCATGCAGAAAAAATGAATACTGTAGGTATCATATGCAAAGTTTTCGACGTGGAAGTCTTGGTCCGTTACCCTGTATTCGATGTGGGGTTGGGGTCAAGGGAAGATCACAATTGTGTAGTGATTGTGGTGGTAAGCGATATAGGGAATTGAAGCGTTATTATGATAAAAGAATAAAAAATGGACAATCTATCAGAAATTTTGACCCTGAAAAGGTCTTTGACCCTGATAACGTCACTGACAAAATCATAAGAACCCCGCAAGACTATATCGAAAGATTTTCCAGTGATGTAATTATTGAACCAAACACTGAATTAGACAAACAATAGAATAGTATATATGGACCAAGAATTCAGACCACATCCAGTGATTACAAAATATGAAGCATCCAGTGATGGTACTGTCAGAAACCGTAGACTGAAAAAATCAGTTGGTTTTGTGACTAATCAAGGGTATTTGAGGTTTACTGTTGGCGGAGGAAAAAAAACGAAAAATTATCTCATTCATCGTTTCGTATTTGAATGTTTTAATGGATTGATCAAAGATGGTTTTGTTATTTATCACAAGGATTCTAATCCAAAGAATAATTCTGTATCCAATCTGCAGGCTATCACACTGAGTGAGAATTCCAAACAAGGAAAGACTGGCACTTGCAAAACGGTTGGGAAGAGACCTGTGGCATCTTTGAATACAATAACTAATGAAGAAAAATTTTCATCTATGAATGAAGCCGGAAAATATTTCAATATCTGTCCGACTTCTGTACGATTCGTTGCAGAGGGGATTTATCGATCGGCTATTTCAAAAAAGACGGGACAAAAAGTTCAATTTAGTTATGTCTAATGCGTCATAATTTCCAATTAGAGATATGTCATACTTATAGAGTAATGAATTCTGAAAACATGAATAGCATCATAGTTGAAATAGCAAAATTGAAAAATCAGGATATCAAACTATCAGATGGATTAAATCCTGACCAAATTGTGTCTGATTTTCAGGATATAGAATACGGGGTTAACAACAATAAATATATGCTACCCAAGAAATATGCACTCATCAAAAAAATTCAGAATTCTATTAAAGACTCTCTTTCATTTTCCAGTGACATCAGTGTGTTCGTCCCGTTGTATGCTATCGTAGAGGGAATACGAAAAGAATTAGGTAACGAATACGAATTGAAAAAAGAAGTCAACTCTAAAATTAGAAACCTACGAGCATTAATTCAAGAAAATGAACAATTTTGATTGCCCGACCATTGATTGCCCGACCCGTATCATTTTTTGATTACCCGACCATTATCATTCCGACCATATCATTTTTTTTAGCCGACCCTCAGAGGGATGTCAAAAATCGATGGACGATGTGTCAGATTGGTCAAAACTAGAATGTTGAAACTGTCAGTATTATTTATTTTATATACAATTATGACACTTTCAACATCAATGATAGAGCTGTTAAAACAATCAAATAACACTTCCATGACCGTATCAAAAATCATCCGACATGTAACAAAAGTGGGGAAACTCACAGTATTATTTATTTTATATACAATTATGTGACTTTCCCCATCATTGATAGAAGGTGTCTCACGATGAAATAACACTTCCATGACCGTATCAAAAATCATCTGACATGGCAAGTGTTTTACAATTGAAAAATAGTTTGCGATTTCAAATAATGGTCAATGAAGCATTAACAACCCGATTGGCTCGTGAACGACTGGATGCAATCAGGAGATTTGTACCAATTCGTGACTCTGTACGGAATAAACTGCAACAACGACAGAGTTTACAAACTGATTTTGCTCTGGGGTCTGAAGAGTTGTTTAAACCAGTAACCACAGCAACGAAAGGAGTAGAGCGTGCTTTACTGGGAGATGGTCCCGAGACGGGAAAATCTGTTATTGGTGAGCTTGAAAAACTAGCAGCGAAAACTGAACAAACTGAAAAAACTGATCCGAAAAAAACGACTGTTTCTCTGTTGAATAAATTTACTGATCATGCTAAAATATTAATAAAAAAACCTAGTTTATTGAAATCAAAGGATTATCAAGCCTTTGGTAATTTTGCTGCTCAAAGCTATAATTCAAAAAAAGATTTTTTAAAGGACGAGTATAAAAATGATAGAATATCAAGTAATGATTGGTTCGATTATTTGTATAAACTAAATAAAGGGATTGGTCGTTTGAATAAGGATGAGATAGGATACAAGGAATTTCAAAGGGGGATTAGTAATTATAAAAGAGAACAAATAGAAGAACGACAACGAGAAATAGAAGAACGGCAAGAACTAAAACGTCAAACACCAACACGTAGACAAACAAGAAGACAAAAAAAACAACAACTACCACCTGATGATGATGATGATTTAGAAGAACGACGTCAAACACCAACACGTAGACAAAAAAAACAACAACTACCACCTGATGATGATGATGATGATGATTATTTACAAGAAACGGATTTAGAAAAACTAGATGAAGCAGCTGGTTATAGCGGAAGTGGATTGCAAAATCCAAGGATTGGAAACATTTGTCCTGATAGTGTTATCAATGATATATCACGATTAGATGTTCTTGTAGGAGGGTTCCGAGCTGGAAATAACTCTCCAGAAATAATTAATGAAGCAGCTGATATTTGTAGACGATTATTTGCCGGTGGTATCATGGATATCAAAACTTATCGAGATTTCATTGACGAGTTAGCAAATGGGTATCATAGCGATTAAATAACAATTGAAAACACTATTGTTTTTATAATAATGATCATCCATTACAATCATGATAAACCAACCCTCGTCTATGTAGTTAATTCACGGTTTCCAGTTTATAGAGCATACTACGGAGATGGCCTCGGCAAGACCATTTTAGGATTCTTTTCAAGAACAGCCCCAAAAGTGATGCCGTTAGCTAAACAACTTGGAATGAAAGCCATTGATGTTATTCGTGATAAGGGTATTAGTACTGTTGGAGATCTTGCCGGGAAAGCGTTTTCAACTGCGAAGGATAAAATAACATCATTAGTGAGTCGAAAAAAGAAACCGTTACCGTCTACAGAAGAAATGCCTGCAAGTGTTAGTAAAATTATAAATAACGCAGTAGATGAAAAACTAGCGTCGATGGTAAATCAAGGAGACCAAAGCAATATTGCAAACATGATAGCGGGAAGTGGCCTTAAAAAACTACGTCGAAAACGTTAGCGTTTTTCACGATGAAATGGAAAATCCGATTTAGACTCTGATAAATAGAATAAAATGTTCAAAAAATCATCTGATCCAGCATTTGATATAGACGCCCCAGTGCGTAAAGATGATTCTGTACGCGATTATCAATATTATTCTTATCACGCAGTACAACCATATCTCCGATCGCGAATTGAACTTCAAGTTCATGATACCAGTAAATATTTTCTACCGTGTGAGGCATTTATTGAAGTAGAAGGAGAACTTGTAACAAATGTTGCAGCTGATACCCCATATGACAATAACTCAAATGTCCGAGTTGGTTTTGTTAATAACGGCATCATGGCGTTATTTGAAAGCGCTAGATATCTCATTGATGGAAAAGAAATTGAATCCATTGACCGTGAAGTTGATATGGCCACAACAATCATAGGGTTAGCGAGATATTCTGATGATTATACAAGATCAGCGGGTCCATCTATGATGTTTGCAAAGGATACCTCTGATACCGCTGATCACCTTCAATTCATTAAAGTGTTAACAGCACAGAGTACTGCAGAAGCCAATCAACAAGAAGCAGCTAATCCAGAACGTCGTAGACACCCCGGAGCTGCGTTTGATATTCTCGGAGGCGTTAATGGTAATCTCAATTTAGGATTTGCAACACGTGTAGCAACGTTGCATGGGCAGCGTCGACGATTTTCATGTGCGATTCCACTACATCATATATTTGGATTCTGTAGAAATGTTAGAAAAGTTATTTATGGAGCCAAACACACAATAGCACTCGTGAGAAAGGGTACTGATGATGATGCAATCTGGCGTAATGCTGGGGTTGCTGCCGGTAAAGTCATTTTAACAAAACTATCATTATGGATGCCAGTGTTAACTCCATCAATCACAGACGAACAGCGACTACTATCATTTATGGACCAAGGAGGAAAGTCGTTGTTAAGTTGGTTATCAGTGACCACGGATATTAAACAAGACAGTGTTGATGGTACATTCACATGGCACCTGGCATCAAAACAAGGGGTTTCAGCTCCACGTCATATATTTATTGCGTTACAGAATGCTGCGCGAGTTGGTAATCAAGAACGAAGTCATATGATATTTGATCAGTTAGGTGTTAGTGAAGTCTCGCTGAGAATAAACGGACAGCAGGAACCATCCGAGGATATACAACTTGATTACGGTCAGAATCATATTGCACGTGTCTATCATAACCTGTTGTCATTTATGGCACGTGATCAAAATGTGGATACCGGTTTGCAAATATCACAATTGGATTTTAAAAGCCTCTATCCGATTTATTACTTTTCATTGGAACATCTTGATTTGATGAGACAATCTGTCGTTGATATACACTTTAGAGCCCGTGTAACCCGTCCGACTGGTCCACCAGTTGCTGGGGTTGCTCCTATCCTTATCCCGAATTATAGAGCGGTTGCTGTCATTCTTAGTGATAAATCAATGTTACTTGAAGGTGTTGGTGGAAGAATGAGAGTGGTAGATGCACCAGTAGAAAATATGTAATTGAAAATCCGAAGGATATTTCCATTGAATCGTTTTACGATTTAGAATCAATCAATTATGTATAACATGTCATATAGTAATATCAATGTGTCATTGACACCTGGTCAAATCAAAAAATTGCAATCAGAATCGGCTAAAAAATGTGGAACCACAATCACGTTGAAACCTAATCAAATGACTGGTGGTGAAAATAAATTATCGCTGACAACTCGTCAGGTGAAACATTTCAATGATGCTTTCAAGGATAAAAAGGGAGTTCAGATTACTCTCTCTGCGGCTGCTATTAAAAATATGATGAAAACGGGTGGTATATTTCCATTGTTTGCTGCGTTACCAGCATTGATTGCAGCAGCAGCCCCAGCGGTGGCTAAAGCAGCGGCGTTAGGAGCCGTTGGTACTGCAGCAGGAATGGCACTTAAGAAGGCAACTGGACAAGGATATAAAAAAAAGAGACGATCCGTTCAAGGATTGGGTCTAAGACTACCAGGAACCCCGTATTCGTGGTACAGCGGAAAGGGTCTAAGACTACCAGGAACCCCGTATTCATGGTACAGCGGAAGATCCGTTCACGGATCAGGCCTGAGACTACCAGGAACGGTTTATTAATTCAGAAATCTTCAATTTCCGAACCTATGGTTCCCATGTCCAATTTTGATTTAATGGATGCTGCTAAAAAACTAGTGATTAAAAATTTCAGAGGTGTTTTTATGAAAGATCAATTACCACATCAACCAAACAAAACTGAAACAGGTATTATTAATCTCGATAACAGCACCGGACCTGGAACTCACTGGGTTGCATACGCTATTGATCCACGTGGGATTGTCTATTTTGATTCATATGGATTAGCCCCACCAAAAGAGTTTATGCGGTATATAAAAACCCTTCCAATGAAGACTTGGTATTCTACGCTACCAACACAACAAATCAATGACCCACCAATATGCGGCAGTGAAGTATTAAATGTCCTTGACGCTATTTCTAACTCCTTGGGTAACCCAAGGGGAAAACCACCACACATTGTCGTAAATGACTACACTAGTAATCGCTTTTTAGAGAGAGATATATAAAATATCATGATTGATATTTGGGGGAGACCTCTGAAACCCAAACCCGATGACACTGCAACCTCTGATTCTATCAAGGATATAACAAAAAAAATTAAAGATGAAATCGCTGAGACGTTGAACTTAACAAGTGTTGACCCGAATGAAATAGTTGTATTTCAAGACAAACAGGGTAAATTGAAATCCAGTAATATTTCTCTGGATGATATTTTGGTTAAACAACAAAACGCAATCGAGAACACCGTTGCGCTATTTTCCGATCAGGGTAAACTCAAACCGGGTGTACTTTTTTGGACGATTACAGATCGATTTACAAACCACGATAAAGAATTTGAAGATCATTTAAAAAATTACAATAGTTTCCGTAGAAATGTCGTTCATAAGTTCTTTGGATCCCCAATTGTAGTTACACCATCTATCGCTGAAATTAAAACGTTTGTTGATGATCAAAAGGTTATCAACGAAGCAACAAAAACAACAACCGACGCCATTGATAAATTTATTGGAACCCCGTTAGATAAAATTGAACTAAAACTCCCTGATATTAAAAAATCCATTGATGAGACGAAAACTTCCATCGAAGACATCAAAGGTGATCTTTCGAGGATGATAACAGCCATTGAAAAAACAAAAATTCCTCATAAGAAAACCAACAACGTAGTATACACAATCCAACATGGATCATTTGTGTGGACACCTGAAAACAACAAATTAGACATCACTGCAACAGTTAAGGGTATTTATCGATTAACAATAGTGAGAACGACTCAATTTAATATTTCATCGTCCAGTTCATCCGGGGTCAATAATACGATTTCAACGATCATCGACAAGAATACAACTGAACAGTTCACGTTAATAGCTACTGATAAACATTTGGTTAGTGTTACAACAACGTGGTATGTGGAATTCGTAGCGGATTTAAGTTGAAAATTGCAAAGCAATTTCACTAACGGTTTCAATTGAAAACGCTAGCGTATTTAAAATAAAAAATGATTTCATCATCGCAATATCGCTATGATCAGGTCAGAGAGTATCAAACTAGACTCAAAACCTTGTCTGAGGAGTATGAATTGAAAATTAAAAAATATCGCAGGAGAATTACCGCAATTGATGTTACTGTGTACGCTGTGAGTGGTGTAATCACCGGAGCTGGTATTATACTGTCTTCAGTGACAATGATGGCTCCGATAGCTGTTCCAATTTGCATTTCTGCGGCAACAACAATCGCTGGAATTATTTCAATAATCACAAAAAAAATATCCTCATGCAGCCAACGGAAACTACAAGACTACATAATTCAATTTCATGTTGTGTCTACTGCATACTCGCAATTATCCTCATTGATATCGTCATCTCTCGATGATACAATTATATCAGAGAGTGAGTTTTCAGCGATGGTAGATATATATGATTCTGCGATGTCAAAATTAGAAATACATCATGAATATAATAACAATGACAACACAGATGGAATTACTTCAACAAATAGTGGAGAACACAAAACCAGTACAAACAAGCATGATCTCAATAACCTCAACGAATCCAGAATTCAGTGTGAATTTCCCCTCTCCGGTCCCAGTGAAGGAAATCGCGCTAGCAAAATTACGAGTATACCACAGCTGGCCAAATATTAGGTCAAAACCATTTGGTGGTCAACAACCGAATAATTCACTGGTATTTGCAAATAAGAATAAACCCGACGGTACCCCAGACTGGAATGTTGTTTCCATACCAACCGGATCATATCAAATTGAACAAATCAATGATGAATTCGCGCGTAGAATAAAATCGATTACTGGAGTAGAGTCAAAAATAGCTATAACAGTTCATGTGCCGACACTATCATCTGCCATTGAAATAAGCACAGAAGGATACGTCGTAGATATCTATCAAAGTTCTATTAGAACCGTACTAGGATGGCCTGAATTACCACCCGGTGGAAAAACCGTTAAATTACCAGAACCACAAAAAACTGATTATATCACCGACAGGACAAAATCTGATAATCCAGTAAAAAGTTATAAAGAATACAAGGAATTGATAGTTTTCACTGTAGTGAAAAAGTACAACAACCCAATATATCACGCAACTCGACAAGATATCATCGATGAAAATTTCACAGCAATGAATAATGATTTTTCGCTGCTGTTAATATCTCTTAAATCTGGCTCTCTCACCCGAGATGAATTTATCAGCGTCGTAGAAACATGCAACAAAATCATCAATGACATGGAAACATTTCATTTGCAAATCATTCAAGTGGTATTAGGTGACAGTAATCCTATAACGAGAACAGAATTTGCAACGAAGTATAATATACGCGTAGAAGATATTCATGCGTTCAAACTACCAGGGTATAATCTCTTAGAACTACAAAAATCTCTCAGTGATGCCATCGATGATGGTTTTAAAATAATTCATGATGCATGGAAAAAAACAATAAAAATCCTGACCCATAATAATGACCCAGATGGTGGTGGCAGGCATATTGCTCCATTCAATGTGAATATTTCAACGGTGATTGCGCTCAATTTAGTATGTGATGTAATCGAAGGAAGCTATCAAATAAATTTAGAACGATCAAATCAAGCTCAGCAGGGGTATATTTTGTATTCATTTGCACCAACAGCCCCTCCAGGGTTTTTAATAATTGAGTCTCCGGTGAATCCAGTCTATATGCGATGTCATAATAATTCATTAACCAGAATTAATTTCAAACTCACTGACCAGTCTAATAATCTGATTGATTTACAAGAGGAGGTTTTACAAATTAGTCTATTTGTGAAATCGTAGTGATTTTCGTCCCCAGACAAGGTCTGGAACACGATATCGTATCGGACTGGATCAAATATTCGGTTAACCCAGAACTGAAAGTTCTAGCAGCAGAGAGAGTGAGTGACAACGATGTTGTAGTCCCTTTTTCCCAAAAATGTAATAGTTGAAAAGTTTTTGATTTCATTAATTTCATTGATTTTTTCATAATTTTTTTTGGACCTAATCCATGATTCACACACACATTTGGGACCTGATGTCATTGACTTTGGGGTCTGATGTCATTGGTTTCATTGTTTTTAAGCGTGATTTCAGTGAATACTTGTCTAAAAATGTTGTCCGATACACCCTCTCTGCTGCTAAAGTTTACAATTTTTTTTTTTTAAATAAACTTTGAAAAAGCGTTTGACACTGTCCCCTATGAATTGCTAACGAGTAAACGATTTCATTTTGGAATACCAGGCAAACATTTTGCTGGATAGACAATTTTTATGTCTCCGAGAACAGAGTGCTGTGGTAAATGGTTCCAGATCTGGCCTGTCCAAAGTAGCTTCTCCAGTATGTTAAGGCACAGTACTTGGGCGACTGTTTTTCTCCTTGCATAATAACACCAGGATCGAAAGTTTTACTCAGAAATTCGCATCTATGCAGACAACTGTATGTTACAGAATAATCAAATACTCGGCAGGTTTCCAAGGTGATTACTAAATGACATAACCGGTGGCCTAGTGATTAGAGCGTCCACCGCGGAAGCGGGAGGTCGTGGGTTTGATCCCCGGCCGAGTCATACCAAAGACTAACAAAAATGGTACTAACAGTTGCCACGCTTGGCGCTCACCATTAAGAGGTTAGTGTTAGGACTGATCGGCCTGATGTCAGGATAATGTGACTGGGTGGGACATCATGGTATGTGTCTGCGGCATGATGACCCAGTGCTAGGCATTACTATAAACTGTCGCACTGCAGACATCATAGCGATATGACAGAATATGTTTTAAAGCTACGTTAAAAATCCTAATCAAACAAACAAAACTAAATGACAGTAGTAATTTAGGGCGGTGGACACAGCTCCAGCCTAAAAGAAAATGCAATCTAATGCAAGTGACAAGAAAGATATGCCATAAAACCATTATGGCATATCCATTGAACGGTAGAAAATCTCAATGAAATAAAATACTCTGGTACAAGTGATCTAAAACGGAACCTTCAAATTCAAGAATTATTCACCAGAGAAAATCCTAATTTAGGCATATTAAGACGTCACTTGTCATCTTGCCCGAAAAAGAGTAAGATTTATCTTGAATGGTTTTAGTTAGACGTATTTTAGAATGTGATTGTGTAATTTGGGACCCTCATTCCCAGGTCGTTGCATCCAATTTGGACTACACTCCCAGAAGTATGGCTTCAGTCTTGATTAATTTATTCTTGATTAATTTATTTTTGGATCGTTTATAAAAAGTAGAATGGAAAATAGATTAAAATTTGTCTACCAAAGCAAAAATACCCGGCTATAATTTAATCACCCCACCCCAATCCACTTTCCGACAATCCATAAGTCAACACGAATATACTTATTATTATCTTACACACAAGCTGATTAAAACTTTATAATGGAATTTCTTACCAAAAACTGATTTGTTAAAACCATATAATGGAATTTCTTACCAAAAACTGATTGTTAAAACCATATAATGGAATTTCTTACCAGAAAATACTGACTATTTATCACCCCTCTTAATAATTTCAAAACATTTTGTATTAATGGCGCTAAGCGTTTTTTTTTTAATAAGATCTTGTTTGAATGTTAGACGCTGCGTATTGCAAAGATGTCACTACGATCTAGCACGGAACTAATTAAGATAAAGAAATAGATCGGATTAATGAGATTAAGAAACCAAAAGGGTCAAAATGGGTTTTGTGGTTTTGCAGGCTACACACACACACACACACACACACACACACACACCACCACCAGTTCTTGCAAAATTAATGTATGCAGCAACCAAGTGCATTATTTTTATCTTTACGATATCGGTTGATCCAGGGCATAAGAAAACGGGGTCAACTCAAATTGTCTTATGTTAGGGTCATTGGAATCATTTAAATGGGGTCAATAGGGTGGGAAAATAAATGTAACTTAATTAATCGCACTTTCATCATTTTTGAATGAGGGTAGGGGTTGAGTCATGTAATAATTCGGTTTAGAGAGATTTGTTCAAAACGATATTTATCCGCGACGATTTGTTCAGTGATTATATTAACAAGATATTCATGGTATCCCCGTCTTGTATAAGCCCTAAACCAGTAACTTCATACTACCGCTTTAGTTGTGGAAATATAAAATTATATTTTTCAGATAGTTCATCAATTCACAACGCATAAGTATTTTTAAAATATCTGAGAAATGCAAATAAATGAATCAGATTGAAAAGCGAACAACACTAACACATATGTTATATTTGTCCACTATAGTGTAAGGTATTCTAGCAAACTAAGTTATTTAGAGAGGAACTTGTTTACATATATCACTAATTTGCCATGTTATAATGATTAGTTCGTTGATTGGCTTTCTTTTTTAGCAGCTCTTTTAATGCATTATTGGTCATATCAATCAAAGGAAACGGAAGCTAAACGTCTTTTCCAAAGACATTCCAGGAAACTAAGCGTCTTTTCCAAAGACCATTCCAGGAAGCGAAGTGTCTTTTTTAAAGACACTCCAGGAAGCTAAACATCTTTTCTAGGGACATTCCAGTAAGCTAAGTGTATTTTCCAAAAACATTTCAGGAAGCTAAGTGTATTTTCTAAGGACATTCCAAGAAGCTGTTATTTCCAAGGACATTCCAGGAAGCTAAGTGTCTTTTCGAAAGACAATCCAGGAAGCTAAGTTTTTTTTCCAAGGACATTCCAGGAAGCGAAGTGTATTTTTCAAGGACATTCCAGGAAGCTAAGTATATTTTCCAAGGACATTCCAGGAAGCTAAGTGTCCTTTCCAAGGACATTCCAAGAAGCTAAGTCTTTTCCAAGGACATTCCAGCAAGCTAAATGTCTTTTCCAAAGATATACCAGGAAGCTAGATGTCTTTTCTATGAACATTCCAGGAAGCTGAGTGTCTTTTACAAAGACATTTCAGGAAGCTAAGTGTAGTTTCTAGGGACATTCCAAGAAGCTAAGTGTCTTTTCTAAAGACATTCCAGGAACCTAATTGTCTTGTCCAGAGACATTCCAGTAAGCAAGCCCTGCTTGGGCTGGGCGAATAATTTTTATAGCGAAGACTGATGTGAGACAGTTTCCGTGGTGTTTCATTATTTAATTATGTTATTCCACACACTTCGTGAATTCACTGGATTGGGGGAAGCATCAAGTGACACTAAGTGGGGGGTTGGGATTATTAGCGTTTTGTTTTGTTTGTTTTGTTTAATTGTGTAAATATTTCTGATGTTTTTTTTTTCTCCAAGTACATCCAATCCCATTCTTTCGCAACTCGAAATTTTTTGTTTCATTGTCGTTAATTTTCTTTTGAAAAAATATGTACTTAAATTAACTTTAATGCCATTCATTTTAGCCTTTCACGAATCCTATGATTTGTTTAAGAAAAAACATAATTGTTTCTTGTCTTCACTAAAAGCATTAGATATTAAAACAAATTGTATTAAATCGCATTAACGCAATTTTCGCGTATCGCGAAATATAAAAGCTGACGGATACCTGTATACAGAGCTTGTGTTCAGCAATATAACATATCTTTCTTTTGCAGAGAACCCTGCAAGTGTGTTTTGTTGTCCTTGTGGTTCTCATGGTTATGGTAAGTGCTATACACTTTTTTGTTAATAGAAAATAGACGGGACATTTGTAATGTTATCTCTCTTAGGCTTGCCACAAGGTCATGCACATTGTTTTCATTCAAATTTGCCAAATCTTATAGGATAGGTTTTCCAAGAAATTTTCCCACCGGCAATTATTGTTTATTACAGCAGGTATAAACAACCTACATGATTCGGTTTTTGATTGGGGAGAGGCTCTCTCTCTCTATCTCTCTCTCTCTCTCTCTCTCTCTCTCTCTCTCTCTCTCTCTCTCTCTCTCTCCCAGCCACTAATTTGGGTTTTTAAAAAATGAACATCTGGAACTTATTTCGAATGTGCATTTCTCAGCACATTACATGCTATGAGTGTTTTTCTTCTGAAATTTAGATGTAACAAATGAGAATATAACTTTCTTTTTGTTTACAATATTATTTAATTTTACAAGTGCATTGATAGTAATGTCTGTACTGTGAAAATTCATTTCTGTTTTTGAATAACAGGCAAAGTTAGCCTACTTTGTACTTTTTCATGTATGTTTCCTGATCACACAGAAGCGCTCTTTGCTTGTCGTCAGTTGTTTAGACAACACAAGTTTGTATACGTAGTGATTTTTTTTATTTAAAAAAAGGTCAGTCTAAGTGCATAAATGATGTGAAATGTGCATGTTAACTTTCTCTACATCATGAGACTTAAAGAGCAAATAACTTGGAGTGTTAGATTGTTATCACATCTTTTCTTAGTGCCCCAAATGCTGGGGCGAAACCTCAGTCCTACGTTTTGGAAAACAGCTAGCTAAAACTGTCTCGAAGTTGAATAGGTGGGGGACAACGCATATTTGCATCACCTAAGAACACAATCTACACTTTACTTGCATCAGCAGTCAAGTAAAACGAACTTGAATATCCTTTGTATTCATTTATTTCTTCATGTGCTAATGGTATCATCACTATTGTCATAATTTTCACCATCGACTTGTTTGGGGGAGGGGTGTGTTAAGGTGATATGTTTTTCCTTCTGTTTTCTTTTATAAAACAAATTTCAATAAATAATTTTATTAATGAGTTGTGTTGTTGATATAAATTTATGCTGATTTAAGTTGTCAATTTTACCAGATCTTGAAATATGGATGATGATAAACGTTTTTAATATAACTGGTTAGAGAAATTAATAGAGCTTATGTGAATGTCTTTTATCCGTCGTCCATCCGGAAGATAAGTGTTTTTTATTGCTACTCCTCATAAACTACATGAAGGATTGCCATCACACACATTTCACCCCATGGTCTTGTTTGTCTTAAATGAAAATGGTGTTGTTCAAACATCCAATATGGTCACTGTAGTAGCCATCTTGAAAATCTAGTTATCAAGACATCTTTTGGCAGAGGTAGTCATAACAACATGGAGTTTTCACTGAAAGACTTCTTCTAATGTCTACTTAGACATAAATGAAGATAATGATGATCTAATGTCTAATATAGCCGTATTGGCAGACTTGAAAATCTTATTGCTACTTTTACAGGGATGGTCATTTAGATACAAGGGTTTCACATAAAGCCTTCTTAAGTGTTTTGTCCTAAATTAAAAGGGTGCTGATCAGACATACAATATGGCGACCTTGTCAACATCTTAAAATTTTGTTATTGTCACTTTTTCTCAGTGGATGATTATATTAATATCTGATTTCCATTAAGAGACTTCATATGATGTCTTCTTAGTCCAAATGAAAATGAGACCAATCAGCTGTCCATTAAGAGACTTCATATGTCTTCTTAGTCCAAATGAAAATGAGACCAATCAGCTGTCCATTAAGAGACTTCATATGTCTTCTTAGTCCAAATGAAAATGAGACCAATCAGATGTCCATTAAGAGACTTCATATGTCTTCTTAGTCCAAATGAAAATGAGACCAATCAGCTGTCCATTAAGAGACTTCATATGATGTCTTCTTAGTCCAAATGAAAATGAGACCAATTAGATGTCCATTAAGAGACTTCATATGATGTCTTCTTAGTCCAAATGAAAATGAGACCAATCAGATGTCCATTAAGAGACTTCATATGATGTCTTCTTAGTCCAAATGAAAATGAGACCAATCAGATGTCCATTAAGAGACTTCATATGCTGTCTTCTTAGTCCAAATGAAAATGAGACCAATCAGATGTCCATTAAGAGACTTCATATGATGTCTTCTTAGTCCAAATGAAAATTAGACCAATCAGATGTCCATTAAGAGACTTCATATGATGTCTTCTTAGTCCAAATGAAAATGGGACCAATCAGCTGTCCATCAAGAGACTTCATATGTATTCTTAGTCCAAATGAAAATGAGACCAATCAGATGTCCATTAAGAGACTTCATATGATGTCTTCTTAGTCCAAATGAAAATGAGACCAATCAGATGTCCATTAAGAGACTTCATATGCTGTCTTCTTAGTCCAAATGAAAATGAGACCAATCAGATGTCCATTAAGAGACTTCATATGATGTCTTCTTAGTCCAAATGAAAATTAGACCAATCAGATGTCCATTAAGAGACTTCATATGATGTCTTCTTAGTCCAAATGAAAATGGGACCAATCAGATGTCCATTAAGAGACTTCATATGATGTCTTCTTAGTCCAAATGAAAATGAGACCAATCAGATGTCCATTAAGAGACTTCATATGCTGTCTTCTTAGTCCAAATGAAAATGAGACCAATCAGATGTCCATTAAGAGACTTCATATGATGTCTTCTTAGTCCAAATGAAAATTAGACCAATCAGATGTCCATTAAGAGACTTCATATGATGTCTTCTTAGTCCAAATGAAAATGGGACCAATCAGCTGTCCATCAAGAGACTTCATATGTCTTCTTAGTCCAAATGAAAATGAGACCAATCAGATGTCCATTAAGAGACTTCATATGATGTCTTCTTAGTCCAAATGAAAATGAGACCAATCAGATGTCCATTAAGAGACTTCATATGCTGTCTTCTTAGTCCAAATGAAAATGAGACCAATCAGATGTCCATTAAGAGACTTCATATGATGTCTTCTTAGTCCAAATGAAAATTAGACCAATCAGATGTCCATTAAGAGACTTCATATGATGTCTTCTTAGTCCAAATGAAAATGGGACCAATCAGCTGTCCATCAAGAGACTTCATATGTCTTCTTAGTCCAAATGAAAATGAGACCAATCAGATGTCCATTAAGAGACTTCATATGATGTCTTCTTAGTCCAAATGAAAATGAGACCAATCAGATGTCCATTAAGAGACTTCATATGATGTCTTCTTAGTCCAAATGAAAATGAGACCAATCAGATGTCCATTAAGAGACTTCATATGATGTCTTCTTAGTCCAAATGAAAATGGGACCAATCAGCTGTCCATCAAGAGACTTCATATGTCTTCTTAGTCCAAATGAAAATGAGACCAATCAGATGTCCATTAAGAGACTTCATATGATGTCTTCTTAGTCCAAATGAAAATGAGACCAATCAGATGTCCATTAAGAGACTTCATATGTCTTCTTAGTCCAAATGAAAATGAGACCAATCAGATGTCCATTAAGAGACTTCATATGATGTCTTCTTAGTCCAAATGAAAATGAGACCAATCAGATGTCCATCAAGAGACTTCATATGTCTTCTTAGTCCAAATGAAAATGAGACCAATCAGATGTCCATTAAGAGACTTCATATGATGTCTTCTTAGTCCAAATGAAAATGAGACCAATCAGCTGTCCATCAAGAGACTTCATATGATGTCTTCTTAGTCCAAATGAAAATGAGACCAATCAGATGTCCATTATGACTGACACAGTAACCATCATGAAAATCTTATTGTTACTACTCCTACATTGATTGTCATGTAAGCATGGAGTTCTCACTGAAAGATTTTTGATGTCAAGCTAGACCAAAATAAAGCTGGTACTGATCTGACATCTAAAATGGCTGTCATGGCAACCATACTATAGATCTCGTTATCACAACTTCACCTGAGCAAAAATAATAATAATAATAATAATAATAATAATAATAATAATAATAATGATGATGACTTTGTATTGCACCTAATCTTTGCTTACTAAACTTATTGACATAGTGCATTTCACCAAAAAAACTACCTGTAATGTACAGTTGATCTTAAATGAAAATGGTGCCAATTGGAAGTCCAATATGGTTGGCACAAATGTCATCTTTAAATACATGGTATTCTGAATAAAATACAGTATTGCCACTAGAAGTCCTTTTAAATGATGTATAGTTGGTCCAAAGTCAAAATGTTGTTACTCTGACCTCCGATATGGTCACAACAATGGCCATCTTGAAAATATTATGACCATTCCTCTTAAATGGATGGTCATATGAGAACATGGAGATTTTACTAAACAACTTTTTATAATGTCTAGTAGATCCTATTACTACCATTCAGACATTGATTATGTCTGTTATAGTAGCCATCTTGAAAAATGTGGTATCACTACTTATCCAACATGGATGGTCTTATTAACAATGTGTTTTCATAAAAAGACTTCTTATGTCTGGTTTTTACTAAATAGAAATTGGGCCAATCTGATATTGAATATGGCCATCTTGGCATCCAGTTTGAAAAAGCTGCTATTGTTGCTTCTCCAAAAAGGAAAGAAGCCATATTAACATATGGTTTTTTCACCAGTACACTTCTTATGATGCCTTATTGGTCCTAAATGAAAGTTATGCCAAGTAGACATCCAATATGTCCACCACAGCAGCAAATTTGTAAATCTTTTGACACTTAATGATATCAAAGATGGTATAAATATTTAATTGTTAAAAAAGAAATCGTCTTATGTTGAATTCTTGTAATTTCTTTTCACCAGTAGAGTGTTGGTCCTTTTGAGAGACTCTTGTTAACAATTGTACATGTTATGTTTTGCATTCCTATATAAGATTGGCTTGTTAATACTAAATAAATATGTCATTCTCCAATAAAAACAAAAAACACTGTTATTAATTCTATTTTTATTATTGGCATGCAGATAACCCTGTCATTAAGCATTTACAGGGGAGTAAATCTTGGAGAATATGGTGGCCTTTACTTCATGCTTGGAGTCAGTTTGATGGGATATGTTGTCACCACAATTATTTTGGTAAGTTTATGCAAAATGGATACTATTGGTTAGAGGCTTGTTTGTTTGTTTGTTTGTTTGATTAGGACTTTTAATGTAGCTTTAATAATTTTTCAGTCATATTGCTATGTCTGCAGTGAGGCAGTTTATAGTGATATCTAGCACTGGGGCATCATGCCGCAGACATGTAGCATGATGTCCCACCCAGTCACATTATCCTGAAACCAGGCCAACCAGTCCTAACACTAACCTCTTAATGCTGAGCATCAAGCGAGGCAGCTGTAAGTACCATTTTTGTAAGTCTTTTGGTATAACTCAGCCGGGGATCGAACCCATGACCTCCCGCTTCCGCGGCGGATGCTCTAACCACTAGGCCACTGGAGTGGTCCTTGGTTAGAGGTGAAATAATTCATCGATATACTGATGCATTAACACATTTTCTCTAACTATGCACATATTGATACTGGAAAGTGAGAATTTATGCAAAACAATATTTGCCAGATATAAATCATTTTAGTCATGAATAATTATAATTAGTTTGCAATGTTATTTCTTTAAATATTGAATTTATCTCAAACAACATTTGTAGTCATATTTACTTGTTACTCATATTTACGTTGAGAATACTCACTTGCCACTTTGTTTTCTGCTTTGGTCAATTTGAAAACTACACTGTTCATCCAACAGGATTATATGTTGGATGGACAAAGACAGCACGATGGTCAAATTCACTTTCAACAGTATTTTAGATGTAGACAGGGTAGAGTACTGGGCCTAATTAAAATACAGTTTAAAAGTGGAATGTAATATTTATTTTATTAATCAATCAATTTAGCTCTGCAGATCATATGTTAGAAAGACATAAATACATATCAGACTTAAGATAAACTAAATAAATACAGTTAAAAAAAATCAAATTAAAGACGTAAAGATATTTATTTGAATAACTGTCTGCAATGACTGAAGCATTGAATAAAACTGACAACCAACAGATAGACTTTTTGAAAGTAGTTTTGTTTTCTTGTCATTAATAAGACATGCCTATAAATATATGATAACTATATCCTGATATACAGTCTGCATACTGGAAATATAAATATATGATAACTATATCCCGATATATAGTCTGCATACTGGAAATATAAATATATGATAACTATATCCCGATATACAGTCTGCATACTGGAAATATAAATATATGATAACTATATCCCGATATACAGTCTGCATACTGGAAATATAAATATATGATAACTATATCCAGATATACAGTCTGCATACTGGAAATATAAATATATGATAACTATATCCAGATATACAGTCTGCATACTGGAAATATAAATATATGATAACTATATCCCGATATACAGTCTGCATACTGGAAATATAAATATATGATAACTATATCCAGATATACAGTCTGCATACTGGAAATATAAATATATGATAACTATATCCCGATATACAGTCTGCATACTGGAAATACAACCAGTATGTCAACTTACATAGCAGGACCCCACCTACCATCCAAAGATGAAAAGACCATCAAGATAATATGAGTAACAATATTTAACATATGACAAGCTGTTTATCATGAATAAAATTGATACCTGGGACAGGTGTATTGCTCAACCTTACATCAATGTTACAAAAGTATTAAACCTTTAAAACAACACCAGTAAGAGACCAAGTATTTATCTTCATGTCGTGTACACTTAGAAGTTTTAATCGGCATCATATAGCCAATATTGTACTGACATGCCATCAGAGGCATTCACAGAATTATAGGAAGGCTGGCACACATGCAGTTATCAGCTATTAAATTTTACAAATGTAGGTCATAACATGTTTAGAAGTACCAATATGTGCAGAATGTATGCATGCCATTAAACCCTATACATACATACTATTACAACAGGAATGTATGCATGCCCTTAAACCCTATACATACATACTATTACAACAGGAATGTATACATGCCCTTTAACCCTATACATACATACTATTACAACAGGAATGTATGCATGTCATTAAACCCTATACATACATACTATTGCAACAGGAATGTATGCATGCCATTAAACCCTATACATAAATACTATTACAACAGGAATGTATGCATGCCATTAAACCCTATACATACATACTATTACAACAGGAATGTATGCATGCCCTTAAACCCTATACATACATACTATCACAACAGGAATGTATGCATGCCATTAAACCCTATACATACATACTATTACAACAGGAATGTATGCATGCCATTAAACCCTATACATATATACTATTACAACAGGAATGTATGCATGCCCTTAAACCCTATACGTACATACTATTACAACAAGAATGTATGCATGTCATTAAACCCTATACATACATACTATCACAACAGGAATGTATGCATGCCCTTAAACCCTATACATACATACTATCACAACAGGAATGTATGCATGCCATTAAACCCTATACATACATACTATCACAACAGGAATGTATACATGCCCTTAAACCCTATACATACATACTACAATGTATTACAATATTTGATAGACTGTACCCCATAATCAATTATCTGCTGTCATCCAGGCAAAACATGAGAGTATCAAAATTTATATTAAATATTAACATTAAAGATAATGCTCATACAATTCCTGTTATTTTTGTTAATTAAAAACTAACCTACAGGCACAACCTGAGAGTGTCGAAATTTATAATGAATATTAACATTAAGAATAATGCTCATACAATTCATGTTACATAACCTACTACTGTATATTTACTCTCTTAAAAGTTGAGTCAAACTGCAAACAACAAAGATCTGCCATAGCACAATATGTCTGCAGACCAAGGTCTGTGTTGTTTGTTCTACTGATTACACCTAACAAACTGTGCAGATTCATATCTACTGTTGCATTATGCAATGGCAGATCTAGGTCTGTGAAGCTTGAAGTCAGACTTGTCTGTATATAACAAAGTTGTTGCTGTCATTTTTCAAGGGGTGCAAGAATAGAGTTACAATGGTGAAATGCAATAACAACAAGAATATAGTTATGTTAAAAATTAGAAAAATATGTTTATCTGGGTCTCTGTGAGTTTATCCATTATGTCAAGTATCTTTGCATATTTGGTCCCCATGTGAGTTTATTCATGCATATTGAGTGTTTGCTTATCTGGGTCTCTTTGTGAAGTTATCCATGCGTATTGAGCGTCTTTGCATATTTGATATATGTGTGAGTTTATTCATGCATATCAAGTGTCTTTGCATATATGGGTCTGTGTGTGATTTTATTCATGCATATCAAGTGTCTTTGCATATATGGGTCTCTGTGCGAGTTAATTCATGCATATCAAGTGTCTTTGCATATATGGGTCTGTGTGAGTTTATTCATGCATATCAAGTGTCTTTGCATATATGGGTCTGTGTGTGAGTTTATTCATGCATATCAAGTGTCTTTGCATATATGGGTCTCTGTGCAAGTTTATTCATGCATATCAAGTGTGGTTGCATATATGGGTCTCTGTGTGAGTTTATTCATGCATATCAAGTGTCTTTGCATATATGGGTCTGTGTGTGAGTTTATTCATGCATATCAAGTGTCTTTGCATATATGGGTCTGTGTGTGAGTTTATTCATGCATATCAAATGTCTTTGCATATATGGGACTCTGTGCAAGTTAATTCATGCATATCAAGAGTCTTTGCATATATGGGTCTCTATGAGTTTATTCATGCATATCGAGTGTCTTTGCATATATGGGTCTCTGTGTGAGTTTATTCATGCAGATCAAGTGTCTTTGCATATATGAGTCGGTGTGTGAGTTTATTCATGCATATCAAGTGTGGTTGCATATATGGGTCTGTGTGTGAGTTTACTCATGCATATCAAGTGTCTTTGCATATATGGGTCTCTGTGTGAGTTTATTCATGCATATCAAGTGTCTTTGCATATATGGGTCTCTGTGCGAGTTTATTCATGCATATCAAGTGTCTTTGCATATATGGGTCTCTGTGAGTTTATTCATGCATATCAAGTGTCTTTGCATATATGGGTCTCTGTGTGAGTTTATTCATGCATATCAAGTGTCTTTGCATATATGGGTCTCTGTGCGAGTTTATTCATGCATATCAAGTGTCTTTGCATATATGGGTCTCTGTGAGTTTATTCATGCATATCAAGTGTCTTTGCATATATGGGTCTCTGTGTGAGTTTATTCATGCATATCAAGTGTCTTTGCATATATGGGTCTCTGTGCGAGTTTATTCATGCATATCAAGTGTCTTTGCATATATGGGTCTCTGTGCGAGTTTATTCATGCATATCAAGTGTCTTTGCATATATGGGTCTGTGTGTAAGTTTATTCATGCATATCAAGTGTCTTTGCATATATGGGTCTCTGTGAGTTTATTCATGCATATCAAGTGTCTTTGCATATATGGGTCTCTGTGTGAGTTTATTCATGCATATCAAGTGTCTTTGCATATATGGGTCTCTGTGCGAGTTTATTCATGCATATCAAGTGTCTTTGCATATATGGGTCTGTGTGTAAGTTTATTCATGCATATCAAGTGTCTTTGCATATACGGGTCTCTGTGTGAGTTTATTCATGCAGATCAAGTGTCTTTGCATATATGGGTCGGTGTGTGAGTTTATTCATGCATATCAAGTGTGGTTGCATATATGGGTCTGTGTGTGAGTTTATTCATGCATATCAAGTGTCTTTGCATATATGGGTCTCTGTGTGAGTTTATTCATGCATATCAAGTGTCTTTGCATATATGGGTCTCTGTGTGAGTTTATTCATGCAGCAGCAGAGAGGGTGAATCCTACAACGTTTTCAGACAAAATTTGATTGAAATCCTAAAACGTGCCGTCTTATAATCTTATTTTAACCAAAAAAAGGCGAACCCTACAACGTTTTCAGACAAAAAATTGATTGAAATCTCCCTGCGAAATCATTTTAACTAAAAAAATGAAAACGATTTTTTAATTAATTTTGGTCGCAACTTGTTGTCATCCACCCTCTCTGCTGCTATGGGTTAATAAAAATAATAAAATGATTTTAACCGAATATTTGATCCAGTCCGATACGATATCGTGTCCGAGGATCATGTAGATTTATTGTTGCGAATCCGTGCGGAGTCGACTGAGCATAACTAAAGAAATCTCGAAATTGATTGAAGTCCATATCAGAACACCATGTCTGCCAAATATTTCGTAGCGTATGAGTATCAACTCCGTTGAATACAGACAATAAATTACAGTTATCTCTGATGACTTTTGGAACCTGAGTGTAGCGTTGAGTGACATATATCACGTCAGTGTTTTTATGCCTGCCTCTGGAAAAGATCCTAGCAGGATTTTTTTGTTTATCTAACATTATATCGTCGTATACGACTAAATTGTTAATATCTCCATCAATATCATCAATGCTCGGTGCTTCATCGATATCGGTTATAAACTCAATAATACCCTCTCCGGATTTTTCTACCGCGCTGTCGTTAAAATCTTTTAGCACTTCATAACATCGTTGATCATCTACGCTAGGGGCAATTAAATACAACTTATCCCACTTCATCCATCTCATTATTAAATTGAGCAACAATTGCGTTTTACCGGATCCAGATGGCCCGATTATAATCATCCGGATAGAGTTTGGTAGCGCTGCATGATGCTTAATTGGTTCTCTTGTTTTAGTCGCTGAAAAATCAATTATATCCATATTTCTATACATAAATTATGGATCTATATTGTGTGAAGTGTAAAACGCGTACTGGCACAGATGACTTGACGACGATTACAACTAAAAATAACCGATCAGCGCTTTCTGGTAAATGCGTGCAATGTGGTACAAAGAAATTTAGATTTGTGTCTATGAGATCTGATTTAAAAAAAAACGAGGAGGTGATATCGCAGCCAAATTAGCAAAACTCCCTGGAACCCCATGGGCAAAATACCCCGGAGAAAAGCACCTCCCAGGATATAGCTACTGTGGACCAGGAACCAGACTTGATATCAGACTCAATAATCAAAATCAACCCAACCCCGGTGAAGAACCAATAAATGCCATTGATAAGGCCTGTCACCTTCATGATGTTGCTTATAAAAGCAGCAATCTGCAAAACAGGCATCTCGCGGATGTGAAATTAATTCATGCGTTAAATGCTATTCCTGATAAATCCTTCAAAGAAAAATTGTCTTCATTTTTGATAAAATCGGCTATGAAAAGTAAATTGATGTTAGGTGCTGGTAATTAATAATATGGAATCAATTTATTATTCTCCGAGGGGATACTGGAGGGGTAACGCTGCAATCAATAAACTCGCTAGAGCTGCAAAAGTGAAAAAAACCACTGCGGCTAATTGGTTATCCAAACAGGCACTATGGCAAATTTATCTACCACCGCCTAAACAAATTCAATTCTCGCATTTTGATGTGACCGCTCCTAATGAAGTTCATCAGGCTGATATATTATTTCTGCCACATGATCGTGGTTACAAATATGCGTTAACCGTAGTTGATGTTGCGAGTCGATACAAAGAAGCAGAACCGCTGAAAACAAAATCAGCCACTGAAGTAGCTTCTGCATTTGAAAGGATTTATCGACGAGGTCCTCTGCACTGGCCAAATCTATTGCAGGTTGATCCTGGCAAGGAATTTCAGGGTGCAGTGTTATCTACAATGAAACATCATAATGTCACCATACGACGAGGGCATACTGCGCTACATCGCGATCAGGCCATTGTAGAACGATTTAATCGGACGATTGCTGAGCGGTTATTTGGATATCAATACGCAAAAGAATTCATTCAAGAAAAGCGATCCAGTGAATGGGTTAAAAGATTACCATCTGTGATTACTGCACTGAATAACGAGATTACTAGAACAATCAACATGAAACCTATCAACGCGATTAAAAAGAAGTCAATACCCGTACAACCACAAAAAGATTTCCCTAGAAACGCTAGCGTTTCCCAACCAATTCTTGGTAGTAATGTCATTGTGAGGTACTTATACGAACCGGGAGAGCTTGAAGGGGGTAGAAAAAGGGCTACTGATCCTATTTGGAGCGTCACTAGGCATAAGATATCTAGTATAACACGATCAACTGGTAGACCTCCAGTCTATAAACTGGATTCAACTGCCCCTCAGCGGGGTTTTACTCGACAACAACTACAAGTGATTCCCGAGGATACTCAATTGCCACCGCATGGTCTTAACTAGCACCGTTGCGTCTATTGCACTCAAGACAAGTCAACATCACATTATTTCTGACATGACCGAGATTGTTATTTTTTCTGTCTACGGTGAATTGGCGAGGATCCTTATCCGAATACTGCCAACGCATTATACAATTGCAACTCGCGCAGTGATTATTCTGTTGTTTCTTCAAAGTGATTATTAATTTAGCATCAATATCAAATTCTCGTTGTTTTTTTTTGTCCTGTTGTTTGTAACCGGAGAGTTTTTTATTAATGATGCTAACATCAATATCACTTATTGTTGTGTCATTATCATCGAAAACAACTCTTCGAAGTTGATTTATGTTTCGTACTCTGGATACTGCGAGATAGACTAAATTTGACCATTCGATGCGATTATCTACCATCCAAACAATTGTATCCGATATAGTCAATCCCTGTGAAGAGTGTATTGTTGCTGCGTATCCTAGCGTCCACGAGGATTTATTAGCACGCAATGCATCTTCAACGACATTGATATCAACCAGCACAATATCATTTAATACCAGAATTTGTTTTTCATTCTGTCCTGGAATATCAACTTCAATATTCTGTTTTCGTGTATCCGATGGCCTATAACAAAGGGGTACTGGAAGCGTTGCAAATTTTTCTTTATGCAATTCAAATAACTTCATCTGAAGTGTATCCCTGACTATTTTTCTACTTGCAATGATCAAATCGTTTGGTCTCCACGCTTCCCAGAAATCATTCATTGGGGTTTCTGAAATCACTTCACGCGTTATTTCGCATTGGATTCTATCCGGTTGTAATCTAATTAGCGCTTTGAACTCGCGTAATCGTTCATCAAGTGATCTATAATCAGTGGTGATTTCTTCATAGTAGTCTACAAAACCCTTTAGCCATTCATGTGGAGATGCACCGACAAATGGTGGTGGTTGGCCTTGATCCCCGCACATGACGACTTTTGTGTTTTTGGTTAACAACCACTCAAGAAATGTTTTTAATACATCTAATGACACTGTGCATATTTCATCCCAGATTATGATTTCAGGAATGAATTTATCACCCATTCGATCAGGAGTCCATTTGTCACCCTTCCATCGAAAGAAGCTGTGATAAGTGCAAGCATTTACCCCTCGCTGTATCATCTCTCTGGCGAGTCTATGAGTCGGTGTTAGCACAATCATGTTAGAAACGCTAGCGTTTCCACGACGAAATAATTCAATTGCACGAGTTGTCTTTCCTGACCCACCACAACCGTTTAAATAAACTGTCTTGTATCTACATACTGGATCAGATACCGGTGGTGCATTAGAAAATTCTGATTGAATTTCAATACGGTTGCAACAAATATATTTATCATCCATGGCAACGTCTGCGGATTCACAATACTCATGTAGCATCTCCTTTTTAAATCGCCAACGCCCCCACGCTTCCTCCGGATCTGTGAATGCCGCTACAGCTGATTTGTACTTTTTATGTATATACATCGAATCAGTGGCCACTCTAACCGCGGTATTAGGAAATCTATTTATCATCGAAAATAGATTAATAGAAGCATAGGCTAGCATTGAACTTCTCAAATGTGTGTACTGGGAATTATATCCATCACAGTAGGTAACAACCGTACCTAATTTCTCACCATTGGATAGAAAAGCATCCTTACGGGATACAAGTTTTCCCTGTTTCATTAAATCCGCTACAATAAAATCGTATTCAGCGACATCTATGATCAACCGCGAAGAGTATTTTGCGTTGTCGTATCGTCCACCCTGGGTAAATTTACCGATTATTCTTCTTCCGAGATCTTTTGCTTGTTCTTTTTTAATTTCAAATAACTTCTTAGACCAATTTATGATTTCTTCTTCACTGAAATCTGGAAACTGTTTTCGTAGTTCGTTGATTATTCTATCTAGATCGGGTTGTGGTAGCCAAACTTCTTTCTGAGCTCGATAGCATATAATAGCCTCGGAAACAATCAACGATATTAGCATACCACAATCAATCATATATCTCAATAGCACTATTGGCATTCAGTGTTTTTCAGATAGGTGTCTACCGAGCCAAACATAACTACACGGATGTAATCCTGACGCTAATTCAAATGATATCACACGAGCGAATCCGGTTAAATCAAAATCAGGCAATGGTCCATTAATCGCAACACGAGTCATTTCATGCGTGGGGTGTCCAAATCGTTTGAAGTACTCAGCGCATTCCCCATATCCGAGAAAACTTCCGGGATAACACGCGGCTATATCAATTGAAATCATACCATCACGTGAGTATTTCGTATTCCACAGTCCTCCATGACCGAATTCGACGCAACTCAATTTAACATCCTCGAGAAAATCACTTCGTGTTGGACGCCATGAGTTTTTTTCTCTTGCGAAGTGAGCTACCACTGATGGAATAGTAAAACTATCCGTGAGTAGTTTTTCATGGGAATTCTCCGGTGAAAAATCACTAGCGATGTTTCTCATTCTGTTATCTAATTCTTCAACGCGATATAATTCACCATTTGGTTTTACAAATTGATCGAATTCTTCATCACTTCTAAGTAACCACACTGACACAGGATCATCCTTACACAACGCATGAATAGCATCGAATAATTTCTCTTCATAGAAAACATCCCCGACGAACTCCTTAGGGATATATTTCACGGTTCGTTCTCGTGGAAATATTGTTACCGCAGGTGTCCACGCGTGTTTGTTATGATCAATAATCTGTATTGGTGCTCCATTTTTGTTATATTTCGGTTCGTATAAAACCTCTCCCGTTATCGTCATAACAGTTATTGGGAATCGTAATGATGTTTCTAATTTAGCTATATCAGAAATCTTTGCACCATGCTGTTTCACTGTCAGTTCCCACTCGGTTATTTTCCTACGTCGCAGATCAGTTAGTTTATTTCCTCGGGATGCATTTGTGAAGTGTTCTATTATTCGTTCTGCTACACAATTAAGCCCTGACGAATATTTCATAGGAGCTAGTTTTGCGATATCGGGTTTATCATTTAACGGATATATCCCATAAACCATTGCTGTTACGGGATAAGATCTTTCGTAGTATGGTTTATCAATGCCGGTTAGAATCCCTGGTTTGGAATCTCTACTCACAATGACAGCTTTTTTATTCTTGAGGATTGGTTCAAATTTATCCTTAATAATCCATTTGCCATCGACTTCGATAATGAATTTGATTCGGAAAAAATGCCGTTTTTCCCCAACACGTGAAATTATCACTGCTGCTTTTTCATCAGTCATGGTAGCATCAACAACACCATCAATTCGAAATGTTGACCAACAATAAGATGCTCCATCACGCTTGAATTCATTAAAACAGTCTCTGATTTTACTAATCATGGCTTTATCAAGAATTGTATTCTTTGGTGTATTAGAAACTATATCGAGATTGAATTGAGCATCTTTCCAGGGGTAATCTCTCTTGGACGTTTTTTTTGGTTTATCGAGATTAAATCTAGGATTGATTTTCAATAATCTCTTAAACTCTTTCATGTTTCCGTCTATTGGACGTTTTTTGGGTTTATCGAGATTAAATCTAGGATTGATTTTGTTACGTCTTTTTGGTTTATCGAGATTAAATTTAGGATTGATTTTCAATAATCTCTTAAACTCTTTCATGTTTCCGTCTCTTGGACGTTTGTTACGTTTTTTGGGTTTATCGAGATTAAATTTAGGATTGATTTTCAATAATCTCTTAAACTCTTTCATGTTTCCGTCTCTTGGACGTTTGTTACGTTTTTTGGGTTTATCGAGATTAAATTTAGGATTGATTTTCAATAATCTCTTAAACTCTTTCATGTTTCCGTCTATTGGACGTTTGTTACGTTTTTTGGGTTTATCGAGATTAAATCTAGGATTGATTTTTAATAATCTCTTAAGCTCCTTATCAGCATTTTTCGAAGGCGTTCTCCCTAATTCCTTCATGCTATAATTAAAACAAGCATTTAAATGAAAGATTTTTAGATAATGAATCACTGCAAGTGGCTTATGATTGGATCAGTAATCCCGTGTAACAAATCATGCAGAAATGAGTTCTGTGGGTATCATATGCAAAGCTTTCGTCGTGGAAGCCTTGGTCCGTTACCGTGCATACGATGTGGAGTTGGGGTTAGGGGAAAATCTCAGTTGTGTTTGAATTGCGGTGGTAAGCGATACAGGGAGTTGAAGCGATATTATGATAAAAGAATAAAAAATGGACAATCAATCAGAAATTTTAACCCTGACGCTGACAAAGTCATTATTCTTGACGCTGACAAAGTCAGTATTCTTGACGCTGACAAAGTCAGTATCAAGGATAAAATCATAAGAACTCCTCAAGACTACATCGAAAGATTTATCATTAAACCAAACGATGAATTAGACAAACAATAGCATTATGTATACGAATGAACCAAGAATTCAGACAACACCCTGTGATCACAAATTATGAAGCATCCAGTGAGGGTGTTGTAAGAAACCGCAGACTGAAGAAATCAGTTGGTGCTGACAATGGTATGGGGTATTTGGTGTTTGGTGCTGGAAAGAAAACTTATCTCAATCATCGTTTCGCATTTGAGTGTTTTTATGGATTGATCGAGGATGATTCTGTCATTGATCACAAGGATTCTAATCCGAAAAACAATTCTTTATCAAATCTGCAAGCTATCACACAAAGTGAGAATTTGAAAAGAGGAGAGACTGGAAAATGCTCAAAAAAAGCGAGACCTGTGAAATCTTTGAATACGATAACTAACGAAGAAAAAATATTTCAATCAATAACCAGCGCCGGTAGGCACTTCGATATTTGTCCACCCTCAGTACGAAGAGTTGCAGAGGGGATAACCAAAACGGCGATTTCAAAAAAGACAGGACAGAAAATTCGATTTAGTTACGTCTAATGCGTCATATTTTTCATTTAGAAATATATCATTATTATAGAATAATGAATTCTGAAAACATGAATAGCATTTTATCCGAGATTTCAAAATTGAAAAGTTGGGATATTGAACTATCAGATGGGTTAAATCCTGATCAAATCATGTCTGATTTTCAGGATATAGAATACGGAGTTAACAACAATAAATATATGCTACCAAAGAAGTATGCGCTCATCAAAAGAATTCAGAATTCTATTAAGGACTCTCTCGCATTTTCCAGTGACGTAAGTGTGTTCGCTCCGTTGTATACCATCGTAGAACGAATACGAAAAGAATTGGGGTACGAATACGAATTGAAAAAGGAGGTTAATTCTAAAGTTAGAAACCTACGGGCGTTAATTCAAGAAAATGAACAATTTTGATTGACCGACCATTTATCATTATTTGATTGACCGACTATTTATCATTATTTGATTGCCCGACCATTAATCATTTTTTTTTAGCCGACCCTCAAGGGATGTCAAAAATCGATGGTGTTAGGTCGGGATTGAAAAAGTGTTTTGCAATTGAAAAATTGTTTCTGATTTCAAATAATGGTCAATGAAGCATTAACAACCCGATTGGCTCGTGAACGACTGGATGCAATTAAGAAATTTGTACCAATTCGCGACTCTGTACGGAATAAACTGCAACAACGACAGAGTTTACAAACTGATTTTGCTGTGGGGTCTGAAGAATTGTTTAAACCAGTAACCACAGCAACGAAACAGATAGTGTCAACAATCTCTGAAGAAGGAAAAAAACAAGAAGAGTCTTTTCTTCCTGTGTTAGAAAAAATAGCAAAAAGAACTAAACAAACAAAAAAATCATTGAAAACACTTCCTCAGGATATATCAACCGCTTCAGAACAACAACGAGAACTTCAAGAAGATATCCCCCCACCCGAACTTCAAGAAGATATCCCCCCACCCGAATTTCAAGAAGAAGGGGAGGATACTACTAGTGGACGAGTTGCATTCAATGAAAAACTTCTTCCCGGTAAATTAGATGAATTGAGAAATAAAAAATTTGATTCTATGGAAGAATTAGCCCAATTTGTCACTAGGAGTTTTCATCAGAGAAGAAAATATATTCAAGGTGATTATAATCTTCCCCCTAAAAAAGATTGGTATAGGGGGTTATATCGTATACTATCATGTTCCTCTCAAGCAAAAGGAGATGATAAAACATTTCAGGAATATATGGCAGCAATAAAAAAAGCTGAATCATCTATAGGGGAGCAATCGGATACCGGATTTCTTAGACTACCAGAACAATCAAAATTTATTGATATAACACAATCCCCCCAACCGATGAAAATAACGAGAGAAGCTGATCATGAAAAAGGTGCAACCGGTATCACTGATAAAACCAAAGGATTTTCAGGCAGTGGTTTAGTTGGAAACTCTTCGAGGGAAAATCCTTGGATTTCATGTCCTGGTAGTGTTCTCAGTGATATATCACGATTAGAGGTTCTCATCGGAGGAAAACGAGCCGGAAATAACTCACCGGAAATAATTAATGAAGCAGCTGATATCTGTAGACGATTATTTCAGGGTGGTATCATGGATATCAGCACATATCGAGATTTCATTGGCGAGTTAGTGGAAAGTGGGTATCATAGTGACTGAATTGAAAAGTCAATTGAAAAATTGTTTCTGATTTAAAATAATGATCATACACTACAATCATGATAAACCAACCCTCGTCTATGTAGTTAATTCACGGTTTCCAGTTTATAGAGCATACTACGGAGATGGTTTAGGCAATACCATTGCAGGGTTATTTGCGAGAATGGCTCCAAAAGTGATGCCGTTAGCTAAACAATTATCAATGAAAGCAATTGATGTTATTCGTGATAAGGGGATTAGTGCTGTTGGAGATCTTGCTGGAAAAGCATTTTCAACTGCGAAGAATAAATTAACATCATTAGTGAAATCACGAAGTGATTTACGAAAAAAAGAAACCGTTACCGTCTACAGCGGAAATGCCTGCAAGTGTTAGTAGAATTATAAATAACGCAGTAGACGAAAAATTAGCGTCGATGGTAAATCAAGGGGACCAAAATAACATGATAGCAAACATGATAGCAGGAAGTGGCTTTAAAAAAACACGACGATGAAATGAAAAATCGCGATTTAGACTCTGATAAATAGAATAAATGTTCAAAAGGTCACCTGATCCAGCATTTGATATGGATGCCCCAGTTGGCAAGAATGATTCTGTACGCGATTTTCAATTTTATTCTTATCACGCAGTACAACCAGATCTCCGATCGCGAATTGAACTTCAAGTTCATGATACCAGTAAATATTTTCTACCGTGTGAAGCATTTATTGAAGTAGAAGGAGAACTTGTAACAAATGTCGATGCTAATACACCATATGACAATAACCCAACTATCAAAGTCGGTTTTGTTAATAATGGGATCATGGCGTTATTTGAAAGCGCTAGATATCTCATTGATGGAAAGGAAATTGAATCCATTGACCGTGAAGTTGATGTGGCCACAACAATCATAGGGTTAGCGAGATACTCTGATGATTATACAAGATCAGCTGGTCCATCTATGATGTTTTCTAAGGATATTACTGATCACCCTGAACACAACCAGTATTCTAGAGTCAAGGCAACACAAGCTACCGCAGTTGATCCAGCACCAGCCGGATATACAAGACCAGCTGGTACTTTTGATGTCATAAATAATATCACTAACTATAACCTAGGGTTTGCAACACGCGTAGCAACGACGCATGGACAGCGTCGACAGTTTTCATGTGTAATTCCACTGCATCATATTTTTGGATTCTGTAGAAATGTCCGAAAGGTTATTTATGGAGCTAAACACACAGTAGCGCTTGTACGAAAGGGTACTGATAATGATGCAATATGGCATGATGCTGGTGTTGCTGATGGTAAAGTCATTTTAACAAAACTAGCATTGTGGATGCCAGTGTTAACTCCATCGATCACAGCAGAAGAAAAATTGTTGTCATTTATGGAACAAGGAGGAAAGTCATTGTTGAGTTGGTTATCAGTGACTACGGATATTAAACAAGACAATGTTGATGATATATTTACTTGGCATCTGGCATCAAAACAAGGGGTTTCAGCTCCACGTCATATATTTGTGGCGTTACAGAATAATGCACGAGTTGGTAATCAACAACGAAGTCATATGATATTTGATCAGTTAGGTGTTAGAGAGGTCTCACTGAGAATAAACGGACAACAGGAACCATCTGAAGATGTACAACTTGATTACACTCACAACCATATTGCACGTGTATATCATAACCTATTGTCGTTTATGGCACGTGATCAAAATGTGGATACTGGTTTGCAAATATCACAATTGGATTTTAAAAGCCTCTATCCGATTTATTACTTTTCATTGGAACATCTCGATTTGATGAGACAATCTGTTGTTGATATACACTTTAGAGCCCGTGTAACCCGTCCTGGTGGTATTGCTAATTATAGAGCGGTTGCTGTCATTCTTAGTGATAAATCAATGCTACTCGAAGGTGTTGGAGGAAGAATGAGAGTGTTAGATGCCCCAGTAGAAAATCTTTGATTGATTTTCTCGATTTTTCATTGAAATTGTAAACGATTTAGAATCAATCTATTATGTATAACATGTTATATAGTGCTATTAGTGTTGCGTTAACTCCCGGTCAATTAAAAAAATTGCAATCGGAATCAGCTAAAAAATGTGGAACCACAATCACGTTGAAACCCAACCAAATGACTGGTGGTGCAAATAAACTATCGCTGACAACTCGTCAAATAAAACATTTCAATGATGCACTTGCAGCCAAAAAAGGTGTTCAGATTACTCTTTCTGCGGCTGCTATCAAAAATATGATTAAAACAGGCGGTATATTTCCGTTGTTAGCTGCGATTCCAGCATTGATTGCAGCAGCAGCCCCAGCGGTGGCTAAAGCGGCAGCGTTAGGAGCCGTTGGTACTGCAGCAGGTATGGCACTAAAGAAAGCAACTGGGAAAGGATATAAAAAAAAGGGAAAGGGTCTAAGACTACCAGGAACCCCGTATTCGTGGTACAGCGGAAAGGGTCTAAGACTACCAGGAACGATTTATTAATTGAGGAACCTATGGTTCCCATGTCCAATTTTGATTTAATGGATGCGGCTAAAAAACTAGTGATTAAAAACTTCAGAGGTGTCTTTATGAAAGATCAATTACCACATCAACCAAACAAAACTGAAACAGGTATTATTAATCTCGATAACAGCACCGGACCTGGAACTCACTGGGTTGCATACGCTATTGATCCACGTGGGATTGTTTATTTCGATTCATATGGATTAGCCCCACCAAAAGAGTTTATGCGGTATATAAAAACCCTTCCAATGAAGACTTGGTATTCTACGCTACCAACACAAACGATGAATGACCCACCAATATGCGGCAGCGAAGTATTAAATATCCTTGATGTTATTTCTAACTCCTTGGGTAACCCAAGGGGAAAACCACCACATGTTGTCGTGAATGAATACACTAGCAATCGCTTTTTAGAGAGAGAAAGAGTTTTACAATAACATGATTGATATTTGGGGGAGATCTTTGAAACCCAAACCCGATGACACTGCACCACCTGATTCTGTCAAGGATATAAAAAAAATAATTGAAGATGAAATCGCTGAGACGTTGAACTTAACAAATGTTGATCCTAATGAAATAGTTGTATTTCAAGACAAACAGGGTAAATTGAAATCCAGTGATGTGTCATTGAATGACATTTTGATACGGCAGCGCGACGCCGCTGAAAACTCTATTGCGCTGTATTCCAACGACGGACGACTTAAACCAGGCGCACTTGTGTCTACGATCACCGACGCGATTGCTACCAACGAACGTGAGCTGAATGATCTTATACGAGGTTATAATAATTTTCGCAAAAATGTCATACATAAATTCTTTGGAACACCGCTTGTGGTTGGCATGACTCTCGCTGAAATTAAAAACTATCTATCGCTATTCTTTTTTAACAAGGACGCGGGAGGGATGATGAATGAAAATGAAATCAAGGCAAATTATCTCGAGATTTCTAAACTAATAGAAGATCAAAAACCCACTAACGACGTCATTGTTAAGTTTTTTGGAACCCCGCTTGTGGCAGGCATGACTCTCGCTGAAATCAGTGAGTTTATCGGCAAGCACACTCACAATGCCTACATCGCTAATAATTTCTTTGGTATCCCGGCTACATCTATAATAACTCTCAAAGATATTAATATGTTTATGATGAGACAAACAACACTTAATACCATCGTGGATAGATTTTTGGGGAGAACACCTGGTTCTGAAACCACATCGTTGACAGGTCCAACCCTCGCTGAAGTTAAAAAAGCTATTGACGAACAAAATCTCACAAATGAAATGGTTAATAAGTTTTTTGAGGGCAGTAGCCTCCAAGATATCACGACGAAATTTTCTAACATCGACAACCATATTAAAACCCAAGCACGGATGAGAATCAACGAACTTCTGGTTTCATTCTTTTCTAACAAGGAGGAGAGTGGAAAAACAATAGATCCTACCAAAATCAGGGTAAATTATCTCGATATTTCCGACGATCTTCTTAAACTAAAAGAAAATCAAAAACCAGTCAATGACATTGTTAATAAGTTTTTGGGAACCCCACCTGTGGCAGTTATGACTCTCGTTGAAATTATCGCGGCTATCAATAAGGTAAAAATTCCACATAGTGTAAGCGTCAATAACATCGTGTACACGGTTGATAGTGGAACCTTTGATTGGATCCGGGGAAATGAAAATTATCTTCGTGTTGGCAACAGACATACTGGTGCACCAGGTTGCTACCGACTTACAATAATACATCACCGTAAATTTGATTTGGAATTCAGCAACACAGGTATCAGCGGTGTTAACACATTGATGTATATACTAGAGAAAATACCAAAACCTCCACCTGCTATACCAATCCCGCTTACGATTGTTATAAAGAATTCCGACGAGTCTGTGATTAGGGAGTCACTACCCTGGATAATAGAATTTGTATCCGGTGTCCCCTCTTCAGATCCTAAAACCAGGTCAATAATAGGATAATTGAAAGGAAAATCCTTCGGATTTCACAATTGAAAACGCTAGCGTTTTTAAAATAACAATGATTTCATCAACTCAATGTCGCTATGATCAGGTCAGAGAATTTCAGAATAGACTCAAAACCCTCACTGAGGAGTATCAAATAAAAATAAAAAAATACCGACGAAGAATCACCGCAATTGATGTTATATACTCGGTGTCAAGCGTTCTCACTGGTGCCGGAATAATACTAGCATCTGTTACAATGATTGCCCCGGTCGTAGTTCCAATTTGCATTTCTGCGGTGGCTACAATCGGGGGTATATCAACCGGGATAGCAAAAAAGATATCATCATGTAGCCAGAGTAAACTGCAGAATTACTTACTTCAATTTCATATTGCATCAACCGCATACTCGCAATTATCATTGATGATATCGTCGTCACTCGATAATACGATTATATCAGATAGTGAATTCTCAGCGATGGTCAGTATTTTTGATTCCGCGATATCGAAATTAGAGCGACAACATGAATATAATAACAATGACAACACCGATGGAATCAGAAAACACGAACCCAAAAAACAAAATGATCTCAATAATATCAACATTACCAGATTGTGAGTTCTCAGTGATGGTCAGTATTTATGATTCCTCGATACCAAAATTAGAAATACAACATGAGTATAATAACAATGACGACACCGATGGAATTACTTCAACGAATAGTGGAGAACACGAACCCAGTACAAACAAGCATGATATCAATAACATCAACGAATCCAGAATTCAGTGTGAATTTCCCCTCTCCGGTCCCAGTGAAGGAGATAGCGCTAGCAAAACTACGAGTGTATCACAGTTGGCCTAATATCAGATCAAAATCATTTGGTGGTCAACAACCCAATAATTCACTGGTGTTTGCAAATAAGAATAAACCCGACGGAACACCAGACTGGAACGTCGTTTCCATACCAACCGGATCATACCAAATCGAACAAATCAATAATGAATTCGCGCGTAGATTAAAATCGATTACTGGAAAAGAATCAAAAATCGCTATAACAGTTCATGAACCGACGCTATCATCCGCGATTGAAATAAGCACAGAAGGATACGTCGTAGATATCTATCAGAGTTCTATTAGAACCGTACTAGGATGGCCTGAAAAACCACCGGAAAAATCCACCACCGACTTAACCACGGATGTACAATCATATCATGAAATCAATCCCAGTTATCGAGATGATTTATCTGATATAAGAAAAGGAAAAATCGCCGATAGATTTATATTCACCAACAAAGACACATTGCAATGGGATTTTATCATTAAAAGAACAACCGACTCATCTGTTACTATTTCATTTACGCTAACTGACGTCCGTGGTTATTTTAATGAGATTAAACAATTATATGACACACAACTAGAACAACTACGGAAAACAAGATCGCAAAAACACGTTGAAATAATAAATCAACTTATATCGGACATGGAATATATCTATGAACTAATTATTCAAACAATAATTAATGACAACAGCGACAATAAACAACGATTCCTAACCGATTACAATATCACAGAAGACAATCTGCGTAATTTCAAGTTTCCGAAATACAACGCTGATGAATTAGCAAGAATTGTTAAAACCGATATCAAAGCGCTACAAAAATCAGATTCAACTGTCCTCCTCAAATATAATAATGATCCAGATGGTGGCGGCAGGCATATCGCTCCGTTCAACGTGAATATATCCTCGGTGATTGCGCTTAATTTAGTGTGTGATGTTATCGAAGGAAGCTATCAAATTAATCTCGAACGATCAAATCAAGCTCAGCAAGGATATATTCTTTATTCATTTGCACCAACAGCTCCTCCAGGATTCCTAATTATTGAAAACCCAATTAATCCTGTCTATATGCGATGCCATAATAATTCATTAACCAGAATTAATTTCAAACTCACCGACCAGTCAAATAATCTGATTGATTTACAAGAAGAGGTGTTAGCGATTAGTCTGTTTGTAAAATCATAAATGATTTTCATCCTAAAGACTCGATCAAATTATTTATTATTTTTGTTAACCCAGAACTGAAAACTTTAGCAGCAGAGAGGGTGAATGACAACAAGTTGCGACCAAAATTAATTAAAAAATCGTTTTCATTTTTTTAGTTAAAATGATTTCGCAGGGAGATTTCAATCAATTTTTTGTCTGAAAACGTTGTAGGGTTCGCCTTTTTTTGGTTAAAATAAGATTATAAGACGGCTCGTTTTAGGATTTCAATCAAATTTTGTCTGAAAACGTTGTAGGATTCACCCTCTCTGCTGCTCATGCATATAATGCTGCATTTGTGTATGCATAAAATGATTTGTATTATATAATCCATATATAAGTAGATTCAGAGTATAATACGAAACTAAGATATTCTGGTAAAAAATTATCATTGTGTTGGCTGGCATATACGGTAAACAGTGTCATGAAATGTGGGTTACAGATGTCATGACATGTATCTGATGTCATGAAATGTGAGTAAATTAATTGCATGAAATTGAAGTACTTAATGTCATGAAATATCAGTAATCATTATTATGAAATGTGAGTACTTGATGTCATGAAATGTGAGTACTTGATGTCATGAAATGTGAGTAATTGATGTCATGAAAGGTGAGTAATTGATGTCATGAAATGTAAGCGATGTCATGAAATGTGAGTAATTGATGTCATGAAATGTGAGTAATTGATGTCATGAAATGTGAGTAATTGATGTCATGAAATGTGAGTAATTGATGTTATATAAAAGGAGTAATCAGTGTTAGTTGTCAGATAATCTTATACCCTCACACATGTCATTTGCAAAACACTTTTGGTGGATTATGACAGTATTCATCATCAAGTAGTTAATTTATCTCCATAAAGTTACATCACTTCATCTTAACAATGAGTTTACACCAAGATATACAAACACAGAAAACAATATTTAAAAGTAATTCTTTCTTTGTTAGACAAGGTCATTAGAACTGTGACATATGTAAATTTTCTGTGGGAGATTATCTTTCCTGTCAAGATCCTTGATACACAAAGTGCTGTATCATCATGATTCCATGATCGTACTGTATTTTATACACATGCTTTGTTAAACATCTTTGGAACTTATCAGTTCCAAATCATATCCTTGTTCAGTGGTAACTATAAATTTACACTGGCTGCATATTCCGCCTCCCTCCCCCTTCAGACCCTTATGCACCTGTCTGCATGTTGTACGAGGAATCTAATCAAAGCAAGAACTATGGTGGATTAGTGCTTAGCTTGCCTTAGTCATTACCAAAGGGTGATGGTTCAAAGTTTATCATCAAATTATTCTTGGTCAACTACAGCAATCTGTCGTTTGAAAAGACACTTTATTCCAATCGCCTCGGCACAAATAAACCTAGTTGTCTTGAAGTGCTGTGAAACATCATACGAAAGCAAGCATATTCAAAATAATAAGGCGCTTGTGTAACAGAAGAGGGATCTTTTTCTCCTGCATGTAAAATGTCATTTTATAATTTAGGCCACATACATTTTATAATTTAGGTACATACATTTTATAATTTAGGCCACATACATTTTATAATTTAGGCCACATTTGATAATTTAGGCCACATACATTTTTTCTTTCTTCACACTATATGTGATGTATCCCCTAAATTTGAATTTTTTGTCACATGTCACCTTTTTTGATGAACCTATTTTTACTGTTACAAGGTTTAATCTTCTTTCCATTTATCCTCAGTTGACTACCTTCAAGTCATGTTATGATATATTATTACCATGTACAGCAGTGAAATTATGTCCTTTGTTTTCCATTCAGTTTAAAATAGAATGAGATTTTAGGATAATTTTTTCATTTCCTTTCCTTATAAATCAATTATGACCTTGCCAATTAAGACACACATCTACACAAAGAGAGAGAAAATTTACAACCATTGTATGACAGGTTTGAATTTTATCAACGGGAAACACTGATTACTCTAAAATGTTACTTTTAATTGGAATTAAAATTTAATGATTTTTTTTATATGCTAAAAATAGTGTAGAATCTTACTGTAAGCCTGATACATTGCTACATTTCAGGTTCTGTTCGTCCGGAAAGGAGAACTTCCAAGAGAGAAAACTTGGTTTCTGTACTTCGTGGGTGGCTGCGTCATTTTGGAGGCTATATTTACTGATGTGTTGCTTTTTCAGTGATTTAAAAAAATCATGGTGAATTGATGCTATATTTACCAATGTGTTACTTTTTCAGTGAATTACCATAAGCATCGTTGATTGATTCTGCAATATTTACCAATGTGACACTTTTTCAATGAATTACCATAAGCATGGTGGATTGGTGCTACAATCTGGAACAAGCACTAAGTAATCATGATAGATGTCTATTATATATTTCATCATTTATAAAGCAATGTTTTTGATCAAAAACAATTATAATAGGCACAAAAAAGAACTGTCTGGCTAAAAACATGTCTTAATAGTTTCTCTCTTAATTTTGTTAGGAAGCTACTTTATCGTGATAGGTGGCATTGTTTAATTTTTTGGAATCTAGTATGATAATCTTATTTTAATTACTATCCATCAGTGTATTATCAAATAAGCATTCTGTTTACCTACTTATTGTAACTTGCAGAAATGGAGAAAATTCATGGTTTGTTTCTTTAAGTTTTGATGTATACAATCTATGTAACCATGGCATTATTTGAAAAATTGTTTTTCAGACGTATGTTTGCTTCCCTTGATAAATAATGAATTTGTGCATTTAATTAACATCGATCTCAAATGCACTAAATAGAAACCTTTAAAAATTAGAATATTATCTAATGAAAACATTTGTTGTTAATATTAGTTGTAGTATTGTTATACATGTTTCTTTCATATAGTTTATAAATTCCATGTATAAATCATGATCAGTTTTATTGAAAAAAATACCATATATACTGAATTTTGATTGATCTATTGCTTTCTGTGCTAAAAATACCATATATACTGAATGTTGATTGATCTATTGCTTTCTGTGCTAAAAATACCATATATACTGAATGTTGATTGATCTATTGCTTTCTGTGCTAAAAATACCATATATACTGAATGTTGATTGATCTATTGCTTTCTGTGCTAAAAATATACCATATATACTGAATGTTGATTGATCTATTGCTTTATGTGCTAAAATATACCATATATACTGTGTGTTGATCGATCTATTGCTTTATGTGCTAAAAAATACCAAATATACTGAATGTTGATTGATCTATTGCTTTCTGTACTAAAAATACCATATATACTGAATGTTGATTGATCTATTGCTTTCTGTGCTAAAAATACCATATATACTGAATGTTGATTGATCTATTGCTTTCTGTGCTAAAAATACCATATATACTGAATGTTGATTGATCTATTGCTTTCTGTGCTAAAAATATACCATATATACTGAATGTTGATTGATCTATTGCTTTATGTGCTAAAATATACCATATATACTGTGTGTTGATCGATCTATTGCTTTATGTGCTAAAAAATACCAAATATACTGAATGTTGATTGATCTATTGCTTTCTGTGCTATCCCTCGCTGCTTCCTACATCAAAATAATCTACTTTCAAGTCAGGCTTTAAAATTTATCTTAAGTCCCCGTGTTGTGAAGAAAGAATCTGCAATGAATCTGTGTGACAATGCCAAACAATCCCCATGAGTTGCAGTGCTGATTGATAGTCTGTATCTTGGCCCCCCCCCTCACTCTCTCTCTCTCTCTCTTTCTCTCTCTCTCAAAATTTGTATGTTTTTAACTCTGAGGAATCGTAATAATAGAATATAAAGGATTTTTTTATCTTGGGTTTTCCTGCTTGCTAAAATTAAATATAATGATGGCTACTGAAAATTACACTTTGCCAAAGAATCTCAGAGGGCATTTAAGTTTCATTTATTATTTTTCAAATGTTTACATATAACAGAAAAGGAAAGAGACCATTTAGTCATATTACAGTTACAATTCAACATTTTTTAATATGATTTTTATGAGTTGCAGCTTTTGTACACAAAGAGGGCCTGAGACTCACTCTAAGTTATTTTTTTATGAATTGCAGCTTTTGTACACAAAGAGGGCCTGAGACTCACTCTAAGTTATTTTTTTATGAATTGCAGCTTTTGTACACAAAGAGGGCCTGAGACTCACTTTAAGTTATTTTTTTATGACAAGTATGTGTTGCACTGTTTGTACAAAGAGGTCCTCACTGCAAGGTTTTTTTTTAATATGTACACTGTTTGTACAAAGAGGTCCTCACTGCAAGTTTTTTTTTAAATATGGCAAGTACATGTTGCAGTATTTGTACACAAAGAGGTCCTCACTACAAGTTATTTTTAAAAATTAACAAGTACATGTTGAAGTGTTTGTACACAATGAGGTCCTCACTACAAGTTATTTCTTCAGGACACCTCTTTGTGTACAATATAATTCCAATTCTGTAAATGTAGACATGATCGTACAAAATTTAAAACTGAATACTATATTTAGCAGGTAAATTGCATACAGTAAGCTTCATTGTAATAAAAGAGTTTAACAATTCAATCCAATATGTTATATAAGGGCTATGTTACATGAAATAATTTCGGTTGTTGTTAAACAGGAACTAAACAAACGTGTTGAACCATTAAAAACAATGCTATTTTTTCATAAACAGCCTACATGCTATAGGACACAAAGTATATAAGAGGTGTAATTATTCTGTACATGGAAGGACAAGTAGCCTATCCCAGCATGCTGCAAAATAAATGTTGAAGGAAAATCACTTTAAAGTTAGCTTTTAAGTTATATTGATTATCTTTTGTTAGATCATCGTATGTTTAAATTATATATTATGTATTTTACAGTTTTTGGTTACTTCTGGTACATGATTTGTTTCTAATTTATTTTATTCTTATTTGTTGCTGTAAATTGTAGTGATTATCTAGACATGCATAAGGTCTATTTTAAGATATTAAAGAATGTAAAATTACATAGAATCTATAATTGCTGTCACATGGGTATATTGTGAAATATAGTTTTAATAGACTCTTGAAGGTGTAGAGAAGGAGAGGACTGAGCAATCAGTTTCATTCCTGTTTTGGAGTCATTTTCATTTCTTGTGTTCGTGTTGTAACATCAAGTCTGCAGATTACTTATATGTTTTACTTAGATATTATTTGAGAGGAAATACATTTGTTTTGACTATTTAGTGGAAATAGAAAGTACACTTTTTTTTGGTACTATAATACTATTCTAGAACTATTGTGAAATATTCAAAGGAATTCTGGACAGACATATTTACGTCACAATTCTTGGTGGACCAGTACATCTATAGTTCTTAAGTTTATACTGATCATTTCATTCTTTTGGACTTTAATAGAACCTTTACAGGATTATTTTGGACTCATTTCATAATACTGCAAGTTCCTATCTCATTATCATTTATAACTGTGATAATTAAATTATTTGTTAAGTTCTACAAACCTTGTTTGACAGCTCCAGTGGCTTCATGGTTAGAGTGTCTGCCTCAGATGCAGGAGGTTATGGGTTCAATCCCTGGCCGAGCCATACCAAGACTTACAAAAATGGTATTAACATCTGCCTCATTTGGCACTCAGCATTAAGAAGTGATTGGTAGGACTGGACGGCCTGGTGTCAGGATAATGTAACTGGGTGGGACATCATGCTACATATCTGATAGACATCACTATAAACTGCAACAATGCAGATATTGTAGTGATATGACTGAAACTTTTTTAAAGCTAGGGTACATTAAAATTCCAAATCACAAATAATTTGCTGGTTTCAGTTACTAAGTTTACTACCATAGTCATAAATCTACCTTAATGGTGCTACATACAAAATTCAAGTATTACCATAGAACTTCAAATTTACATGACCAAATACATTTTAGAGCAAGAAATCTATTGATGTGATAACTTCACCAAAAGATGAAAGTTTACACGATAGCATTTATCCAGTTTAAATTCCTATGTCACTCAGAACTCATTTAAATCTAATCTTTTTTATTGCTTAATATGCATACTACAACACAATTGCTTACTTAATATGTGGTGACACATTTGCTTAATATACATGTGATAACACACTCTTGCTTAATATACTTACGATAACACACTCTTGGTTAATATACATGTGATAACACACTCTTGCTTAATATACTTACGATAACACACTCTTGCTTAATATACATGTGATAACACACTCTTGCTTAATATACATACGATAACACACTCTTGCTTAATATACATGTGATAACACACTCTTGCTTAATATACATGTGATAACACACTCTTGCTTAATATACATACGATAACACACTCTTGCTTAATATGCATGTGAAACACTCGCCTGATCATCGTTATTCTTTTTTGTTGTTTTTAAATGAGAAAAACAATGAGATATTGAAGAAGAGTGCATGTTGTAGCAATGAGTATGATAATAGGCTGGAAGACTGAAAAGATAAACACCAAATTCCCCAATTTGTACTTTGGGATATGTCATGCTATTTCAGTTTATATTTTTTTTATAAATATGATCATTGTGATGATTTAGCAGGTTATGTTGTGAATCCTACTTACTCCTCACAAGAATTATTTGATTGAAAAGAGTTACCCCCCTTGATAAGCATCCTCCCTATGACATTACTTGTTCTAATAATATAATACATTTATTTCAGACTTAAGTACATTGTCGAAAACCAGCAAGATATAACCAACATACAAATTACTACCATAATATTATTAATTATTTACTCCAATAATCAATTAGTAATGAATTATGGCTGCATACAAAGTGAACACTTATTTCTCCATGTTGGAGACAGATTCTTGCGAGAGCATGGTTATCATGGCGGAAAGGACCAAAGGAATTTGTTCAGAGACATGCAGAATTAGTAGTGTTTTCCTTCAAACTTTTGAACTGAGGGTAATATGACAAGTCCAGCTGTCTATATACAGTTTCAAGGACCATGATGGTGTACAATACTATTACAGGAAAAAGAGGTTGGCATTTCTTTGTGTGCAAATAAAACCTCCCACATGTACTCACAAGCTAAGTCCAACTGCAAACTGCAAAGATCCAGATCTGACCTTAATGTGCCAGCAGAACTGGATGGATGGATGGATGGATGCAATTATTAAACAAACAACCCAGACCCTGATCTATTAGTGCATTATGCAATGGCAAATCAAGGTGTTGTTGCAGTTGGACTTGACGTATCAGCAAGTATAAATGTTAATTATATTTCTGAGCCATTCAAAACAATTACCACTAGATCCCATTACTGTTTACTCTAGGATCATCTGGAAGCATTATTTTGAAGCATTCCGATTTGATTAAATGGGAAAATATAACGGAGTCATTACTAGAAACAATTTGGCAAAATAATGACACAAGCCAGTGAATAAGTGATGACAAATTATAAGTTTTTAATGGTAATAATAAGATTATTTTTGTTTTGTTTCGTTTGTTTGTTTGTTTGTTTGTTTTAGGGTTTAACGCCATTTTTCAGCACACGATAGGCTATACATGGCGGCCGGTATTATTGGTGGAGGAAGAACCCAGAAAACCCCCCGGAAAGAATCACCAACCCATGAGAAGCTACTGGCAAGCTTTCTCACATAAGTACATTATCCGAATCCTAGACTCAAACCCACGCAGACAGAGGTGAGACGGCAGTGATCCGTAATGGAAAGCGCTTTAGACCACTTTGCCACTCAGGGCCCCAAGATTATTTTAAGCTGAAACTTAAAAGCATTAAATTATTTACTTATGTACTGAATTGATTTTGTAAGCTTCTTGTCCCAATATTATATCCTCTTGTGTGTTAATTTTTGTCTGTAAACTTTGCTTCCTTAACTTAAGTGTTATGTCATACTGGTATATTAGATGGAAACCTTGTCTCTTATACCGAGATATGTCACACTAGTGTATGAGCTGGAAACTCTGCTTCCTGTACTGAAATGGTATGTCTAAGTGTGATGTTCTAGCTTGAAACATATTAGCTGGAAACCTTACTTGTACTAAGGCATTATGTCACACTAGTATATGAGCTGGAAACTCTGCTTCCTGTACTGAGGTATTATGTCACCTTACCCGTATGATATATCATCAAGTAAAACTGGGTACCAGAACAATTTTGTATTACAGTAGACTGAACATACTGCCATACTTACAACATTATACTACAATTATGTTTTGGACCAACAATTTTATGTTCTGTAGCATCACATTGCAGACTGTCACTATCCTGAAAAAAGTATCTTGCTCTGATATCTCAAATTACACTAAATTATATCCATGACTTTACTTCAAAAACAGAATAGAAAATATTTTTGAAAATAAAATCACAGCCACCCCTTGTTGCTGAAAGTTAAATGGTCAGTCAATTATGATACATAAACTAACTATGTGTATGTTAATTACTGTACAAGTGATATTCTGAAAACTTTAACAAATGTGGGATCATTCAGTGTATGCCATAGCTAACACTCTATAAGAGATAATGTGCAGACATTAAAGTGAGCCGAGTGGTCTAAAGTTCTTTCCATTATGGATCACTGGTGTTAAACCCTACAACAACAACAGCAGCAGACATTTTTCTCTCTCAACCTCTCATTCTGTCAAGCTGTATGCTGCCCTGCAGTACTGTTGTGGATAGACTGTTAGCTCTAGTGACATGGCCATACCATTTCAGCTTTCTCTTTTTGACGCTGGTTTGGATGTCTTCATATTGGCCTATTTTGCGCCTGATGGTGTTATGCATTTCTTCATTTGTGATGTGGTCCATGTAAGAGATGTCAAGGATGGTTCTGTAGCATCTCATTTCAAGTGCCAGGATTCTTCATTGTAATTCTGCTCTCAGGGTCAAGGCCTCACATGAATACAGAAAGAGTGAGATCTTAGTTTTGATATAGCTGCTGTTTGTGCTGCTCGTGACAAAATGTCTGTTCTTGATCCGTCTTTGGTGATTATGGAACCAAGATATTTGAACTGGCTCACTGTTTTCAGTACCTGTCCTCTGACATTAATCTTGGTTGAGATTTGTTTGCCACTATTTGTCATCAGCTTTGTCTTCTCAATGCTACTCAATGCTTATCTCCATGTCAAAGGTCTCACACAGCTTCTGAAGCTCTTCTGTAACCCAGGGTTTTTCTCTTTGGGTGATGGAGGCCAATGATGTCCTTGGCAGCTGCTGTCATGACTGTGTTGAAAGTGTCTGTCACTCACCGCTTTAACATCAACATCCTTCATGAGGAGTGGAACACACTGTCCTCCAATTGTGGCTTGGAATGACTTGCATATAGTAGGGTCCTTCAGTTGTTCAAGGTTGCATTTGAAACTGGTGCTCTTTGGCTTGTTAATTTTCTGCGGCCTGACTCGAAAGTTGATAATCATGGGGTCAGGATCACTCCCAACATCAGCACCCGGGAACGTTCTTGTTTTTGCTCTATTGATGCCAGATTGGCAACGGTTTTGAACCAGTATGTGGTCGATCTGGTTATGATAGGTTCCATTTGGTGCATGCCATGTCCAGCATCGTGAAGCTTTATGTTGGCCCAGGGTGTTGGCAAGTACCAAGTTGTTGTAGCTTGCGAATTCGAGCAGCCGTCTGCATCTTTCTTTGGTAAGCTCATTTCAAGAAGATCCTTAATGATCTTTCCAGTTGTTTATAGCATCTTTGCCAACTTTGATATTCCAGTCACATTGGATGATGAGGATATCTAATTTACTGACCATGTTAAGAATACCCTAGAGTTTGTTGTAAAACTACTCTATTTCTTCATCATCATGATTGGTAGTTGAAGCATAGACTTGCATAATTGTGATGTTAAAGGGAGATGCTTCCAGACTAATGGGAATGATTCTGTTAGATATGGGGCAGCAATCAAGCACAGATCCTTTGATGGCTTTTGTTTACAAGGAAACCTACTCCATTTATGGACTTGTCCAACTCTCCACCATAGTAGAATAAATGCCCATCTTCGGTTTGGTGTTCTCCTAGGGATTTCCATCTGACTTCACAGAGTCCCAGGATGTGCCATGTGTAGTGTTCCAGCTCACTTTTCAACTCTTGTTCCAGGTGGCGATGGCGATGCTGTCTCTTGCTCTGATTTTATACAAATTACCAGTAGCACATTTGTCACCTCTGTCCTGGTGGGCAACGGCAGGTGTGATCCTTGCTGAGCCAGGTGACGATCTATCCGGTATGGTAAGTTCAGATTTGTCCAGCATTATCAGTGTGTCTTGGGCAGAAGTTGTCTGGCAGAGTGCATCCTTCTCCAGACCAAGGAGTTGCCAGAATGGGATGTAGTGTGTAGTACATGGTCCAGCTGTCACAGGGTTTCCACTCCGGATTATATTGTATCCTAAATTGCGTGATAAAAATAATTTGGAGCCATTCCGACTTAGCTGATTCATATTTATTAGATAAATCCATGTACACTAACCTTATGAACTAATCATTTTCAAAATTTAGTGACTTACTGGATTTGATTAATTGCTCAGATGGATTACACATTATTGGTTTTTATCATTGTCCATTAAATATAACTGCCATATTTTCGGTCTATAAGTCTATACTTTTTTAGTTGAAAGTCAGGTCTTCATCTTATACTTTGAATCAACTTGTATATGGATTGTGTCATTGAAAGTTTTATAAGTTACATTCATAACTACAGGTAATAAAATGAACTACAACATGGATGTGCTTTCAATTTTAAAATAACAAGCATGGTCTGTTTATTCAGCTGTGTCAATTGATAACAGAAGATAGCAGTGATTTGTTCAGAAGTAAAATCACAAGCATGTTAGAATCGCTAATGCAATTTCATAATTGTCGGTAATATTTAATATCATACAATGATACCATTACTAGTGTAAAATACGAAGCCCATATATTGACCTGGCCGCGACTTATACTCTGAATTGACTTATACATGGACAAAGGATGGAAAATATAAAAAAATTGGTGAATTCAGCTTATACAGTGGATTTGAATTAGGTACAGGCTAACAAGTTTTTTTTAGAGTACACAGCCTCCATGACTTCCTTGATGAGTTACTTGTCTCTTTGCACCTCTCGGACATTGTATATGGACAGAGATTTGGAATGACTTCCACTTGTCTACAAACTTGCATTACATTTTGTTTTGGTCAACACCTGCTACTGTCTCTCTAAACACCCCAATACACCCCAATATTGCATATATTAGCACTAAATCTCACAATAACAACCAAGAAGCGGAAGACAAAAACACACACACACACACACACATATTTACTATCAGTGATTTATAGTATTGGTTCATGGCCCTATTTCTGATAATCTACAAAAACGAACTCTTATGCACCAAATCTATTTAATATATATATATATATATATATATATATATATATATATATATATATATATATATATATATATATATATATATTACATAATTTCCTCATAAAATGGCAATGAACCATACTTCTCATTTATTTGAATTGTTTATGCTCCATGTTAATAATTGTCAAAATAAAGAAATGGAGGAATAGTTGAATTGTTATTAAGATAAACAAATTGTTTTATGCAATAAATTTGCCATTTTGTTTAACTTATTTAACGACTTATTTGTGGTATTGCTAATTATTTATAAATGTTGATAAATATTCACGTTACTGTACCAGAATACTCATCATCAAAGCTGGAGTTATTTCCCTTGGCAACTCCTGACCTTTCTAATTTTGCTGTTACACAAAATATCACTAAATATTCACAGTTTTTGTTTGCTTGTTTCTTTGTTTTGGGTTTTTGTGTGCTGTTGTTAAAATTTAAAGTGGATATTATGTAAAGTTTAAGGTGTTTTGGGAGCCCTCCAGTCAGGTCAACTAGGGCTCATTGTCCCTCGATCTAAGGTAAAAAAATTAAGCAGTGCTCTGTAAGCACATAAAATGCCTGGGAGATGTGACTCGTATACCTCCCCACCCAGGAGCAATGAAGTACCCTGCTTTGCAGAGATATAAGCAAGGCACATGCCCATATGGTCAAAATCCTTGTTAACTTAATTTAACTAACATACTGTCCTTTAAAGAAACAGCTTTCTGAGAGAGAGTGAGACTCCACAGTCTCAGAGACTGGATGAGTGAAGTTCGAAAAAGGGGAAGTGATGAGTTCAGATTAAAGGGCTAATAAATCCAAGAAGAATGATACAGTCGGAATAGGAAGACTCGAGAAAATTGTAAACGTTGGAACACGGTCGAGAGGAAGGTGATGCATTCAGTCGTGTACATTGCACTATTTTCATGACTCATTATGATGATAGAATAAATCCAAACTAGAGACTGCTATTAAATCATGTTGATAAAACTTAGGTTTAATCGAAATTAACACTATTAACGTATTTGATTAAATTTCTAATTTTTCTTGTCTAAGTAGGGCTCGTATTTCGTTATTTCTTCCCAAAACTCTTGCCCAGTTCTCTGTTGATATTCTATCTTTTCACTCACACAGGTCATAACATCGAGAGAGGTCATTCCCAAGATAACGTAGCTAAATCCAGTTAACTACCCTTCTTTCATTTCACATGTTGATCTTCAAGAAGCTTAACATGATGATTTCAAGCATTTTAAAGGAGCCGTATTTTCCTTGACACAGGTTCTAATTGCATAATTTATAATTTGAACTCGATTCATTATTAGACTTGATAACTTGAATGCTCAATGCATTGCCAATAATGAAGCTTAAGGCAAGAAATATCTAATGAGCCATAGCCACCCAAATTCTTTTGGTATGCCCTTGAAAGGAAGAAAGGGGTGTATTTTGCCCAGCATTTAGGAATACCCAGCTAGTTTGGTCATGCATTACCATATATACTCATTTATGAGTCCAGCTGAAAACTGCACAGACCCAGATCTGTTGTAGCATAATGAGTTGTTTGGAGTAATCAGCAGAACAAACAACACAGACCCTGATCTCCAGGTATTTTGTGCTATAACAGATAATGAAATTTGCTGTTTGCAGTGTTACGTGCGTAGGCTCGAATAAGCAGCAACACAGAAAGAGTGAAAATAACAAGCTTGTAAAATTTAACAATCAATTTATTGAATACAAATATTTTCATAAGATAAAATAAATAAACTAACGGTTTTAGAGAATCGAGTCCAAAAATAATCCAATATAGAATTCACAAAAATAATCCACTAATGGAATTGCAAGAGTCCTGATAAAAAAATGTCCTAATAGTTCCCGGTTCGAATCTTGACGATGTAATCCAATATGGACGATGATGTCACATGATTTAGTTAGTTCTTGTTTTTATAATAATCCAAATGATAATTTATGAGCACATGTTCTTTTCCAGATAAATAAATAATTCCTCTTGCTCCAAACGATTTGAAATAATTTACACTCAAACAATAACACACACATATTCCAAAGCCCAGACTAACTACTGAACTGTTCTCTCCCAAACAATAATTTAAATACCTGTTTTTACGTAAACAAGGGATCACGTGATTTTCTGGAAAGTCATAGAACAAATGTACGATCATTTAAACACATATGCATGGAAAGATCCAGATAAGAATCAGCCACCTCTCACCCCCCAGAACTAAAAATAAAAAGATGTCCTTGGAAAACAACCAATCATTTCTAAGGCCTGTTTATCACTCTGAAGCAAGATCAGATAATGAGGCCAACACTTGTTATTTACAAGAAAAGCAAAGGTCATAGAGACTTTCTAGAATAATCTCCCAATTAATGAATTTTAAACCCAAAATGACAAATTTGGATCTGACAATTAAAAATAATTTTTTTTAAATCAAATATATGTAACAGCAGTTTGATTTTGCTTATAAGTGTGCATATTTGGTAGGTATAATCACGCAAGGATACTTACTGCTGCAATAATATTATGGTAACATGCACAGATGTAATTAGATTAATGTGTGCAATAATATTTATGGTACAGTATACTGATATATTTAACAATATCTGCAATAATATTATGGCACAGTACACTGATGTATTTAACAATATCTGCAATAATATTATGGCACAGTACCCTGATGTATTTAGCAATATTTGCAATAATAACATGGCACAGTACACTGATGTATTTAGCAATATCTGCAATAATAACATGGCACAGTACACTGATGTATTTAGCAATATCTGCAATAATATTATGGCACAGTACACTGATGTACTTAGCAATATCTGCAATAATAACATGGCACAGTACACTGATGTAATTAGTAATATCTGCAATAATAACATGGCACAGTACACTGATGTATATAGCAATATCTGCAATAACAACATGGCACAGTCCAATTTTAAGCTGTTGACTCTTTTAAAAATATGATTTATAAGTTGCCCTATTGACTGTTATATGATAACAGTACATTAATTTTCTACCATGACAAAATAACTAAATTAAAAGGTCTGAATATTACAATAATAGACAGGACTGATATTCGGATGCCTTCCAATATTTCAGATCTTGGCAACCTAGTGGTATCGAGTGTTGGACGAATATTTAACAATCTTTCGTCTACTTCATATAATTTGTGGTAAATATTAAAAGGTTTCTTATTGTGTTTGGGCAGAAACAACAATTCTAGTAAAAACTTCTGCACACCAAGGAGGATGTCATGCATTTAGTCTATTGCAATCCCAGTAACAATATTAAATCATGGAAAAACAGTAACCAAGATGGTCCTTTGATACCCTTAACAGCATAATTGCTTGTATTTCCAGCATCCTGATTTTGAAAAGCAGTTCTGGCATTTTCAGTCACACTGTTAACAGTTCTTTCAGGACCCTTTGGAGTCATTATATCAAAGAGAAACACTCTAGCCTAGCCTTTTCCATCTGATGCAGAAATATCCTGCTGCTCACATTTCCAGCATGAATATGCACCATTTTACTGCATTTAATTGCACGACAGACTTCTGGCAGGAAGATCTGCAGAACCACAAAGTAAAATACCTTTACATATGAAAGATCCTTTTTCTGGAGATTGACATAAAATGCCCTGATACAATTCCTTCATAGTTTTTGGAAGCGGTTTCAAAAATGTTCCCATAGATGGTTTCTGACTGCCAAACCACAAGCTTGTGTCCACTAATGGAAGAGTGAATGCAATTATATTAAACAACTGTTGTCTTGCATCACCAGCTAGATTGTACTTTGTTGTGAAGACTGCCAACTGAGAGCTCCAGCTGTGACACAAGATTCAGGATATAACAAAATTGAATCTGCATAATGTATATGTTCCTCTTCTGAATCTGCATGTAAACCAAGTATATTTTCTTCATCAGAATCTACAAAAAGTATGTCATCACGTTCCAGAAACTCATTAGCCTCAAGAACTTCATTCAGAATTTGCTCTAATTCTGGGTCTGTGGATTTGAGATCATTCTCAATAACTTTGTTAATATCAAAGCCTGCAGGACTATCATCTCTATCCTCCTCCTGGAACAAACAAAAAAATATCACTAGAATGATAAATCTTTATATCTTAGTATCATAATTGTCATGACATGCTAGAAACCTTTTTTTTTTTTTTTTGGGGGGGGGGGGCAAGGTAATCAGCATGAGGCAATAATATCGTACCTGCTTTAGTATATTCTGGGCATGTACTGATTTAATATAATGCAGATGACATATTCCATGAGAGTAACTCAGTGAATGTGACAAAAGAAAAGGTCTATATACACAATGATCAAAATTCTGGCATGTTGCCCACACACACACGCACTCCAGGTGTTTTTGAAATATTAGGCAATGCATATGACATAATGTCAAAAGTTTTACATAGCATTACTGATATAGATTGCAATCTTCTTTAAACTATCTACAACAATTATCTTTAGTACTAATATTGGATTACGCTTACATACTTTAAATACTACAAATTCTCGTACCCAAGGTTACAATGTACATATACCGTAACACACTACATAATTTCTGCCTGATATTCAATAATGTTTTTCCTTCGCATTCTGCACATACTCTTTTAAATATCTACTAGATACATGCAAGAAAAGGAACCACACAAAAAGTCAAGACTATCTGAATGTTTAGTTTCTGTGATTTCTGAGGGGTAATACATTCTAGTGAGACAGTAACTGAGTAGTTCATTTAGAATACTCGTCAATGGAAACAGTTACGTAATTCTGTTTGGTTGTGATTCAATAGTACGAGTTGAACGCAGACGAAAAACCAAAATTCGAAGCTCACCGCCCCCTACGAAAAAGAAGTTAGTAAAAGCAACACAATAATCAAAGCAATCTCTGGCCTGCTCTGAAATGAGCTTCTATGACAGGGCAACGAACATCAATTCTTATCCAAGGGTTTGTTGCCTTAACAACGATTACTATTTTATGGGGAAATCGTAAATACAAGTACACGTATGTTGTTTAAACTGTACACCATATTTGTTTAAAAATTGAATATTGTTTTACTTGGAAAAATAAATCTACATGAGTGCAATACGGTATTGAATACCCCCCCCCCCTAAGAAAAAGTTGTTTACTAACCTTTGATTGGGGGTGTGGTGGAGCTGTCCTTGAATAACCGGAATAAACAAATTAACAAATATTTACAGTTTCAGCTGCTGATTACTCCATGTATCCATTAACTTCATTTTCAGATGCAACGTCTTTACTGGTTTCCGCTGCACAGTTACTTCTTGCTGTACAAGTCGGTTGTGATTCAACATATAAAAACGATTTGTCCGCACAAACGTATAATAATACAGTATTGTCCATTTCACTTTGTGAAATACACAGTCTTGGAAGTTTCATTTCAGCATCATCTACAACGTTTTTCGGACTTAGATTCGGCCATTTTATAAAATAGACAATCTTTAGAGAAAGACTGCTTGAAATATATGCTGTGAAACAAAGATGTACATGCAATCGTTGATTGGGGAACTTACCCATTTTGTTAATATTCAAAAACCGTACTCTACCAACCTGTTTCAATTTTGGAAATATGCTTTGCTGACATAGAAATAAAAATAATAACTTTAATGTCTTTATCGAAAAATATGTGTTCAAACCATTTTAATGTCAGCTTTATTTTTATTTTTATTTTTTGGTGTTTTGTTTTGTTGATAGCCGATACTTCTATTTCATAATCAAATCTCCATTTCCGCCCCACGCCTCTTAACCCCCGTAGCATCCAGCTGCTTCACTGGGCGGCAAGTGTTCAAACGGCCATAGAAAGCCACTTTCTTTGAAGATTGTTAACACGTGGGAATTTTATTTTTCGATCAGCATTCGAAATTCTACTTCAACTTCTATAATGTTTGCCTGCATTTATTTCGTGGAAGAGAATTCTTTAAGTGTTGTTGGACAGAAAAGTAGGCGCCTGCAACATCTTGGACAATTTAAAGAGAAGGAGAATGTGAAAATGACCTGGGGAAAAGACCTGCTTTTAGGAACCATTGTGAAGATCCATGGTGAGTGTGTTTTGATTTATTCTAATACCTAAACAAAAAGAGAGATCCTAAGATGTTCCACTCACGTTCAAACTGGTCTGGTATTAGCATCAGTTGTATTTCTCTCTTATAAAATTCCGCATCAGTGTCATAGTGTGTAGTAAACTAAAAATAATATTACTTGTCTTCTTTCATTCAATTACTTGTAGTATTTCATACAAAAATATCTATCAGAACAAAAATTACCACGGTTTAACTTGTATGAAACTATGTTTGAAAAAATAAGGTCAGTAACCAATGGATACACAGGTGTTTTGTTCTGACAAGGAATACCCAATAAATGAGAGTTCTGAAGAATTTAATGCATGGGTCAACAAAAAAAAGAGATTTTGCTTACCATATGCAACATCCATGGTCAGTCTAAAAAAAATGAAGTACTAGCAAACTGCCAGTTGTCAGCAACTAGTTGGTCTCTAAGCCTTTTTTTTAGTTTGATTATTTTTATTGCCTGGTCAAATTAAATGTCCCAAAGCCGTCAAGTCAAAATTTAAAAAAGGCTTAGAGACCAACTAGCTGGTGTACTGGAGGAGGTGAAAGCTTCATTATAAAATTGTGCCCCAAAAGGTTGATCTTAGCTTCCGTTAATGTAAAGAAACAAAAGCGGGACTTTACTATTTGTTCTACACGGCAATCATTGAAATTTGAGGGGATGCAGTTAATGATCCAAGTCTGCAGATAACCAGATTTTGGGGACAGATATCAATCATCAATCTTCAGGAATCCTAACTAATTACAGATATCTAAGTATTATTAATATGCCAAATGAAGCTACGTACCGGTAATAAGTTACCAAATGCTGGACATATGTGCATAGCACTGGATTTGGATTTATGTACCACCACAAAAAAAGGAAAACAATTATAATTGACAAACTGCATATTATTTGCAATAAGATTGATACAGATGTAGGAAGCTTTTATTTTCACCTGTTTAGTTTTTGTGCTTGAGTTAATAATTCTGACAAGTTGTTATTAAACTTGGTCATAATCAAAGTATGTCTCCAGCAGTACAGTGTAAGGATACAAATATACTGGTGAGGCAGTATTTCTCAAAGTGGATTGCTAACAAGTTTTACATGTACTGTACACTGCATGGTCATATTTCATATCTTGGTAATATTATATATTTTAAAATAGTTAACATGTGAACACAAGTTCATATGTGCAGGCAAGTATGGCCTTGTCCATTGTTTATAGAATGATCATGACACTTCTTGTTTTGTTACCATTCCAGCACCTCCACCAGCCATTTTGGACTTGTTTGAAGCTCTTTGTCAGCCCCAATGTACAAAATTATCTACAGTTGTTTGTTCATCACTATAGAAATCAAAGACAGAATGCCAACAGCTTCTTCCCAAATGAGAAAACTACTCAGAGGTTGGTAAAATTTATAAATAAATTAAGAGCTAGAATTTCTTGCACTGTTTGTCAGATTCTCTTTGGGGTGTGAACAATATGCAACATACTGGTATGTCATGCTTCTTATGTTAACAAAATGCAAGTTTTGGGATGGAGATGGTTACAAACGCTATCCATTTATTTTCGGTCCACATGAATTGTAAGCAAAACTGTCCAAAATGTAACAGCATCCACCATGATGTAAACATTTGACGTCACTAATAGCTCTTTTCCCCCAGTCTGCAGCCCCAGATAGCAGACAGAGGACAAATGTAAATACTGTAACATCATTGGATATTTGTGCATATATGATTAATGGTATGTGCATTCATCTTTTTGACATGATGTACAGATGGGATTTTAGATTTGGATTTCCAGAATTACACCTGGAAGTGTAGGACTGGGATGATTTAGTAAGTAAAGTTCAGGGACTTAGAAATGATGGAATATTAAAAATGACCTTGTCACAAACTATTAGATTATCCTGTGCATCAAATAAAACTATTTGAAGGAAATGATAACAAGCCAAAGACATTTTTGTTGTGTTTAATCATTAATGGATACAATCTCAAGGGCCAGCTGTAGGTTAGTGCATATCAATAGCAGAAGGATTTCATACATTTTTACATGCATTTTTGATTTAATATTACTTTATCAAATACTCCTTACATTAGAATGTCTGTATTATGTTGAAATAGCTAAATTAACAAACTTGATTGAGACCAGAAGTATGATCTACAGTACCCCTTGTTGAGCCACAGTAGAATGTTACTTATTCTATGTTTTACTTTTATTTGGGCCAGATTATGTGATAGCATGGTGCACTAAAAATGGAAAAGAGGTACAAGAACAAGACATCAATGACGCTGTAACTGAGCAAGTCAGTTATGCAAGAAAGAAACTGAAATCAGTGAAAACATTGGAACTGCTTTGTTCTATTACCACAACAGTTTTAAAATATTTTGTTTGAAGTGAATAATTGGTGCTATTAATTTGATTTTCATTTGAAAACGTTCAGTTTTTGCACATAAATAATCTTAGGTTTTTAGAGAGAGTTTAGGAAAAGTGGCTTGATTAGCTAAAGAATATTGTACAAATGTGACACAACCTAGTGTTTTCTTCATAAAGCTATAACTGTCATTGACAGTTCATTCATACAAGAAAGCTCAGAGCTGGTAACAAATAGGGCATAACTGACTTTTGATCTGGAAATTGGATTCCACTGGATAGTATGAATTTCTGATTAATTGGAGTCGGACAAGGCAGGAACGACCGATTCGGATAATAAAAATAAAAAAGTTAAATTTCTATAGCACCGTGTCTAACACTGCGTGTCATTCGATAGTGCGTTAATAAAGTTAAATAAGAAGTCAGAAAAGACCAATATGGTCAACACAACCACGCTGTGAGACAATCTATTTGAACTGGCGGGTGAAAACCGGAAATGAAGCCGGATATGGTAAAGTACTAAGTAACATGCTAGAGACGGCAAAACCAGATACCAGAAACCCGGAAACGGAAGATGAAATTTTTTAGAAAAAAATGTACGGATTTAGCATTTCTGATTAATTGAATCATATCCGGAATCGAAAAAATTTCATGCCCAAAATCCGGAATCGGAAATCAGTAGAAAAATGCTAATCGGTTATGCCCTAGTAACAAAATTGTAAATTCATTGTTTATCATTCCACTGTCCCATGTATTTACATTTAGAAATCTGGTCCAGTTCATAATTGTTCCACCCTTTTTAATTATTTTTTCCACTTAAATGATGTACCTGTATTATGCTGTTGGCCAAAATGTAAGTAAAACTGGAATGAGTAAAATGATGAAATCAATTTTGTATTTGCTGTAAATTATCCACAAGTCTATAATCCAATACATTTAATCAACTATCTAAAGAATGGAATAAATTGTGTTTAGTTCTGGTCTTAATTTCACTAGATGAAATCTTCTCCCATGCTGAAGTCATTTCCAGCTCTATGCGGAGTTTATTTCTAGGTGAATTTCTGCAAGGTGGTCTAACATTTTGACATTTTCATTATAGGATGGAGTTATGCAAGTTTTTCCATCTAATTAGGAAGAAGTAAGGATTCCATCTGGTAACAGTAATTTGTATATTTTGAGCTATGTTCCACCCTGAATCTGCATAAATGTGATAATAAGGGGAATCTAGGATAAATAAGTGGAATGAACAAATTCAGCATATTAGGCAGTATAAACTAATATGCCTAGCAGGTGGAATAAATAAATTCATTCCGCCTAGTAATAGACAGACTAATTTGCATATTTCGGGCTGTATTCCATCCTGAACCCACCTAAAATTTATAATAAGTGGAATCTAGGCTTTAAGTGAAATCCGCTTTAATATTCCACCTGGAATCTGGTTAAAGTCAGGGCGGAAGTTTTCATACAGGTCTGAACATTCCATCTTAGAGACATTCTGAAATCGATTGCCCTAAAATATACTGGACATTCCATCTTAAAGACATTCTGAAATGGATTGCCCTAAAATATGCTGGACATTCCATCTTAAAGACATTCTGAAGCAGGTTGCTTTAAAATATAATGAACCTTCCATCTTAGAGAAAGTCTGAAGTGGGTTGCCCTCAAATATACCGAACCTTCCATCTTAGAGACATTCTGAAATGGATTGCCCTCAAATATACCGAACCTTCTATCTTGGAGAAATTCTGAAATGGATTGCCCTAAAATATACTGAACATTCCATCTTAGAGAAATTCTGAAATCTATTGCCCTAAAATAAACTGAACCTTCCATCTAAGAGACATTCTGAAATCGATTGCCCTAAAATATACTGAATCTTCCATCTTAGAGAAATTCTGAAGTGGGTTGCCCTAAAATATACTGAACCTTCCATCTTTTTAGGGAAATTCTGAAATGGATTGCCCTTAAATATAATGAATCTTCCATCACAGAGACATTCTGAAATGAATTTCCCTAAAATATACTTAACCTTCTATTTTTCATGATATTCTGAAATGGGTTGCCCTAAAATAGACTGAAAATGCTACATGACTAAGGATACAATTGTAACCAGTTTCTTATCAGCAATGTTATAGTGATTGACTAAACCCCATCTGGTAAATTTAATGGATCCACTTTTCTCATGAAATCCTTGTATGATAATAGAAGTTTCTAAGGTGACTGTACAGATGTATCGAATATACATGTAAACGCTGCAAATTCATTTGATAGTGGTTTATGCTGATGATGGAATTGTTAATTAAAATGTTACAAAAGGTGTGTCCAATCTTTGTTATCCTAAGATTGTATGTCCCATGTTAGAAAAAGAAAGGGAGGTTTCGGTCTCTCTGTCATCTTCTTCATTTCTGACTTCTCTTGACCTGGTGAAAAGATGTAGTATTTGTAACACACACACATATATATATATATATATATATATATATATATATATATATATATATATATATATATATATGACATCTTTAATTTTTAGAAAGTTTCATCAGTGACATGCCATTAATGATTTGCATCATCTTAAGATAGACAAGTACTAATGAAAACTGAATCAGTGATATAATGATGTAGAGACAGTCATATGTACATTGTATATAAATGATATAGAGACAGTCATATGTACATTGTATATAAATGATATAGACAGTCATATGTACATTGTATATAAATGATATAGAGACAATCATATGTACATGTACATTGTATATAAATGATATAGAGACAGTCATATGTACATTGTATATAAATGATGTAGACAGTCATATGTACATTGTATATAAATGATATAGAGACAATCATATGTACATTGTATATAAATGATATAGAGACAGTCATATGTACATTGTATATAAATGATATAGAGACAGTCATGTGATGATTTTACAAACTTGTGTAAGTATTTGTCCATCATATTGAATGTCACATGTTTTACAGGTGATCATATAAATTACATCAGTTGATGTGCAGTAAGTGTTGTAATACAAAGAAAACACCTTTTTGCATCTGAGCTACTAAAATAGGTACTTTCTGTAATACACATATTTATGCATGAAAGCACTGACAATTCTACATTTACATTCTGATAATTATTAATTGTAAGGACTATATTTCATAATGAAGAATTATATTCTATTATGAAAGGAATATTACTTTTCTGTTTCATATATTTTCCTGTATCCAGAGCCTCATGTTTAGTAAGATTACTAGTTTTGTAAGAATCAATTATATGTATTGCATAATGCCAACTATGAAAATATATTTTCTTTCAATGGAGAAATGTTTTAGCTGACAATCATCTGAAATGAAACCTCAATATCTTTTGACCTGGTTTTCTTTAATATATCATTCTTTTCATGACCTGTAATGAGAGGAATGTTCAAAATATAGGTGGATATTAGTGTCATTGACATGAACATTTGTAGAGTGAATATATATATATATATATATATATATATATATATATATATATATATATATATATATACATATATATATACATATATATATATATATATATATATATATATATATATATATATATATATATATATATATATATATATATATATATATATATATATATATACATATATATATATATTCACTCTACAAATGTTCATGTCAATGAATATATATATTGGTAAATAGATATTCAATTATGTACTACAAAAATCTATACTGAAAATGACCCCAAAAAATGTTATAGAATGAAAACTATGGCCACGGGGGGGATCGAACCCACGACCTTCGCGTTATTAGCACGACGCTCTAACCAACTGAGCTACGCGGCCTCTATGGATAAGGAGGGGAACTTTATATGTCTAAGAGATAAATTTACATTAAATTTTGAAAAGATTAAGCATAGTTCACTTTTTTGTGTCTTATTTAAAATGCAGAAAAATTCAAATTAAGTTTGTATCATATCTTATAAGTCTGAACATACCTATCAAAGTAGGCTAAACGTAGACGTACGTAGGGCTTTCTCGTCTAAAAATAGACCTGACAAAATAGAACCTAGCCTCCATAAATATGATCACGTGATCAACAAACAAAAAATTTGTTAATTACGTCTTAAACAGCATGAGAGCTGATGTTGATACTTTTGCATTAATTTATGTGATAATAAAAATTATGTATTTATCTCGGCTAGGGGATGAAACAGACTGAATACATAGTAATGTAATCTCTTTAATTAGAGCATTTCATAAGTTTCGGAGACCGAAGCTTCAGTTTTGGTGCAACTCAAAAAAGTGAATGACGGCTTAATAAATAGAAAAATGTCTCATAAGTGAAACAAGCCATATATTATGGTCATGTGCATTAAACCAGTGGTCCCCAACCCACGGGCCGCGGACCGGTACGTGGATCAAATGGTACCGGGCCGCCCAAGGAAAATTAAATTATTTCCATATTTTTTACTGTGGTGTATTTCTCTCCGGTTTGTGCGACTTTCCATGGACGAGAGGTTAACAGAGAGCTGAGAGACGTCACCTAAAGCCGCACCAATACCGCACATGCGCAAAATATCGTGATATCGGGGCGGTTTTAGGTGACTATGGAGCTGAGCGGCTGCAAGCGGGTTTTTGTTTTGTATTTTGTTTTTTTATGGTTTAACGCCATTTTTCAGCACAATATATAGGCTATACATGGCGGCCAGTATTAGTGGTGGAGGAAGAAACCGGAAAAACCCCGGAAAGAACCACCGACCCACGAGAAGCTACTGGCAAGCTTTCTCACTTGACTACATTAGCCGAATCTTAGACTCGAAACCACGCAGACAGAGGTGAGATGGCAGTGGTCCGTAACGGACAGCGCTTTAGACCACTCGGCCACTCGGGGCCCCTGCAAGCGGGTATCACGGTACCAATTGTTTTTCCATAGACCTCAATGCTAATATTTGGAGAGATAAATATATTTTCTATCCTAATTTAGCATGCATCTCACACACTGTTATAGAGAACAATGTTAGATTGTCAATTTGATGATGACAAAACCAGGTACTCCATTGCATTTAAGAGAGATAACTCTGCTGGAACTAGACAGGGGTATGAGTTATCTAGTCACAACATACCTATTTTCAGTCCTGTGTATTACATTTTCAAAAAATCATAAAAAATACAAAATTTGATCTATTTAGGAATTAGCATAAATTCACATGTTGCCAAGAGGCTAAACTTTTTTTTAAGCCTAACAGAAAGTACAACTCTTACATAATCCACCAATCAAAGCTTGTCTTGTTGTTTATTACTGCCTGCAATGGACCCTACACCTTAATCACCGCCCACCTGGACATGCGCAATTGGTACCGTTATACCTATAGCAAACCTTGATTTTTCCAATAATCTGTGAAATATCTCGGGACTATATAACTAACAAGTGTACTTAGTCTCGCTTGTCAAAAACAATTTTATGAAGTACTAAGCTATGTTCTATATGATTGTGTATAGAAATGTTATTGAGCTGTTGGAACTCTTGTTTGCATACTTTTGCTTCACTATCAAACTCATGTTTTTAAATAAAATGAATTCTTTTAACTATGAGTTGTGTTTTGTTCATATTAGCACTTATCAAACTTCACTTTGGTGATATGCGATAAATCACATTATGTCATATTGTTTAATAGTAAGGTCAAAGGTCAACACACTAGTTAGCATGTACCAGTTCTACTCTTAAAGAGACATTTTGATCTAAAATAAATGACTTATAATTGTTTCATTAACACAGAAAGTAACAACAAGGACAGGTGGACATGGCCCAATCTAATTATAAAGTATTAGCTTTGAACACTTTACACTGTCTGCATATGCAAGAGGTCACTAACCTCTAGTCCTCACACAAAGGTCAAGCTACCCAGCCTCTTTGTCATACAAATAGAAAGCTTCCCTCCTTTCTGTAGTGCATACAATTGATGCAATAAGCCAATCTGACACCAAATAAAGTAGATAACAGCTTTTCTAAGTGGTTATCATGGATTTGGGATTGAAAATGTGGACTAATATACAGAAAAAGGCTAAAGTTTAACAATGAGTATAGTGAGTCCAATGGATTTAAAAACAGGAGAAAAGTGTGTATCTAAATGGGAGATGTAGCTAATGATACTGGAATTAAAGGAGACACAAGCAGTAATGAGAAAAATGAGAAGCGAGAGCTTGATGATGTTACCTTGGACAATATTTGGAGGCAGTGGACCATAGGTAAAGGGACAATAAAAAAAGGCACCTGTGCTATAACATCTCTTACAGACACCAACTATCAGGTGACATGGTGTTCATTCCTAACTAATATAAAAGGGTGAATAATATAGATAATATAGATGCATATAAGTTATATTTCTTCTAAATAAGAAATTAACAATAATGGGCTTCTGTTAGACAGAAAAATACCTAAACCAAACAAAGCATGTTTGATCAGTTTTCAAACTTTTAAACTTTACTGGGAAAAATTATTAAAGTACTTCTAGTTCAATTTGCATCAAGACCAAGGGCTAATATGATTCTTCACAAATCTTCTATTGATTTTCTTACACATTAACTTAAATTGTGGGTTTTTATGTATTGAAGTTTTAGGTCTGGTGTAAGGGAGATAACTTAATGATATACATAAGGTGTGGTCTTTTTATTTCCTCCAAGATATTATCCATGTTATATATATAGATGAGTTCAAGGACACATGTATTAACTTCAATGCAATCAAATTATCCAAAAATGCATTACTGATAAAGTGAGAACCTAAAATCCAGGTTTCCATATGTAGTAGAGACCTCAAGAATGATTATCTAACTAAGGAATCGCATGTTCATTTTTCACGGCACAAAAGTTTACACAAAAAAAAGACATTTAGAGCAGGACTATTCAAATCAAAATAGGAAGGAATACCATATCTTTAATAAATTACCTAAAATACTCATACCAGAATATTCTTTATGGTACAAGTGAACTATCTACAAGAGGACCAGTAGTGTGCTCTATCCTGGTGTATAACATGCTTTAGAAGAACAAGAGAGTTGTTTTTTATCCATGATTTTTCATCTTTTGTGCATAAAATAGTCAATACTTTGGCTAAAATTAACTATATTAACTTTACATAACCTTATTTTTGCCTGTATGCTAATATTGGAGCTGACTACACAGTCACAAAGCCATCAGTCTATATATGCTATAGATATAGTTACAAAAGCCCCATTCCAAAGCTAATGTGTGTTATTTTCTACATTTTCTATGTAAAAGTCTGTCAATACTAGACCAAAACATCTCAATATTCATTGTTTAACCAAATGACAGTATAGAAGTGGTGGTTATGTATACTCACTACTATGGATACACTGTGAAGCTGGTATTATCTTTTAGGTATCACGGTACCAATTGTTTTTCCATAGACCTCAATGCTAATATTTGGAGAGATAAATATATTTTCTATCCTAATTTAGCATGCATCTCACACACTGTTATAGAGAACAATGTTAGATTGTCAATTTGATGATGACAAAACCAGGTACTCCATTGCATTTAAGAGAGATAACTCTGCTGGAACTAGACAGGGGTATGAGTTATCTAGTCACAACATACCTATTTTCAGTCCTGTGTATTACATTTTCAAAAAAATCATAAAAAATACAAACTTTGATCTATTTAGGAATTAGCATAAATTCACATGTTGCCAAGAGGCTAAACTTTTTTTTAAGCCTAACAGAAAGTACAACTCTTACATAATCCACCAATCAAAGCTTGTCTTGTTGTTTATTACTGCCTGCAATGGACCCTACACCTTAATCACCGCCCACCTGGACATGCGCAATTGATACCGTTATACCAGCGGCAGTGGCGTTGTAGCTTTGGTGGAGAGAAGGTGTGTATCGCTCTTTTCTCTGTTCACCTGTACTTTCTCATGTTTAACAGTGCTTGGTGTACGTCTATATTGTGTTTGCTCAAATTTAACCCACAAATTAGCAAAAATGAGTACGTTAAAGACGTCGTTAGAAAGTTTCCTTGGGAAAAAGAAAAGGCCCAGTTTAGAGACAGAAGAAGAGCCTTCAACATCAAAGAAACATAAAACTTTTAACAGACAATACCATGAGTCCTACTTAAAATATGGATTTATCGGGACAGGTGATTCCCACACACCAACCCCGCTCTGCATAGTTTGCGGCGACCAGCTCTCTAATGAGGCAATGAAACCTTCAAAACTGCTTCGCCACTTGAACGCCAAGCACCCTAGATTAAAATACAAGCCCCTGGAGTATTTTGAAAGAAAAAAACGGGAACACGAAGGACAGAAGAAATTTATGAGGGCCACCACATCAATAAAGGAGAATGCACTGAGAGCGTCATATTTGGTGGCTAACCGTATTGCTAAGGCTGAAACGGCATTCACTATCGGTGAAGAATTGATCTTGGCCTCCACTAAAGACATTTGCCGTGAACTTCTAGGAGAGGCTGCTGTAGAAAAGATAGCACATGTGCCTTTGTCGGCTAGCACTGTGACTAGGCGAATTGAGGAAATAGCCGAAGACATTGAGACACAATTGTTGGAGAGGATTAATACATCACCGTGGTACGCACTCCAAGTTGACGAATCTACAGATATCGACAACAAGGCAATACTACTTGTTTATGTGCGATATCTATATCAGGAGGATGTGCATGAGGATTTGTTATGTGCACTATCTTTGCCAACCAACACCACAGGAGCAGAACTGTTCAAGTCACTGGATGGTTATATATCAGGACAACTAAAATGGTCCTTTTGTGTCGGTATATGCACAGACGGAGCTGCTGCCATGACCGGACGACTGTCTGGTTTAACTGTTTGGAATAAGGAGGTTGCACCTGAGAGTGAATCTAAGCATTGTATCATTCACAGGGAAATGCTGGCAAGCCGACAAATGTCACCGGAATTTAACAGCGTATTGATTGATGTCGTTAAAGTTACTAACCACATCAAAGCACACGCCCTTAACTCGCGTCTGTTTGAGCAGCTTTGTGAGGAGATGGACGCAGAGCACAGATGCCTTCTCTCATACACAGAAATAAGATGGTTATCCAGAGGAAAATCGCTAACCGGAGTATTTGAATTACGAGAGCCATTGCAAAGATTTCTCTCAGAAAAGAAGTCACCGCTGGCAGCACATTTCAGTGACAAGGTATGGGTCGCAAAACTGGCTTACCTGTGTGACATATTCAGCCTGCTCAATAAACTCAATCTGTCCCTTCATGGGAAAATGACAACTGTTTTCAAGTTGGCAGACAAAGTAGCTGCATTTAAAGCCAAACTGGAGTTGTGGGGACGGTGCATGAACAGAGGCATTTTGGACATGTTTCAGACATTAGCGGGGATTTTAGGCGAGACTGAGCCTGAGCATTCATTATCCCAGTTGGTGCACGATCACCTACCTGTCTTTGCATTTAAAAGAGTTCGAGCGCTACTTCACAACCACAAAAGACCCACGAACTGGTAAGGAATGGATCCGCGACCCATTTGTCAACAAACCAGGCGAATCTAGCATGTCTGTGCAAGAAGAAGATCAACTGCTGAAGATTGCAAATGACGGCGGCCTTAAAACTACGTTCAAGACAACAACTCTGCCAGTGTGTTCTGGATTAAAGTCATGGCGGAATACCCTGAGATTGCCACCACAGCACTTAAATCCCTATTGCCATTTTCGACATCCTATCTGTGTGAAGCGGGGTTTTCTGCAGTGACAGCAACCAAAACAAAACAACGGAATAAACTGGACATAAGCAACACACTTCGGGTGTCATTGTCTCCTATTACCCCAGATGGAACCGTCTCGTTGCAAAGAAACAAGCTTAGGGTTCTCATTGATTTAGCGTTCTAGTGAGCTAAAATGTTAAATCACTTTATATTCATTTTTTGGTGTAACTGTATTTTATTTTGAAGCAATGTTTAAATACAATTAAATTAAAATTATTAAATCAAAACAATCTAAAATATAAACAATCAACGTGCCCCCCGCAGCGGTCCGCGGTAAAATTATCTAACGTTGACCGGTCCGCGGCGATAAAAAGGTTGGGGACCACTGCATTAAACGACAACAATAGCATAAGCAGATCAAGTGTCAGGCGTGGAACAAAGTTTTGGGAAGTTACTTACCTTATATCTTATATGATATAATGTGATGTTAGAACGGGTCATCGGAGATAATTTTATCACTCGGTATGATTTGTATTGCCTGCAGATTATTGTGAAATTCGCTTATGGATTAATGTGCTGACAGACCACAGGCACTTGATTCTGTGTGACAGACTACCAGTTACAAGGAGCCAAGGGAGGTAATTTTAACCCGCTACGATCAGTAATTCCGATGCCACCGTAAAAGCCCCTATAGCATAAAATTGACCATACTGGGTGGAACGAACTAGCATAATATCAAAAACTCGAATTAGTATGCATGGGTGTACTTGTCTCTCGAGAAATGTTTTTGATTGGTGTGTTCTTACAGATGGGTTGACCTTAAAGTTCCTATTTTGTTGTTATATATTTGTTTTTTTGGGGTTTTTTTTCTTTTCAGAAAATCTTAGTCAAGCGCAGCAGAAGACAACAAGGTTGTTGTTTTTTTGGTTTTTTTTTTTTAAAGTAGTTCTGAGCGCGTGGACACCTTGACTGAGGCAACTCGTCTCAGACGACTACACTGAGATTAGAAAAGTATGGTTAGCAAAACATCCGGATTTCTGTCGCATGGGTGAGAAATCTTTAGCGTTGTAGGGGTCTCATGTACATGAGCCATACACGAGTGTTGATCTAAATGTGTGCTCCATTGAAGCCTTGAGATGAAAACCCCCTAGGTCTGGACCTGCTGTAGAATAATGTTGTTTCTTTGGTAGACTTTCTAAGATTTGTTTTTAATGCTGAGTATATGGTATTTCTTAGCATTAAATTGAAAGCCCCGTGTTGAAGCCCTCTTTTCCAACTAATTTTATAGCTAATTATAAAAGGAAATATTTCGAACAGGTCGTAACTCGTTGATTCCTTCCAAAAAAATAAAGACAATTAAAACGGAGTAAGGCCCCCCAAAACATATATGTTCCCCTCTTGCACTGGTTTTAAAAATGGAAGAGTTTATTGTATCGTATGTTTGTCTTTTAAATTTTATATATATATATATATATATATATATATATATATATATATATATATATATATATATATATATATATATTTATATCTTATAACAGTTAGTATATATAAAGTATCAGTTCATAAGCGCTTTAAGTGATGGGCTAAACCGGTTCAATTAGATGCACAAATCAATTTTGGAATTGTAAAAAGTACTATGGTTTGCACCGAAAAAGAGAGACAGTCGGACGACCGGAAACACATTACTGTCTGTTTGGTCTAAACCAAATATACTTTATAACAAGTATATCTCATTATGCTTAGATTGAAATATCAGTATTAAAGAAACCAACAGTAATTTGCAAGATAAATGTGTTGCAGAAATCATTCTTGTTAAATTAAATTCCAGATCTGTCCACTTAGTTTGCAGAGGTGAGTGGAATGGTGGCTGGAGTATTTTGTCAACAAAACAAAATTTCCAGCTTCCGATAGCTTTTAAGACTTAACTAGCTTTAGGAGAAAGAGAAAAATATTTCCGGTTTTAAAATAAACCCTTGGTTACACTTCTCCCAGTAAAAATGTAAAAAAAAAATAACTGCTTTGTTGCTTAGCAGACAAATTTTGTTCTCCATACATACAACAATCGTGAAGACCACTCTGGTGGCCAAATTAGTTAGAGCGTCCGCCTCGGATGCGGGAGGCCGAGTTTCGAACCTTGGTCGATTCATCCCAAATACTTATAAAAATGGTACTAACAGCTGCCACTCTTCTCTCTCAGCAATAAGGGGTGAGAGTTAGGACTGGTCGGCTTGGTATCAGGATAATGTGACTGGATGGGACCTGATGCTAAAAGTCTGCAGCATGATGCCATAGTGCTAGGTATCACTATAAACTGCCACACTGCATACATCGTAGCGATATGACTGGGGGTGGGTGATTAAAACTACGTTAAAAATCCAAATCACACACACATGTGTGTGTGTGTGTGTGTGTGTGTGTGTGTGTGTGTGTGTGTGCCCATTAAATATATATAGTAATGTAAATTAAGAAAGCCAACATTAACGTGAATAAAAAGAGGTATTGATAAAAAAAATCAGTTATGTCCAAGTTTGCTTATTCACTCGTTGTTCTTTAAAAATGTAACACTACTTTTCTTTAAACAAAGTCTATTCAGTCCTGATATTTTAATGATCTGCCCCTTCACCGTCGTCAAGAAAATTCCCGACGAAATTTATCGATTTCTACGATCTTTTAAAATGGTGGCCATGTACTAAACTTTGATCAAGAAAAGTGTACTTGGAGTGGTATTGTCGCAATATAGGGTAGTACGAATTTGTTTATAAATATATATGGCGTTCATTGTAACATCACAGCGCGTGACATTCAACCGAGATTGTACTCGATCTCACCGTTACGTTTATTTCGTCCAAAAATGTATTTTATAAAATTAATAGTGATGGTCGGCCCGGGGCCCCTTACCTACCCGTGCCCTGTGGATATATCTCCGGTTTAAAATTATTTCCCACCGTATCGGCCCTTCCTGTCTTTAGCAGCGACATCACTTCATATATAAGGTAATGTCGAAAATACCCTTAAAAACAAATTATGCAACAAATAATTCGATTACAGACAAACTAAATTCCTTTCTGTTCACATATTTCGCATAAATTAAGCTCAGTCAGTTTTGTTACATGCAATACTTAATGCGGCTTCACGGTTTAAACTTGACTGAAGTTCAAACCACAGGTGCTCGACGCGAGCTCGATGTTGAGAAGAAAGAAGAAAAAAAAAATAATAATATCAAGGAAAACAATCATACAGTTCGACAAAAATACGTTTGATTAATCCCATGATAAGTTTTGACATAGGAACTTGAATTGAATAATAGGTTTAAAGTGCTCCGTCCGTGAGGCTCTTAGCACTGTTTTATCCTTCATAAGAAGGTTATTTAATTATCCCGTGGGTGGGAATTGTGCCGCGCACCCACTGGGCGTTTATGTGAACAGAGTTCACTATTTAATTTGGCCGTCACATCTGGTCAACATTGTATTGACACGGTGTGATTGGAAGGCCATTTGGGTGGGTAGGAATAGAACCCACACACACCCACCCCTACAGTATTCTTTGTATGTGCCTACCTCTGCAAGAGCAAGAAAGCGAGAGAAAATTAGCTTTCTCATATCGCTTTGGGCTGCGTAATATGGTCGTGCGAGCACGAGAATTTACTGCAGCATGGAGCAAGGTGGTGAAGCGCCAAGCACGCTTTGTATGTCAAATTCAGTCCAGTTATACTAATGGACACCCTAACAACCAATAGTGTGTAAGCCACCTGTGCAATTTACCAAATATCTGAGTTATAAAAAATTATTAATTAAACATCCTATCCAAAATAGGGACTAGTACTAAAGCGTACATGCATAAGTCCCTATTGTATTTAACTAAAGTGTCTAAGCGACACATAAAAGTGTAGTCAATGGTAGGGGTATTTGGTTATAAATTTGTTGAGCAATGCCAAAAAATGTCATATTTGTCTTTTCAGGGCCAAAAAGTTAATCGAAGAGGGTTTCTCTCAGCCAAATGAGAACCCTATTAAAATGGCAATGAAAGTAGCCCGAAGGCTAATATTCCACCGGTTGGAAGGTGGCCCTCCTGTCTTCCATTTCGGCTAAGAATGCGGCTGTTCTTTCTTCCAAAAAGACTCGTCTAGGGAAGTAGAACCCATGCTTGGTGGCGATGTAAGCTGCCGCATCTTGTAGATGGTGGAGGGGTCTGTCTTCGAAGGCTTCATAGTAGTAGCTACCCAGGATGTTTAGTGCGTGATGCCATTGGCTGACCCTTGGTGGTGAGGTCTGTAACGATCTGAAGCCAATATAGGTGACAGCAGAAACGAAATTTGAAGCTTTTTTCTTGTTTGTCAGTAATGGCGTTAGTCCCAGGTCGCTGCATAGCTTGCTCATTAATTTTTCTTTGGTATCATCTGCCATTCGCACTGTTTTGACTGGTGACTCCCACTTGGCCTTCGGGGTGGTTTCTTCCAATTCTTTATCCAGGTTCAATGCCGGCCCTGGTGATGGAGTGGGGGGTGTCGATGTTCTTAACATCCCCTTTTTCCCCTTTCCCTTTCCTTTCTTTTTAGGGGGTGGTGGCGGTGGTTCCGGTGTTTCCGGTGCTGGTTCAGTAAAATCCACTGGTGACGTGGCCGCTTCCACTGTCTCGGCTGTTAAAATCCCCAGCATTTTTTGGGATAGCATTTCTATCCGGTTCTGAAGAGTCTTTATTGTAGCCTCAGGTACGGATGAGTCCTTTTCAGTCTCAGCTGGGGCTACCCCTTCTTGAACATTGGATGGGGGGGGGTGGGTGTGCCACGCATTGGTCGGTGTTCTATTTCCCGCCTTTGCTGCTGGCGCCCTCTATCTCTCCTGTACATCAGTGACCCCCTTAGGTCGTTATTTTCTTCTTTTTCCCATACAAGTAGAAGTGTTGTTCTTCTTCCTGCGGCACGAAGGCTCCAATTAGAGGCTTCCTTCAGCTCTAAGCCTAGTAAGGCATTTAGTGCTGGTCGGGGAATTACATCCACCGCTAGCGTGTTCAATGGTTGAAACATGTTTTCGAGTTGACCACTCTCTGCTCGTTCGCTGCTGACAGGAACCTCTCTATCATGCTATTTATATACGAGAGGGTCATATGTCAGAACGGGTAATGGGGATTATCTAAAGTATAGCATGATAGAGAGGGTCCTATGTCAGAACGGGTAATGGGGATAATCTAAAATATAGTATGATAGAGAGGGTCCTATGTCAGAACTGGTCATGTGGATAATCTAAAATATAGTAGTATATCCATCCACAACAACAATTTATTTTATTTATAAGGGATTTATCCTAAATAAGTTGTAAAACAAAAATAACAAAATTAATTATATTTTTAAAGGTATTAATATAGCAAAAGATACAGCTATTTTAGGAAAATATGATGCCCCATTTATTCAAGGCCGCTTAGCTCAGCTGGTTAAAGCGTCCTGCTAATAACTCCAATGTCGTGGGTTCAACCAACCCCCCCCCCTCGTGGCCATATTTTAACAAAAAAATTTTTAAATAAAATTATGTTAGTATAAATCATACAGAAAGCAATATCAGCAAAAAATGTGTGATACATTGTCTAAGGATACTTGTCTAAGCTAAAAGATTTTATTTCCAATATATCCTAGTAATATAATATTCCAACTGCCTTCCAATTTTAAATAAAATGTGTATTTCCATGTAAGATTGTACGTATGCATGAAAAGTGCATTTCTGAATTTTATCCTTTTGAAATATTAACTAATCTAGTTTTCAATGCAAATAACTCTTACAATATACATTTATCTGAGCTCGACATATTCATTTTTATCTTATTCAAAGTTTGGATAACATTCAATTTATTTTCGTTGCGGGTTATAGTTCGATGTATTTTTACTTCACGCCCAATATGCACTGTTAAAGTGAGTTTATTGTGGATTTACGTTTCTTAATCATTGTTGCATGTAACATCAAATCCAAAGTCCCCGAAATGACCATCACTGCATTCCCACATACTCACATTAGCCGGGCCTGAGACTCGAACCCACGCAGACAGAGGTGATCCGTAACGGTGAGTGTTTTATACCACTCGGTCACTCGGGGTCCCGCTACTAATTGTCTAACAACTGTTAATCATTAGAACTTGTTTGGGACGGATCAGAAATTGTGACAGAAGAAAGAAAAACTCGTGTAATGTCTGAAAAAAATATGCAAAGACATATAACATTAGCAGAGTAACCATCAGGACAATCTATCAGAAAGAATCCACTTTGAGGACCTAAAAGTGCAGCAAGGCAGTAAATCATGAAAAGGAATGCATAGACAGATATTTATCTTTTGTTCACGGGCCCCGGGTGGCCGAGTGGTCGCTCTCCGTTACGGATCACTGCCATCGCACCACTGTCTGTGTGAATTTGAGTCTAAGATTCGGCTAATGTAGTTATGTGAGAAAGCTTGCCAGTAGCTTATCGTGGGTCGGTGGTTCATTTTGGGGTTTTCCCGGGTTCTTCCTCCATCAATAATACTGGCCGCCATGTATCGCCTATCGTGTGTTGAAAAATGGCGTTAAACCCGACAACAACAAAAACAAAATCTTTTGTTCAATCAGAAATTTAATAGCTGATATTGGTGATTTTGTTTTGTAAAATTTGTATGAGCAGATGTTGGCATACATTTGATCTTGATGCGTGATCGCTTTGGTGTCATATAATTTGTAATAAATATATTTTATAAGAACACCGTAATTTTATTCTAGTTTTCCGTGAGCACAGATGTAACTTTATTATTGATTCTTTGATTTCTAATTCAGCATGTGGGGTTTTTACAAATTCATTTTGAAAAATATACTTGTGTCTAAATTATGCTCCTGCTGCGTCACTAATTTGACACCAAAGGTAACATAATAGTGTGCATCTACAGTCGAGTAATTAAATTGAAATTGATTCTTGTATTTTCATTTACATATGTCAATACTTCTCGGTACATAAATAATTAAACCTACCTGTGGATAGATTGAGTTCGAAAATACTACTCTGCAAATCATGAGGGCAAATTTTTGCATCGTCGTTTTTGCTGTCTGTATTACGAGGGCTTTTTGTTTTTGCTTCAACGGTCTGATAGAGGTGGAAACAACAGGCATGATGTGCGCATTTCGAACCATGTATATTATATTATCGAAGTTCTAATCTCTCTCTCTCTCTCTCTCTCTCTCTCTCTCTCTCTCTCTCTCTCTGCCAATTATCTTCTTGCTTCAAATTATTAGAACAACTTTAAATCTGACTTTCTGGAAAGGAAATAAATCTGAGCTGGGTAAACTCGAGTTCGGAAGTGCCACGAAAGTGGAGTAGATGTACGTAATTTATCATTCTTGCATTTTTATGTTGAGAATACAATTCCATAGTTGAAACAAAACTACCGTTAATATTCGTTTACTAACAGTCTAGTTCAAGCGTGTTAATGTCAATCTTGTGTTGTTATAATTGATATTCAAACAAAGCGTAAACTCTATGCATGAATGGAAACATTTTCTTTTGTGTAAGTTAAATCATAATTTTTGTTAAGCATATTGTACGGGCTGAAATACAAGATGAATCGGACTTTATGTTTGGTACTTTTTCTTCCGAAGAATAGTTTCATTTACACAAGTCTGCAGGTGTATTTATCAGCCTCTCCAGTATTATAGTGGAAATTGTTAGGTTGTATCAAAGCGTAGTTGAAATTGTTGGGTTGTATCAAAGCGTAGTGGAAATTGCTGAGTTGAAACAAATAATAGTGGAAAGTATTGGGTTGTATCAAAGCGAAGTATGCTAAATTTAAACAACCATCACACGTGTATTTTAAATTGTTAAGAACAGAAAGCACCTAAAGGTATCGGCAGATGCACAACAAACCAAAAGAGCAACTGAAATGACTATCAGACGTATAAGACATGTATTTTAAATTGGCAAGAACAGAAAGTACCTGAAAGTTTATTGCCGTAATAACACACCCAACCCCGTGCAAAAATTGATTATGGTTTTTGTAATTCACATTCATTAAAATCGGTAAAAACGGAAAGCACATGAAAGTTAAAGAAATCAGGAAAATAACTGAACGTAAAAATAATATAGAAATGTTATGAGAGATAGAATATGGAATTGTAGTGGCATGCAGCACAAAAAAGGAATAGACGATATAATGAAACACCAAAAGGTATTGGTAATGGTTTAAGACAAAATATATTGTTAATCGGATGAGACACAAAAATGTATTGTCAATGGTATGAGACACACAAATGTATTGGTAATGGTATGAGACACAAAACAGTATTAGGAATGGTATGAGAGAAAATGGTATTGGCAATGGAATGAGACACAAAAAGTATTGTTAATAGAATGAGACACAAAAAAGTATTGGTATTAGAATGAGACACAAAAACGGATATTAGCAATTCTTTGTAATACACAAATGTACTAGTAATGGAACGCGTCACATAGTGTATCCAGAATTCTACAATCGACATGGCCTTTTTGTCATGTAACTGCAGGAAAACTTCTGAGAAGAACACAAACCCCTCTATCTGATATTTATAGACCTCACCAAGGCGTTCGATCTGATCAGCAGACACAGACTTTTCACAATCGTGGCCTATAATGGATGACATCCAAAGGTACTAAGCATGATCCAGTTCTTCCACGATGACATGAAAGGCACATTGCAGTACGATGGCTCAACGTCCGACAACTTCAACATCCACAGAGTAGTGAATCAGGTTGCGTCCCAGCCCCCACACTCTTCGGCATCTTCTTCGTTGTCCTGCTCAAGCATGCCTTTGCGACGTCCACTTAAAGGATCTACCTGCACACATGATCAGAGACAAGCTGTTCAACCTGGCACGACTAAACGCTATGAGCAAAGTGCGTAAAGTGACCACCAGGGACATGCTCTTCGCGGTTGATGATGCCCTAGCCACTCACACAGAAGCTGAGTGCTGCACCTGATGTACCGCTTTGCTGAAGCATGCGGTGAGTTTGGGCTGACCACAAGATTAAAGAAAACAAACCGTTTGACGCGGATTCCTAAACACCATCATCGACAACTACGAACTTGAGGTAGTCAGTTAGCTCACGTACCTCGGCTCTAGCATCACCAACAACCTATCGCTCGATGCTGAACTCAACAAGCAGATTGGAAAGGCATCAACAGCTCTCTCCAGGTTGTTGCAGAGAGTGTGAAACAACAGCATGCTGACTCTAAACACTAAGATCTTCGTGTACCGTGCCTGTGCGTTAATCACTCTCCTGTATGCCAGTGAAATCTGGACTATGTACGTTACGCCTCACAAGAGAAATAACAGCTCCTTTGACATGCGATGTCTCCGACGCATACTCGGGATCACTTGGAGGGATCGAGGGACAATAAACGAGTTGCTTGAACGTGCCAAGATTCTCATCATAGTCATGGTCCTCCGTCAAAGTCGCATCAGATGGTTGGGCCATGTACGTGGGATGGATGACAGACGGATAACCAAACCTTCTTTATTCGGAACATGCATCTGACAAAAAAGGTCGATCGGACGGTCACATGTCCGCTTCAAGGCTGTCTGCAAGCGCGACATGAAAGCCCTTGACATCGATGTCAACACCTGGGAAGATCTTTCTCTAGACAGGCCCCGCTGCTGACACGCTGTACTCACTGGTTTGAAAGCCGGCGAGGACAAGCTACGCTTGCTAGATGATTAAAGGCGTTCTTGGAGGAAGAAGTATCAGCTCCAACACATACAAGACTCAACTTTCAAGTACAGCAAGGACTACCACTCCCGTATTGGGCTACATACCTACTACAGACGCTGCACAATCCCCAACCGGGACATCTCTCATGGGAGCAGTTTCGTCGTCACTTGAGACTAACGGATGTCAACAATGGTACGCGTCACAATCCGAAAGATATTTTGTTAATCGCTCTCCAATCTTTGCCTGTGAAAATCAAGACCATATTAAACAGTTCTATTTATTATCTATCACGTGAGATACGTTTTCAAAGTGTACACAGATAAAATGGTCGTAAGGTATTGACCTCTGTCGAGCCCGTGTACTGTTTAATTATGATTGCGTGTCTGATGTAGCACAACAAGCCATGGAACGATGTTTATTAATTTTGATTTGTTCACAAATTAACTATCAGAAAATATAAAGTATCTTTTCTATCACAAACATTTTCAGTTTCCGGGCAAATCAGGGAGTACTGCGAGTATGAAGGCATAAAGATGATGAAAGGGGCGAAATTTGACACTCTTGACTGTCTCAGATGTGCATGCAGCAATAGTGGACTTCAATGCTGCGGGTAAGTTAATTACAGACTATTCTTGGAAAAGAAAATGACCATGAAATTAATTATCCGTACCTACGTTATTCCAAATTCCACGCCGATGAGGAAATAATTCGTATATGTATGCATCAAACATGTCAACTTGAACAGGTGCTCAAATTGAATGCAAGATCAATGGCCACCGAACACATCTCGATGAACTGTTTTCAAACGTTAAATAAAAGGAAAACTTTCGACGAAGCACCATATAACATGCATATTCATTTGTTTCCAATACGTATCTAATGATTTGTTTCTTTTGAACATTAGAAATATTTAGCTTCCCAAAGTTGTATTGAGTTTGAATTCAGAACAGAGATGTGTATAGTGAGCGGGGCAGGAAACTGGTAGCAGAGGCATGGCTAGAAGTGTTTGGAACCGGGAAAAGTATTCATTTTTACGCCCCCCTCTGAAACTCATTTTTTTCATCAATAAAATCACCATCATCCCATTTCAATGCCCATTTTGGCGCCCCCACTAGTCTGGCGTCCGGGGACCACCCCCCCCCCCTCCTCCTCCCAGCTACGCCTCTAATTGGTAGCATGACGACTACTCCATTTCTTGTATGGTATTAAAGAGACAGCATACTGTTTTGAAACTGCAGTGTCATTGACAAAAATACTAGCATAAAAGTAATTACTACACAAATGCATCCAATTATTGTAATTACAACGAAAATAATCAATATATTTTTACGATTTTTTCTGTAGATGTGCAGACTAGAAATAAAATACTTGTATAAAGTAAATGCATCACAAAAGTGTCTAAACAGAACAAATGCAGATTAAATCTTATCTCTTGACTTATGAATTCGATCAAATATATATATATATATATATATATATATATATATATATATATATATATATATATATATATATATATATATATATATATATATATATATATATATATCTGGGTGTGCATCACCCTAGTTGGGAAAGTTTATTATCATTACATTTAAAATTTTCACATATTTCATGCAAATGCCACTATATTTTTAAGTTATGCAAACTGATATTTGTATCTGTTCATTTAAGTCGGTCGATATTTTAATGGTGCATTTCCGATAGTGTTGTCCACCTATAATGACAGTCTTGGAGTTTTAGACGCATTTATTTCGTAATGAGGAGTGATTGAGATCGCTGGTTTTAAAATAGAAGCAATTTTTATTATTTTGCTACGAAACTTCGCAAATTTCCATTTCAGTATTGGATACAAGGCTGGAGTTATTGATCCTCCTCCCGGATGTGATATCATCCATGATGGTTGCAAACCGCTGTTAGTCATGGCTACAGATCATACCAAACGCTGTGGAACCGGAAAACCAGTATTGAGAAGCCCGTAGTAAAGATACATGAACAACCCAGTTTGTAAGGAATATATTTAACGTAGGTGATAATTAAAATCAAGGAAGAGGCTGTTAGCCTTTCCACGACTGTGTGACGAAGATGTGCCATTCATCTATATCGTCAGTCGTAAAAATTGTATTACGTGTCTTCTTTGCAAGATTTCACGGTCACTGTTATCGCAAGTAAATCATCTATTAAATGGCATTATTAACGAACCAGGAGATATTTGGTCTTTTATACAGGTGATGAACCAATTAGTTATCTTACACACACACACACACACACACACACACACAGAGGGAGGGAGGAAGGGATCATATTGCAAGTTGTAGTAACTGAGCTCGCTGCATTTTAATCGGATACGATGTTTTATCAAATAGCGTGCGTCGCGTGAAGAATGAGCAGATGTTATTCACAAATTTAATTTTATTCATGATGTCTACATGCATTACAAACAAAACTGGTCACATGATGTAAAGGGCGTTTGACCAGACTGGTTAATCATGTCACATGACACTATCTATAGGGGTTTCACCAGAGGGCGTATCGGTGCAGCTCACTTCCGGATAGTTAAATAAGTAAGGATGGCAGATGTAAATAAAGAAAAAGTGATAGTGGAGGATATAAACACATATATTTTCAAAAGGCTGAAAAGATTTCTTAAGGAAGACAGAATGTGTCAATTGATTATCCTTTTTCAGCAGCTAGTCCAGATTCTCTGGTTCATTTTGAACATTGTAAAGAAACGAGTTGCATTGTTGAAGTGAAATGCCCATTCAAATACAGGCATTAGACACCCCTTAAAGCAGCACAGAAATGATTTCTGCTATGGTGTTAAAAATGGCAAGATTAAACTAAACTTCAATCACACTTACTATCACCAGCTACAAGGGCAATTAGCCTTGACTAATCGTAAGTAGAGTGACTTTGTTGTATGGACCCCCAAAGGAACACATATGGAGAAGATTCGGTTTGATAAGAAACTCTGCGAGGAGAGAATGTTGCCCAAATTGAAAACCTTTTACATGACAATCAAAGATTCGGTTTGATAAGAAACTCTGGGAGGAGATAATGTTGCCCAAATTGAAGACCTTTTACATGACAATCAAAGATTCGGTTTGATAACAAACTCTGGGAGGAGAGAATGTTGCCCAAGTTGAAGACCTTTTACATGACAATCAAAGATTCGGTTTGATAAGAAACTCTGGGAGGAGAGAATGTTGCCCAAATTGAAGACCTTTTACATGACAATCAAAGATTCGGTTTGATAAGAAACTCTGGGAGGAGAGAATGTTGCCCAAATTGAAGACCTCTTACATGACAATCAAAGATTTGGTTTGATAAGAAACTCTGGGAGGAGAGAATGTTGCCCAAATTGAAGACCTTTTACATGACAATCAAAGATTCGGTTTGATAAGAAACTCTGGGAGGAGAGAATGTTGCCCAAATTGAAGACCTCTTACATGACAATCAAAGATTCGGTTTGATAACAAACTCTGGGAGGAGAGAATGTTGCCCAAATTGAAGACCTTTTACATGACAATCAAAGATTCGGTTTGATAAGAAACTCTGGGAGGAGAGAATGTTGCCCAAATTGAAGACCTTTTACATGACAATCAAAGATTCGGTTTGATAAGAAACTCTGGGAGGAGAGAATGTTGCCCAAATTGAAGACCTCTTACATGACAATCAAAGATTTGGTTTGATAAGAAACTCTGGGAGGAGAGAATGTTGCCCAAATTGAAGACCTCTTACATGACAATCAAAGATTCGGTTTGATAAGAAACTCTGGGAGGAGAGAATGTTGCCCAAATTGAAGACCTCTTACATGACAATCAAAGATTTGGTTTGATAAGAAACTCTGGGAGGAGAGAATGTTGCCCAAATTGAAGACCTTTTACATGACAATCAAAGATTCGGTTTGATAACAAACTCTGGGAGGAGAGAATGTTGCCCAAGTTGAAGACCTCTTACATGACAATCAAAGATTTGGTTTGATAAGAAACTCTGGGAGGAGAGAATGTTGCCCAAATTAAAGACCTTTTACATGACAATCAAAGATTCGGTTTGATAAGAAACTCTGGGAGGAGAGAATGTTGCCCAAGTTGAAGACCTCTTACATGACAATCAAAGATTCGGTTTGATAAGAAACTCTGGGAGGAGAGAATGTTGCCCAAATTGAAGACCTTTTACATGACAATCAAAGATTCGGTTTGATAACAAACTCTGGGAGGAGAGAATGTTGCCCAAATTGAAGACCTTTTACATGACAATCAAAGATTCGGTTTGATAAGAAACTCTGGGAGGAGAGAATGTTGCCCAAATTGAAGACCTCTTACATGACAATCAAAGATTCGGTTTGATAACAAACTCTGGGAGGAGAGAATGTTGCCCAAATTGAAGACCTTTTACATGACAATCAAAGATTCGGTTTGATAACAAACTCTGGGAGGAGAGAATGTTGCCCAAATTGAAGACCTTTTACATGACAATCAAAGATTCGGTTTGATAAGAAACTCTGGGAGGAGAGAATGTTGCCCAAATTGAAGACCTTTTACATGACAATCAAAGATTCGGTTTGATAAGAAACTCTGGGAGGAGAGAATGTTGCCCAAGTTGAAGACCTCTTACATGACAATCAAAGATTCGGTTTGATAAGAAACTCTGGGAGGAGAGAATGTTGCCCAAATTGAAGACCTTTTACATGACAATCAAAGATTCGGTTTGATAAGAAACTCTGGGAGGAGAGAATGTTGCCCAAATTGAAGACCTTTTACATGACAATCAAAGATTCGGTTTGATAAGAAACTCTGGGAGGAGAGAATGTTGCCCAAATTGAAGACCTCTTACATGACAATCAAAGATTCGGTTTGATAAGAAACTCTGGGAGGAAAGAATGTTGCCCAAATTGAAGACCTTTTACATGACAATCAAAGATTCGGTTGGATAAGAAACTCTGGGAGGAGAGAATGTTGCCCAAATTGAAGACCTTTTACATGACAATCAAAGATTCGGTTTGATAAGAAACTCTGGGAGGAGAGAATGTTGCCCAAATTGAAGACCTTTTACATGACAATCAAAGATTCGGTTTGATAAGAAACTCTGGGAGGAGGAGAGAATGTAGCCCAAATTGAAGACCTTTTACATGACAATCAAAGATTTGGTTTGATAAGAAACTCTGGGAGGAGAGAATGTTGCCCAAATTGAAGACCTTTTACATGACAATCAAAGATTCGGTTTGATAAGAAACTCTGGGAGGAGAGAATGTTGCCCAAATTGAAGACCTCTTACATGACAATCAAAGATTTGGGTTGATAAGAAACTCTGGGAGGAGAGAATGTTGCCCAAATTGAAGACCTTTTACATGACAATCAAAGATTCGGTTTGATAACAAATTCTGGGAGGAGAGAATGTTGCCCAAGTTGAAGACCTCTTACATGACAATCAAAGATTTGGTTTGATAAGAAACTCTGGGAGGAGATAATGTTGCCCAAATTAAAGACCTTTTACATGACAATCAAAGATTCGGTTTGATAAGAAACTCTGGGAGGAGAGAATGTTGCCCAAGTTGAAGACCTCTTACATGACAATCAAAGATTCGGTTTGATAAGAAACTCTGGGAGGAGAGAATGTTGCCCAAATTGAAGACCTTTTACATGACAATCAAAGATTCGGTTTGATAAGAAACTCTGGGAGGAGAGAATGTTGCCCAAATTGAAGACCTTTTACATGACAATCAAAGATTCGGTTTGATAAGAAACTCTGGGAGGAGAGAATGTTGCCCAAATTGAAGACCTCTTACATGACAATCAAAGATTTGGTTTGATAACAAACTCTGGGAGGAGAGAATGTTGCCCATATTGAAGACCTTTTACATGACAATCAAAGATTCGGTTTGATAACAAACTCTGGGAGGAGAGAATGTTGCCCAAATTGAAGACCTTTTACATGACAATCAAAGATTCGGTTTGATAACAAACTCTGGGAGGAGAGAATGTTGCCCAAATTGAAGACCTTTTACATGACAATCAAAGATTCGGTTTGATAAGAAACTCTGGGAGGAGAGAATGTTGCCCAAGTTGAAGACCTCTTACATGACAATCAAAGATTTGGTTTGATAAGAAACTCTGGGAGGAGAGAATGTTGCCCAAATTGAAGACCTTTTACATGACAATCAAAGATTCGATTTGATAACAAACTCTGGGAGGAGAGAATGTTGCCCAAGTTGAAGACCTCTTACATGACAATCAAAGATTTGGTTTGATAAGAAACTCTGGGAGGAGAGAATGTTGCCCAAATTAAAGACCTTTTACATGACAATCAAAGATTCGGTTTGATAACAAACTCTGGGAGGAGAGAATGTTGCCCAAGTTGAAGACCTCTTACATGACAATCAAAGATTCGGTTTGATAAGAAACTCTGGGAGGAGAGAATGTTGCCCAAATTGAAGACCTTTTACATGACAATCAAAGATTCGGTTTGATAACAAACTCTGGGAGGAGAGAATGTTGCCCAAATTGAAGACCTTTTACATGACAATCAAAGATTCGGTTTGATAAGAAACTCTGGGAGGAGAGAATGTTGCCCAAATTGAAGACCTTTTACATGACAATCAAAGATTCGGTTTGATAAGAAACTCTGGGAGGAGAGAATGTTGCCCAAATTGAAGACCTCTTACATGACAATCAAAGATTTGGTTTGATAAGAAACTCTGGGAGGAGAGAATGTTGCCCAAATTGAAGACCTTTTACATGACAATCAAAGATTCGGTTTGATAAGAAACTCTGGGAGGAGAGAATGTTGCCCAAATTGAAGACCTCTTACATGACAATCAAAGATTCGGTTTGATAACAAACTCTGGGAGGAGAGAATGTTGCCCAAATTGAAGACCTTTTACATGACAATCAAAGATTCGGTTTGATAAGAAACTCTGGGAGGAGAGAATGTTGCCCAAATTGAAGACCTTTTACATGACAATCAAAGATTCGGTTTGATAAGAAACTCTGGGAGGAGAGAATGTTGCCCAAATTGAAGACCTCTTACATGACAATCAAAGATTTGGTTTGATAACAAACTCTGGGAGGAGAGAATGTTGCCCAAATTGAAGACCTCTTACATGACAATCAAGGATTCGGTTTGATAAGAAACTCTGGGAGGAGAGAATGTTGCCCAAATTGAAGACCTCTTACATGACAATCAAAGATTTGGTTTGATAAGAAACTCTGGGAGGAGAGAATGTTGCCCAAATTGAAGACCTTTTACATGACAATCAAAGATTCGGTTTGATAAGAAACTCTGGGAGGAGAGAATGTTGCCCAAGTTGAAGACCTCTTACATGACAATCAAAGATTTGGTTTGATAAGAAACTCTGGGAGGAGAGAATGTTGCCCAAATTAAAGACCTTTTACATGACAATCAAAGATTCGGTTTGATAAGAAACTCTGGGAGGAGAGAATGTTGCCCAAGTTGAAGACCTCTTACATGACAATCAAAGATTCGGTTTGATAAGAAACTCTGGGAGGAGAGAATGTTGCCCAAATTGAAGACCTTTTACATGACAATCAAAGATTCGGTTTGATAACAAACTCTGGGAGGAGAGAATGTTGCCCAAATTGAAGACCTTTTACATGACAATCAAAGATTCGGTTTGATAAGAAACTCTGGGAGGAGAGAATGTTGCCCAAATTGAAGACCTCTTACATGACAATCAAAGATTCGGTTTGATAAGAAACTCTGGGAGGAGAGAATGTTGCCCAAATTGAAGACCTTTTACATGACAATCAAAGATTCGGTTTGATAAGAAACTCTGGGAGGAGAGAATGTTGCCCAAATTGAAGACCTTTTACATGACAATCAAAGATTCGGTTTGATAAGAAACTCTGGGAGGAGAGAATGTTGCCCAAATTGAAGACCTTTTACATGACAATCAAAGATTCGGTTTGATAAGAAACTCTGGGAGGAGAGAATGTTGCCCAAGTTGAAGACCTCTTACATGACAATCAAAGATTCGGTTTGATAAGAAACTCTGGGAGGAGAGAATGTTGCCCAAATTGAAGACCTTTTACATGACAATCAAAGATTCGGTTTGATAAGAAACTCTGGGAGGAGAGAATGTTGCCCAAATTGAAGACCTTTTACATGACAATCAAAGATTCGGTTTGATAAGAAACTCTGGGAGGAGAGAATGTTGCCCAAATTGAAGACCTCTTACATGACAATCAAAGATTCGGTTTGATAAGAAACTCTGGGAGGAGAGAATGTTGCCCAAATTGAAGACCTTTTACATGACAATCAAAGATTCGGTTTGATAAGAAACTCTGGGAGGAGAGAATGTTGCCCAAATTGAAGACCTTTTACATGACAATCAAAGATTCGGTTTGATAAGAAACTCTGGGAGGAGAGAATGTTGCCCAAATTGAAGACCTTTTACATGACAATCAAAGATTCGGTTTGATAAGAAACTCTGGGAGGAGAGAATGTTGCCCAAGTTGAAGACCTCTTACATGACAATCAAAGATTCGGTTTGATAAGAAACTCTGGGAGGAGAGAATGTTGCCCAAATTGAAGACCTTTTACATGACAATCAAAGATTCGGTTTGATAAGAAACTCTGGGAGGAGAGAATGTTGCCCAAATTGAAGACCTTTTACATGACAATCAAAGATTCGGTTTGATAAGAAACTCTGGGAGGAGAGAATGTTGCCCAAATTGAAGACCTCTTACATGACAATCAAAGATTCGGTTTGATAAGAAACTCTGGGAGGAAAGAATGTTGCCCAAATTGAAGACCTTTTACATGACAATCAAAGATTCGGTTGGATAAGAAACTCTGGGAGGAGAGAATGTTGCCCAAATTGAAGACCTTTTACATGACAATCAAAGATTCGGTTTGATAAGAAACTCTTGGAGGAGAGAATGTTGCCCAAATTGAAGACCTTTTACATGACAATCAAAGATTCGGTTTGATAAGAAACTCTGGGAGGAGGAGAGAATGTAGCCCAAATTGAAGACCTTTTACATGACAATCAAAGATTCGGTTTGATAAGAAACTCTGGGAGGAGAGAATGTTGCCCAAATTGAAGACCTCTTACATGACAATAAAAGATTTGGTTTGATAAGAAACTCTGGGAGGAGAGAATGTTGCCCAAATTGAAGACCTTTTACATGACAATCAAAGATTCGGTTTGATAAGAAACTCTGGGAGGAGAGAATGTTGCCCAAATTGAAGACCTCTTACATGACAATCAAAGATTTGGGTTGATAACAAACTCTGGGAGGAGAGAATGTTGCCCAAATTGAAGACCTTTTACATGACAATCAAAGATTCGGTTTGATAACAAACTCTGGGAGGAGAGAATGTTGCCCAAGTTGAAGACCTCTTACATGACAATCAAAGATTTGGCTTGATAAGAAACTCTGGGAGGAGATAATGTTGCCCAAATTAAAGACCTTTTACATGACAATCAAAGATTCGGTTTGATAAGAAACTCTGGGAGGAGAGAATGTTGCCCAAGTTGAAGACCTCTTACATGACAATCAAAGATTCGGTTTGATAAGAAACTCTGGGAGGAGAGAATGTTGCCCAAATTGAAGACCTTTTACATGACAATCAAAGATTCGGTTTGATAAGAAACTCTGGGAGGAGAGAATGTTGCCCAAATTGAAGACCTTTTACATGACAATCAAAGATTCGGTTTGATAAGAAACTCTGGGAGGAGAGAATGTTGCCCAAATTGAAGACCTCTTACATGACAATCAAAGATTTGGTTTGATAACAAACTCTGGGAGGAGAGAATGTTGCCCATATTGAAGACCTTTTACATGACAATCAAAGATTCGGTTTGATAACAAACTCTGGGAGGAGAGAATGTTGCCCAAATTGAAGACCTTTTACATGACAATCAAAGATTCGGTTTGATAACAAACTCTGGGAGGAGAGAATGTTGCCCAAATTGAAGACCTTTTACATGACAATCAAAGATTCGATTTGATAACAAACTCTGGGAGGAGAGAATGTTGCCCAAGTTGAAGACCTCTTACATGACAATCAAAGATTTGGTTTGATAAGAAACTCTGGGAGGAGAGAATGTTGCCCAAATTAAAGACCTTTTACATGACAATCAAAGATTCGGTTTGATAACAAACTCTGGGAGGAGAGAATGTTGCCCAAGTTGAAGACCTCTTACATGACAATCAAAGATTCGGTTTGATAAGAAACTCTGGGAGGAGAGAATGTTGCCCAAATTGAAGACCTTTTACATGACAATCAAAGATTCGGTTTGATAACAAACTCTGGGAGGAGAGAATGTTGCCCAAATTGAAGACCTTTTACATGACAATCAAAGATTCGGTTTGATAAGAAACTCTGGGAGGAGAGAATGTTGCCCAAATTGAAGACCTTTTACATGACAATCAAAGATTCGGTTTGATAAGAAACTCTGGGAGGAGAGAATGTTGCCCAAGTTGAAGACCTCTTACATGACAATCAAAGATTCGGTTTGATAAGAAACTCTGGGAGGAGAGAATGTTGCCCAAATTGAAGACCTTTTACATGACAATCAAAGATTCGGTTTGATAACAAACTCTGGGAGGAGAGAATGTTGCCCAAATTGAAGACCTTTTACATGACAATCAAAGATTCGGTTTGATAAGAAACTCTGGGAGGAGAGAATGTTGCCCAAATTGAAGACCTCTTACATGACAATCAAAGATTCGGTTTGATAACAAACTCTGGGAGGAGAGAATGTTGCCCAAATTGAAGACCTTTTACATGACAATCAAAGATTCGGTTTGATAAGAAACTCTGGGAGGAGAGAATGTTGCCCAAATTGAAGACCTTTTACATGACAATCAAAGATTCGGTTTGATAAGAAACTCTGGGAGGAGGAGAGAATGTTGCCTAAATTGAAGACCTTTTACATGACAATCAAAGATTCGGTTTGATAAGAAACTCTGGGAGGAGAGAATGTTGCCCAAATTGAAGACCTCTTACATGACAATCAAAGATTTGGTTTGATAAGAAACTCTGGGAGGAGAGAATGTTGCCCAAGTTGAAGACCTCTTACATGACAATCAAAGATTTGGTTTGATAACAAACTCTGGGAGGAGAGAATGTTGCCCAAATTAAAGACCTTTTACATGACAATCAAAGATTCGGTTTGATAAGAAACTCTGGGAGGAGAGAATGTTGCCCAAGTTGAAGACCTCTTACATGACAATCAAAGATTCGGTTTGATAAGAAACTCTGGGAGGAGAGAATGTTGCCCAAATTGAAGACCTTTTACATGACAATCAAAGATTCGGTTTGATAACAAACTCTGGGAGGAGAGAATGTTGCCCAAATTGAAGACCTTTTACATGACAATCAAAGATTCGGTTTGATAAGAAACTCTGGGAGGAGAGAATGTTGCCCAAATTGAAGACCTTTTACATGACAATCAAAGATTCGGTTTGATAAGAAACTCTGGGAGGAGAGAATGTTGCCCAAGTTGAAGACCTCTTACATGACAATCAAAGATTCGGTTTGATAAGAAACTCTGGGAGGAGAGAATGTTGCCCAAATTGAAGACCTCTTACATGACAATCACAGATTCGGTTTGATAACAAACTCTGGGAGGAGAGAATGTTGCCCAAATTGAAGACCTTTTACATGACAATCAAAGATTCGGTTTGATAAGAAACTCTGGGAGGAGAGAATGTTGCCCAAATTGAAGACCTCTTACATGACAATCACAGATTCGGTTTGATAAGAAACTCTGGGAGGAGAGAATGTTGCCCAAATTGAAGACCTTTTACATGACAATCAAAGATTCGGTTTGATAAGAAACTCTGGGAGGAGAGAATGTTGCCCAAATTGAAGACCTTTTACATGACAATCAAAGATTCGGTTTGATAAGAAACTCTGGGAGGAGGAGAGAATGTTGCCCAAATTGAAGACCTTTTACATGACAATCAAAGATTCGGTTTGATAAGAAACTCTGGGAGGAGAGAATGTTGCCCAAATTAAAGACCTCTTACATGACAATCAAAGATTAGGTTTGATAAGAAACTCTGGGAGGAGAGAATGTTGCCCAAATTGAAGACCTCTTACATGACAATAAAAGATTTGGTTTGATAAGAAACTCTGGGAGGAGAGAATGTTGCCCAAATTGAAGACCTTTTACATGACAATCAAAGATTCGGTTTGATAAGAAACTCTGGGAGGAGAGAATGTTGCCCAAATTGAAGACCTCTTACATGACAATCAAAGATTTGGTTTGATAACAAACTCTGGGAGGAGAGAATGTTGCCCATATTGAAGACCTTTTACATGACAATCAAAGATTCGGTTTGATAACAAACTCTGGGAGGAGAGAATGTTGCCCAAATTGAAGACCTTTTACATGACAATCAAAGATTCGGTTTGATAACAAACTCTGGGAGGAGAGAATGTTGCCCAAATTGAAGACCTTTTACATGACAATCAAAGATTCGGTTTGATAACAAACTCTGGGAGGAGAGAATGTTGCCCAAATTGAAGACCTTTTACATGACAATCAAAGATTCGGTTTGATAAGAAACTCTGGGAGGAGAGAATGTTGCCCAAATTGAAGACCTCTTACATGACAATCAAAGATTCGGTTTGATAAGAAACTCTGGGGGGAGAGAATGTTGCCCAAATTGAAGACCTTTTACATGACAATCAAAGATTCGGTTTGATAAGAAACTCTGGGAGGAGAGAATGTTGCCCAAATTGAAGACCTTTTACATGACAATCAAAGATTCGGTTTGATAAGAAACTCTGGGAGGAGAGAATGTTGCCCAAATTGAAGACCTCTTACATGACAATCAAAGATTCGGTTTGATAAGAAACTCTGGGAGGAGAGAATGTTGCCCAAGTTGAAGACCTCTTACATGACAATCAAAGATTCGGTTTGATAAGAAACTCTGGGAGGAGAGAATGTTGCCCAAATTGAAGACCTTTTACATGACAATCAAAGATTCGGTTTGATAACAAACTCTGGGAGGAGAGAATGCTGCCCAAATTGAAGACCTTTTACATGACAATCTAAGATTCGGTTTGATAAGAAACTCTGGGAGGAGAGAATGTTGCCCAAATTGAAGACCTCTTACATGACAATCAAAGATTCGGTTTGATAACAAACTCTGGGAGGAGAGAATGTTGCCCAAATTGAAGACCATTTACATGACAATCAAAGATTCGGTTTGATAACAAACTCTGGGAGGAGAGAATGTTGCCCAAATTGAAGACCTTTTACATGACAATCAAAGATTTGGTTTGATAAGAAACTCTGGGAGGAGACAATGTTGCCCAAATTGAAGACCTTTTACATGACAATCAAAGATTCGGTTTGATAAGAAACTCTGGGAGGAGAGAATGTTGCCCAAATTGAAGACCTCTTACATGACAATCAAAGATTCGGTTTGATAAGAAACTCTGGGAGGAGAGAATGTTGCCCAAATTGAAGACCTCTTACATGACAAGCATTCTGCAAGAAATGTTCTAAAGTAAAATTAAAATAAGCCTTCCTCTTTACCTAAAAAGATGAATTAAATTCAGGACTGTGACTCGATTCAAATTAAAATAAGCCTTCCTCTTTACCTAAAAAGATGAATTAAATTCAGGACTGTGACTCGATTCAAATTAAAATAAGCCTTCCTCTTTGCCTAAAAAGATGAATTAAATTCAGGACTGTGACTCGATTCATTATTGGGACAATTTTAAATTAATCGATTCACTTAGTTTGATATCAACCTCTGTACATATATACTTTATATTGTTTCTGGGCAAGATAAAATTATTGTAAACCTGCACAGAAATTTACATATAAAGACGAAATATTGATCACCACATGTGCATTACAGTAGGTTGAATGTTGAGAGAGAGAGAGAGAGAGAGAGAGAGAGAGAGAGAGAGAGAGAGAGAGAGAGATGACCATCAATACATATGACAAACTTTAAAAATAAAAGAAGGAAAGGGGGTGAGGGGTAAATCCATTGTTAATATTTATGTCCAAAATAATTGTTACTTTAATTTAAATAAAATTTACTCATAGCAGGGTCCAACAAATCATGTTTGTTGGGTTTGGGATACCTTATGTTGATTTCAAGTAAAATAGCGAGTTAGTCCTGTAGAAGTGATGGCTGGAGTGTTGTTAGTGCAGCACACATTTTGAAGAAACAAAATCTGATGCTGTTAAATGGCAACAAATTGGCATCACCCCATTAAGGATTTAAAAAACTTAAAAAAATCTAACACTACTTTTCTTTAACAAAAGTATATTCTGTCCTGATATTTTAATGATCTGCCCCTTCACCGTCATCAAGAAACTTCCCGACAAAAAATGGTGGCCATGTACTAAACTTTGATCAAGAAAAGTGTACTTGGAGTGGTATCGTCGCAATATAGGGTAGTACGAATTTGTTTATCAATATATGTGGCGTTCTTTGTGACATCACAGCGCGTGACATTCAACCGAGATTGTACTCGATCTCACCGTTACGTTTATTTCGTCCAAAAATGTATTTTACAAGAATTAATAGTGATGTTCGGCCCGGGGCAACTTACCTACACGTGCCATGTGGATATATCTCCGGTAAATCGGGAGTTTCTCTTAAAAATCGGGGAATCGGGAGATAGGATTCTTCCGATTTTTTCAGTAGGGTTGGCAGGTCTGTAATAATTTATAAGGGATTTATCCTAAATAAGTTATATAACAAAAATAACAAAATTAATTATATTTTTAAAGGTATTAATATAGCAACAGATACAGTTATTTTAGGAAAATATGATGCCCCATTTATTCAAGGCCGCTTAGCTCAGCTGGTTAAAGCGTCCTGCTAATAACTCCAATATCGTGGGTTCACACCACCCCACCCCACCCGTGGCCATATTTTAATTTAAAAAAAATTTAAATAAAATTATGTTAGTATAAATCATACAGAAAGCAATATCAGCAAAAATGTGTGATACATTGTCGAATTATACTTATCTAAGCTAAAACATTTTATTTCCAATATATCCTAGTAATATAATATTCCAACTGCCTTCCAATTTTAAATAAAATGTATTTCCATTCAATTATCATGAGTCTAGAAAGGAATGAAAAAAGGCAAACCACAAAGAACAACATGTAGACATTCTATTATTATTATTATTATTATTATTATTATTATTATTATTATTATTATTTCCTCCAGTTTTATAATTTCGTGTTAAGCCGTCTGAAAACGATTTAAAGTTATTTGTGATAGTTAAGTTCCTAGGTATTCAAAGTCTACTAATGTTGGCAAATTCTTGGTCCATTCTGTTTTCTGTACTCTCTTCTATTTCTTCTCCGACTTCATAACGAAACTAATCCCGCCGGTACAGGCCGATTTTTCGCTAAACACATTTCTTTTTTTGAGATGCACGTCTTCGCTGATGTTCGTATTTAAATGCAATCATAAATTTCTACGGAAATATTACAGTTGCTAGATTCTGTATATCTTTTTTCTCCTTATTTCAAATATAGAGGATTCACTTCGATAAGCTAAGTCTAAAATGATTGACCTGTGTTTTATGTAGCAAAAAGTTGTGTTTTTACAAGGTCAATACTCCTTTTGAGTTTCCTGATTTTTTTTCTTTCTTCTTCTTTATATTATGCAGTGATGCTCATTCAGGGGACATTGGATCTGATGTTACATGCAACAATGATTAAGGAACTTAAATCCACAATAAACTCACTTTAACAGTGCACTTTTCATGCACACACACACACACACGCACACACACACACACACACACACACACATACATACATACATACATACATACATACATACATACATACCAATGAGCGTGGAGAGGTCCTAACGTGTCACTTACGTTAATGTTATAGCCCTGAGTGAACGATAGCCAATGTTTATTCTCTCATTAATAAAGTAATTATCATTAATCTTGGGAAACAATAAGAAATGCATATACATGTAGGCCATTACCACTGGTAGAGGGAGAGCCCAGGAAATTCAGAGTAAGAACTGTCGATCCACGAGCTACTTTTTCACACACACACACACACACACACACACACACACACTGGCAGAAACTGAGACTAGACAGTACTCGGACAAATACGGTATGGTAGCGATATAGTCATACTGTATATTTGTTTAACAGATGTTTTATCTGCTTTAATGTGTGTGTGTGTGTGTGTGTGTTTTTTTACATAATTATTCACTGCTTCCAATGTTTTAATGTTTGATTAGTGTGTGTATGTTGGTGTACATGATTATTCTCTGTTTTAATGTTTGAATGTGTGTGTGTGTGTGTGTGTGTGTGTGTGTGTGTGTGTGTGTTTACATAATTATTCAATGTTTTAATGTTTGATTAGTGTGTGTATGTTGGTGTACATGATTATTCTCTGTTTGAATGTGTGTGTGTGTGTGTGTGTGTATGTGTGTCTACATAATTATTCACTGCTTCAATATTTTAATGTTTGATAAGTGTGTGTATGTTGGTGTACATGATTATTCTCTGTTTGAATGTGTGTGTGTGTGTATGTGTGTGTGTTTACATAATTATTCACCGCTTCAATATTTTAATGTTTGATAAGTGTGTGCATGTTGGTGTACATGATTATTCTCTGTTTGAATGTGTGTGTGTGTGTGTGTTTACATAATTATTCACTGCTTCAATATTTTAATGTTTGATAATTGTGTGCATGTTGGTGTACATGATTATTCTCTGTTTTAATGTTTGAGTGTGTGTGTGTGTGTGTGTGTGTGTGTGTGTGTGTGTGTGTTTATTTGAATAAATAATAATTATCTGATGTAATGTTTAATTTGGTGTGTGTATGTTGGTGCTCATGATAATTATATGATGTGATGCACGATTTGGTGTCTATATGTTGGTGTAATTGATAGTTCTTTGCATTGGTGTTTGATTTGGTGTGTGTATGTTGGTGTAATTGATAGTTATCTGCATTGATGTTTGATTTAGTGTGTGTATGTTGGTAAAAGTATTCTCTATATCAGTAAGGAAAACAGAATGTTTAGAAAATGTTAATGTTAAGGCTATATCAGACATTGGAGCAAACTCTGGCAACAGTCACGACTATTTATCAGCTACCAAGATACTAATTGTGTTGTTGTAGGGTTTAACGCCAGATTTCAGCAAAAGATAGGCTATACATCGCGTCCAGTAATATTGGTGGATGGAAGAACTTAGGAAAACCCCGGAAAGAACCACCGACCCACGAGAAGCTAACGGCAAGCTTTCTCACATACCCATTTTAGCCGAGCCTGAGACTCGAACCCACGCAGACAGAGGTGATCCGTAACGGTGAGTGTTTTAGACCACTCGGTTACTCGGGGTCCCGCTACTAATTGTCTAACAACTGTTAATCATTAGAACTTGTTTGGGACGGATCAGAAATTGTGACAGAAGAAAGAAAAACTCGTGTAATGTCTGAAAAAATATGCAAAGACATATAACATTAGCAGAGTAGCCATCAGGACAATCTATCAGAAAGACTCCACTTTCAGGACCTAAAAGTACAATAAGGCAGTAAATCATGAAAAGGAATTCATGGACAGATATTTATCTTTTCTTCAATCTGAAATATAATAGCTGATATTGGTGATTTTGTTTTGTAAAATGATCCTAGACTTAAGCAACGCACACGTTAATGAGCAGATGTTTGAATACATTTGATCTTGATGCGTGATAGCTTTTGTGTCATATAATTTGTAATAAATATGTTTTATAAGAACAATGTAATTTTATTCTTGTTTTCCGTGAGCACAGATGTTACTTTATTATTGATCATTTGATTTCTAATTAAGCATGTGGGTTTTTTACAAATTCATTTTGAAAAATATACCTACTGTGTCTAAAATATGCTCCTGCTGCGTCACTAATTTGACACCAAAGGTAGCATAATAGTGTGCATCTACAGTCGAGTAATTAAATTAAATATTGATTCTTGTATTTTCATTTACATATGTCAATACTTTTCGGTATATAAATAATTAAACCTACCTGCGAATAGAGCGAACTCGAAAATACTATTCTGCAAATCATGAGGGCAAATTTTTGCATCGCCTTTTTGCTGTCTGTATTACGAAGGCTGTTTCTTTATGCTTCAACGGACACATACAGGTGGAAACAACAGGTATTGTGTGCGCATTTCGAATTATGTATATTTTATTATTGAAGTTCTAATAGTATATATCTATTATATATATATATATATATATATATATATATATATATATATATATATATATATATATATATATATATATATATATATATATATATATATATTGTTAATATTGTTACGTGGTTAGGCTCGAATAAACAGTAACATAGAAAGAGTGAGAATAACAAGCTTGTAAAAACTTAATAAACAATTTATTGAGCACAAATATTTTCCAGAAAAGAAAAGTAAACACGGTTTTAAGAATCAATTCCAAAATTAATCCAAAAATAATTCAAAATATAATCCACTAGAGAAATTGCAAAAGTCCTGGTAATAAAATGTCCAAATAATTCCAAGTTTGAATCTTAGTGAAGTATCCAAAATGGAAGATGATGTCACGTGATGAAGTCAGTTCTTGGCAATGAAATTTCAATGAGCACAATTTTTTTCCCCAGATAAATAACAAAATAAATCCTCTTGATCCAAACGAATTGAAATAATTTCCAATACAAGGTAATTTAAAATAATTCAAAACGACACAACTTAATATTCTAACTGCCCAAGTTCTACTAAATAGTTCGGTCCAAAACATAATTTATATACCTGTTTTTACGTGAACAAGAAAGGGGTCATATGATCTTCTAGAATCTTTTAGAACAAATTTACGTTCAAAAAATCACGTCCGTATGACCCAACTAAAAATAAAAAGATGTTTTTATCAAAGCTCCATAATGTCCTTCGAACCAAACAATCATTTTAAAAGCTTGTTTATGACTCTGAAGCCAGGTCAGAAATGAGGTCAACACCTGGTGTTTATTTGTAAAGTACAAGTCATCCTACTTTTAAAAAAAATATCTCCCAATGAATGAATCTTAAACTTAAAATGTCAAATTTGAATCTGACAAACAAACAATAAAAATAAATGACTTAAATATATGTAACACCTTCCCCCATAAAATAAAAAGAAAGGTTTATATGATAAAACTTTCTTTTTACCACAAACCAATTTACACCTGAGGTTAAAAGAACTCGTATAAATTACACAGTGTATATGATATAATATATTGTTATACACGGGAAAGAGCGTCTGCTATTAAATTATCTTTTCCCTTGATGTGCCGCATGTCAAGATTATATTCCTGCAATAACAAACTCCACCTTAGTAATCTTTGATTTTAATGTTTCATCTTGCCGATGAAAGTAAGGGGGTTGTGGTCACTAAAAACTATAATCGAAGAAGGAGCTGAACTAAGATAAACTTCGAAATGTTGTAAAGCCAAAATCAATGCCAAACATTCCTTCTCGATAGTTGAATAATTTCTCTGGTGCTTATTTAATTTCTTTGAAAAATAGCACACTGGCTGTTCAATACCATTTTTGTCTTCTTGAATTAAAACTGCTCCAACACCAACATCACTTGCATCGACAGATAATTTGAAAGACTGACTGAAATTTGGAGCTGCAAGAACTGGTGCTAGTTTCAAGTATGGCTTTTAACTTGTCAAAAGTCTCCTGACATTTTTCAGTCCAATAGAACTTGTTCTTCTTGTTTAATAAATTTGTCAGAGGTTCTGCAATTATAGAAAAATTGGAACAAAATTTCCAATAGTATCCGGCCATACCTAAAAACCGCATCAGTTGCTTTCTATTTTCAAGCACAGGGAATTTAGAAATAGCCTCAACCTTAGCATCTATTGGTTTAACTTGTCCATGTCCCACAATATGTCCTAAGAAAGTCACACTAGCACGGCAGAACTCACTTTTAGATAAATTAACTGTCAAACATGCATCAGTGAGCCTGTCAAAGAATTTTCGAATTGTTGCTAGATGTTCTATCCAGGTCTCGTTGTAGATGATGACGTCAACTATATAGGCATCACAATTTTCTAGAAAAGAGGTGATCATATTCATGAGACGTTGAAATGTACTTGGTGATCCTTTCATCCCGAATGGCATTACTTTATATTGGTAAAGTCCATCTGGAGTCACAAATGCCGAGATTTCCTTTGCTCTTTCCGTTAGTGGAATCTGTCAAAATCCTTTCAGAAGGTCAAATTTGGTGACATACTTGGCATTCCCGATTTATTCAATACAATCGTCAATTCTTGGTAATAGGAATGAATCTGTTTTTTTCACACTGTTCACCTTTCTATAATCAGTGCACATACGGAAAGTTGTATCTGGTTTTGGAACAAGTATGCATGGTGAACTCCAATCACTTTTACTGGGCTCGATAAAATCATTCTCCAGCAAATATTGAATTTCCTTTTTTAAGTATTCCTGTTTGAGTGGATTCATCCTGTATGGATGTTATTTGACAGGTTTGGAATTTACAATTTCTACGTCATGAAAAATTTTGTTTTACCTTGTAGGAACATCTGGAAATAAGTGCTCATATTCAAATAATAACTGTTTCAGTTCATTTCTTTCTTGAACTTGCAAATGTGAAAGTCTCTGGTCTAGATCTTTCATAATTTCTAATTCGTCATTTCAATATCAGTAGAATCTGATGATATTCCTTCACTGAGTGGGACAGGTACAATCTAAATTAATTACATGTTTAACATGGCTATCTCTTTCAATATACTCTTTTAGCATGTTTATATGGCAGAGTTGTTTTTGTTTGCGCCTCCCGGGAGTATTTACGATGTAATTTAAGTCAATAATTTTCATGTCAACTGTTTAGGGACCATAATATTTGGCCTGAAGAGGATTTTGTAGCTTTGGTATGAGAGCCAGGACTCTATCACCAGGCTGAAAACTCCTTTCCTTCGATTTTCTTTTATCATATCTTGATTTCATTTTACATTGAGCAGAATGCAGATTTACTCTTGCAACCTCACAAGCCTTTAACAACTTATATCTAAAATCGGAAACATAATCAAGAAGATTGATCTCAGTATCTTCATTAGAGAGAAGTTTTTCTTTCACTAACTTCAATGGTACACGCACAGTGTGACCAAAAACCAGTTCAAAGGGACTAAAGCCTAAAGATTCTTGAACTGATTCTCTAGCAGAAAACAATAGTAAATTAATGCCTTCATCCCAATCTTTATTCGTATCAAAACAATATGATCGGATCATATTTTTCAAAGTCTGATGGAATCTTTCTAATACCCCTGGGCTCTCGGAGTGATAGACAGAAGATTTGAATTGCTGAATGCCCAATTCATACATAACTTGTTGGAAAATTCCAGACATGAAGTTTGAACCTTGATCAGAATAAACAGATTTGGGAAGGCTATACTGAGTAAAAAAAACACGTTATCAAAGCTTTTACAATTGTTTTAGATTTATATTCTTCAACGGAATTGCCTCTGGAAACCTTGTTGACGCACACATAATGGTCAACAGGTATTGGTTACCTGACTTGGTCTTGGGTAAGGGACCTACACAATCTACCATAATTCTACTAAATGGTTCGTCAAAGGCAGGAATAGGTTGTAGATGAGCCTTAGGTATCTTCTGATTGTGTTTTCCTACCATTTGACAAGTATGACAAGAAGATCTACAGAATTTGGCAACATCACTTTTGATTTTTGGCCAATAGAAGTGAGTCAAGATCTTGTGATAAGTTTTATTAATCCCTAAATGACCAGCCAAAGGAGTTTCATAGGCCAGATTAAGTAGTTCCTGTCTGTAAGGTTTTGGAACTACTATTTGATAGTTCATCGACCACTCATCACCATCAGGTACCTCGGGAGGTCTCCATTTTCTCATAAGAATTCCATTTTTAATGAAATAACAGACAGGAACTTCAGTGGTTTCAGTCTCACTTACGGCCCTTTGAAACAAACAGGAGATCTCAGGATCTTTTTCCTGTCCGAGGACAAGTCACTCGTTTATCACCTTGATTAGAATAAAGAGAATGAGTTGTTAAAAGAGGGTCACTATGATCAATACCTTCTGATTGATCCAAACAAGGAGTAAAAGTGACATCATCAAAAGCCTGACATATATACGTGTCAGATAAAGGATTACTGTCTTCATCAACATCATTCTCAAGAGCTTTCTTTGCCATAGCTCTGGTAACTGCACAAGCTTGAAATATATCAGGGAATTTTTTTCAATTGGATCAACTTTCTGATCCAAATCAGGCTTGTCAGTTACAAGTGGATTACAAGTGGATTAACCACAACCTTGTTTCCAGCTAAGTCGTTGCGTAGCAATAAATGAATGCCCTCAACAGGTAAAACCTAGAGTGTTACGACTGTCACAGGTCCTGATACTAAGTCTGATGACAAATGTACACAATGGAGAGGAACATTAACAAAGCCGCACTCTACTCCCTGAATAAGAACACTTTCATTAGAAAAACGTCTCAGAAAATGGCAAAGTATCTGACAATTAAAGACTGAGAAGCTCCTGTGTCCCTAAAAAGTTTAATAGGGGTGGGATTGGCTGAATCACCCAAGAGTGATATAGAATCCTTCGATATGAATGGTTCATAATTCTCCATAATAAAATCAGACTGGGATTTATTAGACCCAACAAATGTATTGCTTTCAATACATGACCGTGCCCTCGACCTCTTAGAAATAAGAGCATTTGGAACAGGTCTGTCTTGATTCTGATGCCTATTTTTCAATTTGTAGCAATCAGAAATAACGTATCCTGCGAATTTGATAATGAATGTTCAGGAAGTAACTTTATGCTGGGGATGCAAGAACCCTGTCAACAAGGAAACGGAACACTGTTATCCCTGTGCCTCAAAACCACAGCCGGGCATGTCAAAATGACCAGCTATTACGCTCCGACACGAAGCGTCACCACGGATACCTATTATGAGTTATATGACGAATTAAACTCGCTCGTTGACAGAATTCCCAAGGAAGAGAACTTAATATTACTGGGCGATTTTAACGTTAGGGTGGGTGCTGACCATGACTCTTGGTTGGCCATGCTGTCTTGGCACGTTTGGCATTGAGAAGATGAATGAGAACTGGCAGCGACTCCTAGAAATGTGCTATTAACACGATTTCAGCATCACCAATTCATTCTTTCAGACAAAGCCACATCATAAAGTGTTTTGGAGTTATCCCCGGTCCAAACACTGGCAGCATCTGGACTTTTTTTTATCATGACGAGACGTTCTGCTATAAAGGGTGTGCTTCTAACCCGTACATTCCATAACGCTGACTGAGAACTGACCACTCGCTGATGTGGTAAAAACTGAAGAGAAGATGGTAAACCGCAAATTGATGTGATCAAAACCTCATATCCAGAAAAGGCTGATGAATTCACTTATGTCCCATCCAAGACGTTTGATTCAGAACCTCCCAACGGCAGTGTCAAAGAGAGATGGGATACATCAGAGACTATGTACAGCACAGTCACACGAATCTTTGGTAAACAGCAATCAAAGAACAGCGACAATTTTGAGGCTAACTTCGTCATACTCGCGCTAGTCATAAAAGAGCGTCACAGTGCTCACCTGGAATAAAAACGACCCCCTTGCCAGACGCCTCTAGAGGAATAAAGGTTTATCAGAAGCAAGATGGAGAAGTTAACAAGCCAGTGCGCCAGTGAATACTGGCTTAATCTCTGTCAGAGCATCCTGTCAGCAGCAGATAGCTAAAACATCAGAGGCATCTTCGATGGCATAAAGAAAGCAATCGGTTCCACGATGAAAGTGATGGCACGACTGACGTCTTCCGTACTCAATACCATCCACGACAAGGGTAAGCAGATGGAGCGTTTGGTGGAATACTACTCTGAACTCTACTCCAGAGAGAACCACGTGACCAACGATGAGTTCAGCGCCATTAAAAACCTTCCGCTCATGGCTAGATTGGACACGAAATCTACAGTGGCGGAACTAAAGAATGCCTTATAGAAACTGTCCTTAGATAAATCCCCAGGGAAGAATGGCATCCCAGCAGAAGTCATCAAGTGCCGCTGAAGCGCTGATCGCGCACCTGCACGACCTACTCTACCAGTGCTGGAGTAAGAGTACAGTGTCTCAGGACAAGAGAGACAGCAATATCGTAACCTTGTACAAGAACAAAGGCAAAAGAAGTGATTGCAACAACTTTAGTGGCATACCCCTTCTCAGCATCGTGGGTAAAGTCTTTGCACGCGTCATCCTAAACAGACTGCAGACGCTTGCTGACAGAATTCCACAATCGACATAACCCTCTCCGTCAGGGAACGGCAGGAGAAATGTAGAAAACAACAACACCTATCTTCCTTATCTTAATAGACCTCACCAAGGCGTTAGATCTAGTCAGCAGAGACTGACTTTTCACAATCCTTGCCAACATTGAATGACATTCAAAGCTGCTAAACATGATCCAGTCCTTCCACGATGACATGCAAGGCACATTACAGTACGATGGCTCAACGTGTGACCCCTTCAACATCCGCAGAGGAGTCAAACATGGTTGCGTACTAGCCCCCACGCTCTTCGACATCTTCATCGCTGTCCTGCTCAAGCATGACTTTGGGACGTCCACTTAAAGAATCTATCTGCACACGCGATCAGATGCAAGCTGTTCAACCTGACATGATTAAAGACAAAGGGGAAAGTGCGTGAATCAGCCAACAGGGACATGCTCTTCGCAGACGATGCTGCCCTAGCCACTCACACAGAAGCTGAGTTCAGCACCTGATGTACCGCTTTTCTAAAGCATGCGGTGAGTGTGGCCTGACCACAAGCCTAATAAAAACAAACCGTTTTACTCTGAACGCGGATCCCCCAAGTACCATCATCGACAACAACGAACTTGAGGTAGTCAGTCAGCTCACGTACCTCTGCTCTAGCATCACCAACAACCTATCGCTCGATGCTGAACTCAACAAGCATATTGGAAAGGCATTAACAACTCTCTCCACGTTGTCGCAGAGAGTGTGGAACAACATCATGCTGACCCTAAGAACTAAGATCTCCGTGTACCGTGCCTGCGTGTTAAGCACTCTCCTGTATGCCAGTGAAACCTGGACTATGTACGCCTCACAATAGAAATAACTGAGCACCTTTCACATGCGATGTCTCCGACGCATACTCGGGATCACTTGGAGGGATCGAGTAACAAACAACGAGGTGCTTGAACGTGCCAAGATTCGAAGCATGTTCACATTCCTCTGCAAACGCCGCATGAGATGATTGGGGTTTCTGCTTTCGGATGGATGACGGACAGATATCCAAAGACCTTCTTTATTCGAAACTTACCTCTCGTAAAAGGTCGATCGGACGGTCACATCACCACTTCAAGGATGTTTGCAAGCGCGATATGAAAGCACTTGACATCGATGTCAACACCTGTGATGAGCTTTCTCTTGACAGGCCCTGCTGGAGACATGCTCCGCTCACTGGTTTTAAAGCCGCCGAGGACAAGCTACCCTTCCTAGCTGATGAAAGGGGGTCTTGGAGAAAGACGAAGCAACTCCAACACACACCAGTCTCAATTTTCAAGTGCAGCAAGAACTGCCACTCCCGTGTTGGGCTACATAGCTACTGCAGACGATGTACAATCACCAACTGTGACATCTCTCATGGGCGAAATTTCATCGTCACTCGAGACTAAAGGATGCCAACAATGATACACGTCACAATCCGAAAGATATTTTGGTTAATCGCTCTCCACTGTTTGCCAGTGAAAATCAAAACCATATTATATCTATCACGTGACATACGTTTTCAATGTGTGTCAGATAAAATGGTCGTAAGGTATTGACCTCTGTAGAGCCCATGTACTGTTTAAGTATGATTGTGTATCTGATGTAGTACAACAACTCATGGAATTATGTTTATTAATCTTGATTTGTTCACAATTAACTATCAGAAAATATAAAGTATATTTTCTATCACAAACATTTTCAGTTTCCGGGCGAATCAGGAAGTGCTGCGAGTATGAAGGCATAAAGATGATGAAAGGGGCGAAATTTGACACTCTTGACTGTCTCAGATGTGAATGCAGCAATATTGGTCTTGAATGCTGCGGGTAAGTTAATTACAGACTATTCTTGGAAAAGAAAATGACCATGAAATTAATTATCCGTCCTGCTTTATTCAAAATTCCACGCCGATGAGGAAATAATTTGTATATGTGGTTAGGATGTATCAAACATATCAACTTGAACAGGTGCTCAAATTAAATGCAAGGATAATGACCACCACATCTCTCTCGATGAAATGTTTTCAAACGTTAAATAAACGGTAAACTTTGGACGAAGCACAATATAACGGCATATTCGTTCGTTTCCAAAACATATTTAATGATTTGTTCTTTTGAACATATTTAGCTTCCATAAGTTGTGTTGAGCTTGAACTCAGCACAGAGATGTGTATAGCGAACGGGGCAGGAAACTGGTAGCTTGACGACTAATAAATTTCTTGTATGGTATTAAAGAGACAGCACACTGTTTTGAAACTGCAGTGTCATTGACAAAAATACTAGCATAACAAATTACTACGCAAATGCATCCAATTATTGTAATTACTACGTAAATAATCGATATATTTCTACGAATTTTTTTCTGTAGATGTACAGACTAGTAATAAAATACTTGTATAAAGTAAATGCAACACAAAAATGTATAAACAGAACCAATGCAGATAAAATCTTATCTCTTGACTTATGATTTGGATATATATATATATATATATATATATATATATATATATATATATATATATATATATATATATATATATATTGTCAAGTGCCAAATCTTTCGTCAGTGAAATCCATTAATTAATTCTTAGTCTAGCTAACAATTAACTGTTATCTGGTGGTAGAGTTTGCACGAAGAAATGTTTTTTCTAACTCAGGTCACACTGTTAGATTGTTTATAGTAAAAACGGACTAGTTGTATGACAGGCTAAAAAGAGGGAAATTCACACGTACAGCTGTCAAAATGATTTGAGACAAATGGTAGGGTGTTATTATAACCCCAGGCTGCATTTTTGGCACATTGATAGGCAGTTCTCCAAATGTCTGTAGGAATAGCATTTATTCCGATTGGTCAAATGTGGAATGAGGGGGTGGGTCGATCCCTGAGTCGTGGGGGGAATATAGTCTCCGAACGAATGAATTTTAATCAGTCTGGGAAGGAACTTTGCAAGAGAGGACGTAAAAATACATAGTAAAGATTCCGGACGTACTTTAGGAAAAGACGTCCGTAAAATCGTGGTTCCAGGGTAAACTGCATTTGGAACGATTGTAAGACGCCAAAAACACAAGGTATTTAACTCAAATTCACATTTATCATGATGTGTGTTATATGATGTTTCTTCGTTACAGATGCATGATCTGTCGATATTTTGTAGGAATCGTTCACATTTATCATGATGTAATTTGTATGATGTTTCTACGTTACAGATGCATGACGTGTTGAGATTTTGTATGGCTAGTTCAGTTATTACATTGATTTAGTAATGTACTCTTGAATTCGGAATTAGAATTTTCACCTTATATACGTAGGTAGGTTAATGGGTGTTGCAGAAAAAACCCGCTGTGTACATTTATGATTGGAAAGTGCTACATTAATTTTGAATTTATCATATTAGTGAATATTGATTGTGTGCTATGATTTATTGCCTCACTTTACGTAATGATTTACGGGAATATATGTGACTTCTCCAAATTCTGATGTTGATAATTAGCGGTATAGCTGTATTGATCTGAAGACTTGTGTAGTATTTGCTAGCCGTATAAAAGGTATCACTGATGATAGTAAGATCTGATTGTTCTAACCAGAAAGACGGACGGACAATCTCAACTCTTAAAACCTAAAGAGATACTTAGGGCGTTTTACCCTTTTCTTTTCAAAGGAAAATAGTTTGTTTGGAGAGAGAAAAATAGCAAGGAGATCGAGATCCAAAGGAGGAAAAAGAATTTAGAAGTCAGGGTTGTGAAAATCCCACGTTTCATCCAGAGGACAAGTTAAAGTCGAGACGCAAGCAGAAAAGAAAAACAAGTCGTCGAGCAGGTCATGTGAATTTACCAAGTGGTCCAATGTTAATGAACACTCGATTTCGTGATGAAATTTGCTATCATCTATTAACAGCTAAATTTGTCTATTTTTTCAGTATTTCAAATTGAATTAATGTATCAATTATTCTAAACTTCGGTTTTAGAGTGCTTCTGAACTAAGAGTATTCAGAAGGAAAGAAAATTGTAATTTACTGTGTCTTTCTTCTCTTGATTTTATTTTGATTAAATTCTTTATTTATCTTTACGGGGGCTCGTGTGTTGTCTTTGTTCAAGATAGCGACTCAGATTACCATATCCATTCTATAACCGGGCAAATCACACCGTAGAGGTCATCCCTTAGATAACGAGTGTTAGCGGGAGGCGGTTTCTGATGTTGTTTTTTTCAAGTTGCGCAATACCTCTGACCAGTGGCTTGTGCAATATTGTACCAATAACGCTTGATACCGACTACCCCGTTACATATATATATATATATATATATATATATATATATATATATATATATATATATATATATATATATATATATATATATATATGCATCGCCCTGGTCGGGAATGTTTATTATCATTACATTTAAAATTTTCATCTATTTCATGCAAATGCCACTATATTTTTAAGTTATACAAACTGATATTTGTATCTGTTCATTTAAGTCGGTCCATATTTTGATGGTGCAATTCCGATAGTGTTGTCCGCCTATAATGACAGTCTTGGAGTTTTAGACGCATTTATTTCGTAATGAGGATTGATTGAGATCACTGGTTTTAAAATAGAAGCAATCTTTATTATTTTGCTACGAAAATTCTCAAATTTCCATTTCAGTATTGGATACAAGGCTGGAGTTATGGTACCTCCTCCCGGATGTGATATCATCCAAGATGATTGCAAACCGCTGTTAGTCTTGGCTATAGATCATACCAAACGCTGTGGAACCGTAAAAACCAGTATTGAGAAACCCGTAGTAAAGATGCATGAACAAACCAGTTTACAAGGAATATATTTAACGTAGGCAATAATTATAGTTGTTCAAAGAAGAGGCTGTTGGCCTTTCGAGGACTGTATGACGAAGACGTGTAATTCATCTATAACCTCAGCGTCTTAAAAATTATATTACGTGTCTTCTTTATAAGAGCATTTTACTGTCACTTTGATCACAAGTACATCATCTATTAAATGGCATTATTAACCAACCAGGAGATATTTGTTTTTTTATACAGGTGATGAACCAATTAGTTATCTTACATACATACATACATGCATACATGCATACATACATACTAATAATGATGACTTTGTATAGCGCCTAATTTTTAAAAGCTCTAAGCGCTTTACACCATCAATAATGATATGACTACACTACAGAACAACAAATGACAAAAACAATGAAATTGGAAAACATAAAAACGTGCTGAAAATATATAAGATACAAATCATGATTTGTCCCTGAAGTCGAAACAGGTGAGTCTTGAGAGCACTCTTAAAAGGGACCACTGTGTCTTTGTGTCTAATTTCAATGGGCAATTCGTTCCACGTCGCCGGGCCCTGGCATGCAAACGAACGTTGTCCATATGACTTAGTTTTCACCTTGGGAACAATGAGTATACAATTATCAGAAGAAGAGCGTAAGGATCTAGCTGGTGTATACACATGGGTGAGGCTGGATAGGTATGTTGGACTGGAGTCTGTCATTGAAATATAGCACAGAGAACAAATTTTGTGTTTGATTCTGTATCGAATTGATAGCCAGTGTAGGGTATAGAGCAGTGGTGAGGTGTGCTCTGATCGAGGTACTCTACAGATGATCCGTGCAGCTGTGTTTTGAACTTTTTGAAGTTTCTGGAGTAAATATTGTGACGAACCAGACAGAACTGAGTTAAAATAGTCCAGTTTTGAAAGTACTAATGAACACACAAGTATTTTCGTGGCATCAACAGAAAGATATTTACGAATGGAACTGATGCGTCTTAATTCAAGATATGCAGCCCTGCAGATGTTCATGACATGTTGGTGCAATGTGAGAGTACTGTCTAGAGTAACACCTAGATTCCGCACTGACTGTGAGAATTTAATGTTGGTGTTGCTGATATTTATTGCCTGAGGTAAAGGATGTAGATAAGAAAGTTTTTGTGTTGTGATCAGAATAGCCTCAGTTTTATGATCATTCATCTGCAGCTTGTTACATGTCATCCATGATTTCACATCCGAAATGCACTTCTCTACTCCATGGATGGTAGCATCAGCATCAGTTGGGTGGCTAGACTTGTATATTTGGGTGTCATCAGCGTACAGTTGGTGAGACACTGGGTGATGATCTGTGACACTTGAGAACGGCTGAGTGTAAAGAATGAAGATAACAAGTCCAAGAACAGATCTCTGTGGAACACCATAACATACGTCAACTGGGCTGGAGTGTATTCCATTTGCAGATATAATTTGTGTCCTGTTGACTAAGTAGGACTTGAACCACTGTAGGGCTATATTCTGAATGCCAAATACATACTGGATACGGTAAAGTAATATATCATGGTATTTTGTGTCAAATAATGCAGACATATCAAGAAGGGTGAAGACTAATTTTTCCACTATCCAAAGCAGAGAAAATGTCATTAAATACTTTCAGAAGAGTAGTTTCAATACTGTGACAAGGGCGATATGCAGACTGTACATTGCTAAAATGACTGTTTGAATTCTAATGAGATACCAGTTGGGTTAAGACAACTTTTTCTAAGATTGTTTTATAGGAACGGGAGATTAGAAACTGGGCGGTAGTTCTTTAAATCGTTATGGTCAAGTGTTGGTTTCTTCAGCAGAGGCTTTACGATGGCAGTTTTGAAACATGATTGGAATTCCCCAGATAATAACATCAGTTAGTGCAGATTATATTCTATCTAAGCACTTAAACAGTAGTGATGTTGCAATTGGGTCAAGTTCACATGACTTTGGTGCATTCTTCATTATGATTGTCCGTACTAAATCAATAGAAACAGGTTTAAATGCTGCTAACGATTGTTGCTGAATTCTGCAGATAAATCCAGGAGAGTGAGGACTGTAATCTTTCCACTATCCAAAGCGGAGAGAATGTCACTAAATACTTTCAGAAGAGTAGTTTCCGTACTGTGGCAAGGGCGATATGCAGACTGTACATTGCTAAAAAGACTGTTTGAATTCAAATGAGATACAAGTTGAGTTAGAACAACCTTTTCTAAGATTTTTTATATGAAAGGGAGATTAGAAACTGGGCGGTAGTTCTTTAAATCGTTATGGTCCAGTGTTGGTTTCTTCAGCAGTGGCTTTACAATGGCAGTTTTGAAAAATGATGGGAATTCCCCTGATGAGAGAGAGAGAGAGATATTAATAACATCAGTTAGTGAAGGCAATATTGGTTCTAAGCACTCAAGCAGCAGTGATGTCGGAATTGGATCAAGTTCACAAGACTTTGGTGCACTTTTCATCACGATTGTCCGTACTAAATCTATAGAAACAGGTTCAAATGCTCCTAACGGTTGTCGCTGAAATTCTGCATCATACCTGTATGGTGACGAATCAGTTGCAGTTGATACATACATACATACATACATGCATGCATGCATGCATGCATGCATGCATACATACATACATACATACATACATACATACATACATACATACATACATACATACATACATACATACATACATACATACATACATACATACATACATACATACGGAGGGAGGAAGGGAGCATATTGCAAGATGTAGTAACTGAGCTAGCTGCATTTATATCGGATACGATGTTTTATCAAATAACATACGTCGTGTGAAGAATGAGCAGATGTTATCCACAAATTTAACTTTATTAATGATGCCTATGTGCATCACAAACAAAGCTGGTCACACGATGGTCACATTTTTTTTAAATATATTTTATGTATTTGGTAATTCATCCGCTGCTCATTCAGAAGCTGGTATTGCTTAGCTGGGCAAAATGAATTTTTCCAAGATCAATAGATAGCGTACTTTAGACTAATTCAGGTTGATTTTTTTTAGCTCAAGGGAGTTCTCATTTAATTTTGCAGCATACTTAGATCATTTATATATTCCGTAAGTACAATATCCAAAGAAATGTCAGCCACATTTCATCAATTTAGCATAGAGGTATGCAAACATTCTCTCAACTGTGCATGTTTCAAATTCAAACAACATCACCTTACATACGTCACTCTCTCAAAAGTACATTCGAACTGGTGAATACTAGGTAGCATGCTTGCGATATTAAAAATGTCGAGTCATGCTAAGGACAAAAGAATGATAACTATAAACTTGCCTTTCATATATATTTAGCAAGTGTAATTTCTATGTACATCAATTGCTATAACGTTATATTCTCTGCATTTTTTGTTGTTGTCAATACTTACTTTTCCTCTGCATGACAATCAAATTCAAATCCTATATTAATCTAAAATGCCTTCAAAGATGACTTCACGGTGAAGTTCTTGTCACAGGTTTTTTGAGAAGCTGGACTGTAAACAGAGTAGCATGTAAACAGAACACAATTTTCACTTCCGGATCATCACCAAGGCCTTATTACTCACTGTGCACTGTCGTCGAAATACACACAAACAACTCTCTGAGCTCATATTCTCACGAATAAACAATAAGCTGTAAACCCCTACCACAAATGCATAAATCTAATCTTCTATTACCACCGAAATGAGAGAGGAAAAATATTCTAGAAAAACACTAGAACTACATTTATGGAAGTACTCATTGTGATGCGATTCCATCTGTGCACAGGAATATAACTCTCATCTCATAACGTAATTTACGGTGTTATCCAGTAGTACCCGAATGGTATGAACTACGTCACTATGCTGTTTGAAGAAAATAGACTCACCCATAGGATACGCAATATGGCTCCGAGTTAGCATGGAAACTCCGTTAAGTATGAAACGCACAGACGATGACAATATATGGAATCGCACCACAATTAATACTTCCAGTTCAGTACCCACGAATGTAGTTCCAGTCTATTTTTAGAACATTTTTTCCTCTCTCATTTTGGTGGTGATAGAAGAGTTATATTGATCCATATTTGGTAGGGATTTAAAGGTAATTGTTTATTCTTGAGAATATGAGCAGAGAGAGTGGTTGTCAGTGTGTAATTTGGCGACAGTGCAAATGGAGTAATAAGGCCTTGGTGATGATCCGGAAGTGAAATATGTGTTCTGTTTACATGCTGCTATGTTTACAGTGCTGCAGCTCAAAAAAATGCCGATCAACCCCTGACAAGATTTTCACCGTGAAGTCATCTTTGGAGGTATTTTGGATTAACATATGATTTGTATTGATTGTCACACTGTGGAAAGGTCAGTACTGAGAAATATATGTAGAGAACATATAGTAAAATTAATTGTGGTCTATGTCCATATGGGCTACCCTGGACACAGTCAGGTTTACAATTTTAAATCAATGAATTAGACGACTGTCCATAATGCCCATAAAGTTGATGAGGACCGGTTTAGTCATTCAGTGTTAAAGCGGGAACGAATGGTCAGTGGGTGCGTAGGTGGCCGATGAGGCCGATATGAGCCCTTAATTGTCTGGTAAACATCAAGACTATTTATCAATTACTACGATACCACTTAATGAATATATGTCAGTCTTTCAAAAATTGTCAAAAATTGTCATGGATGAGTGAGAAATTCTGCCAAAAGAAAGAAAAATAGAAAACTGGTCTGAAACATGTACTAAGATTTATGTAACATAACTAAAGTAGATACCAATCAAATCTATCAACATACGTCCTTTTCAGGACCTGAAAATTCAACAAGGAGGTAAATCACGAAAATTAATGCATAGAGAGATATTTTTATCGTTCTTGTTTTTTTTGCAAGTTTAATAGATGATCTTATTTTTTTAAAAATATCATGACAGTAACAATGTATTTACGTTTACGCGACCTTTACTGATGTTCGGGTAAACCTGACCTCATTTACGTAGTTGTGCTAGTACGTTCGATAATTTACACAAAGCATGTTTTATAATAACACCTTTATTTTAATCTTGTTTTAAGGGAACTTTATTGATCTCTAGAAGTTCAGCACGAAATTAGGCAGACTTTCATTCATCTTAACACGTGTCTAAAATGTGCTCCTCCTGTTTCATTGTAAGATGGCATTAATTTGAGATTCGCATTTTTTGTGTGTGTGCTAGGCTAAATAAATCATTAGCTTTATCAAAAAGGAAATTCAAGTTATAATTAAGAATAACAGCATAAATAATACCTCGAAAAAGAGATGTCTCCACGATACGTAAATTTATTACAGAATTCCAGTCCAAGCCATATTTTTTACCAGTCGTATCACAGCTTTGTTTTCATTCACTCGCATCTATGAACAACATTTTAAACTAATACATTTCTGATTTATTTCAAGCAAAACAAGTAAGAGAAATAATTTTCCATTCCATGAATCAATTGTCACACAAAGAAGCTGTTTATCTCTTACATCATTTACAACTACTATAAAAGGCCTGTCAGCTTTCGTCCTGTGAAACAAAAACTACCCTCGTTTAAAATCATAAACTTTGCAAATAATAATAATAATAATAATAATAATAATAATAATAATAATAATAATAATAATAATGACGATGACTTTGTATAGCGCCCAATCTTAAGAAGCTCTAAGCGCTTTACATCGTTATAATTTGACTACAAAATACAAAAACAAGAAATTAAAAAACAATTTTTAAAAAGGTGAAACTAGTTAAGGTAGGAAATATTATTCGGTCTTTAAGTTTGTTCTTGCAGTCGAAACAATTGAGTTATAAAAGCCCTCTTGAAAGGAACCATTGTGTATTTTTGTCTAATTTCAATGGACAACTCATTTCACGTTGATAGGCCCTGCCATGCAAAAGACAGTTGTCCCTATGACTGCGTTTTCATAGTAGGAGTAATGAGTATACGATTATCCGAAGAGGAGCATCGTAAATATCATGATAGTGTGTGAACATGAGTGAGGCCAGATAGGTACGTTTGACTGGAGTCCGTCAGTGAAACATAGCACAGAGAACAAACTTTGTGATTGATTCTGGATCGAAAGGATCGTCAGTATAGGGTAATGAGCAGTGCGGATGTGTGCTCTGATTGTGGTACTCTGTGGATGATCCGATCAGCTGTGTTTTGAACTTTTTGAAGTTTCTGGAGTAGATATTGAGACGAACCAGCTAGAAATGAGTTATAGCAGTCCAGTCGTTAAAGTACTAACAAACACTGACATATAATTGCGAATGGAGTTGATGGATCTCAGCTTAAGATATGCAGCTTTGCATATGTTCGTGATATGTTGATGCAATGTGAGCGTACTGTCCAGAGTAACACCCAGATTTTGCACTGACTATGTGAATTTAATGTTGATGTTGCTGATATTTATCGTTTGAGAATGAGAAAGGGTTTGTTTTGTGATCAGAATGGCATCTCTTTTGTCATTACTCATCTGCAGTTTCTTATATGTCATACATGATTTTACATAACAAATATGCAGCTTCAGTTGGGTGGCTAGATTTTTATAGTTGGGTGTCATCAGCGTACAATCAGTGAGACACTAGATGATGATCTATGACACTTAAGAGCGGCTGAGTGTAAAGAATGAAGAGTACAGGACCAAGAACATCGGTCAGCTGGGTTGGAGTGTATCCTATTTGCAGATTCAATATGTATGCTGTTGACTAAGTAGGATTTAAACCACAGTAAGGTTGTATTCTTAATATCAAATACATCCTGGAGACGGTGAAGTAATATATCATGGTATTTTGTGTCAAATAATGCAGACATATCAAGAAGGGTGAAGACTAATTTTTACACTATCCAAAGCAGAGAAAATGTCATTAAATACTTTCAGAAGAGTAGTTTCAGTACTGTGGCAAGGGCGATATGCAGACTGTACATTGCTAAAATGACTGTTTGAATTCTAATGAGATACCAGTTGGGTTAAAACAACTTTTTCTAAGATTGTTTTATAGGAACGGGAGATTAGAAACTGGGCGGTAGTTTTTTAAATCGCTATGGTCAAGTGTTGGTTTCTTCAGCAGAAGCTTTACGATGGCAGTTTTGAAACATGATTGGAATTCCCCAGATAATAACATCAGTTAGTGCAGACTATATTATATCTAAGCACTTAAACACTAGTGATGTTGCAATTGGGTCAAGCTCACATGACTTTGGTGCATTCTTCATTATGATTGTCCGTACTAAATCAATAGAAACAGGTTTAAATGCTGCTAACGATTGTTGCTGAATTCTGTATCGCAACTGTATGCTTGTGACGAGTCAATTGAAATTGTGTTGTTAAGCTTATCTTTAATGGCTTTTACCTTGTGACGGAAGAAATTTGCAAATAGGTCCGGAAGGTCTGCTGAAGAGAAGTCAGTTGGGAATGGTGTTCATCTGTTCCTTGACATTAGTTTGTTAGTTATCTCGAAGAGCTCTTTGCAGCTGGACCTCTCCATGATCTTAGTAGTGTAGTGGAATTATTTGGCTAAATGGACTTTGTTTGTGACGTTCTTCTTGGTGGCTTCATAGATTTGTTTATGAGTTTGTCAGTCTGGTGGAAAGCCGGAGTTTCTCCGCTTTACGGCGGTCTGTTTCAGCAGTGCGAAGCTGTTCCATAACACTGCTATGACACGGAGAACACTTTTAAATTGATACTCTGCACTTGGTGGCTAGGGCATGTTTTTCAAGCAATGAACTCAGAGAGGTATTGTGTTGTTCTGCTGTAGGAGGTAAGCAAATTGTTATGTTTCCTTGGATGTCATGCATTAATTTGGTCTATTTATCACACGGAGGTTTCTCTAATTAGTAAATAAAGGTGGAGAGTTAGGGACTGATACGTCCAAACGGCATATAATGCAGAGGAGATCTGATGCAATTTTTTTGGGGTACAAGGGCGGTCCGTAGACAACTATCATCAGGTCTATTATGGATGGGTTGGTTAACTAACTGTTTAAGGTTGAAAACATGAATGGAATCTAGGAGTTTTGATTTGTATCGGTTTCCAATACAGTCAAAGTGAAAGTTGAAATCTCCAAGAAAAATCAGGTGGCCACCTATTGAATTTCCATACTCCAGAAGATTCGGATACTGCTCCAGAAAGAGAGATTCAGCCAGCTTGTATTTGTTCTACTATAAGGTGGTAGAGACAGAAAAATTGGACTGACCTTTGTTCCAGTGTGAGTGTTGTTTGGACTAGTTTAAACGATGTGTGACTGAAGGTTGTGCTGTCTTTAAGACATTTTATCATGGAATTCTGCGAGAGTGGTGGGGGAACGACTTGATGGAGTAACCGGGGGGTGCTAGATCCGTGCACTTGGGCTGATTTTTAGCCATATTTCTGTCAGAAAGAAGACGTCGATATTCTGATCGTTGATAAAATCATCTATTTATGTGCGCTTTCCTGTGGTGCTACTGATTGTGCGTTGAATAATGCAATACGCAGTGGTACACGAAGGTTGGCGATTTAATAGGGATTTGCGCCATCTTATCAAAATTAACGCCCGAAATTTTAAATTGTTTAGCCGGAAAGGGCGAAAGGGAGATAATAGAATTTCTTCATCCTGTTCTACGCCAGCCAACTTTGAAGCAACGTTTCCTTTTTCGTTTCCGTTTACATTTAGGTAATGATGAATGTATTCCCAGTTCATTTAGTCTTGAGCACAATGTGGTATGGAGAGCCAAGGAGTGGTCATTTAAAGCAATAAATGAGGGTCCATCATGGCATAAACGTGTTGACTGACGATCACGTAATGACGGTTTATTCAAGAACAATGGACATTGTAGACGTGGAGCAAGACAGCTGAGAAAAATTATAATTGTTCTCGTTTCAAAAACAAGGAGATAAAACACATACAAACCGAACAACCAGTGCATGATGAAACACAATAATGTAGACGACGATAGGTAACAATAAGATAATGTAGATGGATAACAAGCACATTTATCATAAAAAAAACCTATTTTAAACTTATTTTTATTGACCGTATTATGTTCTACTGAACCCTGAGTCGAGAGGAAAATAATATTGAATATTTACATCACATGAATAATGACAATAAGCTAGATTGAGATTCATTCGACAGTTTTCAGAGAGATGATAGAGAGTTTTAGATAAAAGCAACAATCCAAGTATCATTAGTAAACCAGGCTTACTTTAAAGTTATGGCGGAGATAAAAGTATCGTCAAAGCCAGCTGTGTTACAGAATAACACAAATGAATATAAAATTCCTGATCTGTCGATTTCAAGCATGAAAAATATCTGGCAAATTTTTTATAAAGACGACGATTTATTTATTACTTTTAGTGTTTATAATACTGACATAAACATAATAAATTACGGTATAGAAGAAGGAATAAATTACGTTTTTGATGTAACGCAATATATTTGTTATGTGTCGCTTAATCCACTGTAAAATTAAAATGACTTGTAACCAAGGTAACGTACAGCAATTCAACAAAACAGCCATAACAGATTGAAAATAACGTTCGATTTAAACAACACATGGCGATTCAGCATATGTTTCTGAATCAATCATTAAAATGTCAAATATTTTAAAAATCGAAAATAATTTATTCCATTCAAAACATTTGATACGTTGCAAATTGCTGGAAATTAAAGTTCATCTTATTTATTAATGTCATGATGGCAAATTGATAACGCCCAAAGCCATTTATCGATCGGAAAGCATTCTATGGATATATTATGCCGCTTTAAAATGATTCATGACGAACAGTACTGAATACATCTTTAATACTATCCTAAAAATAAAGATTCTTAACAATAATTGTGGGAAGAAATTAAATATCACTAAAATAAATTAAAACAGGAATTGGAAGGATTGCTAAGTGTGCACACTATATACATATTAGATAAGTAAGAAACTGAAGAAAAGTATATGCAAGTCAAGCGGCAAGAAGACTTTGTTGACATTCAAGAAATTGACAAATATAACTCTCTGTACAACTTTTGTTGACGATAATGGATTGTTCTTAAACTATTCTTAATCAGATAAGTAAAACGTTAAAATTAATATACACGTGACTCTTTTCTTTAAAAAAATATTCAAAGAGAAACAGCCTGGAAAAGTAAAGTTTGGCGAAGGAGAAGAGTTTTAGAGCAAAAAGAATATTTTTCAAAAACAGAGTTTCGCGACTTACTCAAAAAATGTCACCATTAAGATAAAGGTGTAAAAAGATTCTAAATGATTGACTGTGGAAATATTTCAATCAAAATTAAACCATAAAATGTGCCGAATTGGGAGAGGGGTATATAAAAGCTAATTTACGGTTTCAATAACACGCATCACATGTCAATTGACATGGCTTGGTTGAAACAAGCTAGTGAAAAAGCCAGAGCAAACATATGGATTGGTCAATTTGGTTTTATAAGACTGGTATATTTGCAACTCATAAATTGAAGCCTGTAAGAATTAAAGGTACAATGTATATACTTATGAAATGGAAATAATATAATGAAATGTTTAACAGTTGGGAACCAGCTCAAAATTCGTCATAAACTCGCTTTTCATATAAATGGAGCTGACTATTATCCTCTCAAAAACCTAATGTACTGTAGCGTAAAACTCCCTCAGCTACACTTCCCCGAGTCTCGCTATCTCTGGTTCCTTAGGGTCGGTCTTGTATTTGGGGTGATACCCCACTAAATATGTCTAAGGACTGGCGCTCCAGGGTGTGACAGATTTGTACCTCAGCAGGATGCCGTCTTATTCCTGGCTTCTTGTTGCCGATTGGTATCAGTCTCCGACTGTGTAGCTAACCTCGTCGCAGATTGGGTAGCTAAAATGTAATTCGGTCGCAGACTTTTTGCAGGGTCACCGACTGGTCTTCCTCTGGTCGCCGACTTGGTCGCAGGGTCGCCGACTTGTGGCAAGGTCGCTGACTTCTCTTCCTCTGGTCGCAGACTGGGTCGCAGGGTCACTGACTGGTCTTCTTCTGGTCGCCGACTTGGTTGCCGAGTCGCGTTGTAATCCTATCGAGATCGAAAGAGAGTAACGACAGTGTATAATGATGAAAGAAGAGATATCCTCAGTCAAAACGCGTATTACTGCACGATATCTGCGTTTCATGGACGGGCTTTGTAGCGCTGTCTTTGGTTGACGAAATACCATGTCCCTACTCTTTTTCGATTCCCTGGCCTGGCTTTTGCCTTTCCGACAAAATACTACCAAATGGGCTTGCTCTGGCGGGGTAATTATACTGCTCCACATACATACATACATACATACATACATACATACATACATACATACATACATACATACATACATACATACATACATACATACATACATACATACATACATACATACATACACAAAGAGGGAAGGAATGAAAGAGCATATTTCAAGCTGCTGCAACTGACCTACCTGTATTTTTATCGGATACGAGATTTTATCAAATAAAAATCGTGGTGTGATCATATGAGTAGATGTTATCCACAAATTTTATTTTATTCATGATGCCAATGTACATTACAAACAAAGTCTGTCACATGCAGTGAAGGACGTATAAGGAAACAAGTTAGCTATGTCAAATGATACTTTCTATCCTTGAAAATCTGCTGATATTATTTTTGCAAAGGTGGGGGGGGGGGGGCGGGTTATATATTTATATAACTTTCAGTGACATTTTTTTTAACACTTCATTTTAATCAACCTTCAGAACCTTTTGCAGATGACATTGACACAAAACTAAATCAGTGCTTTCTTTTGAGACAAATATGCCATAAAAGACGAGTTCTTTCCCTTGAATCGGAACAAAATACGAATGTGGTTTTGCATTTTTTACATACTGTCTCTTTAATGCTCACTATGTATTTTTATTACTTCACAATATGAATGAAATTCAAAATAAAAGGGGATTTACAAAAGTTAATTTTAATGCATCTAACATAATCGACACAAAAGTGTCAGAAAAGACACCTAATTCTGTTCGATACAGAAATACAGACTAAAAGAAAGTATGGCTTTTTAAAATTAATAAATGAAATTATAAATTTGCCTAACTTTATTAACATCCATCAAAGGTAGAAATGTGAAATCTCAGAATCAACTTATGAGAGAAATCAATGACTAATGCGATATATTTTAAATTAAATCTTATGCCAAGTTAACATGAAATTACAAATCACTCTGTGTAAGGATATGCTTTTGTTCCTAAAATAATACTTATGAATAAAAGGTTATCTACCTTGACTATTAAACTGCTTCCTATTTTGTAGAGAAAAAAACACCGATAAATAAATAAACAGAAGAACAGTAAATGCGATGACTTTGATATACACGCGTAATTTATTATTTACCTGGAATGATCTATCACAAAAACAATTCCGTATAAAATTGGGCCCATTCTTAGCTGTTTCATTATTATGAAGTGACTACATTGGAGAAAAGCGTTACGTTTGTCTGTTATTAATATATATATTCAAATTTGAACAATATAAGTGGATGATGTTCTTACAAATCTGTTAATCAGGATAAATGATTAATTTTGTTTTCAAACATTATTCTAGGACCTGACTGTTCATATCTCGCTCTCTCAAACTGAACGAGAATAGTTTAACCTCTGGGATATAGTCTCTGGAATTCGTTACATATCTTTGGTCAGGTACTCAAACTTCTTCACTAAGTTCGAAGCGTTGCAAAGTGGTAGGGAACCAGACTGATGATTCTTCTGTAGATAATGTCGACCCAGTTGTGGCAACACAGACTGCTCTTAAACACAAGATCAACTCGCCAGACCTGGTTCTAACTTCACTGATGATCTAACAATTTCTTCTTCAAAGTGAGATTTATTAAAATATCTGATCACGTCTGCCCGAGCCGGATGCCTCTGTGCGTCCTTGCAAGAAACTCGTGGGTTCCTTTTCTTCGGCATGATTTAGCCAATAATGTGTTAAAAGCGCCGTTAAATACCTATCAATCAACCAGCCTAAATCTTGAATTGTGTTCAAATGATTGTTTCTCAGAACATTCAGACTGAATCATCAATGAATATTTAATCATGATAAATTGTATACGAACGAAAAGAGTGTTGTTTTATCTCCATGGAAATGTTGAGAAATCTTCAACTCCTTTTTATACAAAAGAAACAGTAATATAAGGTATACAATATCGAAAATTAAAAGTATATATTTTTAATTTATTTTTTAATCATCCCAAAATGTCCAAATGATATCAAAGTGTCATAACTTAGATAATGTAAGGTACGAATAGGTACATTTTTTGAGATATTTGGTGAAACCAAGATTATTCACAATGTAAGATCCTCAGATATTGTCTTCTTCCTATGTTTGACTTTATGCACTTGACATCATATAATCGAAACGTGTAATATCTACACTATGTTTAGTGCATTTATCGCCTATATTACTTATATATAGTCTGTTCTTGTCGTTACGTTGTTTTATCTGTCGGGCATTAAACTATGTACGATAACTCTTGAACACAGCCAGGTAAATAGTAATAGCCAAAAGGCTAGTAGTGGATTTTTTTCTGCTCACATCATCTTTTTTTTTTGCATATATATATATATATATATATATATATATATATATATATATATATATATGCAGTTGTACGGTATTTGTCACGAGATTCCGGCAGTAACACTTGGGGCAATAGAAAAGCTTAAGAATACGATCTTCCGAATAACAAGCCAAATAAGCAAACAAAACGAAGTGACACACAAGTCTATCAAATAGCGGGATGTAGTTGAAAAGAAAGAGAGACAAAGAAGAAAAAAGAATGTCTGAATGTTGCGCATAAATGTATGTGACGTAGCTAAAAGAAGTTTCTGATCAATCTATCATACATTATTATGTTAATCAGTTTTCAATTCGTGGCAATGTTGTTGCATTAAATATTTTACTATAAGCATCGTCTTATTACATGTTCTTCCTTCTCAAAAGAAAGTTTTTGCACATTAACTCGAGTATAAAACAAACAAATTATATTAATATTACGGTAAACGTGTAACATTCGAGTTGCAAGGTAAAGTCTCACTAATTACGGTAAACGTGTAACATTCGAGTTGCAAGGTAAAGTCTCTCTATATAATGCCCTTAATCTAATTGTACGCACAGGCTTGTAATCATACATAATGCCCCTATTCTAATTATATGTACAGGCTTGTAATCATACATAATGCCCCTATTCTAATTGTACGTACATGCTTGTAATCATACATAATGCCCCTAATCTAATTGTACGTACAGGCTTGTAATCATACATAATGCCCTTAATCTAATTGTACGTACAGGCTTGTAATCATACATAATGCCCCTAATCTAATTGTACGTACATGCTTGTAGTCATACAGCAGCTTGAATAAGTTATTCACAACCGACAGTACACGATATATCAGTCGATTACTTGAGGAAAGTCATATATTATATACCCGAAACATAAAAGTCACATGCTATCATCTTTGACCAGACATCAGAAGAAACACACACACACACACACATACGCACACACGTACACACACACAGACTTTGCACCTTTGCTTCGACCAGAACTCTGAAGTACCAGACCTTTTCCCACTGACTGTCCTTCACGTCTGTATGTATCATTAAATAAAAATCTGCTTGCACATCTTTTTCCAAGAAACACGTGAAATTGTACTGATATACTCAGCATAAAAGAATTTGGTTTGCTCAACACACATTGTTACTGAGTCTAAATTTTCTTATAAGAAGAAATGCGTTGTGCAGTGCGATAAATTTTACAATTCCCCCATAAAAGCACAATCTTTATTATAATAATACTTTTTGTATTACAAGAATAAAAACTAAATCCTAGAAGCACCAACAATACTTCCTCGGATGAACGATTTTCCCACGGGATACAGCTTAAGAGGGCTTCCGGATGCAGGCTAATTGAGAACTCCTTGTCGATTGAACAATCAACAATATAACGAGAACTCAAACATTAACTTCTTCACAATTTTCTAGAATAACACATTTTAAACTGTCTTTATGGTATATAGTGAAATTTTTGGCAAAATTGCGACTTTATGACAAATTGTTTTTGTACATATATACTAAAAGGTATAAACGTTTGGAGAAAGAGATGTAAACCATGGACTGTAACTCACAGGTTAGTTATAAGTTATCGGTAGGTCAACTCAAAATTTTAAAATCTTAATAGAAACTGAGGATCGATTAGTCATCTTTATTATGAATACAAATAAGTTTAACATAAGGTAATTATAAATACTGTAAATTTTCTGAAACTAATAAGTTCACCTAAATAAATAATAATTTCAACAACAATAATGGAAAATTATTTTCGATAAACAATTCAATTCCAGATTTAGTTAAAAGTGTCAATTCAAACACACAAATAAAAACATGGCGTCTCTTGTACTGAGAAATGCTTTTCTTGAACGTCTATAATCAAATTTTCCACGGTGTTTGGTAACATTTATCCACTGAAACCCTTTTATTATTTAAAGTTTATTGATATCGGAAATAATCACGAACATGGTAAATTTTGTTCTGGCAGAAGAGATGGAGATGAGAGTCTGTTAATTGATTAAATTCAACAGATAATTTTTATTTTTATTCAGCTTGATAGCGTCTTTGATATCTACATATTGTATATGGACTCTTAGTTCAGTTTGTTCCTTTTTAAATTAAAGACATGGTTTGTGCAATATTATATTGCTGTAACATTTTTGTTTAAATAGAAATTAAAAATCATTTTTATAAATTAAGCCTGAATTAATTTTTTTATGGAAATCAGCCTTTAATGAAAAGGAACAGATTCAAAAATTGGTGAGATCAGCTAAAGATGCCACTCTGATAGGCCCTGATACGAGGTCATCTGAAACTTTACATCTTGGTCCTTAAGGTGTTTTATAACAACAACGGCACGAACATTTACTTCCCATCATCGTAAAATGTCTAGAAATCATTTGTATGAGCTTGAGTTGGAGCTTGATATATTCTTTCAACGAATCACTCACTATTCGTGCTACTTTTCAAACAGTTTCTTATTGGCTTCAGTTTCAGCTTGATACAGTGTTTCAATCACCAATCATGTTACTTTTCAAATGTTATTTCTAGTTGACTTAAGTAGATTAATATTTTTTTAGATTAATAATAAATTAATAATATTTTAGATTATTTGCTTTATTATATCCAGGCCTGGTCCTGCTTTAAGTAAACATTTTCAATATGCTTAAATAAATTCAAATACTCTGAGGTTGCATTTACTGTTTGGCATATAACAATTCAATATTAGGTATAAAAAATTAACATATAGTCAAATTATTGTGTATTATTTTGAAGTTTACAACGCTTTTGATTCTGAGGAAGTTTTTTGTTTGTTTTCAAAAAGCAAAATAGTTCTTTTCCAAATATTTTTCTATATTCACATTGAGTAAATTCTCAACAGTATTAGAAGTTATAAATGAAAGAAAGTTCAAAATCTCAATTCGGGATAAACGTTTGAGAAATTTAATGAAGTTGGAGCCTAATCTCTAAAGGTTCATGACCGTCTCGCATGCGTACTGCTATTGACACGAACAATTGAAATTTACAACAAAGTATCACAACACAAATTCTGATCAATTATAAAGTAGTTCCCTAAAAGAACATACATATTTCTCTTACTATTCATTGAAACCTGCTGATTAAGAATAAAGTTTTTTATGACGTTATTGACTGGCAGAAGAACAAGTCAATAACGTCATAAAATACTTTATTCTTAATCGCTAGAATAACAAGTCAATAACGTCATAAAATAGTTTATTCTTAATCATTAGAATGACCAGTCAATAACGTCATAAAATACTTTATTCCTAATCGTTAGAATGACAAGTCATTGACGTCATAAAATATTTTATTCTTAATCATTAGAATGACAAGTCAATGACGTCATAAAATATTTTATTCTTAATCGTTAGAATAACAAGTCAATAGCGTCATAAAATATTTTATTCTTAATCGATATGATAAGTCAATAACGTCATTTCTGAACAGTCACAACGATTTTTTTTTCTTCTCTCGAACAATATTTAAGTACAAAACAAAATTGGTCTGCAGACTTTTAACAGTAACACAAAAAGCTTAAATGATTCCAGAAATTGGAATGAAATTGAATGCTTAACGTTCTCCTTAAATACACCCTAAATTGCGACTGTATTTCGCAATGGACCCCATATGGCAACATACACTATTGATTTACGACGTACTAAGTCATGACGTACTATATTCACATAACCTCGCTCAACCAATGGGGACAACAACAAATTGTCGAAACTTCCTAATCCCATCAGTCACCGAGAAACTACGACATTAGCGCCATTTAAGGTCTTATTGTTACATGCGTAAACAACTATTTATAGATCCTACGTGATTTGTGTTTTCAAGAGAGCCAAATTACGCACACAATTTATAACAAAATATGTTTTATACAGTTTACAACCATGAATAAAAATTAAGAAAATTAAATAAAAAGTGTTGGATAATATAGACATAAATAACATTATAATGACGATGGTTGTTTTTTGTTTGTTTTTTTAGTTAAAGCCACTTATTCAGGACATAATGGGATATACATGGTGGCCAGTATTTTCAGAAACCTGGAAAAAATCCGAATAGAACCACCGACCAACGGCAAACTATTGGCAATTTGTCGCACATACCCACGTTGATTGGGCCCGAGAATCGAACCTATGCAAACAGAGGTGAGATGTCGATGATCTGTTCCGATCACTCCTTAGATAACTCCGTTACGCAGGTCTCTATGTAACTTAGTAAAGCCGATGAGTGTGCACATGTATGCTTTGGACAGTTTTTTTTAAATTTATTTTCTTAGGTTCCCGTCGCTTCGTTCAATTGCAACTATTTCCTGAGAATGGCAAATAACTTTGTTTTTCAAATATATGTTTTATAGTAATTGCTTATGGAAAGCAAGAATGGCTAGGTTTAAGTACATTTGGAAGTAATGTATATGAACTCGATAGAAAAAGGAAATAAGTAGCGTATGAAGAAATGACGTTATCACGAACGTCGTGGAAATATTAACTACACTATTATGAAAAAACTTGAACAATGAAAAATAAGTTAACTCAGTCAGCAAAGATATCTTTATAATCGAGGTATACAAAAAATTCTGTACACAATCTCATCTCTAACTTTATGTATAGTTGACTCTGTGCAGCATATAATAGATATGTATTACTTTCTAAGAACCGCTCTGGTGGCTTAGTGGTTAGAGCGTCCGCCTCGGATGAAGGGGTCTTTAGATAGATAGATAGATAGATAGATAGATAGATAGATAGATAGATAGATAGATAGATAGATAGATAGATAGATAGATAGATAGATAGATAGATAGATAGATAGATAGATAGATAGATAGATAGATAGATAGATAGATAGATAGATAGATAGATAGATAGATAGATAGATAGATAGATAGATAGATAGATAGATAGATAGATAGATAGATAGATAGATAGATAGATAGATAGATAGATAGATAGACAGACAGACAGACAGACAGACAGACAGACAGACAGACAGAGTTCATTCTTGTACATGATGTTTTACGGAAATCCCAAGCTAGACAAGAATAATTAAAGCCTCGTAATGGTCATATCAATGACATTATGTACTCAACGTAATTAAAGGTCGATTGCTGAGTATATGTTGGTCAAAGCCCTGTGACACTTGCAACCATCTGGAGACTTTTGTAATCACATTTATGAATCTTATTACTATTAGCATTTTTCTGCTTTTTGCCTTGAACATCTCAATCGTTAACATAACTATTATAGCGAGCGATATATATATATATATATATATATATATATATATATATATATATATATATATATATATATATATATATATATATATATATATATATATATATATATATACATACATAAACGTATAAATAAATAGTAAATAGAGATAAACAGTTCATTAATCTGTTTATTATGCACATTTAAAAATTACATATTATACCTTCATATGTTATTAACGAAAGTTCAACATACATACATACATACATACATACATACATACATACATACATACATACATACATACATACATACATACATACATACATACATACATACATACATACATACTCTGCATTATGAATAATAACATAAACCATAGATGAAAGTGAAACACAGCTTCCAAGAATATGTGATAATTGCTAGCGATTTTTATTCTAAATTAATTTGTGCCTGGCCCTGGAAATATATCCCGGTTGCTCCCCCCCCTCCCCCCCCCCCATTTGTCGGCCCTGTGAATGAATACACATTCTTTCTGAGCAAAACACAAAGGCTGTGAACATTGTTATTCACAAACATTCTCTATCATATAACATAAGCCATTAAAATCTAAATCCATTGCTGATACCAAAATTTATCCTCGTCATTGCAGAACGTGAAACACTGGTCCATTGAGGAACACGATTCAAATTCCTGTAATAGGATTTAAAAGGGATTTTAAAAGCAATACTTTTCATTTATAGAAAAGTTTTAAAAATCTTAAACGTATATTATATCGATGTTATAATTCTATTTCACTTTACTGTCTCAAATCATAACAAATGTTTTGCTCCGAGTACATATTGACCAACAACTGCTTTTCTACGCAATGTGTAGACTCAAGAATAAACACTTCTCGTCTCCAGATTTTGTGGCTTGAAGAACAAACATACAGGATTGTATTTGTTGTGACATGCTCGAAATTATTTACTAATCTGAAACGCTCACATGTTATTAATATCCTTCGTAATTTCCTAATATATGGGCTTCGTACAGAAATACCAGTAAAACTGATTATGTATCCCTTAACCGTCGATGCGTCATCAAATATAAGACCAATGAAACTCACAAGTAAATTATATATATATATATATATATATATATATATATATATATATATATATATATATATATATATATATATATATATATATAAACAAAAGTCTGTAGATAACACGTCCTTGCCGCACCCTATTAGTCACATGAAAATATATAGAATTCACCTGACCCCACTTTAATCTAAATCCTTTTTTGTCGAATCAAATTAAATTAAATCGGCAATATTATTATATAAAAGAAAACTTTTGAGTTTTCCAAATAACGTCTTTTAATTCAGCCAACATCATCCATAATTTGTACGCAAATTTATTTTAGAACAGTGAATTACGTCTGATTATTTCTATAATCTGTACATTTTAGATTCCGTAATTTTATCGTTAGTAAAGATTTACTCAGGGACGTTATTTCAAATTTGTTCGGGGGGGGGGGGGCGAGGGGAGGGGGCAAAACTAGGGTGCTAGTATATAGCTAAAGCAATTTTACAGCATGCAAAGTCGAGGCAAACACACACACACACACACACACACACACACACACACACATGAAGTCTCCAGATTTCCTCGCAAGTTTTATTTAATTTTTAATTGGGTTTCTTTGGTGCAAAGGTACTCATTGTCATTTTTGTTCCATTATAAACACTACTAATGCTCATTGTTAAAAAAAAAATATCAAAATAGTGCTTTAATTAAAGACCGGAAGGGACTTCTCAATCTTCTCAATGTATCTCGCTGAGAAAGTTCACGGTTCATTGAGCTTCTGATTAAGGCCCATTTCGTTGTGTCTTGACGGATAAATACCCAAGGCGCACACGATTATTAGCAGTAGCTGCAATTATTGCGTAAGATTAGGAGGCTTAGGTCGGCTGTTTCAAAACTAAACTTAGCTAAAAGGCATTTAGCTGGTGATTTATTACTCGATAGAACGGACTGAACAGTTAGCAAATCGACATAGAAGACTAAAGAGAAACACGATATACCAAAAGAACAGTTTCGTATTCAAAATGGAATTGAATCTAAAGAGTTCACGAAGCATTGTGGCGAGGAAACATCTAATAAAGCGGACAGAGGAAGCTATCGAATCATTCTTACGGGTATGTTTCTTTTTCCCAGCAAGATTAGCTTAGAGACTTAATAGCTACTGAACGACTTACGTTAAGCAGAAACTATTTATGCTAGCTGTAATGTTACAATCTGACTGCGTGGCAAGGTTGAATACTTTTAAAAAAATTATATATGAGAGAGAGAGAGAGAGAGAGAGAGAGAGAGAGAGAGAGAGAGAGAGAGAGAGAGAGAGAGAGAGAGAGAGAGATTATTATCGTATAGTTCATGTATGTTTTGCATGATAACATTGTATGCCAGTCGGACCGTAACATATGCATATAAACATGGACGGACCGTCACGATGACTACTGATGCCATAGGTGAAGCTAATAAAGACAGGATTATAATAGTAATCCCCTAATCCACCTGTCGTTCGTACAGGGACACAAATTCATTAGCGCTTTTTTTGGATGCATTTTCATGGCACTTGGTTTTTTTAATGATCTTCTGATAGGCCAGAAATGAAACTAATTTATTTGGAGGAGAAATAGAATGGAAATACTAATCCCACATCGATCGGGTCGAGATTTTAACCCATTCGGACACAGGCGAGATATAAGTTACCTCTAAATACGTTCGCCTTAGCCCGCACCCCTCCCCCTCAGAGAGAGAGAGAGAGAGAGAGAGAGAGAGAGAGAGAGAGAGAGAGAGAGAGAATACAATTTTCTCCCTCATTTTTTTTTTAAAGTTTATTGGCCTTTCTTGACCTAAAGCTAAAGGTGGTGTATGAGACAACCTCGTTAGTCCCGCAGATAAAAATGGATTGCGTTGAAGCTTGGTAAATAGCGTGGTTATCACGAATAAAGATGAACCGCTTCGGTGGCCTAGTGATTAGGGCGTCCGCCGTGGGAGCGGGAGGTCGTGGGTTCAATCCCCGGCCGAGTCATACCAAAGACTTACAAAAATGGTACTTAACAGCTGCCTCGCTTGGCGCTCAGCATTAAGAGGTTAGTGTTAGGACTGGTCGGCCTGGTGTCAGGATAATGTGATTGGGTGGGACATCATGCAACATGTCTGCGGCATGATGCCCCAGTGCAAAACATCACTATAAACTGCCACACTGCAGAATCGTAGCAATATGACTGAAAAATTGTTAAAGCTACGTTAAATTTCCTAACCAAAGAAACAAACAAACAAAAAAACTAATGAAGATGCGTACTATGTACTGTGCCAGCAACTGATATAAGTTAATGCCATGTTTGACTTGCATCTGAATAATTTTCTAGACACAGTCGCTATGAAACTTGTGAAACGTTCTGTATAAATGTCATAGAAAAGACATGTTAGGAGATTTCCAAAATTTGGTCAAATGTTTTTATCTTAATAGAGGAAGGAGTTTAAGTAGGAAAAAATTACAAATTGAACCTAATTGCATTTTTTAAAACAAATAGATAAAGATTGACATAGTTGGAAGACGTTAAGTCCTTTTCGGTAACTTTCTGCCATTCATACTTATAATACCTATTACAACTACATTTAGTATTTCTTACATCACTGCTCAATCCTAATACCTGTCACAACTACATTTATTATTTTATTATTATTTTATATCCCTGCTCCGTTATTTTACGTTACCCCATTTGTATGTGTAATTAACGAGTTTTCTCCGATGGATGATGCACGAACTCATTTTCTTGTTCTATATAAGGCTCGGTTATATATATATATAAATTACACTACAAGAAAGAGAAATTGAATTATGGTGTATTCCAAAATAATACAAAAGCGCAAATTCATCCATATACAACAATAGTATGCGCACTTTAACTCCGCCCAGCGAATTCGAACCTTGTCGTGCTCTTCATATCACTTTCATAAAGAAATGTCGTTTCGGTATAGTTAAAATTGAAATTTTGAATGATATTATGAATGAACGCACATTACAACAGCTTTTCAGTTCGTCTTGAATGAATGGATTCCTTGTGTGTGTGTGTGTGTGTGTGTGTGTGTGTGTGTGTGTCTATTTTACACAATTCAGCTGATTACGGACCAGGATTTGTGAGCTGAGTCAGTTCCACAAACATTCAAAGTGTGATTTGAGCAAAGAGTGACTAATCTTGACTCAGATGCATGTGTGTTTCTACTCTGTTTACAGGTTTGTGATCATCATGTGGGGAAAATAGTTTGACTCGCAATAAGTTTATTGTCTTGTTTTACATTGATTCTGTATCACGCATATGCAAGGTTTAACAAAGCTGGTATAAGTCAACCTGTCAAAGGCAAGCTGACAGCAGAATTGAACTTGCCCTATGGGAATTTGACCTTGCCCTAACTCTGACAACAATATATATTTAAAAATAAATAGGCTGTTTAACGTAATAGGATTGCTTTTATTTTATGATAAAGAACTATTTCTATATTTTCACCATACAGCCATGTACATGTTACTAAGTAAAGTTATTTAAAAATCTTGATGCAAATAGTGATGCGTCCACTCACATCTTTGCTTCCGCTAACATGTCTTCCAAGTGTTACATTGCATCTATTCAATCTTTGACAAGCAAACATCCCAGAAAACACGACCAAACTATCTTTATAGGAAAATTTAATTATGTTTCAATCAGTAAGTATAAAATGGTCTCAAAATGATGAACACCGCTAATGGGTGTCAGATTTCCAGTAGTCATATCATTAGAGAAGGTCGCTTTTTTTCCAAATATTGCTTGTCAAACGAAATTTTACGAGTTATCTTATTAAAAAGTATTGCCTAGTCACCTTGAAATTGTCAGCATGCATCACAACAATCTTTGACAATCTGATCATTGAGAATTGGCAACCTATGCATTCAGCACTCACAAACTGTCTTTGGTTTTAGGACTTGAACGGCGAAACCTGTCCAAATACAAATATTAGGATTGAAGATAAGTTAAAATATATATTTCCTATCTGCCCGATGTTGCTTTAAATATTACATATCCATATTATCATGTCTACGCAATGAAATGGGAGACTGATATGGATACTGAGTGCATGATGAATGTGACAGAATTTGACATTGTATCGGATGGAGTTAAGGATTGACCGATGAAGTAAACTATTGGCAAATGTGTAATTAAATAATAAAGAATTAATTAAATTATTTAATTAAAGAATATATATATAGGACTATATATATATATATATATATATATATATATATATATATATATATATATATATATATATATATATATATATATATATATATATAGATATATATATAGATATATATCACGTTTATCTACCTTTGCATTTTTTAAAGGATGATTGTACGACCAATCTGAAATTGATCGGCGCATTGGAGGAGATTTCATTCCGTCTCTTTGCTGAATCGGTAAGTATTATTCCTGTCTTTTTGTCTGTAAGTTGTCTTATAGCTTATTGCAATGTAATACATGTTACAAATATTTTCTATTCAAGGCATAACACAAGGGCTACGGGCAAAAATGACCGTCATTATCGTTATATCTGTGTGTCCCTCTATGAGGCGTCATCGTATGTATCAGCATGTTTCACCAGACGCTGCATGCATGACATTCAGAATAGACTATAGATAAAGCAATTATTGTCGGAGGTTTTGTCTGTATTGGTACGCATAGCGACAACAAGGATAAAGGTGTAAATCAACTGCATAACCGAAGTACTTCGTAATAATAACAAGGTGAAGTGTTGCTTTTCTATAATTTAAACTTTCAATGAGTATCTATTTTAATCAGTCCAATATTTTTCTTTCTTGACTTTGGCTGAATGTTTGTCCACTTGTGATGACCGTTTACAACAGTAGCTTGATTATCTTTGTAACGAAATGTAGGTTTTATGTATATGCTTTTGTTTTACCGTTTTAAATTAGTTATACTTATGTCTTAAAACCAAGGCCAGCTGGAGGGCATTGAATATCATAAACTGCATTTTGACATTTCAAACTGTAGGTTTGAAGAGATTTTCGTTTGAATGCCATAAAGACTCTGTATCTTTGGAAATTCAAAACTTTCTCTCCGGTGTTTTCTCAAAAAGTTCACTTCTGCTTGGAAACATGGGCTGTAATTGTATTCCTTCATTAACAATTAAAGGATCACTTCGTAGCCTCAACCTATTCAATGTCAGTCGTATCATAGCTTTAAAATTAACCATAGCGTATGCGACAAGCAAACGTTAAGATGTCTACCCAAAGGCAAAAAATTTAGTCTCGAATATGGTATACACCTTGCGCCAACTGACCAAGATTAATCCAAATAAATCAGAGTACGCAGCTGTGCATGCGTAACACACGACCGAAACAAGGCGTATGATTTTGAATGTTGTATATACGAGTCTTTCCTTGGAGAAGTAATACAACCTTTGTTATAGATATTGGTTGTTTTAAGGCACAATAAAACAAGTATGTTATTTAATGCCGACGCAATTAAAGTGCTTTACCCAAGGGCAGACTGCATCAAACAATCAATAGGGTACAAGTACGCAAACATGAGGTTGGTGAATTAAACTGGGGTACACATATAGTGAGAGAGTAATTCATAATATTGACATTAATTAAGTACTTGTTGTCAAGACTAACGTTTGTATACCTTCTTAATGTATTGGTATTGCACTTGGCGTCTGAGTAAAGATATGTACACTTTCTTTCTCTGGTCATGTCACTTTTAGTCTTAATGTTAAAAAAACAGTTTCGCTTCAGCAGCCAAGCCGTTTAGCCGTTTAGTTGGTGTAATATTACTTAGTTCAATATCCCACTAACTATTAGGGGTAATATCATTTCAAAGAAATATTATACTTCAGTTGTGTGTGTGTGTGTGTGTGTGTGTATATATATATATATATATATATATATATTGACAGTGCACACACATACGTACACAAACGTACACACACACTCTCATACACACACACACATACATACATACATACATACATACATACATACATACATACATACATACATACATACATACATACATACATACATACATACATACATAGTGCTCCTCGTTAAAGCCAATAAAAGAAAACAATATTTAAACATTTTTGCTTTACAGATCTCTGAAGTATTAGCTTAACCAAACGTTTGTGCCTTTTCTGTTTTCATTCGAATTTCACCATGATAATTTTGGTATTCCCTGTTTGATGGTGTTACTGCGAGCACTTATCTTCTGTGGTAAAGTTATTTCTAACCAGAAAGGATTTTCATCTATTTCAGAACGATGTTTTCCTCTCTGAGGCACTTAATGCTCCTGATGACAACGAATTCCAATGGGACGATGAGTTTATGTTTACAAGGTACGTATTTCTTCTGCTTACCTTAAGACGTTGTTCTGTTCATGTCCAAACAGTTATTTTAAATGACGGACATATTTTAAACCCCATATTGTTAAATTAGCGTACACTTGGTATTCGATTACTGTAAAACATGTTTAATCATCATCTCCATCCAAAGTACACGTGCTTTAAGAGGACATAATTTTAGAAACCTTTTAATACATTTCACTTTTAAAATAATGATCACTGTCATGTAAGGACAAAGGCTTCACTGTTCATTTACACACTTGATCCCCCAACTCACCCTCCAACGAAAACAACAAAAACGCAGGCCGTTGTGAAATTGATAGAATACTGTATAGACTTTGAAATCCTCAAAATATGTAAATTCATTTATAAAGGAGTTGATTAAAATGCTATTTCTTTTCAATACTCCGAGTGTAAAATTATAGGTCAGTCTGTACCGTATAAAGCAGCATAAAATCATAAATCAATCTTTTCTTGTGTATTTCCTTACAGAACAGAAGACGACAGCGGTCTACCCGATGAAAATGAATGGCAGATTGAGTCCATACAGGAGTCGAAGCCTTCCATATGTTCGACAGAGAACTTTGATGCAGATTATTTTGTGAAAAGTTCACCAATGATGATGCATGTAACCGTCAGCCCAGGAGATTTAATAATGACTTCCTCAGCTGCTAAGTTTAATTGCCACGATAACGCTGGATTGCAATTTATGCTTGAATCCGACGAGATTTGGATGCTCGACACTTGTGATCAAGAAAATGTCGAAAACATGTTCTTTTTTGCGACTCCTTCAAATGCAAAATCTACCCGTGACAGTAAACTTCACGCGTATTCTTTAATGATTTCTGGATTCAAGTCTGACAAATGTCGGATGCCTTTGACATTTGGTCCAGAACATTTGAAAAAGAGGCCATTTCTAGCCATTCATTCTGTGTCAAAACCAGATTTTAGAGGTCTTATGTCCACCTGTCGAGGAAAGGACCAAGAGGAACTTAGAGCAATGACTAGACAAGAAGCTAGCAAGGATGGGTGTGCTGAGAAGAGTGAGGAAAACTCTAAGAAGAAAAAGCGCAAATCCGTGGTTAGAAGATTGTTTACAAATGAACGTGGAGTCGAATACCAAGGTGGATTAAACAGACTTGAACAATTTATGTTAGAAGAAGATATCAATATTGCACCGACAGCACATGTAGGCAAATACGCAAGAGCTGACCAAAGCGAAGAAGTTAGTTTCAGAAGCCCTTTCCATCGCGTTAAAAAGAGAAATCGTACGCTAAGTACACGACACAGAAGCGCAAAAGAGGACGAGAATATGATGGAAATAATGAACGAGGACAAGTCAACAACACGTATTCAATTTTATGTGATGGATAATCAGCAAAGAAAATGGCACAAGGAGACCAATGAAAGCCCATGTGATGAACAAGACTGGTTAGTAATTAGCACAGAGGATACTACAGGAGGATCAATTTGCTCCAAAACTATCGAGCTTTCCGATGATTATTGGATACTTATTTCCCACAACGAAGACAACTTAGGCACGCACAAGGATAGCTTGTATTACTACCAGGAGGTTAACAAAAAATCACTGTGCCATCAAGAGGAGCCTACGTTTGGTCGTAATGTTGGTGTCACAAATTCATTGCATAATTCTACCGGCATACAACTTGCCGAGTCTTTTACAGATAGCCGTGCAAGTTCCACAAAGATGCAGACAAAGGTTATATTGCAGAACACAAAAATGGTATCCAGACCTCGATCTCTCCCGCCGATTTTATCTTTTCATTACGAAAGTGAATATGATGACTGGATAATAATAACAATGCAAGATGGTAAGTCGTTTTTACTTGAATGTAACAATCGTCCGATTTTGAATGCCTTTTGGTAAGAATTAGGTTCCCAAAATGTCTTGACGCAATGCATGTGGAAAGTCAAACCTTTTGTGACTAATTTAGCTGTATGATATGGTGTTTTTTTTTCAAGCATATTTTCGTATCAGTATTTAAATTTTAAAAAATGATGACAATGTTAGCATTTATGCAGTCTGATTCTGATTCCTCTGAATTTTTTACGAAAATACCTATAAATGTCTGTAAAGTTAGTCTTGTACAAGTAGAAATGTAATTACATGTGTAATATATGTTTCTACGATATCGATGGAAAATCAGGGCCGGCGCTTCCGCTAGGCGAACTAGGCAATCGCCTAGGCCGCTGGGCTAAGGGTTTATTTCATGATGGGCAGGTGAGGGAGGGCGTGAGTGGAAGGGGGGCGCCAGATATCTGATCTTGCTTAGGGCACCAAAATGTCTTGCACTGGCGCTGTGGAAAAAGCTATACGCATACAAACTTTGTTACATGCTGTAGTTTTGAGGGGTGAGAACGGGGTGGGGAGGAATTACTCTCATTCAGATACATTTAATGCGCGCTATTTCATATATGAGGCATTGACTTGTGGACGATTCATTATACTGTGTGATTTTGCGTATTTGCTGCATTAACTCGTGGCTGATTCATTATACTGTGTGATTTTGCGTATTTTCTGCATTAACTCGTGGCTGATTCATTATACTGTGTGATTTTGCGTATTTTCCTCATTAACTCGTGGCTGATTCATTATACTGTGTGATTTTGCGTATTTTCTGCATTGACTTGTGAACGATTCATTATACTGTGTGATTTTGCGTATTTTCTGCATTAACTCGTGGCTGATTCATTATACTGTGTGATTTTGCGTATTTTCTGCATTAACTCGTGGCTGATTCATTATACTGTGTGATTTTGCGTATTAACATTATTGACTCGGCTGATTGATTATACTGCGCTCGCCTGACTTCAGCAATTCCATGAAAAGTGATAAATTGCGAACGAAAAATTATATGGTAGATAAAAATAAAAACAAATCTGAGTCATATATGCACACTTTTTAAGTTTTATATACAGTAACTGGTGAGTAATAATGGTAGTTCAATGGATAGCATGCCGGATTAGCGACCGGAAGGGCATTTGTTTTAATCCACCATTGGCTCAGCTCGTATCAGCTGCCGTAGTGTGATTCTGGGAAAGTACATATTTTTAAATTTTCTCGACACTAACTGTCCGTCATATGTTGTTGTACTCCAAATTAAACCATATACTGACCCTAAATTCCAATGTTTCATAAAATATCGAATGTCCCGCCAGTCGGGTTAATTTTGAATTTATTATTGTGCGTACAACTGAATAACTGTTCAGAATGTTTAGAAGATATTGTCAAAGGTTTTGCCCTGTACTGAATAATTCAACAAGCAATTTGGAGCAATTATTACACGGGTTTCATTTAATATTACAGCATACGAAAATCTAAGATAGGCTATCACCAGATATTATCAATCCAGTGCGTGGATGGAACGGTAATGCTGGTCCTTGCAATTGCACCATTCACCCGAATACAGATTATAGTTGCTATGGTAAGGCTGGTCCATGCCATTACATCATCACCCGAATACAGATTATAGTTGCTATGGTAAGGCTGGTCCATGCCATTACATCATCGACTCAAATAAAGCTCATGGTTGTTAGTTTTAGGCAGGTTGCTCCCGTTATCCACTCTTATTTCGATATACACAAAACTAATAATAGCAAGGAACAAAATGAGCAGCAGGGGGTGGGGACGAATCGGACAACCTTTTATAGAGGCGTCCATTTGGCAAACCAAGGCTTCCTCCAAAATCGTAAAAAAGCGTCTATTTAGCAAACCAAGGCTTCCTCCAAAATCGTAAAAAAAAGTTTCCTTTGGGGACGCAATGTCGTTGTCGCACCCTCCCTGCTGCTACGAGATTAAAAATCTTTTTACGATGAAAATCCTTTTAGGATTTCAACCGAATATTTTATCAAGTCCGACACGATATCTTGATCTCGGGTCGTGCAAATTTATCGTTACAAATCCATGTGGGATTGACTGAGCGTGACTAAAGAAATTTCTAAAGAGATTATAATCCATATCACCGCCGCACCAAGTTTGCCAACTATTTCGTAGCGTATGTGTGTCAACTCGTTGAATACAGCAAGAATATTGCAGTTATCTCTGATCACTTTTGGTATTTGTGTGTATCGTTGAGTGCCATATATCACGTCTGTGCTTTTATGCCTGCCTCTGGAAAATATCCTAGCGGGATTCTTTTGATTGTCTAACATGACATCATCATAGACGACCAAATTGTTAATACTTCCATCAATATCATCAATGCTCGGTGCATCCTCGATATCGGTTATAAGTTTAGTTAGTTGTCCTAATAATATTCTCGGGGATATATCACGATTAGAAGTTCTCATAGGAGGGAAACGAGCTGGAAATAACTCACCGGAAATAATTAATGAAGCAGCTGATATCTGCAGGCGGTTATTTCAAGGCGGCATCATGGATATTGATGTATATCGAGAGTTTGTTGACGAGCTAGCCGAAAACCCAAGGGACTTTTACGGTTAACATAGTGACTAATCACCACATTAGATAAATATTATTTAAATAAGATGATCATACACTACAACCACGTCAAACCAACAATGGTCTATGTAGTAAACTCACGATTGCCAGTTTACAGAGCGTACTATGGTGACGGTCTCGGCAATACCATTGCAGAGTTATTTTTAATAATGGCTCCAAAAGTAGCGCCATTAGCAAAACAATTATCAATGAAAGCCATTGATGTTATTCGCGATAAAGGAATTAGCTCTGTTGGAGACGTTGCCGGGTAAGCGTTTTCCGCCGCGAAGGAAAAACTAATATCGTTAGTTCGACGAAAAAAGAAACCAGCACTGACTTCGTCATCCGTCATTGCCGTTACCATCTACGGAAGTGATGCCTGCAAGTGTGTTAGCAAAATAATATATAGCGCAGTGGATCAGAAATTAGCATCGTTGGCGACTTTTTTCAGGATCGGTTCAAATTTGTCGCGTATAATCCAATTCCCCGTTCCTGAGCGGATAATGAATTTCACTCTGAAAAATACTGTTTCTGGTCAAGATGTGAGATTATCACTGCTCCTCGTTCATCATTCATGGTAGCATCAACACTACCATCAATTCGAAATGTTGACCAGTTGGCCTAATATTAGGTCGGTAGCATTTGGTGGTCAACAACCGAATAATTCCTTGGTGTTTGCGAGTAAAAATAAACAAGACGGAACTCAAGACTGAAACGTTGTTTCGCTACCATCAGGGTCTTACCAAATCGAACAAATCAATGATGAATTACAACGCAGAATAAATTCAATTACTGGAAAAGAATCGAAAATCGCTATAACAGTTCGTGAGCCGACGTTATCATCCGCGATTGAGATAAACTCGCCCGGGTATGCCGTAGATATCTTTCAGAGTTCGAAAAGGACAATACTGGGTTGGACTGAAAACCCACCTCGGACATCTTATCAAATACCCGAACCTAAAAAATCCGATTATGTCACAGATGTACAATCATACCACGAAATTGCTCCATCATATCGAAATTATTTACCTGATATAAAAAATGCAAAATTAACTGATAGATTCACATTTCTTGATAACAAAACCATGCAATGGGAATTCGGTTTTGAAAAAACTCCTGATTCATCCATTGCCATTGTATTCACTCTAAATAACGTTATTGATTATTTGAAAGAGATTAATCAATTACATAGAACACAACTAGAACGACTACGGCAGTTTCCAAAAACATCTTTTAGATATAACGAGTTCACGCAGCGAGGTCATAAAATATATTGAGATATTAAATCAGCTTGTATCCGTCATGGAATATATCAACACACGAATAATTCAAGTAATAATTAATGACAAAAACGGAGATAAACAAAAATTCCCTACCGGTTACAATATCACAGAAGCTGATTTACCCGATTTCAAATTTCCTGGGTATAACGCAAATAAACTAAAAAAATCTGTTAATGATCTCCTCGATGAGTATTTCCTACAAATACTCGCCGCATGGAAAATAATATCAAAAACAAATATCCTCAAACATAATAATGACCCAGATGGATGCATTGAATTTAGTATGTGATGTTATCGAAGGAAGCTATCAAATAAATCTCGAAAGATCAAATCAAGCCCAGCAGGGATATATTTTATATTCATTTGCACCAACAGCTCCACCCGGATTTTTTAATAATTGAGGATCCAACTAATCCAGTCTATATGCGATGTCATAATGATTCGATAACGAGAATCAATTTCAAAATCACCGACCAATCCAATAATTTGATTGATTTGAGAGGCGAGGTTTTACAACTTGGTCTGTTTGTAAAGTCCTAAAGGACTTTCATCGTAAACAGATTTTCGTCTTAAGACTTTCATTGTATAAAGGATTTTCAATCCCATAGCAGCAGGGAGGGCGCGACAACGACATTGCGTCCCCAAAGGTAACTTTATTTTTTACGATTTTGGAGGAAGCCTTGGTTTGCTAAATGGACGCAACTATAAAAGGTTTTCCGATTCTCCCTCCCTGCTGCTAAATGTTTAAACTTTAAGACTAAAAGTTATAAAAATGCATATACCCGAGTGCATACATGTACTGCAACACAATTAAGCGTAATTATTTCTACATTTCTATTGTTCTCATATTCCTTCACAATCTTTCCATTTTACATACATGCATGCATACATACATACATACATACATACATACATACATACAGACATACAGACAGACAGACAGACACACAGACACACAGACAGATAATAGTTCCCTCCTGTTTACTGGATGCATGTGAGTCTACTTTATTTTAATTATCGGATATAATGTTTAACAAAATAACAAACATGATGTCGGTAATGAGCAACTGTTATGAATTTCGTTTAATTTATGATGCTTACGTACATTATAAACAAATTATGTAACATCATGTGAAGGACGTATAAGAGGCAATCTATTTAGGACGTACGCAAAACTCTGGCAAAGCTTGACCCCTCCCTTTTCCATATACAAATATACGTACTTCTTTTACACACCACACCACACGTACCTGCGTACGTACGCGTGACGTCACTCACCACAACCACCACCATATGGATCGGCCATTTAATCCATGCAGAAATGATGAAGGATTAATAATAATAACATGTTTAATAAAACAGATAGTCAAAGAAATAAGCTGTTTAACTTTAAAAAGTTGGTCTAGTGTCCACTAAAATTTAACTGAACCCAGTAGTACAGGTTTCATATTAGACAAACTTATATCGTGGTTTATCCCACCCACCCCACCCCATTTTCTGTGTGTACATATTTATCACTAGACCCCCATCCATACGCAAGCGTATGCATTTTTGTTAGCCCAACCCTCCCCCTTCTATGCGTACAAGTTAACCATGTCAAAATGACACTTTCTATCCTTTAACAATCTGCTGACTGGGATGGTGAATTGCGATAATTCAGCACCTTAGATCGCAAGTCTGGTCAAAATAAATGCCTTCTATACTCGCTTACATGTCGAGCCCAACGACATTCTGCATTATGCGGCGGCAGATCTGGGTCCATGCAGTTTTTTTTAGGAGTAATCAGCATAACAAACAACGCAGACAATGATCTGCTGGAACATTATGGTACTGCAGATCAGGATCTTTGTTGTTTGTTGTTGTCTCGAACTATAAAGGAGTGCATACGACTAAAAGTAACATGTCACTAATAATATTTGAATAGTTTTGTTATGTATAACTAAATATGTATTATTTTCTTTTGTAATCAGATGGCAACATTCAAAATTAGTACTCGTCTTGTATGTTTTATATTTCCAGTGGAGAAACTTGAAGCCTCCATAAATAAAAGTTAACATCATTGTCGAAAAGAAGGCCCCTTGACAGCAGTTTGAAAAAGATCCCCAAACTGAGTTTCACGGACACTAAAGATGAAACGGAAGGATACTCCGGATCACATGTATAGATTCTCATCAGGACGTGTGTGTATAGGAAATGACATGTATAGATTCTAATTATGATATACAAGTTGTGAAACTAGGTGGAAGTGCAATTTGTATCACACATTGTATGTAACGGATCAGCTCCATACAACATGCACAGCAAGTCAGGCTGATTACTCAAAAATCAAATACTAAGAACAGCATACTACGAGTATGCAATGTGAAATATATTGGCAACATGCTCGGAATAAGACAGAAAATGTGAGGACGTCTTGTGTGAAATTGTGTTTTGCAAGGAGATATGATGTACACGAGAGCCTTGATTTCACATGCGACAAATAAATCGAATACAAGATTGATACCGTGACTATATTTATTGTACGAGTTCTCACAGAAGCGAGATATTAAATTGAATACCGTGACTATATTTATTGTATAAGAGTTTTCACAGGGGACAAATATGAGATCTAATACCGTGACTATATTTATTGTAAATGAGTTCTCACAGGGGACTGATATTAAATTGAATACCGTGACTATATTTATTGTATATGAGTTCTCCCAGGGGACTGATATTAAATTGAATACCGTGACTATATTTATTGAATATATATATTGAATACCGTGACTATATTCTGAGATGAGATTTAATACCGTGACTATATTTATTATATAAGAGTTCTCACAGGGGACTGATATTGAAATGAACACCGTGACTGTATTTATTATATAAGAGTTCTCACAGGGGACAGATATGAGATTTAATACAGTGACTATATTTATTGTATATGATTTCTCACAGGGGACTGATATTAAATTGAATCCCGTAACTATATTTATTGTATGAGCTCTAACTTGAGACTGATATGAGATTTAATAATGTGACTATATTTATTGTATAAGAGTTCTGACAAGAGACTGATATTAAATTGAATTCCGTGACTATATTTATTGTATAAGAATTATAACATGGGACTGTATGAGATTTAATAATGTGACTATATTTATTGTATAAGAGTTCTGACAGGAGACTGATGTTAAATTGAATTCCGTGACTATATTTATTGTATAAGAGTTCTAACATGGGACTGATACGAGATTGAATGATGTGACTATAAATATTATTTTATAGCTTTGGCATTGGATTGATAATAAAACGTTATGATTGTTGTATATAGAAATTATGTTACATATGAAAATTGTAAGAAGTATCTGCATTTAGATCTATTTGAAATAAACCATCAACACTCTATTCTTGTAATTTTCATTCGTAAGTGTGTAGATAGATTAAGGTCATATCACCAGCAAACATGGATGCGTATATTATGAAAAAAAGTTGTCTTGTTATGAAAAATTTGTTATGTATGTTGTGATTAGCTTTTGATAACCTTCTTCTCATTTCTTGCTATGAGAAGGAATTACTCGTAAGTTAAGGAGCGTCAATGTCCAGAGAGAGAGAGAGAGAGAGAGAGAGAGAGAGAGAGAGAGAGAGAGAGAGAGAGAGAGAGAGAGAGAGTTCAGGTTCTCTTAAAAGAGTATCGCCACGATGATGAGACACAGCTACATCTGTAATGAAAAAACGAACATCCTGCTAGCTTCTAAGTATTAGGGACTTTATTTAAATAATCAACACACATATATATTACTACATTCTAGAAACACTTCTATAACTTTATAATCAAAATTCATGAAATGCATATAAAATTACATTTTCCTTTTAAGCTTCCTAACTTCATTCATTCGTATAATTTCTGCATTTTAGAATAGTATACAAATTGTTAATTCTCGATTAATTTCAAGATAGCCAAAAGTATAAAATGTAATAACTGTAATAAATGCAATAATTAATTTAAAGAAATGCATTTTACTCATTTTAAAATAGAATATTGATTTAGAATATGTTGCTTTATATTATTCTTTATTGCTTAAGGAATACATTATTTCCACATTAAATCTAAACAAGAAGTTGGTAGCGAATTCAACTTTTACAATAAAAATTACATAAATATGATTAAATATGAATTCTTTAAAACATTTAAACATTCCATTACAATATATTATAAATAAAAGAATTAAGTGAACAATGTTGCAAACATATGAACTTTAACATTAAAATCTCAAACATTTAAAGTAATTATTTCTAAAAGAAGTTTTCGACATGTGCAGTTCTTACCTGTAATGAAAAAACGAACATCCTGCTAGCTTCTAAGTATGAGGGACTGACCTGGGCGATATACACCTCCTACTTATACTCGTTTGGCGCAAGTCAGGACCAAATATGATAATCCCTTAATATACTAAGCCAGCAGCGACGTCTGTTCATCATTAGATAAGAATCATTTTGTTTTACGTCACTAACAGAAGGCCAGACTTAGTCTTAGTCACCGGATTGGAAATTCGTCAATGCATAATCTTGAAATTTGTCTGGTTTTTACAACTATATATTTCTTACAGAGCAGTTAGGGAGTTCTTACTGATTCAGCGAAAACAGCATGTATAATTTTTTTTGTAATATAATTCCACACACATTGTACATTGGTAAAGCTTCAATTATCTTACTAGTTTTCGGTAATATACATTGCCTATTTTTCGCTTGCGCAGCAACTATTTTCATTCCATTGACATATATAGTTGTGCTTTAAAAATAAATGAAATTATTCTTAATATATTTTAGAAACTTACTTTAATATAAATAAATAAAACATTACTTTAATACAATTTAAAGAAAATTGCAATCTTATTAATTTTACCAAAAAATCTATCCTTACACGTATATTCTGATGAGAAAAAGTATCACCGGAGACAGTTGAGGAAATTGTATACTTGACAAAAGGTGCCATGGATGTGGTATGGTAAATGGAGGATGATACGAAAATTACTGCAAAGGTTTGGAAATGAGGAACCATGCATGGATTTGATTCTATTAGTCGTCAGCTGTAATTTAAAACAAACATACCTTTGACGTTTGTTCGAGAAGTCTTCAAGAAGAAATATATGTTATATATTCAAAATGCTTGCGAGATATAAATTGCAATTGCAACTGACAAGGTCAAAAGTGAGAGAAGGTCTACTTCAATATTCTCATTTGCATCTTTATTTCTTCTACGTTGTGCTTTGTATAATAAATAAGTAATGTGTGACACTGTATAAAAATGAATAGACATCAAAGCATCTGTTTCTAACTTTTAAATAATACAAAGATGGATGTAGTATGATTATATATTTAGATGTACCATAACTATGAAAGTGCAGAGCTCATACTGAATTATCCATGACCCATTTTCAATCTGATATAAGTAAAGGTTTTATATGTATTTCATCATAATACTGGCCTTACCTTCCGAAAAAGTCACGTACAAGGAATGCAATTTTGATGAAAAGTGTTTGTAAGTGTGGTTACTTGGACTAGAAGGGGAAACCGCGAGAACCCCATCGGTTAATACAATGATATCTGTCGATGCTTTTGTTCTCTTTGGCTGAACAATCCTTAACGCAAATACTGGCTTTAACCATCAGCTTAGCAAGGACTAACTTTAACATGGATGAGCAAACCCTGGCTTTAACTCTTAGTTGAGCATGGTCGAACTTTAACTCTCAGCTGAGTAAAGCCCAATATTAACTCTTATCTGAGTAAGACCCATTTTTAACATTTATTCGAGGACGGCCTAGTTTTAACGTTTGGATGAATACGGTCTTATCTTGACTCTAGCTGAGAAAGACCTAACTTTAACTTTTAGCTGAGTAAGACATAATTTTAACTCTTTGCTGAGTAAGGCCTAACGTTAACTCTTTGTTGAGTAAAGCTTAATTTAGACTATTTAGCCGAGCAAGTCATAACATTGGTTTCTTAGTTGAGTAAGGCCTAACTTTAACTTTTAGCTGAGTAAGACATAATTGTAACTCTTTGCCGAGAAAGGCCTAACTTTAACTCTTTGCTGAGTAAACTTTAACTTAGACTCTTTAGCCGAGCAAGACATAATATTGGTTTCTTAGCTGAGTAAGGCCTAACTTTGACGCTTAGCTGAACAAGCCATAGCTTCTGAAGTTACATCATCTACTTGGCGTGGTATTTCTACTGTCAGAAAGCTTCTGCTGAATTATACACGTCATATTATTACAGTACAGTGTAATAATCCATTGATCTGTGTCATGTCGCGACATGCAATTTTCATGAACACGTTTTTGTATCATAATTCTTTGCTGTTAAATTGTATGCAGATATTTATTTGAGAAATAATGATTGTCGAAACTATTTCTTTGAGATTGACTTTTTGTGGAGATAATTTATTCACATGATTTGGATAATGATGTGTATGCTAATTCAGTAAACAAATTAATGAATTGAAAAAAAAAGTATTTGCATAATCTTTTCCAGCCTAGTATGTATTTTATGGGGGGAAACAATAGTGGCTCTCACCAGACTTCCAAACCTAGGTGAATTCTTCTTTAGAATAGCAAAATAAATGGTAATGCCAAGAGAAACCATGTGAAATTTTTGTTAGAAAGAACAGAACAGAACCTTTGAACTCGGGTCGTGACATGCGAGTTTTCATGCATGAGCAAAATAAATGGTAATGCCAAGAGAAACCATCTGAAATTTTTGTAAGAAAGAACAGAACAGAACCTTTGAACTCGGGTCGTGACATGCGAGTTTTCATGCATGAGCATTCGTTTTACAACATAATAGCAAGATCAAGAAAACTAGGCTACACTTGCCCCATGTCACCTGTATTTTCAAGTCTGAAACTTTATTGATATATTGTCATACCAAAGAAACATGCCAGCAGATAGTTCTAAAAGTGTGTAATTGCCTTTCACAAGAGAATGTTATAAGTTACTAATGAGTCAAACGTTTCAATTCTTTCGACCGAATCAGCAGTCTTACCTTATACGACGCGTGTGTGTGTGTGTGTGTAGCTCCCTAGAATTGAGATTGGCCAAAATTGGATGATTAGTACGGAAATTGCAAACTTCACAAATTTCAGTGCTGTTAAAAACAGTCACTGCTATTTAGGTATTACTGGTCAGGTGTTTTTGTGGGCAAAGATTCATCCGACGATGACCTATTGCAGAAAAATGATAAAAGTATTACATTAAAGATACAAATAAAAACTAGCTAATGATTTTTGTTGAAAGGATACTTGTAAGATTCTGACTGAGGTATTAAAGTCAATTCATTATGTAACTAGTGGCTTTTATACTGAACTAACACTGCCACCAATCCCTCTTTTTGACATTAATTTTTGACAGAAAAGAGCTATTTTGAATATTTTCCTGTGACAAGAAAGCTAAAAGAATCAGTATGTGCCTTATGCATGAATAAAGTTCACTAGTACTGTAACAAATTAGCATACTTTTCATAACCTCTCAACCATCTATATTTTTAGATATTAACCTCTGTAGCAGATGCATGTAATTATGTAAGCCAAGTTTGCAGCCCACGTTACGCATTTTATATCCAATGCTGATCTAACTGTTACAAGCAGTCACCAACAAGTAACCTATTTTCAAGCCTAATTCACAGTAAATGTAAACCACATTACCGATTTATCTTATGTGTGAATTTTTATATACTAGGATTGTGATAATTATGCTCATGCCTTCTACCTTAAACATTATGGAGGTGTACAATAGGAAATTATCCAATGAGACCTTAGGCATTATGAGATTCCGACCTAAAAGCAAGATTTGCTTCACTCCGAAATTGAAGAGCTTTGTTGCGTGCAAATCGACGCACCATCGAAAATGAAGATCTGACAGCTGAAGTGTTCCATTAAGCACACACAATGCTATGCTTTGCAAAACACAAATGAACACACTTTTCTGAAAAATTTGTGCTTAGTTTAAAATTGCTTCCAAAAGATAAATTATAACTATACATCAGTAAGTCATGAAAAAAGTCACTGAGAAATCTCTAACAACATGAAATCACCTTATCGGTAATATAAATGAACACAAGGGGTGCAACCACAACCCTCCGCTTGATTTGACTTTTCTCATGCGTCTTTTATCGCTTCAGAATAAAGATTAAAAAACTACACGTATACATTCAAAAGACAATAACGTACCGACGCATATGTCTCGGATGACCATCGCATGAATAGACTACAATGGCATGTCACATGAGTATTTCATATATATTTTTAAAGAATGGAATACACTACATTGCTCTGTCACATGAGTAAATATTTATCTATTTTCAAGACATTGAATGCAGTATGTCATGTCTACTTTCAAGGCATATAATGTTTATCAATGCCCTGTAACATTGGTATTTCATATCGATTTTCAAGTCATTGAATGCATTACATTGTCCTGTCACATGAATATTCCATATCTATTTTCAATTAATGGAATACACCACATTATCCTGTTACATGAGTATTAATATATTTTTCCAATGAATTGAATATATTACAATGTCTTGTCGCATGAGTATTTCATATATATTTTCAATGAATGGAATAAACTACAGTGTCCTATCACATATTTCATATCTATTTTAAAAAAATGGAAGACATTATATTATCTTGTCAGATAAGTATTTTATGTCTTTATCAATGAATAGAATGAATAACGTTGTCATGTCGCATGAGTATTTCATATCTATTTTCAAGTCATTGAATTCATTACCTTATCCTGTCACATGAATATTCCATGTATATTTTTAATAAATGGAATGAACTACATTGTCATGTCATATGAATATTTCATATATTTTCAATGAATGGAATGTGCTACATTGTCATGTCATATGTGTACTACATTGTCATGTCATATGAGTATTTCCTATGTTTTTAATGAATGGAATGTATGACATTGTCATGTCATATGTGTACTACAATGTCATGTCATATGAGTATTTCATATGTTTTCAATGAATGGAATGTACAATATTGTCATGTCATATGTGTACTACATTGTCATGTCATATGATTATTTCGTATGTTTTCAATGAATGGAATGTACTATATTGTCATGTCATATGTGTACTACAATGTCATGTCATATGAGTATTTCAAATGTTTTCAATGAATGGAATGTACAACATTGTCATGTCATATGTGTACTACATTGTCATGTCATATGAGTATTTCGCATGTTTTCAATGAATGGAATGTACTATATTGTCATGTCATATGTGTACTACAATGTCATGTCATATGAGTATTTCATATGCTTTCAATGAATGGAATGTACAACATTGTCATGTCATATGTGTACTACATTGTCATGTCATATGAGTATTTCGTATGTTTTCAATGAATGGAATGTATTATATTGTCATGTCATATGTGTACTACAATGTCATTATTTCATATGCTTTCAAACGTCTATATTGGTTTTCTGTTACTAACATATTCTTTGTCGTCTAAACATTTAATATCAATACATTGTTTCACGAACCCTGACATCTTTACATCAATGTGGGGGGATTTATTAAAAAGTCTGGATAAGACATGGGTCTCATACACAAGTATTAAGAACAAACTTAAAGACCTAATAATGTTACCTACCTTAAATATTTTCAGCATTTTATATGTTTTCTAATTTCATGGTGTTTGTTTTTGAACTTTGTGGTCATGTCATTATAGATGTTGTAAAGCACTTAGAGCTTTTTAAAGATTAGGCGCTATACAAAGTCATCATCATTATTATTATTATTATTTATTATTATTTATTATTATTATTATTATTATTATTATTATTATTATTATTATTATTTTAAATTTACAGATAACGTAGTTTATGAAGGTTTATCATTTTACAGACAACCAATGGTACCTGGATACCACTATGTTATTTCAAATTACTTTGGAGTAAGTATTTTAACAATAAGACATGTATTTTGTTATATCTGTAAATTATGCTCCATAATAATAATTGAAGTTTCGTGTTGAACTCACATGATGTTGAAATAGTATTGGTCTACTTAAGTAAATACGCCTTAATGAATGGTTGATCGATTTCAGTTTGGAGATTTCACCACGATCCATGTGTGTAGCCATGTAATTCATTGCCCATTCCTGGTCTTATCTAACTTCATTGATACATGTAGTTAGCCATTTTCCTTTCATTAGAACAGTTCTAAGTCTACAGGTTTTTAGACATTTGTTCGAGTAGCTGTGTTCTTTCATTATTCAAGAAAAAATATACTTTTCGATAAAGTCTGCTTGCTAAGATTGTTCCTATGTGAGAAATTGGATATTGGTTGAGATGAATGTTCAGGCCCGTTGCTGAAGGATGAACTATGGCTAGGGAATGACTCCTTCTGCGTTTAACTTAAGCCTTCAGGTAGTCGTGTATGTTAGCCATTCATTGAACGGAAGGTTTCCAATCGTCCCGTAAAGTGGGGACAGACAGTGATCTACTATTTTTTATACCAACGGAGGCTCACTTGAAATCAGACGATCTCGAGATTCCAATTTATGATTACTTTTAATCGAGACAGTAGGTCAGAGTGTAGAGAAAGGAAGTTGTCACGTGTAAGCCATTTCTTGATAACATCTTCTGGTGACTATATTGCGACATGGCCAATCGAAAACTCGTTGAGTAATGCAGGTTTGAGAGACCTCATTGGAGACATGATTGAAGCAGTATATTGTTATTGTGGCTATTACAGGACTGGAGTTAGAAATAGTGAAGCTCTCACATATGGGAAGCTGTAGAGGCCATATTTGGTAATTGTTAACCAACAATAAGGCTGTATAAGAACTGAACTTGTCAATTTTTTTTAATTATTTTTAATATGCAAATTATGTTATTTGCGTCAAATATATTTCAAAGATAATAAAAGCGAACACATCATGCAAAAAATCATTGGTTAAATTATTATTTAAATATAAATTATAATAAAACTAACAATTTGTTTTAAAATCTAATATTTTAAGAGATTCTCTTCCAATTGTGAGGTTTCTGAACTGTAGCTTGTTTAGCTTATGCTTAAAAAACCGGCCCTGAGTTATTAGGGAGTATTGATAAAACCTGTCGGTAATTGATGATTTTTTTCTGCATTATTTCGGGAAGTTCCTTCAAGCAAAGTGTTGTGTATGCAGCGCTTTAATCTGCTACACTCAGGGGTCACCAGCCTTTTTGATACTGAGAGCTACTTCATGGATACTGAGTCATACGAAGGGCTACCAGTTTGATACACTCTTCTGAAATAACAAATTTGCTTAGTTTGCCTTATACATTATTAATAATGTGAAGACTCTGATCAAGTTAATGATTTCTCACAATAATTACCAACAACGACAAGGTGGAAAACAGATATCAATATTCAGCACTTTATTTCTATTTATCTCAGTAATTGTTAAATTTTCAGATGATCACTTACATTACATTTCTTAGGAAAAATGTCCCATTTTCACTAGCCACTGACAAACCTTTTAAACAAATCATGAATTATGTTGCACCATGTTTCAAAAAGTTATCAGTTATATACATTGTAATGTCTGTAATGTAGTGAGAAAACTTAAATATTTTTAAATAAATCTTGTCACATTTTAAACTAATGACCAAATCTGCTGTATTTTTAACAAAATAATAACTGTTACATGTCATGAACACACATTTTAAATTGAACAATTCCTCAATATTTTAATTAAACTTTGCCATGGCACTGACATGTTGCCACTGACATCTGGTATCATTTTCTTTGTAAGTGGGAAGACTGGCATTGCATGCTGTTTACCATTGTATTGTAATCTGGTGTGTAACTTGACACTGCAACTGTGAGTGGCTCTTTCAGATGTGCGTCAGTGAGGCGTGTTATGTGTTTGTTCTTGATGAAGTTCATGTCAGAAAATGGTGATTCACATAGATAGGTAGAACCAAACAGGCTGGCAACCTTCATAGCTGCTGTACACACACCACTGTACTTCTCTGTGTCAACAAGACACGAACAGTTTGGTGGAAGTCATTTTGCAATGTTATGATTTCAATCTCCAGCATCCAGGTTGAACGTTGTTCTTAGTTGCTCAGCAAAGCTTGTTATGTCCACATTCATGAAAGGATTGGAAATGAATGATACACATGGCTCAAGCTGATCAAGGTCACAAAACATATTCTCAAACTCTTGCCCATGTCTGTTTATGACTTCACAGTACTTGTCTGCAACTTTGTCAAATGTATCAGATGCAGAAGCATTGTCTTTCAGCACTGACTGCACAGAGATAAAGTGCAGCACCTTTTTTCTCTGTATATCCACAGAGAAAATGTTAATTTTGGCTTTAAATGCATTTAAAGCACATATCATATTAACAACAGTCTTGCCTTTAAACTTGCAGCTCGAAGTTCAAGTGGTTTAGTTTCCCAGTAATGTCCGTCAAAAATGCAAGGTCAAGTGTCCACTCTGTGTCCTCTAGCAGTGAGACGTCTTCGCTTTTGGACTGCATGAACTCTTTGATTTCACCCAAAGTGACAAAAAACGAAGTAAAACTCGTCCTCTGCTGAGCCATCTGATTTCTGTGTGTAGTAGCAGGTCACCATGTCCTCCAATAGCACTTTTAAAATCCTGTGCTGTGTTGCTTTGGAGCGGATATTGTTTATGATTTTCACAACGGGAGTCATCACGTGCCCAAAGCCGATCACTTTGGCACACAATGCCTGCTGGTGAATGATGCAGTGGTAATGCAGAAATTTGGGATGTCTGGGTCACCTTTACAGTGAGCGATGAAACCTGCATGTCGGCCAATCATACATAGCAGGAGCCCCATCCGTGGTCACCGCTACCAGGTTTTCCAATTGTACCTTTTTCTGCACAAAAAACTCCTTCACTGTGTTATAAATGTCAACTCCCTTCGTAGTTGTCTTTATGGGCAGTAGTGTCAGGAGTTCTTCTCTTGTGGAGAAATCTTCAAACACCATCCGGATAAAAACCATTAGCTGCGCTGTACTACTGCTGTCCACGGACTCGTCGCACTGGATGCTAAACCACCTGCACCTCGCCAGATCCCGGTCCAGCCGATCGACCAAGTTACTGGACAAAGCTGACACTCGTCTAGCCATCGTAGATGCCCCCAGTTGGACGTCGGAGAGAGTGGCGATTACATCGGTTCCATATTTCTCGTCTTTAAGTACAGTGTTAGCAATTATCGTCATTGCTTCTTTGATAACTTCTCCGTCTGAAAATGCCTTCTTCTTCTTGATCAGGAAATGCGTAGCTCTAAAAGAGGCTTCGGTTGCTTTTTGTGACTTTTTCGCCAGCCTTGTGAAAAAAGCCTGTCGCTTACCCAAAGCTGTCTTTAGCTCAAGGGCTTTTTCTGCCCGTAGTGCGCTTCCCGATAGGAAGTTAGCATTGTAGTTTTTGTGATTCGTAGTAAAGTGTCTCTCCACATTGTGCCGCTTTGCCGTTGCCACAGTCGCTCCGCATATAAGACACACGCAGGTTTCTTTCACAGTCGTAAACAAGAACTCCGACTCCCATTCGTTGTGAAAGTGATAGGTTTTCTTTCTTTTTCTGCCATGTTTTTTGGGTAAGAAACTGCGTTCAGCGCCAATCTTCGCTGCGCCCGCTAGCTCACTCTCCACAAGCACTGTATTGTCACACGCACAATACTGACCTTCGAACTAGAGTACGTCAGAGTTCACCTAAACTTATCTAAACTTCATGTATAAGAAACATATTTTTAAGATGTTGTCATTTTTTAAATCTATATAAATGCAAGTGTGATTAAAAAAAGAAAAGCAACAGAATAAAATACAATTTTATACGCAGCTGAGTTGTGCTATTTTAGAACAGGCCTGCGGGCGACTCATGTGGTCTTTGAGGGCGACCTGGTGCCCGCGGGCACCGTGTTGGTGACCCCTGTGCTACACAATGCGACGCTGTGACGTCATTGGGAAGTGGATAATCTAATTATACTATTTGTTGTATATATAAGTAAAAATGTACGTCTCGGAGTTTGAAGAAGTTGAATTGTCAGAGTTGTGTGAAAATACAGGGAATGTTTCCGTTCTTCTTGAATGAAATAATCAAAGATCTGCATGCCAGTCTTCAGTTACAATAATTTTATTGGCATGACTACGGTTTAAAATAAAATATGTCCCACAAAATAACACATTTTTAACCTTGGTGTATGAAAATTTGTCACTGTAGTGTAATCTCCTTGAATACTAAGCCAAAACATAATAAGATCTCTTCAATGTAAAATAAACCAAAAATGTATTTTGTATGATGGCAGGGTTTATTTTTAGTAAGCTCAGGTCAGTGTCCTTGGTAAATAGTCCCTATTAAAATCTAATTGTGTGGATTGAGTGTGCTGTATTGAGTGTGTTGTATTCATGATAGAGACTGGTAAATAGTACAATTGAATGATCGAGAAGGGACTGTCCCGTTATCTGGAGACACCTTTTATTCTTACTATGATGGTAAATATGGTGTATATTACAGGAGAAATGAGGCTTAAAATCATCATTTGACTGATATAAGGTAGCGTAGAAAAAATATAGTTCCCCGTATTTGTCGTTTGACTTGTGATTTGCATTTTATGGTAGTTAAGTACTGGCGCGGAAGTAAGTAAATATATTATGGAGAAACAGGGTATTTGTTAGGTAGGCAGGAAATTGTGAACTTGTGATGTAAGTGTGAAGTTGTGATATTGGTGGTTATGCATCAATCAGAGGAAAATTATTATAGTTTGTTTCAGTCGTTTACTAAAAAGACTTCCTGCATATAACATTATTGATGTTCTGCCTGTCACTTAGTGATGTCAGTTGTGAATTTAATGTTGCGTATTTGTAGTCATTGATCGATTAAAGAACAAAAAGTGACTGTTATCATCGGGTCGTTAGAAATATAGGAAAACAAGGCACTTACAGCCAGAACGAAATGAAGTTAGCAAGAAGGAAGAAAGGCAGACATAATTAAATTAACTTAGCAGAGAGAGAGAGAGAGAGAGAGAGAGAGAGAGAGAGAGAGAGAGAGAGAGAAAGAGAGAGTATAAAAGGTACTGACTATGCGAGGAAAGTGTGAAATATTTGATAATTTATTTCTGAGTCAAACAAAATTTATATAATTGTTTTCTTTTACATTATTTATACTCCAGCCAGCATGCACGTGCATGATACATTGAAAAACACTAAATAGGAGTATAAAAACTTGTATTTGTGTATTTTCAGCGTCGTGACTGGTGCCATATCATCATCATCATCATCATCATCATCATCATCATCATCATCATCATTCTCTTGACCTAGTGTGGTTGTTGAGACACTGTGCTGCTGAACATCTGACCAGTTCCCTCCACTTGTATCGATCTTGTGCAAATGCATGTGTCTCCGCAAAACTTTTCCTGGTCCATTCTGTGATGTTGTCAGTCCACTTCTGTCTCTGTCTACCTCTCCTTCTGCCACCCTGGACGCTGACCTGCAGTACTATTGATAGACTGTTGGCTCTAGTGACATGGCCATATAATTTCAACTTTTTCTTTTTGACATTGGTGAGGAGGTCCTCATATTGGCCTGATGGTGTTACGCACTTAATCATTTTTGATGTGGTCCATGTAAGAGATGCCAAATATGGTTCTGTAGCATCTCATTTCAAGTGCCTGGATCATTCGTTGTAATTCTGCTGTCAGGGTCCAGGCCTCACATGAATGCAAAAATATTGAGATGACTAGTGCTCTCAGTAGTCTGAGTTTAGTTTTCAGACAGATAGTTTTGTCTCTCCTGATGGATCTTAACTTTGACATATCTGTCGTTGATTGTGCTGCTCGTGAAAAAATTACTGCTCTTGATCCCTCACCATGGAACCAAGATATTTGAACTGGCCCACTGTTTCCAGTTCCTGTCTTCTGACTTTAATCTTGGCCGAGATTTGTTTGCAACTATTTGTCATCAGCTTTGTCTTCTCGGCACTTATCACCATGTCAAATCTGGAATGTGTTTCATCCAGGTTCTTCATTAAGGTGGCAAGCTCGTCTTCACTGCCTTCCAACCCATCAATGTCGTCTGCAAAGCGTAGGTTGGTGATGTTAGGCCCTCCAATGCTGACTGTCCCACAGTGGTTTTCTAGGGCTTCGCTCATGATGTGCTCTACGTAGATGTTGAAAAGAGTGAGTGACATGAGACAGCCTTGACGTCCTCCAACTTTTGTCTTGAACCAGTCCCACACAGAACCTTGAGCAATTACTGCACTGGTAGCCTTGGGGTACAGCTGCTTGATGATATTGGTCAACTTTTGACCCATGTTGTACTTCTTCATTGTGGCCCACAATACCTCATGCTACACTTTGTCAAAAGCCTTTTTGAAATCTATCAACACATGATAGATGTCTTGTTGATGTTACGAGTACTTTTCACACAGAATCCTGAGATGGAATATTAGTTCTATTGTGCTTCTTCCACTCCGGAACCCTGCCTGTTCTACAGCGATTATTTCCTCTGCTTGTGGTTTCAATCTCTTTAAAGATGATCTTCAGCATCATCTTACTAGTATGACTGATCCAACTGATAGTTCTGTAATTCTGACACAGCTGGAGATAGCCTTTTTTGGGGAGTGTTATTATCCGTGACTGGGTCCACTGCGTTGGCCATTCACCTGTCTACCAAATCATGTTGCAGATTTTTGTTAGTAGCTCTATCACTGATACCCCCCCCCCCTTGATAAGTTTGGCTTGGATGTTGTCTATTCCAGCTTCATTCCCATTCTTTAGTGCTTTTATTGCTGACTCCACCTCTTCTTTGAAAATGGGGAAATTATCATCATTTGTGGAGTTTGGAACTTCAAGCACCTCTGGGTCTCCTGTGGACGGATGGCTGTAGAGTTCTTTACAATACTCAGTCCTTCCTTCTGCAACGTCATTTGCTTCTTTGGGGCATTTTCCATTTTCGTCTTGAATGGTCTTTTGGTTGCTTTTGTCTGGTGAGGTATTTCACAATTTGGAATGCCTTTTTGCCGTTATTCTTTGTCAGAATGCTCTCTTTCTGTGCACTTTTATCCAATCCAATCTTATTTTGCTTTCTTCAAGTTTTTTTCCCCGATATTTTTGTTTATTTCTCGGTACTTCGTTGCCTCTGTTGTGTGTCTGGTGTTTTTTTAGGTCTCTTTGGGCGTCACACATATTCAGAATCTCTTCTGTAACCCAGGGTATTTTTTCTTTTTTCTTTGGTTCCCGATCTAATTTGGCGAAATGTGTTATCAACGTTGGACTACCTTTTAATAAACATGTATAATGATATTGCTCTCTATGTTATATATATATATATATGTGTGTGTGTGTGTGTGTGTGTGTGTGTGTGTGTGTGTGTGTGTGTTTACATAAATGATTTAAATTATGTTAGCTCTTATTCATGCCATCTTCGGTCAGTAATTCGGAAATAACGTGCACAAGCGGACAGCACAACAGCGTGAATATTTAAGGTGTAAATGGGGACGCAGTTTTCCGACTGATAAACACAAGGTTTTGAGTCGAGTGGGACGTGTCTATTGTTGTATATAGCATGATTTAAGATTTAAATTACTGACATTTCATTTAAGCCGACATTAAAAACGGGAACGTCCCCATTTCGATGTGAGTCTTCTGTATGTTAGTGTGTCTGCAAACTGTCCCTATTTTGCGCCTTTTATAAACACACACACACACACACACACACACACGCGCGCCTTTTATAAACACACACACACACACACACACACACACACACAGAGTGGTACTGTGGTGACGTTATTACGATCAAGATGGGTCTCTAATTTTAAAAAATTATCATATTCCAAGCACAATGACAACAGCCGATGTTTTGGAATCGCCAAAGGTTTAAATAAAATACCCAAATCTTTATTTCCGAATGTAAAGTCAGGTTGAAATTATATATAAAGAAGATCTACAGTTTATTTGATTCTTATTAATGAGCATTTGACCCATGTATCAGAGAAGAGTATTTCTGATGAATTTATACAAAATATTTTATTTTCCTACCTTGATACTAGATAGTTCATCCTGTGGTACGAAAATCATTTCACTAGTAACTTAGACAAAGTTTAAAATACGTCGCCTTTTGCACCACAAGGTCAGATATACCATTTTCGTAAGTCAATCTAATTTCAATGACATGCATATACATTGGCAGAAATAAAAAATACCAGTGAGTTGAGATAACGTTCGATTAGGGGTTTATTAATCGGCTGCAATACGCGCAATTTTTTACGAATCTGACCACAACAAGTAAGTCCTGTTGAACAATGCAACACACCGTTGTTCACATTATTGCCAACCTAATTAAAGGTACGTAAATTCGTAAAGAAACAAAAGGTCATGAGTCAAATATCTTCTTCAAAAACTAAGTTCCACGTCTGAAAGGTATTGAAATTTGCTCACAAAATGTTTTTTATGCCAAAAATATCCTCTCTATTTACACACAGACACACACCGTCATGAGTCGCATTGAATGGTGGTAAATCTTGCATTTTTACTTTTGGAAATATAAGGATCTATTTTTCACATTGAAAAGAAATTGAAAGAAGAAAAAGTAGTTCAGGTCATCCTGGTTCGGTAAAGTATTGTTTTGCTCCAGCTAAGGTAATCTCATTACACCACTTAATTTTATCATACATGTATAACGATATAATATACTTACCTTTTATTGATAGTCCAGACAGAAATACATTTAGCTATGCAAACATTAAGTTCCATTTCTTATTGGTATATGTAATCTCAACATAATTTGTTTTACATGATGTGGGATTCAACGGTTAACTGTCGTTTACTTTTTCCGTCAAGCCTATGTTTCCATAGCTTATTGATGGATCGCTTACAGAATATAATAACATCGACAGTAGTGTTTCATCAATACCTGCCTATGTAATCGCTTATAAGTCGAGTCGAACTGCAAACTCCATAGATCTATATCTACCGTCATATAATGCACCATCAGAACTAGGTCTGTCCATTTTGTTAGAATTAATCAGTAGAGTAAACAAGACTGACCATAATCTGTAAACGCATAATCCTACGGCAGATTGGGATATGTGTTGTTTGCAGTTCAATTCCACTTACAAGCAGGTATAAAACAGTATGTCTGACTTAGAACCTGTTTAATGTTTACCTTACCTCTGCAGCAATGGAAACATCTTTTGAACTTTTGCTTGCAAGGATACTGGATTTTTTATTTAAAGAAATATGGGGGAAATTATAATAAATCAAGCAGAAATAGTGTTTCAGGACATGTACTCTTGGCTGAGATTTGAAGTTACTATAGAGAACAACCGCAACTTTCTACAACTTTGACATGCTTCTGGCACATGCAATTTAAATTCAGCTAAAATATGTTCACGTTGTTTTGTTATACATGAAAAATAACATGGCATTTAAAATGTTGGTATAAAGCAAATTGATATACCAATAATATTGGTATATCAAATTGTGATCCACAGATGACGCAACACTACGAATATACAAGCATTCTTTCAACCGCAGGCCTATAGATAAGTGATGAATTTCTACTCATTCATTGATCATAAATGACATAGGAAAAGAACGACAAAAATTATTAATTTCCCTGTCGTCTATATGGTACATGATTTCATCGCAATCCTTTCTTTTTTATATTCCTTCTCGTGCATAAATAACAAAATATGCACAAATCTGAAGTGAGAGCAGAACATAACACGCTGGACGAAAACATTACAACTGAGCTTACACCAAGTAACCTACAGTAACCTGGTTCATTGTTACGGTATGTTTACGCTTTCCTTGGAATCGATCATCGATCTACAGTGTTAATAATATCGATGATACATAGTTGCAATAGTCCGTGACACTAGGCCGATATGTTAAATTTGTCGGTTACGAGTACACATACTGTATCATGTTTAAATCCTTTGTTGTTTCTTAAACCTATTATGAAGTTCTAAAAATATCAATTATTAAATACAAAAATATTCAAATGGTCGCCCCTGTTTAGCCTCTCTCTGAGAGAGAGAGAGAGAGAGAGAGAGAGAGAGAGAGAGAGAGAGAGAGAGAGAGAGAGAGAGAGAGAGAGAGAGAGAGAGAGAGAGAGAGAGATGTATAGTCTTTAGAAATGCTAATAAATCACAATTATGACTTAGATGAACTGGCAATATATTAAAATATTTTAATTACCGCTTGTAGGTTCTTTCTTTAACTTAGTTTCTATTCCACGCTAATTTCGATTGGCCAGAACGTGAATGCCTGACAGTACAGGTACAGTGTACAAGAAGCTGTGTTTGAAGTGCACTACCTTCTTCGTTAAAAAAACAAACATATTTCATTTTTAAATTTTTAAAAAAACAAAACATATTTTATGTTTTAATCATAAGTGTGTCTTATATTGACTTAATAAATGTGAATAAAAATATAAACTAGAAAGAGAAAACAATAAACTTATCAATTTGCATATGTGCTTGTGAACAAGAAGAAAAATCGTTGAACTACATTATATAGCGACCACACTCACAGGGATGTGTGGAGTTCATTCATTTATTCAATATACAGTTGCCATGAGCATATTGTAATTCCATTTAAAGTGAAAATATGTGTATTTATTTATGATATAAATAAAAAAATATATAAAATATAGACTCGTTGTATAAATGTTTCTTTACTGAAAAAAATGCATACATCTCGTGGTATATCATTAATACAGCGTACATACCTATTGTCATAATAACCTACACAGTTTATCAACCTAGGTGATTATCGATATCAAGAAGACATTAAAATACAGAGTGCAAGCTATAAGATAATTAAAACTAAAACTGAAATTATGAAACAGCACAGTTGTTATGGGCATTTAATAACAACTGAACAATTTTTTAAAATTCTTTTAAATTATATAAGACTTTAAAAGTTAACGAGAAATACTGAACTCAGACATCGAATATGTAACGACCACTCTAGGTACCAGAATATAAGGGAAGTAACTTGAGATAACATTCAGAGATCTGTGAGTAAAGACTATATCCCTTCATCTAAAAAAGGGTCAATTTTGACAGAAATGTGAAGGGAAAATGCAATGTTTGTAATTCCATTCCAACAATAAGTATATAAAGAAAATAAGATCAACAGTAACATTTTTAAACAATTAAACATCTCGATACACAACTTAACTATAATATTACTATCATTAATACATTAGGAAAGAAACGAAAGAAGATGAAAAGATATTAAAGAAAAATAATCAATTTTGAGTTAATCTAAAAATTATTATTTACATTGATCTGTTTATGTGGAGCCCATATCAAAGTGTGGGAAATGGTATTCTGGGGAATTACATATCTAAAACTGCCGGATTGTGTGAATTGCTTTTGGTGTTTCGAGTTGTAAATTGAGATTATAACGCTATAAAATAAAAAATAAAAACCCCAACATGTTAACACATAAAAATGGAATTCACTAAATTAACAAATGCTATAAAAAAAATATAAAGAAAATCCGCAGATGAAATCATATATACTTGATTTCCTTTCAATCCAACCAAAGTAAATGTATACTGGTGTATCTATGCAAACCCTTGACAATACTAGAATTATAATGTAAACGATATAGCAATACAGGATTTGACCGCTAAGTTGGCCTAGTGATTAGAGCGTCCGACATGAATGGTGTAGGTCGCGGCTTCGAGCCCCGGTCGAGTTTTACCAAAGACTTTTAAAACTGATATTAACAGCTGCCTTGCTAGGCACTCAGCATTAAGAGATTGGTGTTAGGATTGGTTGGCCTGGAGTCAGAATAATGTGACTGGGTGGGTGTCAAGTACCAAATTTTTCGGCAGTGAAATCCATTAATGAATTCTTAGTCTAGCCAACAATTAACTGTTATCTGGTTGTAGAGTTTGTGCGAAGGAATGTTTTCCTAACTGGGGTCACACTGTTAGAATTTTTATAGTAAAACGGACTGGGTGTATGACAGGCTAGAGAAGTGAAATTCGCACGTAAAACTGTCAAAAAGTTATTGAGAGAAATGCCAGGGTGTTGAGGCAACCCAAGGTGGCGTTTTTGGCACCTTGATAGGCAGTTTTCCAAATGTCTGTAGGAATAGCATTTATTCCGATTGGTCAAATGTGGAATCAGGGGTGGGTCTATCCCTGAAATTGGGGGAAATATATTCTCTGAGCTAATGAATTTTTATCAGTCTGGGAAGACCTCTGCAAGAGACGGTCAGTATTATTAATTCCGACATAGGAGAAGACTCCGGGCGTACTTTAGGAAAAGACGTCCGTAAAATCGGGTTCCAGGGAAAAACTGAATTTGGAACGATTGTAAGACGCCAAAAACACAAGGTATTTAACTCAAATTCACATTTATCATGATGTAATTTATATGATGTTTTCTTAGTTACATATGCATGATCTGTTGATTTTGTAGGAATCGTTCACATTTATCATAATGTAATTTATATGATGTTTCTCCGTTACAGATACATGATGTGTTGATTTTGAATGAATAGTTCGGTTTTTAAAGTGTTTTAGTGATGTAGTTTTGAATTCTGAATTAGCATTTTCACCTTATATACGTAGATAGGTTAATGGGTGTCGTAGAAAACCCGCCGTGTACATTTATGATTGGAAAGTGTTACATTAATTTTAATTTATCATATTAGTGAATATTGATTGTGGGCTATGATATATTGCCTCACTTTACGTAATGATTTACGGGAATATATGTGACTTTCCCAAATTCTGATGTCGATAATTAGCGGTATAACTGTATTGATCTGAAGACTTGTGTCGTATTTGTTAGCCGTATAAAGGTTAACACTGATAGTAAGATCTGATGTTCGAACCAGAAAGACGGACGGACAATCTCAACTCTTAAAACCTAACGAGATACTTAGGGCGTTTTACCCTTTTCTTTTCAAAGGAAAATAGTTTGTTTGAAGAGAGAGAGAGAAAAAGCGAGGAGTCGAGATCCAAAGGAGGGAAAAAGAATTTAGAAGTCGGAGTTGTGATAATCCTACGTTTACCCAGGGGACAAGTGAAAGTCGAGACGCAAGCAGAACAAGAAACAGTCGTCGAGCAGGTCATGTGAATTCACCAAGCGGTCCAATGTTAATGAACACTCGATTTCGTGATGAAATTTGCTATCAGCTATTAACGGCTAAATTCGTCTATTTTATTAGTGTTTGAATTTTAATTAATGTATCCATTATTTTGAAACTTCGGTTTTAAAGTGCTTCTGAACTAAGAGTATTCAGAAGGAAAGAAAATGTAATTTACTGTGTCTTTATTCTCTTGATTTTATTTTGATTAAATTCTTTATTTATCTTTACGAGGGCTCGTGTGTTGTCTTTGTTCAAGATACCGACTCAGATTACCATATCCATTCTATAACCGGGCAAATCACACCGTAGAGGTCATTCCTTAGATAAACGAGTATTAGCGGGAGGCGGTTTCGAGTGTTGTTTTTCCAAGTTGCGCAATACCTCTGACCAGGGGCTTGTGCAATGTTGTACCAACAGCGCTTGATACCGAAAACTCCCGTTACAGTGGGGCATCATTATCCATGTCTGCATATGATGCCCCAGTTCAAGACATCATTATAAACTGTCACACTGCAGACTTCGAACGATTCGATGTCATTAGAAACAGACTGGTCAGGATCAGTTTGGACGTTCGATGTCATTAAAAACTGACTCGTCAGGAACAATTTTAACGATTGGATGTCATTAGAAACTGACTCTTCAGGAACAGTTTGAACAATTTGATGTCATTAGAAAGAGGCCGGTCATGACCAGATTGGACGATTTGATGTCATTAGAAAGAGGCCGGTCAGAAACTCTTTGGACGATTCGATGTCGTTAGAAAGAGGCCGGTCAGGAACTGTTTGGACAATTCGATGTCATTAGAAAGAAGCCGGTCAGGAACAGATTGGACGATTCGATGTTATTAGAAAGACGCCGGTCAGGAACAGATTGGACGATTCGATTTCATTAGAAAGAAGCATGTCAGGAACTGTTTGCACGATTCGATGTCATTAGAATGAGGCCGGTCAGGAACTGTTTGAGTAGCCTTTGATCCTTAATACTAACTGTAAAGAAGTTTGCTGGTTGACGGATATGTGTTGGTTGACGGATATGTGTTGGTTTCAGTCGACCAACATCAACATGATGTGGAATTTACCTTCTTGCTTGTTGGATCCACCAAAACACAAGAATGTGAGCTATACACAACATAAAGGATCTGAGTGTTGGCGTTTCAACTTGCTGTCTGAACTATGTCTTCCATCTGTCATATAAACGAAGTCACCCATAGGCAAAGTAAGTGAAGGATCGCGACTTCTACCACGTTTGCATGCATCTCTTCTTGGTATGCATGGTAGTCCGGCATGTGTAGTGACAGCGGAAGCTTTGGTCTTCGTGCATAAAGTATTTCAAACAGTTAGCATTATCTGCATTGTTCATATACAAAACTTCTGAAGGAGTCATTATGTCCCAGTGGTTACAATGTGTGTTCATATGTAGTGTTAATCTTGTTGCTAGAGTTCAAGAATCACACACCAATGATGAACAAAACTAGATGTAAATTGCTGAGGAATATCCATCATTTTGCATAGTTCAGCAGTCCCCTTGGCAGAGAATTATTCATTATTCATCAAAATTAATAACGATTCAACTAAAGCGACATATAAGTGTGCATCTTTATGTATGTAACCACTGCATTTTTAATAACATAGTCAATCAGTGGAACAATCTAGGTTAGATGGTTCGATTATGTGGCATTTGACATGCAGTCGCCTGAAATTATCTTTAAGGCAGCACAGGCGATGCATTTATATAACAACTATCATTTAGGTCACATCTCCAACGATAGTGCTACAGTGCGAAAATAAGAAATAGGTACGAGTAGAACTAGTATTTGGTTTATTTCTTTATCAAATTTTATATTCTTTTTTAAATGAAAGATGATGTCAAAACATATTGACTAATTTCTTTACAACAAGAACGTGTTTACAGTCAGTACCTAATGCGGAATGTCCAATGACTTGCGAAAATATGAAGTCTGTGCTTGAAAAACTCCTATTTTCTTGATTTCTTCCATTCGTGTTGACAGACCCCACGTGGAAATCGTCGTTTTGGATGAAACGGCGAGTGCAGTCTTTCAGAACCTATTTGGACCAGAAATTGCTGCCGCTTCTGTATACAAACCCCAACAACAAAAAACATGTAATGGAACCGGTAGTGGTTTCAGAAAGCAAGCAAACGCTGGTAATGGTTGTAAAAAAAAAAATCACGAAAGTTTCGGCTTCTGTTTTATATTTTTGTCCTTGACACTAACTGCCCAAACTTCCGACAAGGGAAGAAACGTTTTAATATAACATTTTTATCTAGTAAAACCAAATGAATACATGGTGAATTTCAGTGAATCATATCGAGAGAGATAATACTTGACTGTTACAAGACTATACTAAAATTCCATGACTAAGTTTAACATACAAAATATTCATTGGATAAGTGCAATGATCCAGCAGTTAAGAACCGGAATACTTTCTTCATGCCTTTGGGTTAGATTTTTTCATATTCCTTAACCTTGACCTTCTAAAAAGTTTTAACTGTTTGGAATGTTTGATGAAGGTTTTTTTTTTTTTTTTTTTTTTTTTTTTTTTTTTTTTTTTTGTTTAAATACACTTTGCTTATATCCAACAGATGAATTTTATTATGAGTTAAGCAAACTCTATGGTAATTCCTTGGCGTCAATTTATACTCCGGTCTAAAGCAGGAATTTATTTATGCCAGTAATACAATGCACTTCTTCACACCGAAAGTTTCCGTGGCACTTTTCTAAAACAATTAACTTGAATATCATTGGAACATATATAGATCCGTTGATGAAACTGAAGTGATCACAGATCAAGGTTATATATATATATATATATATATATATATATATATATATATATATATATATATATATATATATATATATATATATATATATATATATATATATATATAAACCATTAACCTAAACTACAGAGGACATGCATTTGTTTAAATGAAAAATTAAATAGTCTCTCCCTTAGCTGTGAGAGAAGATGAAGAAATGTACAAAATCTTTTTGACAGAACCGTTATTATCAGAATTTCAAGAATTATCTTTTAAACGCATTTACAAGCATTGTGACAATGTTACACTATTGTGGTTTTGAATTTATAAGTTTAACTTCGAGTCAATAGTTTCATAGTTCAATTTCAAATCTAGATATCGTTAGGTAATATAGCAAGTGGTGTCCACAGTTGATACCTTATATGGTAAAAGCAATACATCTTATATAATGTTGTATGTACATATCGTATCAAATACAATGTATATCTATAATAAATGTATTCAACAGAAAATTAAATGTTAAATCTTAATATTCTAATAACTATCTATTAAAATGCACTTTATATATTAAATCTAAATAGTATAAAATCTAACAAATCTTCGAGTCACTTTCATGTCGCATAACTGGAATGGACATCACACAAGCATACATCAATAAAGTAGGTGATTGAAATGCCACTTTCCAAGCCGATAAAAAGACAAACATAGACAAATACCGAATTTTCTATATATTTGGCATTTAATCAAATCGATTTGTCACAAGCAGTTGTGTGGGTTTTGGAAAGGGAGCAATTACCCCTGTGTGTGAGACTAAAGGAGCGGCGTCTGGTGCTTGTTTTTATTCAGCTGGATTTTTGATGATTCAGGGTCACCGTAGCATAACGAGGCAATTCTACACACAACAAATGGGGTGGGGTGGAGGGAGGTTGGCAGTTGACGTTAAAAACAAATTTTTTCTGTAGGAAAGTAAGGGAGCCATTAAAGAACACTGCCCTAGGCACCTCGAAATCTCGCGACACCTTTGACCACAGCTTTTATTACTTTACGATATTAAAAATGGCTAATCAAAGCATACAAAATAGGAAAAGAAATTAAAAAGAAAAGAAATTGACGCGTGATTCTATTTCAGAAAATTAGTTTTTAAAGTCGATATTCTTCCGAGTGATCATTCAGATTTGGTGATGCTATGTTATTTTACTGTACACAGACAGTGCGCTGTCCGGACGCCGTCAAATTAATTTTCATAGGTCGTTCAGTACCAACAGTGGTAGAAAAGGGATAGTGGATTTTTCATTGGTTGACAAAAAAGAACGAACTATTAAAACTCGATGCCAAATGGCAGGTTATGTTACACGAATTATCTATATACGCTTTGCTTTCATGATGGGTAAGTTTTCTACATTTTTTAACGTATACATATATGGTCCAAACTTTGGAGAGGTTATGGTCGTATCGTTCGTACTGTCTGCGACGTGCTTTCTGCGTAACCAAAGGTAGTCCTCCCCTGGGCGATTTGCTATCTATGTGTGAAATTAAAAACAAATGTAGCGATGTTGAATTATTTCATCCATTGTGCACCACGCGCTCTATTACATACACAAAATATACACCACATGTTGATGATAGCGAAGAACTGTCTCTTCATTAAAAATTCACATGACAACACATAAGCGAAGATCTCGCTGTGTTAATTTGAATATAAATATCATGTCCAAAATCTCAATCGTTAGGACCTTGTTTCATCTACATCCGCACTCAGTCACAATCATATCTTCGTGATACCGAATAACTATTTCGTCATATTCAAAATACAACATACTTAATGGTTGCAGCTTGGTTGGAACACAGCATGTTTCGGGGGCAGATAGAGGACGCTTCATTCGCATTAAAGTCTGCAATATAGCGTGGTTTGTTGGACTGTATTGGTATGTAATTGGCGAAGGACATGTGCCGAAACAAGCGTGCGCATTAAACTTTTTTGGGTGAATTATCCAGGGTCCCCAGCCAATGAGATTGAAGTCGACAAATAAGTCATGAATTTGACACTTTTTCCCAACACCGTTCGTTTGATTTGATATCCATCTACTTTTCTTATGTTTTTTAAGCCTCCTGTTAGACGCTCTCTTATGTCTTGGGTTAGAGGACGTTACGTCATTAGACGTGAAGCTGTCATACACTGATTTCAATAAATCTCCACTTTCCGAATACAAAACCAATATGGGATGTGGGGACGATGCTTCTCTTCTAAGTATGGTTTTCTGAGTCATGTTGCCTCGTTCGCCTTTAAATTCGATAGTGAGGTTGCCATGGTAATCATTAATTAGTGAATGAAGTGTGCTTGTGAGGTCAAACACGATATATTCGTCTTCGTTGAAACTGTATCCTCGGTAACGTACACGGTGCAAAAGTCGACCGTTCTGCTTAATGCTGACCTTCAGTTTTTGTTGAAATATTTGCTGTTTCGTTTGCTGAAATCGCACTTCTACTTTACGTGTCCTCTCCTGAAAGGGCAACAACGGCAATTGAAACGTGACGGACTCCCTTTGACTTTCAGTGAAACCTGTAAAGACAACAACTGTTGTTATGCACATAAAAAAAATAATTTTGTTATGTGATTTCACTAAAACTAGTATCAGACATTAGCATACAAAGTGTGTATATATGTGTTATAGCTGCAATACAAAATCGAATGCTCAATCTCAGACACCTCGCACAATGCAGGGTTGATTAGGGAAACTGGAATTGTACATGTTTACCAAACTCTGGGATGCTGCAGCTTACATTTTATCTTAACTTTATGTGATGGCCGACAGAAATGCAGAAAAAAGAAACGATAGTCGTGCTAGTAGTAATAGTTAAAGCGTAAACACAAGAATATGAGTTAAGTTGGGCTTTTTATTATTAATCCGATCAAAGTATCTTTAAAACTTTGCACCAAATTCTACTTTTGTGTCATGGAGGGACGATAATTTAGATTTTGTCTCAGTCTTCTATTACGCACAGTTCTTTACCAACCACCTAGTAATCTGCGTATGAAGTTTATCGTCTGTTTGCATCTATTCCACAAAATGCATGTTTCTATTCCATAATAAGGGGTAGAAATGGGTACCACGAACAATTTTGTAACACGGTATACAGCGATATTTCTAAAAGTATTGAACCACGGTATACCTTGGGGTTTTTTCTTCTTCTGAAATTACTACGATACGTACAACGGTATACCTCGTGTTTTCTGAATTACAGCGATAAGTACCACGGTATACTGCCAACAATTTAATCTTCTGGGACATGGGCCTGGAATTTTTTCTTAATTTCTGTCTGTCAATAGTTGGGGATATATTTTTCTCTGTGATTCATTGCAAATTGACACTACATTATATTGTATCCATGATATCATTTGGATTCTTTTGTATAGCTATCTTGAGATAATAGAAAAGAAAAGAAATGGACAGCACCTTATAGAAGACGAATTTGTTATTTGTGTGTTAACTGCTATATAGGCTGCTGTCTAAAGAAGTAACTATAGTGGGCTGATTGGTCTTACTCTATATCTGATAATGTTAAAGACATCGTGTAACATTCCTCAGCCTAATGACAAAAATACAAAATGTTGATACTGAAGCCAACAACTTCTAGCTTCACTATTAGTAGAATATAGAGAAAACAGTAAAAATAAAACACACACATCAAACGAAACATACTGAGTGGACTTGCGAAAATTACATTAAGTTTAGACAGGAAATAAATGCGCTCCTGAAACTCGTAGGATGATTCGCAGCTTACATATACAAATCAGGAACACATACATATACTTGACACATTCACATTCTCTCTCTCTCTCTCTCTCTCTCTCTCTCTCTCTCTCTCTCTCTCTCATGTTTGATGTCACTTTGCACACCAGTTTCATATAAGAACTCATTGCCAAACTGTCAAACATTATGTCAAAAATATTGTTTGCCACCTTAACTACTCTAATTTATCGGTCTAGATACCGTGAAATGCACACAGACTGCTAGTTGTTAATTACGTTACTCTACCATTATCCCCAGAAACAAAAGCGTTGTTTTTACTGTCGTTCTCTTAGGGTTTAACGCCATTTTTCAGCACACGATAGGCTGGCTATACATGGTGGAGGAAGAACCCTAGGAAAACCCCCGGAAAGAACCACCAACCTACTAGAAGCTACTGGCAAGCTTTCTCATATACCCACATTGGCCGAACCTGAGACTCGAACCCACGCAGACAGAGGTGAGTTGCCAGTGAGCGCTTTAGACCACTCGGTCACTCGGGGCCCCTCGAGAGACAAAAGCGTCCATTTTCACCAAATATGACTGTATTTCTTACAATTACATTTGTGTGTTGCTATTTATAATTAAAAATGTGTAGCAAGAAATCAATCTCGATATTTTTTATAAATGGACTAATATTTAATATTGTAAGTTGTAAAAGTAGTTTCAGGATGTGTGTGCGATATGGAAATTTTAGATGTACACCAGATTAACCATGTACGAATAAATGCTATATAATAAATTATATTTGTAATATTCACCATTTATTTATCACAGATATAAAAAAAATTGTAAAAGGAAAGTGTTTTTGGTGAACTATTTTGTCGTGAATAATGAAAAATATCGTTTAAGCAGTATCAAGATTCCTCGGAAATTTCCATACATTCTTTAATGACAGAAACTATCGACGAATATGTATTGTATTTTTTTTTTAAAGTACCGTTATAGGTGCAAAAAGAAAGAAACAAAAATACCGCGGTAAACCATATACCGCGTTATGGAATTAACACATACATGTGTAAAGTGTCACCTAATTGCAACTCAGGATTCTTTTAATTACATCTTCAATGTCATTTTGTTTACCATATTTCAAAAAAACAAAAAGAACCAGTCAGCCCGTGGTTAAACAATTAAGATTGCATGCACATGTGTGTCTTAGTATGTGCAGAAAGTTACAAAGTTATATCTGTAGTAACAAATGTACAACAATGACCACACAACAGACAATAAACAAATTGTCGTTTGAGGCTTCATTGAGCGACCGGCAGTTGAACTATATAGATCCGTCATTATTACGTTGTTGTTATCGTTTGCGGTAATCACAGACTGATAAATAAGTTTCGACAGCGATTTGTTTTACAGCTGATGAATTGCAATCGACACAGTTTTGCTTTAAGGTTTATGTTAAAATGAGTCAATACTACAAGGGATTATGCTTCGGACGGTAAATCAAACGGATGAAGATCGAGTCAAGCTGATATCATGGAATCATTCAATCCTATGGTTTATTCCATGCCATGCCGTACAATGCAGGCCTGACAAATTAGTGTCTTTTTTAATTAGTGTTGAAAACAATCACGTTACGTAAATTACATTTCGGTATTCAGAACATTACATGAAGACACTCGTCCGGACCGATAAAGTAACTTACATTTGTTACGACTTTAGACGAATTTAAATGTACATGCATCCATATTAGCTCTGCGGTCACTTGTATATATATAAAAAAATTAGTAGAACCGATGTGCATCACATGCAGTCTTGAGATCAATTTGGTGGAGATTTTGCATGTATTATGGACGCGATATGTGCATTACCGTAACAGAAAGTGGAAAGTACATGCTGTTTATATTGTGGACACCTGTGGTTTAAGGTCTAAAGAAATTAAGTGTAGAACCTGTCTTGAAAGACCACCCTTTCTGCCATAAAATTATGGTCTCTCAAGACAGGTGATCTCTCATAACAGGTCACGATCCTATATAATCATTAAATTTGTACCTTGAGAATATGGTCTCTCAAGACAGGTGGTATCACATAGCAGTGGTCTTTCAAGACAGGTTACACTGTGTGTGTGTGTGTATATATATAAATATATATATATATATATATATATATATATATATATATATATATATATATATATATATATATATATATATATATCACACACCGCTCCGGGTGGCCTAATGGTTAGAGCGTCCACCGTCCACCGCGGGAGCGGGAGGTTGTGGGTTCGATCCTCAATCGTCTCGTCATACCAAAGACTTATACAATGGTACTAACAGCTGCCTCGCTTGGCGCTCAGCATTAAGAGGTTAGTGTTAGGACTGGTCGGCCTGGTGTCAAGATAATGTGACTGGGCACTTATGACTTTCGCCTCCAATATTGAAGCAAAACGCATAATACCGAATTCGACCGATTGACGAAAATAAAATATAATGCTTACCATTTGATTGCGTTTAACGTTGTATACAAAAATAAGCTAGTATGTGGAAGAGAAACAACAATGAATAGGATGTAGTGTGTTTACAACGTCTTGTTTATGCGGGCAAAAATATTAAAGAATTTAAAAACAGGCTATATGCGTTCTAGCTGACACATAGGGTAGCAGACGATTTTGTTCGTGTGGGACGTCGTGCAAAATTGGAAACTTAGATTAATATGCATATTATTGTAAGGTAAATATTTCCATTTTTTAAAAAATGTATTTATTTGTATGATTCTAAAAGATACATAGTAAAGATAATTTTATGGGCTACATGTTCAACAAGGTCATGGAGTAGAATTTCGTGTGGAAATCACAAATTCCTGTGCATTTCATTCCGAAATGTTGGATATTGTTGTTTACGTTATGAATATAACTTTTCTCATTTAAAGTATTATCGTTCTTTCTTGATACAAAACAGACTTTTGGCCCAAAAATGACTCGTAATCCAATGCTTACTGAAATGACGTATCATTGCGCAGAATTACCCGACGCGCGCAGAACTGACCAACAATGTGATAGAATGTTCAAGTCAAGATTGAAAACTAGACAACATCTATATAAGTCTAAATTGAAGCTAGACAGGTATATTTAAGTAGAAACTTAAAACTATGCAGAAATATTCAAGTCAAATTTTGGAAATAGACATATTCAAGTCAAAATTGAAAACTATGCACACATATTACAGTCATAATTGGAAATTAGAAGAAATATTGAAATCAAATTTTATTAGTGTGATTTGTGTTTTTTCATACCTTTGTAGAAGAGGTTGTGGCAAATGAACAAAAGCAAAACATTAAAATCTGGAATTCATTGTTTAACAAGCTTATGAAATTGAAAAATACAAACAAGTCGATTAACTAGTGTCATGTTTCAAAGAAATTAATTATCAAACATTTAAATTATAATTTTGCTTATATGCCATTCGAGAGATGTAGATTTGGAAATTTATCATCAACCATTTAAATTATATTTTTAGTTTCGATGCCATTTGAGCGTGTGAGATTTGGAAATTTATGATCAAACATTTAAATTATAATATTTTTAGTTTCGACGCAATTAGAGCGTTTTAGATTTGGAAATTGATTATCAAACATTTAAATTATATTTTGGTTTCGATGCCATTTTAGCGTTTTAGATTTGGAAATAGATTATCAAAATTTAAATTATATTTTAGTTTCAATACCATTCGAGCGTTTGAGATTTGGAAATTGATTGTCAAACAGTTAAATTATAACTTTAGTTTCAATGCCGATCGAGTATTTTAAATTTTTGGACATTTATTATCAAACAATTAAGTTATATTTTAGTTTCGATGTCATTCAAGTGTTTTAGATTTTGAAATTAATTATCAAACAGTTCAATTACAATTTTAGTTTCAATGCCGATCGAGTATTCTAAGTTTTGGACATTTGGTATCAAACAATTAAGTTATATTTTATTTTTGATGCCATTCGAGCGTTTTAGATTTGTGGAAATATTTTATCAAACAATTAAGTTATATTTTAGTTTTGATGCCATTCGAGCGTTTTAGATTTTTGAAAATTTGTTATCAAACAATTAAGTTATATTTTAGTTTTGATGTCATTCGAGCGTTTTAGATTTAGAAATGCATTGTAAGAAGAGCTATTTGATATTAAACTCAGACGCAATCATTGAACGAAATTTAAAATGTAGTTGGTATATGTGGAAATAATATCTAAAAGCTGAATTTCAATGCAGATCGCAACATGGACTAAAAAAAAAAAGAAAAGAAAAAGACACTTTAAATTTGTAATTTCAAACAATATTCTGGGAGTAGTGTTTGTGTTAGGACCTATATTTATTTTAACACCTAAACTCTTATTATGAAAGGTGAAAACGATTGTAGATAGTAAAATGACTAATTGACAATTAATGACAAATTAAATACAATTAAACGAATCTATGGTAGAAAAGAATTCAGATCGGAAATTGATTATCAAACATTTAAATTATAATTTTAGTTTCCTTTAATACACTTAAAGGAATGTATGCTAGAAAAAGAATTTCAAATATTTAGCCGTACAAGTAAATATGATTTAAAAGAAAATATAATTGAAAGAACACAACTTACCCAGTCCAGAAAAACTGCGCACTGTATCAGGTTTTACTGTGATTTTATCGTTAAGTCCATTTTTATGTCCCATGGCTTCAGCTAGTTTCTTTCCATGCTGAAGTGTTCGAAAAAGTTTCAGCATAAATTCAGTAGATGGTCTCTCAAAGTACGTTTTAACGCCACCGTTCATTTTAAGATGGGACAAGACTGCATTTTCATCTAGATCCTGGTCACTTTTTGTCGCTGATGTAAGTTTAGAGACAACATCTGCATATAAAAACGGTTTGCTGATATCAAAGTCAGCGCAAATTATATTAGAAATTATACAAATTATGTGTACCAATTGCAGCATACATTTACCCATATTTTGTCATTTGACACTAGGTCGTAAAACTAACAAACTTTTAGATCACTCATCCAGAATCACATGACACACCATTCCTTGATCGGTTCCTGTTCCTATGGTTGTCTGTTGAGCCGTAGAAGTAAATTTAGAGTCACAAATCATAGGTATTAAATAGTATTAGAATACCGACAGGGGATGAAATGTTATCAAGGTGGGGAAAATCCATGGGCTCGACGTCGACTCATTGATCGACTATGTTTTTCCTTTCAATAGATCCCCATTGTTTCTATACTTACGATCAACGATTCTACACAAAAGGCCTGATAATATCAACCGTGGGAGCGAATTAAGCTCCAACACCGTCTAATGCGACTCAAAGATACCTTAATGGTTTTATTCCTATTCAGCTGTCATTGCATGAGTCAGATTAGAAATCGGATATTATGATATTTAAAATAATAATTCCATCAAAAACAAACATAAGTCAACTTGATTTGCTAAAAACTGGCCTTTTTCAGTACCTTAAAAAATTAAAGAAAAAAGTAGATAAAACAATTTTTAATATTTATCAGTCTTTCAGTTTCTTTGATCCAGACGAAAGTGTTATTTGTTGCGATGATTACATTTTTAAAATTAAATTGCTTTAAAGGGTTTATCAATCTTCTAACTTTGCGTAGTATATATATGATAATTTTGAGACAAACTGTCCTCTGTGAATGATTCTGTCTTAAGTGCAATGGATATCCATTTTTTTCGTATTCTTTCTGATCAGCAAATTGTAGAATGCAAACAACAAAATTATCTGCAAAAAGAGAGAAGACAAAATAATAGCGATGAGTCATTTTACGTGTCAACTGAAATTCCACCATTATTGTCATCTCTATCGTTATCTTGATAGCTAGCTATAGCATCACCAAATATAGACATTAAAGCTTCCGCTTGTACCATGGTCCTCCTCCTCGTCGTCCCGTCGTAGCAGCAGTAACAGTAGTAACAGTAGTACAAGTATTAGTAGTAGTAGTAAGGTGGAGATGATGACGGTGTTAGATGAAGATGTTTAGAAGGTTATTATTCTACCCATAAAACTTCGGCAATTCTTCTTTTAAAACGTTGGTAAATTCAGTATTATGAACCGTTGTCTTAACTTTCAAAGTTGACTGCTCCGGTGGCTTAGTTGTCAGAGTGTCCGCCTCTGATACGAGCGGTCGCGGGTTCGAACCCCTGCCTATTCATATTTAAGACTTTAAAACATGTTACTAACAGCTGCCTTGCTATGCCCTCAGCATTAAGAGGTTAGGGTTAGAACTGGTCGGCCTGGTGGGATATGATGCCACATGTCTGCGGTATGATGCCCCAGTGCTGGACATTACTGTAAACTGCCGCACTACATGCATTGTAGCAATATGACTGAAATATTGTTGTTGTTGTTGTTGTTTTAGGTTTAACGCCATTTTTCAGCACACGAACCTAAGAAGAAGAAGAAGAAAAAACAGAAAGAACCAACGACCCACGAGAAGCTACTGGCAAGCTTTCTCACATGCCCACATTAGCCTAATTTGAGACTCGAACCCACACAGACTGAAATATTGTTAAAACTAAGTTAAGAATTCAAATCACACACACACAAACACACACGTTCAAAGTTATAACATTCCCATGCAATATACGATAAGGTGGCTCAGACGTGCGTCGCCCTAAGTTAAGTAACCGGCCTTTATATTGGTCTAATGCGCCTGAGTTTCTCTTTAAAATCAAAATTCCTTTTTCCTCTAAGTATCCTAAAGACACGGATATAGCTCAACCATGGCAGTCTAATCCCATTATATGAGTGCTCGTGTGAATGTTTGCATGGCAGAAGGTCTCTTCACAGTTCTGAAGTGAGTGTAATTGTTCCGTTGATCACCTATTGACCAACAGATTATCTTTGTGTTCAGAATCGCATTAGGTAATTAGAAAGATAATCAGAAATAGACATGTAAATTGTTCCACTGATAATGAGAGTTTAATAGACAATATGGAAAGATCTTGCAGGGGAACCACGACCTCCCCCATCCAAGACGGACACTCTAACCACTAGGCCACCTGAGCGGTGAAATTAGTAACATAAAACAACACAACATAGTTTGAAGACAATATTTTATTTTGAAGGAATATAACACATGCACTAGAAACTAATATAACACTATTTTCGTAAATAATGGGATCTGTGAACTGTAATATGTCATAGACCAGTAGTTACAGTTCGTCCTAATGGCCTCTGTTATTTATCTCTCCTTTGTATTAAAGACTGTATTCTACACGTCTTCAAATAATTTGAAAAAATGTACAAAAAAGTCTCTTTGTGAGTAGATGATACAAAATAAATGTCTGTATAAAGAATTTTAAAAAATATGTTTACATAATTCACTTTTAGTCATCATTTTTAAAGCTGCGTAGAATTTTATTTTCTCGTCTGGTTGAAAAAAGAAAAAGGTGACGTTTTAATTTTCGCCATACTGGTACAATTTTTTTCTTCTTCAAACAACTATTTAGAGACGTAACCCTTAAAGAACAAAAAATAAAGAATGGAATGATCTGTAAATAAATACATAATAAATATATATTGCATAATCTTTGACAATTGTTAATGTTACAACTTAAATGAGAGCGATTACTTTTAATTTTTTATGCGGGAAATAAGAAAATCCCCATCATAAGTAATTAACTAGCGCGCAGCCAACATTTGAGCAACAGCGTGATCGGAACTTAAATTCTGTGCAGCACGAAGAACAAATATTGAAAACAAATATATTACATGTTTTCTTGCTGCATACCACTTCTTTATCAGGTATATTTTATATTTAGTTCCTCTCTAACAAATTTCTAAGTCTATATTGGTGGTAATTCGTTCAGGGTAGGAATTAGGACCTTAATTGCAATTAAGCTTGCGTACGTTAATAGATTTCACACCGTAAACAAGCATTCTATTGAACAGTAAACAAATCTCCCGACGCATGGAGGATTAAAACACCCTACGACCAGCCATATTTGGTCGATGGCCTATAAGAGCATTAGTATTTACAATTCAATTCAAAGAAGTCGAGAATTTTGGAGCACTATTAAATATCAGTGGTGAAAAACATGACAACATGATTTTATATGATGTGTCTTTGTTACAGTTTATATTATGATGTGTAAGATAATGATGCTGATAACGACGACGATGATAATGACAACGACAATATCAAAGAAAGACGGAAAAGAATAAGGACAGGAAAGGGCATTCGAAGACTTTGTAACGTTGTAAATAAATCAGACGCAGGATGAATATATTAATTTCGTGCCGCCAACCTATAATTGTTCCTTTCTTCTATTCGTCGGGCAGTATCGTCGATGCCTTATCCAATTTAACGATACTCCTAATTAACTCATTGACCAATTAAGGGTTACAACTAAATCGATTAATGCTTATGAACTGGGAGACTATAACTGTGTGAAAAACACATACATATATCAATTTTATAATGTCGCTAAACTGTTTTAACTTCTGCAGTTTAAGCATTTTAAATCAATCATTTCCAGAGAGGATAATATTTCATGGACGTACAAATTGCTCAAACGACGTTTTATTTAACTTGTTGATTTTGTTCAATAATAAATGGAAGTTAAATGCATTAATGTAACTAGGCTTCATTTTTGCTGTTTTTAGATCCATTTCTGCTCTGTGTACAATATTAAATGTGTTTTTTACATATGGAGAGAAAACTGGCTAATTTTTTTATTCATATTTTAAAGAAAATAAAGCTATTCAATAAAATAGTAGAGATTTCGTTTTTCTTGTTATCTAGTCTATTACAGAAAGGAAAAGAGTTATCTCAATGAGACTCAATCGACTAGCATATTTTTCTTTCTTTATATATATATATATATATATATATATATATATATATATATATATATATATATATATATATATATATATATATATATATATATATATATATATATATATATATATATATATATATATTCCTTAATATTTAATGTTAATGTTATCTACAAGCGAGGAGGTGTGGTCGATACTAATTGTACGTTTTGAAATATGTTATTAGTTTGCATTAAATACTATTTACAACAAGATTTTGTCATTTTGATTTTTCTTTCATTTTGGATGTGACAGATTTTGTTGAATTGCAGACAACTCGTCCTTCTTCAGCGTCTGTTTTTCTTTTCTTTAATTTTAATTATGTCATAATGAGTGCAATTGTCCCAGGTTAAATCCCCGTATTCCACAAAAGGCAGCAAACCAATTCGAACATGTATATATTTAAATTTTGAAAAAAATCTTTATTTAATCGATAATGAGTTTCAAACTTCATAATATATAAATCCTTTTCCTGTACTTCAGTTATTTTGCTTGAATATGTGGAGAGAGAGAGAGAGAGAGAGAGAGAGAGAGAGAGAGAGAGAGAGAGAGAGAGAGAGAGAGAGAGAGAGAGAGAGAGAGAGAGAGAGAGAGAGAGAGAGAGAGAGAGAGAGAGTTAGGCAGCTGATGTTGAGGATAGGGATGGTTTGGAATGGTCACTCAGATTCTTCGTATATTCTTTCTACACTAGAACCTACTGTAACAGCTGATAGTAGAGACAATGACGGGCTGTATCATTAGACAGCAGACGTTGAATGGCCTGTTTTTTTTATATATACAAAGTTTATCCAGAGAAATGAAGATAAAAAGGATGCCCGTATTTTGAAGATATTGTAATATTCCAATTAATTTAATTTGACTAAAAAGATGTTAAGGAACATTGTTCTGTCAAAGATATATGTATCAACAATATTTAATATAAAAAGTCATATATTGGAATAAATTTGGAGTATGTGTATTTGACAGCATCCCGTTTTTAATTTGTGCGAGTATTTGGTCTTCGGTGCCATGGAATCATTACTAGCCCGAAATAGTTAGCCAGTTAGTAGGAGCAAACATCACAGAGCCGAGTGTTAGTGAATTTGAACCATGCTGGGGTCGTTAGTAGTGAATTTGGGTACAAGCCGAATGACTGTCCCCTTTAGTAACATAGTCCATATTAAAATTCCGCGGTGTATAAAAGTGATGTGATTGAAATGGCAGTATTTATGGGGGGAATATAATGGAATCAATAAGTTGGAATTTGGTAGGTACCGTTTATGTGTCCATAGTGGAAAATGGGCGTATGTATATGAGCGTGATACGCCGGAAATTCTGTGGATTGACTGGCCTAGGGTCGCGCAGTTAAATATTTCCCAGTTAGTAAGGGAATACTAGTGTAATTTATATGGCATGACAAGCTGTTGGTACGGAAATCGGATGATAATGAAGATAAACCATGCAAAGGTGCAGTTAATGGACTTTTGGGCAAGTTGTCTCATCTGACTCGCCAATTGATTAGAACAAAGGTTATTAAAGCGCCATACCAGTGTAGATAACGTAAATCAAATTCAGTATTATTTGAATAGAAAATAAAGTCTGGAAGCGTTATAAACAAACCCGATGGAAAAATTCTCCATAATAAGTGAGAAATACGCTCAGGTGTGTTTTCGAAAATATTACACATCGGATCGATTTCATCGCTCGGTAATTTCCGGAGTATATAGATCGTCTGACGTCGCATTATGAACACACGCATTACTTCCGTTTCTATCGAAACATAAACAAAGCACGTTTTCCGTTCCATATTAGTTATTTTATCATCCCAATCATGCCAAAAGCACATCGTGGAGGTACAAGCAAGGGATGCGGGGTCAGGTGTGTTGCAGCAAATTCGTCGTAGGTGGACAGACTTTGTAAAAATCAAAAGAGCAAACTGGGATAGTCCGACTGAGTTTTCTGCCCTCTGCTCCTTTCATTTCACACCCGAATGCTTCCATTTTAGGTATAAATTTGATGTTGAGCATGTGTGTAGGGCACCAAAGAAAGTCAAACTCAATGATGATGATGTCACGTCTATCCACTGTGTGGAGGAAACTGACAACCAAACCAAGGTAAACAAGGGTATCATAACCTTCAACACCAAAGCATCAGCTGTGTAGACTTCAAATGTTGTCACCATCATAATAAGTTATTTGTCAAGTGTTACCGCCAAAGAAAATAAGTAAGGGCTATTCAAAGAGAGAAGCAGCAATGGTGAGTTTTTAATGACAAGTACCATGTTAGTATATCTATGATATTCAACAAATCAGTCACCACATCATTTCCATGTGTACCCTGTAGAACGTTTTAATAATTTCCAAATAATGCAGTAAACATCCAATCAATCAAGAACTGAGATATAAACATTTGATAAATATTGTCACAATATTCATGTTGCCTTCAACTTTGTTTGACCATTTGAATAGAGAGATCTTTCAGCTGGTTGATTTAGAAGGCCTCCATATATATTTCATTGTCAGACTAATGTGTGCATCAGATTAAATATAGATATTTATAAACATGATGAGGTTTATTCCCATCCCCAATTAATAAAAATCTACAAAACAAAATGGAATGTCATTCTTCCCAGGGTTTTCCAGGGTTCTTCGTCCAACAGTTATACTGGCTGCCATGTATCGCCTATATTGTGCTGAAAAATGGCGTTAAACACTAGAACAACGACAACAACAACCAAATGGAGTAGAAATTTTACAATATTGTATACCTCAAAATTATCTTTGTAATGGAAACAGAATATTTAAACTCCCAATGTCGATGATAGTACATTTAAAAAGAAACAACATAATATTTGGTATGCAAAAGCACATTGGGGTCTTATGGAGTACATGTCATATAGGCATGTGACTCACTAATTTTATTGGTCTATTTATTGAATTTAGATATATTTTTGGTAGTGCACATTTTAATTTTCATGTAAGATAGCATAAAACCAAGCTAAGATGAATATATTTTATAACTTGTAGGATCTAAAGTATTTTAAAAGCTTGAAGAGATTGTGACCAGGCAGGCAAATGAGAGAAGTTGTGCCAATGCTGTCATCTGGACAACAAACTTCATCACTGGAGATTACCACTCTGTAATCAATCATTTTGCACCATAGATTATTGGTTTCTCTTATCATGGAGTGCTTTCAAGGTAAATCTTATATTATTGCACACACAAAAATACTGTTTCAGGTTGTGCAGTGTTTTATATATAGTCCAATATATTCATCTTCAAATTAAATCATAGATATCAAGATCTGATTTTTTGATATCCTGCAATGTAACATTGTATAACAGGTTTTAGTGTTGTGGAATGTTTGCAACTAATGTATTTGGTTTTTGACAGAATTATGTATTGTATTTTGCATCTTTATTTACTTTGAAACAGGGTTTGGCTAGCTGCATTGCATTTTAATAAAAATAGCCAAGGAGAGCAAGCGAGCACTAAGAATAGGAGGGCCAGATACAAAATAGTGTATCCAAAGTACAAGAATGGAGAATACACTGTCAGGAAAATCCGAAGAATATGCATTAGTAATTAATGAACAGAAAGGAATATATCACTTAGAGATATAAATACTGTTGTATCAAGTGTAAGTACCTATATTATTTTTTGTATATTAAATTCAAACAGTAAAGGCAAAATATTTGTTAAAGTTGACACTCCTTTAATTTTAAAGATCAAGATTTCGCCCAATGGTAAAATAATAAAAATATGCAAACAATTGTAAAGACAAATACTTTTAATTCATGTATTAATTTCAACACAAAGTTGCAGTTTTTGGTTTGTGCAATACAGTGCATATTAAATTTTCTTTAATTTACAGATTATGTTGAAAGTCTGATGAAAACATGATTCAGAATTGGACAGGTAAATGATGAAGGAGTCAAACTTGGGGTAGATGTAGCACCAGTCCACCACCTATGTGTAGTCTGTATGAGAAGCCTGATAAGGATGTTGGTACTCAAAATCTTCTTAGAAGGTTTTAATCGCTGTCAATCTCATGAAAGCATGTGTAGTTCAGGTTTTGATCAGGAAAGGCAATGCAGATCCTCTGAACAGCACATGATTGAATGATGATCCCCACTTCCTTGCCCAAGAAGTGCCAACGTCACCGAACAAATTGTTAATAGACTGTACACAGATGTTATCTGAAATAATAATTTGAAAACTAAGTTGAGATAAATTATGCTTTGTGCATTAGATCAAATTAGGAAATCAAAAGTTTTAGTAGATATTGTTATTGGTCCAGTGTGATTTATCATTATTTTATTATACCAATAAAGTTATATGATTCCAAAATAATCATTTATATAACAATTTTATTTTCTGACACAAAAACTAAAATAAAACAATATTTGAACATGTATATGTGGTTGTTTTTTTTTTGGGGGGGGGGCATAACTTATTAGTATCACTGTAGTATAAAGGTTAGACGGAGTAGGCCTCAAAAAGAGGGGTTCAGTCAATGAAGGTGGCATAAAATGACTGGAAAAAGTGGTTTATTTATTTTTTGTATTAATAATCCCTACTATGCTGTCATGCATAGATCATGAAAACAAAAGAACATGAAAAATTTTACTTACTCATTTCCTTGTTCTGGACGTTCTCCAAATTGTTGTCTATACTGGTAGTATACAACTTTGAAAGCATGGATGTCAAGACAAACTGGACTGAACAATGGACGGTGTGTTGTACATTGTATGCCTGGTATTCATTGCAGACACTTTTGACCTTCTCTATGTCACAACAATATACACATTCCCTTGCTGTGGGCATTACCAAACAATGTCCACAATTACACCTAAAATAAGAGTTTTCTTTAATGCATTTTACTGTGCTTATCAAATTTATTCCTATAGTTATGAACACATCAACATCACTCTACAATGGCGCAACCTGACTAATGTCAGGAACAGGTAAAACATTTAGTATAGCCCTGTAAAATTAAATTAGAGATGAAAGAAAATAGAAGTTGCATGTTTATGACTACCACAGAAAAAGGGTTTATTTCATAGTTTATAACATACACTATTTGCATACATAAATGAAATTATAAATTTTAACCTATAATACAGTGTACAAAATATGAATTCAATTTTGTTATCATGTATCAGTAAATATCATGCCTATTTCAACAGTTGTGCAAAAGAGGACGTCATCTTTTAGGAATCTAAGTACTTCTAAATCGTATCAATTGTTTCACAGGTTTTCGAAGCTTACAACTGTGATCCAATGTACCTTTTACTTATCAACGTTTACATACGTCTGTACCCATGAAATGCAATACACTTGTAATCCTTTATTATAGGTGAGAAACATTCATTTTTAAACGAATATGATACTGCGGAACACTACTGCAAATATCGCCGGATACATATATTTATCGTAACTTATGCCGTAGACGTATTCAGAAAACAATTTCCATGAACTGTCCGTCAATCTATCTCGTCTTTCTTCTTCGTCATCTTCATCTGCAGCTTCGGATTCGTCAGTATTGGAAACATAGGGTTCAAACTGGTTCGGATTAATTTGGGTGCCGACAGCCGCTTGTAGACCATTAGCATAATATTCTGAGCTTATTAAATCACCATCCTCGTATGGCTAAGACCCGCAGGACAGTGACAATTCACTTCATTCAAAATCGCAACTTTCGTGTTGAGTTTCTAAAGACTTTTTCATAATGTGACGATACCGACTCAGCCATTGTTTACAACAAGTGTTCAAAATGTGACGTCACGCTTTGTTTTCACTAAATACCGGAAGTGGTCGGCAGTTGCGTTCGGTTATTATCGTAAACAGGTGCAAATGCGATATTAGATCGGCTCCCATGCAGTTAGTACTTAAAATTTTTCAATCGGATTTTATACATTCGTATTTTGAATATATATTCTCATTAACCAAGAAATAAACTGAATAAGTGTGGATACACTGTTATGGCACTTTAAATATAGCAGACAGGTCTTTCTTTCCATTTTACAACTCAAGTTGTATGGAAGTCTTTGGAAATTTGGGGAAAACATATGACTTCCAGCGTGACTCGCGCCAGGGTTTTGACACCGCTCGGTCAAGTGAATACCCCTGTGCGTGTAACAATATTATATACTGAAAGACATCCTGATGTAAGTTATTTAAAGCCTTAAATAGTTTCATATTTTATCAGTACCAACTAAAGGTCTTTAAATGTCAAAGTTTGAACCGACAAAGGTTTTCCTGATGGACTAAAGTGATTTTTATTTACCCGGCTTAAGCTAAGGACCTAATATTTCTCGTACTTTTAACATTTGTATTATATTTGTCTCATTTTTATTACTACTTAGAGAAAACTCATTGTAATTACAATGCATATTACGGTCGAAACATGGATGTTTCCACGTTAATGTCTTGATACTAACGTCATAACGTATTTCGATCTATTCCGTCGCATCTACCTTTGTCTATTCTAATATTAGGTATAGAATCACATTTTAACTTAGCTTTGATATAGTATCTGATATTAATGATAACTGATTTCCTTATAAAAAAAATAAAGTTTTAAAATTTAATTTCGTAGCCGTCTGAGTAGATGTTTTTTCTCCATATCGCTGTCCAGTAATTGCCACTCCATATGGCTGTCCAGTTATTCCACTCCATATCGCTGTCCAGTAATTGCAAATCTATATGGCTGTCCAGTAATTGCCACTCAATATCGTTGCCCAGTACTTGACCACTCCATATCGCTGTCCAGTTGTTGGTTGGGCACAGCATGCTACATCAGACTACTGCTAATTACAGCATCGTATATCAATAACAAAACACTGCGTTAATACGACAATTTGCTTATCTGGTATTTTCATGTGACCATTCATTTGGATGAGTGAATGGTATCTAGCTGCAAGCAACGGTTGATGCGAAAAATAAATCTAGATGGTCTGTTTAGGGAAGACAGCATTTTCAGAATGTCATCTTCCATTATTTAAACTTGTACCAAGAAGGGCAAAGACGCACAGATGCATTTTGAAATTCGTTATTTCACTTTTTACGACATGTAAAAAGTATACTTGATTATTGACGTTTGTGACGCTTTAGCCCACACCATTCCATCATCAGTTACTTTCAATTAGCTATTAATCCATCGAAGAAGGTAGCCATTTAAATAAGACTACGTTATTTTGACGATCTAAGTGTTTTCAAAGAATTGAAACATTTTCGTCCAGTGTTCAACAGAACTAATCTTTGACTGATCTGATTTTCTATTCGAGCCTTCACTCTTTTATTATCTCGTCCAGCTTCAAATTGCAAAAACCAGACCCGTCATTGTATTTGCGCCAGCTTATCTGTGTTTCTGCAGTATGTTTGGAGTAATCAGTAGAACAAGAAACATAGATCCTGATCTGCAGGTTCATTTGCAGATTAGAGTATATGTTGTTTTCAGCTGTACTTAAACGCGATAATCTGTATCTTGACCGTTTCATCTAAAATTCGTCACACTTGATTTATCTGTTGGAATTACTTATTGTAATCTCTTACATACCTTGTATTTTAAATTGTACCGACTAAATAAGCTTCAATTTAAATCTCTGATTATTGCATTTGTATATTGCAAGTATATATGGTAGGCTCTTTATCATTGGGACTAATTATTTTCATGACCAGCATATTACCGCAACTTAGGAATATGTTAAGAAACGGTCATGTGTACCTGAGTGCAGTCGGGTACTAAAGATGTATTCTAATATATGATCATTAGCAAAATATGCACGGGTTTAACTCAATATACAATATCAATATTATTTAAAATAAATATGCTCAGAAGATCGTGGACGTCAAGCAAAGACTTAAAACTAATGAAAATTTTTAATAATACTTGAGTGGTGATCTACAATGAAGGACAGCTAATGTTGTTAACACTAATCATATGTATACCCGTCCTTTCAGATACTTTCAGGCATGACCATCTATCCCAAAGAATCGTTCTTCCTCTGCAGTTATGGAGTAGGCTGCCGCCAGGCACTGCTTAAAGAATCACTTTACATTTTTAAACCTCAGGCGACCATGCTTACCAACTGTATCTATTAAATGCTAGTTACCCGGAACCTCATTTTAACCCTTTACTGTAATATTCTTCGCCACATCTATTAATTAAATTGTAATGATTAGCAGCAACCACCAACCCCTCCCCCAGTGTATACCAAGTAACACTCTAAACATTAAGTGAAAAAGAAAAGAATTGTTTAAATTTATGCAGATCAATCAACTTTGATTGGTGCTTTGCTAATTATTAAGTAAATTTAAAACTTCTAATAAATTACCCCCAAATATATCTGTTTACTTAGTCTCACATATTAAACATAATGCATTATTCTAAGATGTCATCTGCGTCTTTAATGCATTTAAATATAACATAAGGAATATATGAGAAACTGATACTAATATAATGTATTTTGTCTGCTGTTATTTAGACATTGTTATACTTTATATATTTAGACGGTGTTATACTTTTAATATTTAGACGGTGTTATAATTTTAATATTTAGATAATTAGATACTTTTGATATTTAAATAATTATTTACTTTTGATATTTAGATAACTATAAACTTTTGATATTTAGATAATTATATACTTTTGATATTTAGATAATTATATATTTTTGATATTTAGATAATTATATACTTTGATATTTAGATATTTATATACTTTTGATATTTAGATAATTATATACTTTTGATATTTAGACAGTTTATACTTCCAAATAATGTTTTAAAGTAAAAGTTGCATTAACAAGAGTTTATTCGAAATTTTTAAAATTGTCAGATTTTGATGAAAATGAATGAAATAAAAGAACAAGTTTGTATCACCTATTTTGAAATGAGAACTTTTACTCAAACACGTATAGATTTATCTTATCATTTTACACGTATTATAGCACTTAATCTAAAGTTTCAGAGTAAAGATTTAAAATTCACTATCTTGCAACAATTTTTAAAATTTCCACATGATCCAAATGATTCTGACATTGCAAAGGTATAGATAAGTCACTAACAAAATCCCCCCCCCCAAAAAAAATGGAACAATATAATTTGCTCCAAATTTAAAATAAAATCAGAGTAAATGTTTTAAATGTAAATTGCTTTTCTTATAATAAGTCAAAAATATGAATCCCGTGTTTATTCTAGAATGCAAAGAGCTAAACTAAAAATTTAATGACAAAATTTCATAATTGTATTTCCTTAATTGATTTGTTTGAATTTGTACATGTCAGGTTGAAACACGCAGGGTATAAATAAGCTAAAAATAAATTGCAGATATCTGTGAAGTATATTTTATTTCAGTGTTGAAGTATCATAATGTATCTCTAAAATAGGAAAGAGTAATCAATTGCTTATGATAAACATCACACACACACACACACACACACACACACACACACACACACACACACTTTTGTGAAAGGAACATTCGAAGTTCGTTAAGATTGCGAAAGTAACTGGTTAGTTTATTGGTCATTTTATCAATTGATAGATGGATGGAGGGAAGGAGAAGTTAGGAAGCTAGGTCAGCTTAGTCAGTTACACTACATATTGTTAATGTGTAAATCGTGTAATGTATATGTGATGGGAAAATATCTCTCGGCTTGTGTAATTTATGATGGATACATTGATGGATGGAGGGAAGGCGGGAGAAAAGAAAGCGTTATGGAGCTAGTACAGCTTATCATAAATAATGCTGCATATACTTATGTGTAAAGCGTGGGAAATCTTTTCAAACATCAGTAAATCAGATAATCTGTCTCTTGAAATGTATATGTAAGGGGAAATATATCTCAGGTTGTGTAATTTGTGTTGTTCTTTTTTTAGCTGTCACGATGAGGAGAGTTTCCATACGGGCGACTTCTTGGCCACATAGTCTATGATATCCTGAATTGAGAGCAAAACTCAGATTAACATTTAGAAGTTAGGACTAGACGCTTAAAAGACCCTCCCATCCCAAGAGTTGCTCAAGATTGCAAAATGACAATGAACAGTAATCATTAGTTGAATCGGTAGAGTGTCAAAGGGATTATCGCTGTGGTGAAATGTCTTACCTTGCTTTTCACACATGCGTCTTTTTTAATTGATATGCTTTCAATCCTAGTTGAATATGGGAAAATGTTCGCTAGGGTTGTAATTTAAAAAGCAGGTGCTACTACTACTACTACTATTATTATTATTATTATTATTATTATTATTATTATTATTATTATTATTATTATCATCATCACTAATACACCAGGAAAATGGCATAATACAAGATTGCACTTGATCAGCTATTGATTATATATATATATATATATATATATATATATATATATATATATATATATATATATATATATATATATATATATATATATATATATATACCGGTATATAAATTAGTAGATAGTTATATATGAAGACACACATGGACGCATACAAACGTGATTATTTATACCGAAATAGGTACATTGCAATTTGACAATTACTGACCTACATTTTGACCTTGCACTATTTAACTTTTATGACTGATGTATTTACATGTATAAAAAAATCTATATTTAAATGGGCTTACATCTACCAAATTTACCTTTCTCTTTATATGGAAACGAATTTAATGTTGCTCGCACTTGCATGCCTCGCAATGGAACCTTTAAATTAGATTTTTACCGTTCTTTATTGTTTAAACTAGAGATGTAAATAAAGTAGACATTATGAAGAGCCATATCACAAAACACAGGAATTTCATGTGATTTCGCGTAGTAAGCACAATAAAAAATACGTACAATTGCATGGATTCATTTCTACCTAGTCTCGCAAGGAAATGCTCATTGGCATAGTTGGGACTCCGCTGTAGTTATATTAAAGCTATATTTTCACACATATTATTATATACATCCCACACAACTACATCTCTTTCTATTGATTTGGCAAAAACACCACCCTTTGAACTGCCATCTTTTAATACAGTTACTATTAAATTAATTTGTAGTTATTTTGGAAAGTCTTCGTTTAAATCGGCAAGCGTGAAGTGTCCATGGTTAAAACATTTTAATCTGCTTGTCAAAGTGTTGTAAAGCACAAACAGGCAAACATAGCTCTCGATTAGCAGCTAAAGGAAGACTAGTGGAAACTTCGTGAAATTTAACTTGTAAACGTGGATGTGACATACCAACTGTAGATCTCTGTTAAAGTCTTTAATTTAATCAAATTTCACAAGTTCCTGTGATTTCTCAAAACCGGTCAATTTTTACGTGCCTCCGAACAAAATAAATTGACAAGATGTCCATCTATCCACCTCCGAATAAAACCACATTGACAATGGACTTGCTCTAAAAAATATGAGCAATATTACATTTTGCAAAGACACGTTCTAACAGAAGTTGACGAAGAATTTTATTTAGTGTAAATTGTAATCAAGTCATACACTAGAGTAACCTTAGAATGTCCTGAAAATAAACCAAATAATGGGACCTCTTATTTGTAACTATTGCTCTTAACATATAAACGCGTTCTCAGAGCTTGTAGGCACAGGGATAATATATACGAATTGGATAGTAAATCGCCAGATAGTCGAATCGCTTACTTAGCAACTATTCTCACAGTGTCATTTAATTTCCCAAACGGGGACACCGCGTCGCTTCCTTTTTCTAAGCAACTTGCATCCACCATTGACAAAATTAATTTGACAACCGATTCTATATAATTACTAATTATAGCTGACAAATTATTGTTGACGAAATAGCAGTGTTCTTCTTCACAGGTTTATCGATGGTCTTTAACTTCATTATCTCTTTGTTGTGGTAACACAGTGTTGTTAACTGCTGTTATTTGCACTTTAAAACTGATACTCTGAAACTCTTTGACACAGTCATTTACGTGGGTTGGTAATATATTTGTAGAGGGATTATTTAAGCAAACTTTTGGAAGAGCAGGTTGATATATCTGCTTTAATATCCATTTGATACAAGATATCCAAATAGTGAAGTGACATGCCAAAATCTCATGTCAATACTCGCAGGTATATTACATCCACATATTCAAGAAAATCTTTAAACATAAGATAGGGGTTGATGATCAAAGCGGCATCTCTCTCTCTCTCTCTCTCTCTCTCTCTCTCTCTCTCTCTCTCTCTCTCTCTCTCTACGCCGACGACAACAACGAATTCCACAAATTTGAAATCACCATTAGTTAAAAGTACATCGTCTATTACGACTTAGTCAAATCATTCCATTTTGTTTTCCGTTCTATTTATAGTTAGACAAGTCATGCCATAAGAATACAGCACATAAATCATACACAGTAAATACGACAGAAAACCTCATATTTATTTTATGACAAATCGTTTACAGTAAATAGAGAACAAAAAGTTTATATTTATTGCATGACAAAATCATGCCATAGTCAATACGAAACAGAAACTCATAATTATTGTAGGACAAATCATTACGGAGTAAATACGACAAAAATAAACCCCATCAGTTGTGTTCTCCGATTCAAACAACAAGAATTGAATTGAGGGTATTATACCAATCTTCTTGAAGGACACCAGCAGAACAGGCCGTAGCTTATTTCAAGATCAAATATAAGGTGACGTATATACAAGTATACATAAATGTGAGTTTCAGTGTGTGTGTATGTGTATGTGTGTGTTTGCTTTTGTTTAATGTGTGCGAGCGTACGTATATGTGTGTATTTTGTTTTTGTGTGTATGTGTGCATTTTGTTTGCATACTCACGCACGCTTGTTTGCGTTTGTTTTTTCCTTGACATAAAGCTTATCCTTTAAATAAAAGGTGTTTTATGCACGCGTTTTTGTGTGTATATGTGTATGCTTTGTACGCATGCGTTTGTACGTGTGTGTGCATTTGTATATGTATGTGTGTTTGTTTTCTTCCCTTAGCAAAAACGTATCCCTCAACAAAAAGTGTTTCTATATGTGTGTGTTGTATGTGCTTGTGTGAGTTCGCGTACGTTTGTATGTGTGTTTGTGTGTATGTGGTTTTGTTTGCACGCATTCGTTTGTGTGTGTATTATGTTTGTTTGTTATTTTGTGTGCGCGCGTGTAAGTTTAAATGTGTTTGTGCATTTGTTTTATCCTTAACAGAAGAAACCTTGTTCATGCTCAATGTGTTTGTTAAGTGTGAATGTGGAGTAGTGTCACTAAAACCACAAACTCTTTTGTTAAGGTGATTGTAGATAATGATGTGTTTTGTAAATAGAAAAATTAATTCTATACAATATATTGATAGTGTTGTTTGGTATAAAACAAATTTTAGGATAGCACTATGGATTGTTTGGTAAGCTATTCTCTGTCTTTAAATGTATGTCCCGCCTTGCCAAGCATTATATATTTCTTTCCGTTGTCACTGTTTTGTGAGATTGAGGTCAGCCATTTGCAGCAGTGGTGCCAATGTCACCCCACTTGTTCCATTCAAATTGTTCCTATACGGACCCAATATATTTTGTCGCTATACAGGACCAATCTTTTATACGTATAAATCTTGTCCGTGAATCGTTTCAAGGTGATTGTAATGGTAATTCCGATTTTATCAGTGAATTGGCGTGAAAAGCTATAATGTTTGGTCCCGATATATATATATATATATATATATATATATATATATATATATATATATATATATAGTTAAAGTTTCTGGCTCAATTTAATGCCTTCAGTAATGTTACTTTGAATTGTATCATCTATTTATATTTCCTCGTTTGTCTTTTCTTTTATGTATTTATTTCTTTTTGTTTTGTATCCATTCTCTGTACATTTTTGTTTGCGCTGTGGTGTTTAAATAACATTTAAATTAGATGTTTTAGTTTTTCCCATCCTACCATAATATCAGGTTGTTCATTTTCTGCAAAATCATTCAGGTAGTGCTGAACAGCGCACACACATTCCTAGTCATTTAAGTGAGCGCTATGGAGCTTCCAAAAACCTTGCCCCCATTTGGTTAGGTTTTCCGTACAAAGATTAATTATAACTGGCTTATTATCAGATAGTGTTTCAGACAAAACCGTACAACTCAGTATTTATTGCATGTTCTTCTGAAAAGTAAAATTTTTCAATTCTACTTCCCTTAATTTTAGTATACATGTATGTATATTATATTTAGTCCTTGTTAAAGAATCTGTATATATCTATTAAATTAGTTGTATTTATAAATGTATTAAAATAAGGATTATAAACCGAAATCTGTATAAGTCATGCCTCCATACCTGTCTAAATCTTAATTTACCAAATTAAAGTCTTCTCCTATTCAGGCATTTCTTTAGTACAATTTGTTGTTGTTGTTGTTGTTGTTGTTGTTGTTTTAGGGTTTAACGCCATTTTTCAGCACGTGATAAGCTATACATGGCAGCCAGTATTATTGGTGGAGGAAGAACCCGGGAAAACCCCCAGAAAAAACCAATGACCAACGAGAAGCTACTGGCAAGCTTTCTCACATAACTACATCAGCCGAATCTTAGACTCGAACCCACGCAGAGTGAGATGGCAGTGATCCGTAACGGAGAGCGCTTTAGACCACTAAGGGCCCCTATTTTTTGTGGATATATTGATGAAAATTATATGAAGTTTATTTTCTTGGTATTCATGCTTGTTGGCACGTAACTATTATGTTTCAGTTATTTAGTTTAATGTGTAACGTCTTTTTAGTTCTAGGGGCGTAGGATCTACTTCAAGGTTCTGTCCCTTTTGCGTTACGTCTAATAATTGAAGTTACCCCAGATTTGATCTCAGAGTTATGTTCTTCTACAAAAACTAAAGTGTTTAGCTTTTCTTCTAGTTTTTATATTGTTGCTTTAGACATATTATAAGTTTCTTGTACAAATATGATATCATAGTTTTGAGATAAATCAATTTGTTTTTTCATTTATACAAGTAATATTGGTGGTAAGAAATTTGAGGTTCAATCCCTCCATTTTTAATTATCTGAGGTGTTATTGTTCTTTATGTTATAGTACTGTTATTTTAATATACTAGTACATGTAAAGTTATTAATTTTCCTTCATGTACCTGTATTTTTCTAGTTATTTTCCTCTTGTATCCACGCTTCTTCTCTAGCGAGGCCCTTTTTTTCTAAAGCTGGAATTGCTCTAGGTAATCCAGAGCAGTGTACCTCTGCAACTTTGTCACCCAACAGTCTTGACATTTTTAGGGTACAGAGGGGCGTTTTCTTTGGTAAAGACGAAGTATTTTCTTCGTACTCCATTCTGCAAACCTTTATGTGTTCTATTTTAGCTCCTGATGCAATTAAGTGCTGAAGCAGTTTAGAAAGCTTTTGGGAATCCCGAAAGATCAAAAACCTGGTATCCTTCTTCTGTGCATGCTCTCAGGGTTCTCCCTTCCTGGGTTGTTTCAAATTCAGTTGGAAAATAAGATCACAGCTTTGTCTCTTTTTCATTTTTTGCCTGCATTATGTCAGCTTATTCAAATAATTTTTTTAGTTTTACAATATTAACAACAAGTAGTAAAGATAAAATAATACCTGGCCCAGAGTTCCAATAAATAAATAAATAAATAAATAAATAAATAAATAAAGGTGTAGATGTCATAGCACAGGCTGGCTATCATGATTGTTCTGAACATTGCTCACTATCTTAGTAAAGATAAAATAATACCTGGCCCAGAGTTCCAATAAATAAATAAATAAATAAATGTGTAGATGTCATAGCACAGGCTAGATATCATGATTGTTCTGAACATTGCTCACTATCTTCCTTGTCTCGATGTGTAGATCCGATTCTACTATGTAGCCGACAAAACGACACTCCGTGACAAGATCAAAGCGATAATGTACCGATTGTACAAAAACCTTACTTTCTTATTTATACAAAAAACACAAAACGTTTAAGACCCAAAGATAAAGTACCCGTGCATGTCTATAAACATGGGCATCACGCTACGAGCGACCTATAAAACAAGCTACTCTAGTTAACGATGCACGCGTCGGTAAAATCAAATATCGTCATCGTCATCGTTTAATACAAAACCGAATTATTTTCTAGCCTTATTCCGTGACAAATTATATGGCTCTATATTGTTTAAAATGCACGCATCTCTACGTGAAGCCATTTCCACGTGTCACATTTATTAAATGTTCCGTTACTACACAATTTAGCCTCATTGCGTGCGATGGTAATTTAATGGGTGCTAAATCATGAATGTTAGGATTATAAATTCCATAAATAACCGAGGCTAAGGAACATGTTCGTGTATAATCCGGTATGACAATACCAGTTAATATTCCTGCTTTGTAATTCTGACCTAATACGACGATTTGTTCTTTATGAAGGATAGGGTCATATTTGTCGCGGATATCGCAGCGGAATCGCAGTGATCGTATGTTTCGGCTAGAACAACAAACGTTACCCTGAACAAATGTTTGTTATGGTCGAGATAATTTATGATCGTCATTGCTCGTTGGTTGTTCTTTGTAGCATCGGTGACACCCTCCTTGACAACGTCATCGTAGGCATCCTGATTCTGAATGTTGAACATGTATGAGCTGCACAGTCACGAAAAAATCTCTTTTAGCATCTTGATAGGTTCTGCAACCCCCTGCAACAAAGGCTGCGTAAATTATGTGTATATAACTCACAAAGTGTATGGCGATGAACAATAGGACCAAAGCCGTGTTTATGATGTGGTGTTGGAGTTAGAGGAGAAATATAGTTGTTTGTGAGTTATTGTGTTAAAAGATACAGAGAGCTGAATCGATATTATAATATAAAAAAGAAGAAAAAAAGAACGACAACAATGGATAGTAAAGTATTTAGCTATATTTGTAAAATAATAATTTAGTCAAATATATATATATATATATATATATATATATATATATATATATATATATATATATATATATATATATATATATATATATGTGTGTGTGTGTGTGTGTAAATGGAGTAAAAAGTCACAGTAACACACCTTATTATCGAAAATTATAAAGCATCTCCTGATGGTATCATTAGATACTGTCAATTAAAACACCCATTCGGTGTTGTCATTAATACTGTCAATTAAAACACCCATTCGATGTTGTCATTAATACTGTCAATTAAAACACCCATTCGGTGTTGTCATTAATACTGGTTATCCCATTATAAAGCATCTCCTGATGGTATCTTTAGATGCTGTCAATTAAAACACCCATTCGGTGTTGTCATTAATACTGTCAATTAAAACACCCATTCGGTGTTGTCATTAATACTGGTTATCCCATTATAAAACATCTCCTGATGGTATCATTAGATACTGTCATTTAAAACACCCATTCGGTGTTGTCATTAATACTGTCAATTAAAACACCCATTCGGTGTTGTCATTAATACTGGTTATCCCATTATAAAGCATCTCCTGATGGTATCATTAGATACTGTCAATTAAAACACCCATTCAGTGTTGTCATTAATACTGTCAATTAAAACACCCATTCGATGTTGTCATTAATACTGTCAATTAAAACATCCATTCGGTGTTGTCATTAATACTGGTTATCCCATTATAAAGCATCTCCTGATGGTATCATTAGATGCTGTCAATTAAAACACCCATTCGGTGTTGTCATTAATACTGGTTATCCCAGATTTAATGCTGGAAAGAATAAGATGTATCTTTGTCACAGATTTGTATTCGAATGTTTCGGGGAGGGGGGCACCCGAAGATGGTCTTGTGATCGATCATATTAATTCAGATAAGAAGGATAACTATTTGCATAACCTGCGAACTATCACATAGAGTCAGAGTCCTGCATGAGGTGAAGCTGGGAGATATAAAAAAAAACAAAAAAAAAAAACAAACAACATTACAATTAAATCAATAAATCCAGAGACTGGTGAAGAAATAATATTTCCATCGATGTATGCAGCTGGCAAGTATTTTGATATTTGCAAGCATTCGGAATAAACGTATCGCACAAAATATATACAAATCGGCGTATTCTCCAGATTGTGCTAGATGAAGGGAGATAAATATGTTAAGGAAACGTAACACGGTTAGAGTTATCACGCCAAATAATAACTCTATTAGATAAGGTAGAGTCTTAAATTTGATATAAAAAAAAAATAAGTTTATTTATTGGTGAAGAATGATTTTGGTTGTATTTTAAAGAAACATTATCCTTTTTTTCTGCATCTGCCAGGTTTCTTGCTTCGTTTATAATAATTAAGAAAAAAAGCCACACCTATTGAGTGACCTATTTAATGATTTCTGAGTATTAGCTAGCTTATCCTTTCCTCTTATCCTTTCCTTAGCTTATCCTTTCCTCTTATCCTTTCCTTAGCTTATCCTTTCCTCTTATCCTTTCCTTAGCTTATCCTTTCATCTTATCCTTTCCTTAGCTTATCCTTTCATCTTATCCTTTCCTTAGCTTATCCTTTCCTCTTATCCTTTCCTTAGCTTATCCTTTCATCTTATCCTTTCCTTAGCTTATCCTTTCATCTTATCCTTTCCTTAGCTTATCCTTTCATCTTATCCTTTCCTTAGCTTATCCTTTCATCTTATCCTTTCCTTAGCTTATCCTTTCAACATTGGGGTCGTACCCTAAAATGCTCGAACTTCAACAGACAAGCACACACTCCCGTCATGTCATCATGTGGTTGGTACCTTTTTGCGCTCTTCTGGGGTTGACTTTGTGCAATGATTGTTTGAGTATGTGCAAAATGTTGATCGTAAAGATAACCCCGTAAATGTGTGTCCTAAGTTAAAATTGTATGTTAAGTCGTCCTTAGAATTAAGTTAGTTAAAATTGTATGCTGTACATTTCATAGAATTAAGATTATATATATATATATATATATATATATATATATATATATATATATATTGTACATATAAAAATATTTTATTTAAATACATATTTATTATATATTGAACTATGAAACTATTAATGCTATATTTCTCCAGTTAAAACGTTAAAAAAGCAAGGCATACAAATTTCTGATGAACTAAATCCTGAAAAATTGTTTCTGATATTTATCATTAAGAGAGCGTAAATTGAAAGATAGGTACTACCATTAGAATACAAATTCATCAAGCAGATTCATCAATATGTTCTCTTCGCTAGCCGCAGTGAATGGAACAAACGTATAGAAATTCGCATCTCTCTTACGCGATTGAAAACATTAAATCAGAATTATCTCGCGAATACGAAGGAACAAAAAAATTATCTGTAACACAACTAAAAAGCGAAAACAGTGTCCCGTGAAAGTGAAAGTAGCAGTTTTATGTCTTGAATTTGCAAGTAAGAAATAAATGATACAACAATGTTAACCATAAATATGATAATATATTTGTATCCGAAAAAAATCAAGACAGGAATGAGCCTGATCTCTATCATACAATTGTTCTGCCCCGACAGATGGTAGTGTAAATGACATTTTCAAGTTGTGTGTAAAAACCCTCACCTGTTGGTACATATTTTGATTAATTATAAAAACGCCAACTTCATTAAAAATCGTTTAGATTTTGCGTATAGATTTATACATAGAATCTACCTCCGTAGATCAAGGATATTCTATAAAATGTATTACTTGATCACGAATTAGCCAATGAATGTATTCAATATTTTCAATAATCTGATTTTTTGTTGTATTGTTTCGATAATTTGTTGTTTTCATTCATCAGAATGATATTGTTTAATCCAAACAAATAAATTTTGTAATTTAGCAAATATGCGTATAAGCTCGTGAAAAATTGATTTTGAAAATATATTAATGTATTCTTTGTTTAGAATTAATCTAAACTTGAAAACACTAAATAAATAAAGTCGTCTTAGTAGTAATGAATAAATCATTTCCCCAAATATCTTTTCTATACTCTGATTCCTTTGTATAAAAAAGTTCGTTGCTAGAAAAAATCATCTCATTTTGATTCAGGTGGTCCTTCATATTTTTATGGAATATCATGCCATCCTATCACTGATCTGATCGATGATTGATATTCAGTTTCAACTTAATCTGGAGAGTTTATTTCAATCGCAGATGCTAATGTTGGTTCGTGAACCGTTATAGCCTTCTTAGCATTATTTTCCTGTGATATACTTAAATTATGCGCTCAAGTCGTCATTGATTTTTTTTTTATTATTTCATAACTGTACGTCGGAATAGAAAAATACCTGGCAGCCAGGGTTTTCATCTGCGTTGTTTTTTATTTTTAAATTCCAAAGAAGTATTTGAATCCAGGGCGATCTTTATCTAATATTAATGCCAACTATGAAATACTCATCATTGGTCTCCATCGCCCAAAGAAAAACACATGGGTTTCAAAAGAGTTTATGAATCAGTGTGATGCCCGAAGTGACTTTGAAAACATCAGACATACAAAAGGGGCAATGGAGTACCGAGAAATAAATAAGAATATCCGGAGGGGAAAAAAACCTTGAAGAATTCAAAAGAAGATTGGATTCGACAACGTGCACAGAACTAGAAAGCAGTCTGATAAATCAGTCTGATAAAGAATAAAAGCAAAAAGGCATTCCAAATTGTGACAGACCTCACCAGACAGAAGCTACCAAGAGTCAGTACCATTCAAGACGAAAATGGAAAATGCATTACAGAAGCAAGTGACATTTCAAACAAATGGACTGAGTATTGTAAAGAACTCTACAACCATCCGTCCACAGGAAACCTAGAAGTGCTTGAAGTTCCAAACTCCACAAATGATGATTTCCACAATCTCAAAGAAGAGGTAGAGTCAGAAATAACAGCACTGAAGAATCGGAAGGCAGCTGGAGTAGACAACATCCCAGCTGAACTTATCAAGAATGGGGCGGAGGGGCAGTCAGTGATAGAGCTACTAACAAAAATCTGCAACAAGATCTAGCAGACATGCAAATTGCCAACACAGTGGACACAATCACTGATTATAACACTTTCCAAAAAAGAAAACTGCAGCAATCTACAGAAATATCAGTTTAATCAGCCACGCTAGTAAGGTAATACTGAAGATCATCTTGAACTGACTGAAACCACAAGCAGCAGAAATAATCGCTGAAGAACAGTCAGGGTTCCGGAGCGGAGAAGCACAACAGAACAAATATTCAGTCTCAGGATTCTGTATGAAAAATACTCGCAACATCAACAAGACATATATTTTGCGTTCATAGAATTCAAAAAGGCTTTTGACAGAGTGTGGCATGAGACATTGCGGACCACAATGAAGAAGTACAACATTGGAGAAAAGTTGACCAATACCATCAATCAACTGTACCCCAAGGCTATCAGTGCAGTAATTGCTCAAAGTTCTGTGTGAGACTGGTTCAAGACGAAAGTTGGAGTACGTCAAGGCTGTCTCCTGTTACCCACGTTTTTTAACATCTACTTAGAGCGCACCATGTGCAAAGCCCTGGAAAACCACTGTGGGATAATCAGCATTAGAGGGCGCAACAACACCAACCTACGCTTTGCAGACGACATTGATGGGCTGGAAGTCAGTGAAGACGAGCTTGCAACCTTAATGAAGAACCTGGATGAAATATCTTACAGATTTGACATTGAGATAAGCGTCGAGAAGACAAAGCTCATGACAAATAGTGGCAAACAAATCTCAACCAAGATTAAAGTCAGAGGACATGAACTTAAAACAATGGGCTAGTTTAAATATTTTGGTTCCATACTCACCGAAGAGGGATCAAGAACAGACATTTTGTCACGAGCAGCACAAACAACGGCAGCTATATCAAAGCTAAGACCCATCTAGAGAGACAAGAATACATATCTGAAAACTAAAAGCAGACTATTGAGAGCACTAGCGATCTAAATGTTTTTATATTCATGTGGGGCATGGACCCTAACAGCAGAATTACAACGAAGAATCCATGAAGTTGAAATGAAATGCTACAGCACCATCCTTGGCATCTCTTACATGAACCTCATCACAAATGAAGAAGTGCGTAACATCATCAGGCACAAAGTAGGTCATGTTACTAGAGCCAACATACTATCATCAACAGCACAGCAGGGCAGCGTCCAGGGTGGCAGAAGGAGAGGTAGCCAGAGAAAAAGGTGGACTGACAACATCACAGAATGGACCAGGAAAGGTTTGTTGGAGACACAGTCATTGGAACATGATCGAGACAAATGGTGGGAACTGGTCAGATGTTCAGCAGCACAGTGCCTCAACGACCACACTAGGTCAATATACTGATGATGATGATGATGAGGAGGAGGAGGAGGAGGAGGAGGATATATTCGTAACTGTGCAAGCTCAATTTCCTTTACTGGAATTGCACCTGGAAAGTTGACGTTAAATTCATGGTTAGTGGAACTTACTGATATCGTTATTTTTTATATAGTTGTATTAGCGACGATCAGTTGCAGTAGTTCTTGCGATGTCGAAAGTATGATTGTTATTATTTTCTAAATCAGACGTAGTCATTGCCTCGTCGTAAATCTTAATCATTTCTGTGAATTTTCTATCTGATATTATTACGTCGTTAAGACCTGACGTTATCAGCGAATATAACTTGGAGTATGCTAGAATGCTAGAGTCGCTGTGTGTAATTTTACTATATAATCACATAGTTTATTTTCGCTACATGTACTTTTATTTTTTGCAATGCTATTAAGAATACAAGAAATTGTTATTGCAGCTGAAACACAAATTGTTATAACTGCTGGTACCCTTATTGTTGATAGCGATACAACGGTTCAAGCGATAACAGCTGACACATAATACACAATTATGTCAACAAAATCTACACCTCTGCGATATTTTTAAAAAAAATATTTTTGCTGTATACTCTGCATATCTTTTAGTTTATTGTACCATTCACGCACCTAATTGTACCTATAATGTTTTAAATTGATTGGATAGCTCATTATTTAAATAGGTGGTAGTTTAGCGACTAATTCAAGACACCAATAGTAAATCATGTTGATTAATTTTTCTTCAGGTTTCACTTCAAATGTTATTTTGTCGTAATGATGTAGTAATACTAACATAGATCCAGTAGATTTTGTTAGCAGTTAACGCCGTGGTATTGTGGTGGATATCGTAAAATCTGTAAGACTTTATACTGACAGCCTGTATATACCGGTAACGTCGGCGCGATGTTTAATAATTGAATAAAGCTGTGACCACAATACTGATCCAGAAGCTACCGTATATACTTCGATGTCATTGATCCTTTGTATGTCAACAAGTTTAATGTCGATAGTCGCTGGATTTCCCCAAAACTCGTTAATGTTTCTATTCGCATTTCTACGAAAACTCAGTATAATTAGATCTAAGTTTGTTTACTTCATTATTGACTGTTGTTAACAAGTTCATTATTGGTGAGTCTCTATCATGGACGTATATCTTCGTTGCAGCGTCATTTCTTGATTCTGGTTCTCCAGGACCTGTATTTTTATTACTAGTCATAATGAGAGGCCCAGTCATTGTATCACCGGATTTTTGTACTCCATTGCGAATAATATCCAATATCGTTGACATAACAAAACCGAAATTAATTTACCGTTACTATCAAACTCAGCAATACTGGTTTTTGTTTACTCTATAAATTCTGACGATAGTATCATGTAATGAACGATTACTCGATTTTAATTTTCCTTGCTTATCCTGAAATACAAACACTTAGTTTCGATCCAGATTTGCAAGATTTAGTAATTCGGATATATCATCACTAATGATTTATTTACATTTTCGTACGATATTTGGGCAGTATGTTTTTCTTTAGAGGAATATCTTCCGTAAATAACTTCAGTTATAATTTGAAGATCTTGTTAAAACGACAACGGTTACTTGTATATTCGTGTACACCTTTACGAGGTGGTTTTGGTTGATTTTGATACAGCGTCAAGTACAGCAAATTCGTCACTGCCACATATTCGCGGATCAGTTATTGTCTGTGTTGGTAATGTTGAATACCAGATCGCCTTGACGGGTATATGTATTTTGAATACAACATACATTTCTTCGGCGAAGGAAGTTTGTAAGAATCACAATAAACAGATCAACGTGAACCAAATACGTATGCAGCCCAAATGATTATCTGGATCAGAACTATTATCAAACGTTTTCCATACCATAAGTGCGGAGTTCCTGGTAGTCTTACACCCTTTCCCCTTTTTTAATCCTTTTCTTGTTGCTTTCTTTACCGCCATTCCGGGAGCGGTTCTAACTGCGCTCAACGCAGCGGCTATTGCGACATCTGCTGCATCAGCAGCTATTAACGCTGATTTACCGCGTGATCCATAAAAGCGAGCAATTTTTGTTCTTCAGCAATTGTTGGAGTCATTAGTGGATCCACAATGAAAGTTTTGAAAATATTACTTTACCAGCAGCAATCGGGGCAGGTAGCCAGATTGCATCGTTATCGTCACCCTGTTGTACAAGTACAATTGTATGCTTGGCTCCGAAAATAACATTCCTAACATTTCTGCAAAGTCCAAAAGTGTGAGACAGTGGAATTTCACATGCATATATTTTATTGTCACCTCTTAACCCTAATAGGCTCGTTGAAAATTCTAAATTGTAATTTTTTTTATTGATGCAACCTCAGTTCCAGCTGCGTTCATTAATGAGTATCTGTCTTTGGAAAATATCATTCACAGGGCGGCTGATCTTGTATAATCATCTGAATATCTTGCTCGACCTATTTATTGCTGTGGCAACGTCAACATATCTTGAATTATTTAAATCACTTTTCCATCAATCATTTATGCAACACTTCTAAATAATGTCATAATACGATCATTAACAACACCAACTCTGATATCAGCCCCATATGGTGTATTAGATGTGACTTTTGTTACAAGTTCTCCTTTTACTTCTATAAATGCTTCGTGGGCGGAAGAAATATCTACTTGTATCCTGAACTTGTTGTTCGATTCTTCCAAGCTGATAGGGCTGTCGCGCGTCATAATAATAATAATAATAATAATAATAATAATAATAATAATACTGATAATAGCGTATAGATACATCTTTGAGTACTGGTGCATCCATGCCGAACGCTGGATGGGATACACATTTAAACATTTTATTATAAATTTTCCATGATCTAAATCACGTTCGTCAAACACAAACACCACTTCCCCCATTTGCGGCTAAATTATTTTCTGCTTCATAGGCTAACTCTGCTGGTTTCTGATTTGCAGCTTGATTAATTATTTTACTAACATTTGCAGGCATCGCTTCATTAGACGGTAAAACCGTCTGAGGTTGGACCACTTGTGATGAACCTCTTTTATCGTGCTATTCTATCTTTAATTGCCAAGAACGCCTTACCGGCAGCATTACCAATAGCACCAGGAGCTTTTTCACGAACGACAATAGCTTTCATTCCTAGTTGATTTGCAATCTATACTGCGTTGGGGGCTAACCTTCTAAAAAAAACTGAACAACCGAGTCCATCTCCGTAAGTTAATTTATAAGATGGTAATCACGAATTCATCACCCTGACCATTATGGGTCCACAATGAGCATTATGTACGATCATCTTATTTATTTATTATTTATTTATTTAATCACTGTGATAGTCATCAACGATTTCATCAAAAAGAGGTCGATAAACATGAATATCCATGACACCACCCGTAAATAATCGTTGATAAATATCAGCTGCTTCATTAATAATTTCTGAGGAATTTTTTTTCCGGCTCGCTTTCCTCGAATCATAATTTCTAATCGTTCAACATCCGTAAGGACGTTGTTAGGACATGGAGTAACAAGACTACTTCCTTGAGTAGTAATACCACTTCCGGTGGCAACGGGGGTGTCAGGATCTGTATCTTCTCATTTTATCTTCACCTTGTCTTCTGTCTTTTTCTTACTTGTGTTTATAGCTTTTCTGTCTGCTCTTGCATTTTCAAGTTGCTGCTTTATTTCTTTTCTTGGTCTCGTTTCTTGTCGTGTTCGTTCAATATTCTCATATATTGCCTGGCTAAATAAATTAATATTACTAAAATCTCCCACAGTTCTAATTTGCGGAGAATTAGTAGCTCTGCGATATGTATCCTTGAGCCAAGCAGCAGCTTTTAGAGTACCAACATATTCAGGTTATACATACTCATGTCCATTCATAATACTGGAAAGAAGGACGCTACCGCTTAACCGGCTTGACGCAACTCTTCCGTTTTTGTGCTGTTTTTCATGATATATGTGCTCGTTTTCTATCTTTGTCTACATTATTGTGTTTCATCATATATTTACTGTTCAGTTTGTATGTGTTTCTTCACCTCCTTGTTTTGGAAATGAGAATAATTAGAACTTTTCTCAGCTGTCTTGTTCCACTGTTAAGATGTCCTTTTTTTAATAAACTACCATCACGTGACCGCCAGTCAACCCATTTATGCTATGATGGACCCTCATTAATTGTTTTAAATGACCACACCTTGGCTCTTCATACTATATTGTGTTCAAGACTAGACGAACTGGGACCACATTCATCAGTACTTAAATGTAAACGGAAGCGAAAAAAGAAACGTTGTTTCAAAGCTGGCCGGCGTAGAATAGGAAGAAGAATTCCAGTTATCTCCCTTTCGTCCTTTCCAGCTAAACAAATAAAAAATTTGGCCGTTAATTTTGAAAACCTGGTGCAAATCCATCATAAATCGTCAACAGTTGTGTCAAATGTTTCAGATATACCACTGCGTATTGCATTATTCAACGTCCAATCAGTAGGAACACCGGAAAAGCCCACGAAACCAGTTAATTTTATCAAAGTTCAGAATATCAACGTCTTCTTCCTGAGAGAAACATGGCTAAAAACATTAGCCGATGAGCCCAAGTGCACAGATTTAACACCCACCGCTTATTCCATCAAGTCGTTCCTCCGCCACTCTCTCGTAGGTGTAATTGCTGTCATCACAAAGAATTCCATGATAAAATGTATTAAATATAACACAACCTTCAATTTCTGTCAAACATCGATTGAATTAGTCCAAACAACATTCACACTGGAACAAAGGTAAATCCATTTTTTTCTGCCTCTACCGCCCTTCTCCTATTTGAAAAAACAAGCTGACATAATCTCTCTTTTTGGAGCAGTTTCCGAATCTTCTGGATTATGGAAATTCGATAGGTGGCAACCTAATTATTCTTGAAGATTTCAACTGTCACTTTGACTGTCCTGGAAACCCATGCAAGTCAAACTTTCATAGATTCCATTCATGGTTTCAATCTTAAACAGTCAGTTAACTAGGTCACATGTTAGACTGGATTCTTCATAGACCTGGTGATACTATTTTGCAATATACCCTCGTATCCCATGAACTTCAACCAGATCATCTCTGCATTATATGTCATCTCGACCTGTCAGTCCCTAACCCTCCACCATTTGTTTTGCTACTAAGAGAAACCTCCGTATGATAAATATTACCAAACTAATGCATGACATCCAAGCAAATCTAACAACTTTCTTACCTCCTACAGCAGAACAACTCAATAACTGTCTGCGTTCATTGCTTGAAAAACATGCCCCAGCCACCAAGTGCAGAGTATCACTTCAAAAGTGTTCTCCGTGGTATAGCAGTGTTAGGGACCAGCTTCGCACTGCTAAAAGACACTGCCGTAAAGCAGAGTGGCTTTGGCTTTCCACAGACTCACTATTATTATTTTTTTTACAAATCTATGAAGCCGCTATGAACAACGTCACAAACATAGTCCATTTAGCCAAAATTTCCCACTACAGTACTAAGATGAAGGAAAGTTCCAGTTTCAAAGAGCTCTTCGAGATAACTGACAAACTAATGTCAAGGAACAAATGCACACCACTTCAATCTACCTTCTCTCCAGTAAACCTTCCGGACCTATTTGCGAATTTCTTCCGTGACAAAGTACAAATCATTAGAGATACGCTTGACAACACAACTGACTCGTCGTCGCCATACAGTTCTGATACAGAATTTCAGCGACAACTATTAGGAGCATTCGAACCTGTCTCAGTGGATTTAGTACGGAAAATTGAAGAGTACACCAAAGTCATGTGAACTTTATTCAATTCCAACATCACTGATGCTTGAGTACTTAGAACCAATATTGCCTTCACTAACTAATGTTATTAATATATATTGCTCTCTCATCCGGGGAATACCCATAATTTTCAACACTATTGTACAGCCACTGCTGAAGAAACTAACACTTGACCATAACGATTTAAAGAACTAACGCCCAGTTTCTAATCTCCCGTTCATATAAAACAAATCTTAGAAAAATTTGTTCTAATCCAACTTGTATCTCATTTGAATTCAAACAGTCTTTTTAGCAATGTATAGTCTGCATATCGCTCTTGCCACAGTACTGAAACTACTCTTCTGAAAGTATTTAATGATATGCTCTCTGTTTTGGATACCGGTAAGATTACAGTAGTCCTCACCCTCCTTGATTTGTCTGCAGCATTTGACATTTGACACAATATACCATGATATATTACTTCACCGTCTCCAGCATTTGGCATTCACAATACAGCCTTACTGTGACTCAAGTCCTACTTAGCCAACAGGACACAAATTTTATCTGCAAATGGAATACACTCCAGCCTAGTTGATTTATGTTGTGGTTTTCCACAGGGGTCTGTTCTTGATTGATTGATATTATGTGTTTAAAGTGATTCGTCCCGAGGGCTCTTATCACTGTTGGTCTGTTCTTGAACCGATTCTCTTCATTATATACCCTCAGCCGCTCTCAAGTGTCATAGATCATCACAGTGTCTCGCCAATTATCTAGCCACTCATCTGAAGTTTATGCTACCATCCAAGGAGTAGAGAGGTGCATTTCTAGTGTGAAATCATGTATGACATGTAACAAGCTCCAGATGAATGATGATAAATTTGAGGCCATTCTGATCACAATAGAAAGACTTTCTCATTCACATCGTTTACCTCAAACAATAAATATCAGGAACACCAACATTAAAATCACGCTGTCAGTACGAAACCTAAGTTTTACTCAGACAGTACTCTCACATTGCACCAACATGTCATGAACATATGCAAGGCTGCATATCTTGAGCTGAAACGCATCAGCTCCATTCAGAAATACCTTTCAGTTGATGCTACTAAAATACTTGTGTGTCCATTAGTACTTTCAAGACTGGACTATTGTAACTTAATTATGTCTGGTTCGTCTCAATATCTACTCCAGAAACTTCAAAAAGTAAAAAAAAAAAAAAAAACATAGCTGCTCGGATCATCTTTAGAGTACCTCGATCAGAGCACACCTCCCCGCTGCTCTGTACCCTACCCTGGCTATCCATTCGATCCAGAATCAACCATAAAATTTGTTCTCTGTGCTACGTTTCACTAACAGACTCCAGTCCAGCATACCTACCTGACCTAACCTGTATATACACTACAGGAAGATACTCTTGTGACAATCGTATACTCCTTATTCCCACTACGAAAAGGAAATCATATGGACAACGTTCTTTTGCATACCAGGGCCCAGCAACGTGGAATGAATTGCCCATTAAAATTAGACACAAAGACACAGTGATCTATTGCAGAGCGTTCTTAAACACCTTTCTCGACTGCTAGAACAATTTCGTGGTGTTTGTTTTTATTTATTTTTTTATTCATAATATTATATTTGTTGTAAAAACGCCCATGGAGCTTTTAAAGATTAGGCGTTATACAATGTCCTCATTGTTATTATTATTATTATTATTATTATTATTATTATATACAAAACCGGCAATATGATATTATTGTTCTTTGTCATGATAGCTACAATACCTTCAAGCGTAAATGTATATATTATCTTGGTTCTGTTTTTTGCAGAGGTTTTGGTTGAACTTGTGGTTGAGAAGGTTGCCGGGGTGGTGGTCGAGTTGCTCGAAGACGGCGAGCAATATCAACAGACAATGTTTCAAGAGCTTTTTGGGTTGTCTCGGTTGCTGTAACAATTTTCTTTGTTGGTTCGACAATCGGTTTAAATAATTGATCTGAAACTTTTGTAAATTCTACCTGAGACTCCTGACGCGCTTGTAATTTTTGTCTGACAGAATCCTGGCTGGTATAAATTTTTTGATTGCCTTTAGTCGTTCTCGAGTTCATCTAGCTGTATAAGATTCCATAGCTGGTGCCATATTATTGATATATAATAATGATTTAATTACAGCAGCAGGGAGGGTGCGTCCCTCGATTCAATGCTGCTTTACAACACAGACAGACAGACAGATAGATAGATAGATAGATAGATAGATAGATAGATAGATAGATAGATAGATAGATGATAGATAGATAGATAGATAGATAGATAGATAGATAGATAGATAGATCCACCCACTCCGGGCAACTCTAGCATCAAGGTTTTAAAATTCACCCTGAAAAACTCAAGAGTTAAGGGGAACTGAACATGGGGAATATTGGGTCTTTATACGGACAAGGAAAAGTGGAATTTATGTTAGGTTTTGTATAGGGACAATATGAATGGAACAGGTGATTTGACGTCACGGTACTGAAGATTGGTAATAATGTTGCAAGAATTGTAGGAACATAAGCATAAGGCCGATTTCAATCGGGATTAAAGACTGGGACATAGATATAGACTTATATAACACATACAACAAACAAGTCAGAAACAATTATACAAACGACTAAAAGCAATTGTTATGGCAAGAAACCAAATCTTTTCGAGGCATATGAATAGCCTTGAAAAGGGCCGTTGGGTTTTCTGTTAACGTCATTTCATTAACATAGAGGGTATCGCATAGGTCTGTTTGTCGTCCTCAAACGTATTCTGACTTGTTGAGTGTAGACGAGGACTCTCTTCAAACAGCCTTTTGTCTCCACATAAATTCGTCTTTTCCAAAAGGTCGTATCGGTGATCCTGATAATCGTCCATGTTTATTTCACAAACATGGGTAAGTATGTGCGGAAACAGCATTGACAATGCGATAGTAGACGAATCTGTTTGTTTACATCTTGCAACGAGAACAGATGAAGCGAATGCAGTGAACTGTGGTTATTTATAGTGGACGAGTGGATCGAAACTGAGTTCTTTCACGAATCCTAACACGCGTTATAATATTTAGTCATAGTGAGGAGTCTGTCTTCCGAAGTTTTAGGTTTGTGACGTCACATTCTCTATATATGTGAGCTAGCTGCTGTGCGCCGTGTATCCATGCGACTGAGTAAGAACATGACAGAAAGTAAGAACACGATAAATTGGGGTGCACGGACCGTTGAGACGATATTCGATAGTACAGCAGTGACTATCAAAGTCAACACAATTCTACATCCAGAAGAGACCTGACTTGATTGGGATTTTGTTGATTTCCTCCCTTCGTAAGAACTTATTCAAATGTATCAGACTTCTTTATTACGACCCAAGTTGAAAAGACCTTCCCGTGCCAGGCAACCCAGCTGTGTCACTACGCCTGATATAACAAAACTAGACAGGAGTCAGTCCAGAAGTAGGCATTGGTCGTGGCAAAGGCTTAAGGCAGTTAAAGCTGATTTTGTCCCGTTCCTGAGTTTGTTTTTATTAAGAAACCAAACGCCCAATAGATCTTGACAGGGTCACCTCTTCTTTCGAAATCAAATAAAACTCCAAATCCCTTTTATACTCCATGATGTATGCGTGTGTGTCTGCGTGAGTGTAGGTCCTTATTCTAAAAAAATCAATACGAAGAAACGTTTTTTTCTGTCCTGGTTATTCTGATACAGATATTGCAATTATTTCACAAACACAACACTTTAAAAAGTTCATAGATTTCATCGTTGTTTTTGTTCACTCTATATGTTGTTTGAATTTTTTCCCTGTCACGGGTATTTTCTTCTCTTCTTCCTCATTTTCGTCTCGTCTTCTTTTTTTGTCTTTCTAAACATGTCGGGGTTCTTCCTTTGGGGAGGTTACCTCTTCTTTTTCCTGTTCGGAATCCCTCTGCCCCTCCTCTTGTTCATTTTGTTTCTTAGGGCAGTTTGGAGACCAATGTCCTTTCTCTATAAAACGATAACAGGTATCTTGACTTGGTCACGTCTGCTTTCACCTGTTTTGCGTTTTTCACGGTCTGGACATTCTGTATCCCAATGTCCTTTCTTCTTACAGATATAGCAAGTATCTTGACTTTTATCTCGAACGGAGGGGGAGTAGTCCGTCGGCGTATCTGAATAAAACTTTCGTATGACACCTCGCAAAGCTCTGATCAGAAGTTCGACTTGTGTGGGCTCTTCCATCGTTCTGGTCGGTTTGAGAGCAAAAATGAATACTGGAAGGGAAGACACTGACCCGTTATAACTGTGGCCCAATACTTGTGTCGTGTACCAATGTGCATGTTTTTCATGAGTAAGCGAGTGAGTGATCGATCGCGCTGCGTGATTCCCGTGCGTTACGAGTATTAGAATCAATTCCCCGCCAAACTAACAAAATTGGAATATCAAGAGCACCTGGTCTTTCACAAAAACGGAATAACCACGGTTTGAATACAATTTGTACAAATTATACCCTTCGATTCTGGCAAGGTATCGTTTGTATTTTTCTGTTATAAAATTATAAATGCCGGTGTAATGGTTGTGTATTGTGCATTGTATTATTTTCTGTTATATTTTGTATTGTATTTATCTTGTATTCTAAGTATGCGGTTTGTATTGTTTTAGATTTATTTCGTACCATTTCATCTCACAATAAATCTCACAATCGACAGGCGAGTGTTATCATTTCAAACCTAAATAAGACGGAACTCAAATATATACACTAGCCTGATATGAGTATACAGGGAACCACGGTGTTTAAAAGTAATCATTTGACTCTTAGCAGCAAAGATGAAACGATCGCATCATTTCGTGAAGAAAGTAAGATTCATGCTAGCAATTTTGAAGATGACATGAGTGAGTCCGAATCCAGACACAGGGAGTCTACATCCAAGCAAAGTTCACCAGTAAACCCACCACATTCGAGAGACGGAAAAGTGCTCCTCTAGAAAATGTAGAACTACGGCTTTCGCGAACACGGTGATGTTTAAAGATTTCAAGTCCGAAGTTGGAGAAAGTAAAACAGTTCATCACCAAGGTGTGGGATTCTTTGTTAATCACACTGAAACGGCAATGTGAAGCCAAAGAAGACGATCGCTTTAGATTGGTTATTCATCACGACAGGTTGAAATCCCCCGTTTGGATCGAGTTCAGCAGCCCGGCAGAATTGACACCTTCCAAAATCGTCGAGAAGATTCGAAACGTACAACAATCCAACGATACGTTTCGCATCACCGACGAAAAAGTAACGCTGCGCATGACCCCGCGAGACAGGACTCAAAATGGTGTTATTGGTGGATGACGGTTGCAACACCAACAAGATCCACGTCCTAATTAACAATCCTCAAGGCCACGTGTGTTTAACCCGTGCCATCGTCGTGGGACGAACGTATGTTGACAAGAAAGAATGGAAAAAAGCCTGAAAAACGATTCAACAATCGGACCGAACCAAGCAAGGAAGAAAAATAGAACTGCTGTTACAACAAGCGGAGATATGCAATGACACACCCTGTGAAATTCATGAAATGCAAAAATTACAAGATGTCCTGACTCCACGCTACAACTTAAAGTGCACCCTCAATACGCCTGGTGATGTCTGTTGTTTCAAAGCAAAGATTTCAAAGACTAAAAATACATTCACGTCTATAATCACGATGAACATTTTAATCCCATCACCAATATCGCCGGATTCCTGGGATAGATTTCAAAGACTGAAAATACTGTAATAAATTTGGAGTAAGTGTTAGTGAATTTGAACCATGCTTGGGTCGTTAGTAGTGATTTTGGGTACAAGCCGAATGACTGTCCCCTTTTTTGTAACATAGTCCATATTAAAATTCAGTGGTGTATACAAGTAGTGTGATTGAAAAGGCAGCATTTATGGTTGGAAATCAGTAAATTATAGAATGGAATCAATAAGTTGGAACTTGGTAGGTACCGTTTATGTGGCCATAGTGGAAAATTGGCGTATGTATATGAGTGTGATACGCCGGAAATTCTGTGGATGGACTGGCCTAGGGTCGCGCAGTTAAATATTTCCCAGTTAGTAAGGGAATACTGGTGTAATTTCTATGGCATGACAAGCTATCGGTACGGAAAACGGATGATAATGAAGAAAAACCATGTAAAGGTGCAGTTAATCGACGTTTGGGCAAGTTGTCTCCTCTGGGTCGCCCATTGATTACAGCAAAGATTAATAATTATAGCAGACACGTCTTTCTTTCCATTTTACAACTCAAGTTGTATGGAAGTCTTTGGAAATTTGGGGAAAACATATGATTTCCAGCGTGACTCGCGCCAGGGTTTTGACACCGCTCGGTCAAGTGAATACCCCTGTGCTTGTAACAATACATTCACGTCTATAATAACGATGGACATTTTGATCCCATCACCAATATCGCCGGGTTCCTGTGATACAGTTATTATTGCGAGAAATGTGACTATGGCTATAACGATCGAGAACAACACAAGCATTGTGGATAGAAATGCTCAGGAAGTTTGGCCTCTCAACCCTGTACGGACGAAGGTCAACAACGAGTGTATTAACCAACTTGTCAGCGAACGTTTATTAGGCATACCTGTTACCAAAAACATTTGAATACGCAAGGTTCACAGAATAAAGTGCTCGTGAACTCCTGAGATTGTGTCCTACAAGTGAACAAGGCATACATACCAATAATGCAAAGGCGCACGTATGTTCAGGAAGGAAGCGATTTCACATTTTTCACTAAATTGTGGACTTGGAACACAAACGGCACATCAAAAGTATCATTCTAAACAAAAAGACGAAGATAACCAGAAGAAAGTGAATTTCAGCTTATTGAATGCATGCAAGAGATCCGCATTTACATCGAGCGTGCAAGAAGTACAGCGTAGAGCCTATCTTTAGTTATTTCCCTCGCTGTAGCAAGACTCCTGGAGTACGTGAAAAAATCTTTCGAGCGCCGAACACGTCCGATTTCGCTCATTGGATCTTAAACTTCAACGACAAGACCAGGATTCAAGAAGACATCAAACATTACGGAGGTTGTAATCACTATGCCACAGTAATGTCTCACAATTTCTCGAGATACGATGGGCAATTTCTTTGGAGTACCGAACGTCTGAAAGTGACATTGATCGGAGCCAAAATCATTTCCATGCAATCGGGACATGCATGATTTATAGATTCGATGAGTTACTTGTCCATGCCATTTAGTCGAATGCCTAAATCGTTTGGAATGCCGGAAACGGCTAAAGGTTAGTCTGCACTTTTTGAATACAGAAGCCAATCAACACACCGTTCTACCCCATTTGTATGAGGCTCACTACTACGACCCCGACAACATGCGTACCGAACAACCAGAAGCGTTCTACGCTTGATATCAGACTCACACCTTGGACCCCTTCGACGTTCAAGAAGTGATGTTGAAATAGTGTCGATCGGACGTGGGCATTTTACAGCGTTGCTGTGGAAATATTTTAGAACTGTCCATGGAACAAGGAGGAATCGTACCTTTGAAAGAAGCCTGCACCGATGCTAAAGCATGTTCCTTAGTGAACAGCCAACGATACACGACAGAAAACACTCTGGCTGTCATCAACCCTCAAACGACGAACCTTGTGAAACGTCAATACACGGTTTGATCCCTACCGTTGGCTACATTACTTCTGTGACAAGAAGATTAAAAATGTACTTAACATGCCCGAAACGGAGGAGGCAAAAAGACCATGTATTCGGTAGATGGCTGAGACTCAGAATACCCCAAGACAATGTACACGTTTAACTGATGCTTATTTTACGAATATCCCTTTGCTACCTTCAACGTGACACCAAAAGTCGTAGAAACCACTGAACCCACGGGACGATTTGTACTGAGGACGAACGAATGCAACCTGTTCTGTTTGCTGTACCGAACCGACGAGGAGCAAGGAGAAGAAATCATAAAAATAATAATAATATTAATGACTTTGTATTGCACCTAATCTTTAATAGTTCTAAATGCTTTGCAACATCTATAATGATATGACAATATATAAAAAAAAAACAATTTTAAACAAATGAATTAGAAAACAAAAAAAAATGATAAAGAATTTTAAGTACGAAACATTATTAGGTCTTTAAGTTTGTTCTTGCAGTCGAAAAAGGTGTGTTTTAATAGAACTCTTGAAAGGGACCACTATCTTTGTGTCAAATTCAATAGGCAATTCGTTCCATGTTGCTGAGCCCTGGTATGCAAAAGAACGTTGTCCATATGACTGTTTTCATAGTGTATATTCCATTAGCAGATATTATTGTTGACTAAATAGGACTTGAATCACAGTAAGGATGCATGGTGAATGCCAAATATAAGCTGGAGATGGTGAAGTAATGTATTATGGTCTATTGTGTCAAATGCTGCAGACAAATCAAGGAGGGTGTGGACTGTAATCTTTCAGCTATACAAAGCAGAGAGAATGTCATCAACTACTTTCAGAAGAGTAGTTTCAGTACTGTGGCAAAGGGCTATATGCAGACTGTACATTGCTAAAAAGACTGTTTGATTGCAGAGTTCTTTTAATCGTTATGGTCGAGTGTTGGTTTCTTCAGCAGAGGCTTTACAATGACAGTTTTGAAAAATAATGGTCATTCCCCAGTATTAATAACATCAGCTAGTGTAGGCAATATTGGGTCTAAGCACTCAAGCAGCAGTGATGTTGGAATTGGATAAGTTTATATGACTCTGGTGCACTCTTCATCACGATTTTCCGTACTAAATTCATAGAGAAAGGTTCAAAATGCTCCTAATGGTTGTCACTGAAATCCTGTATCATAACTGTATCGTGATGACGAATCAATTGAATTTATGTTGCCAAGATTATCTCTAATGGTTTGTACCTTGTCATGGAAGAAATTTGCAAACAGGTCTGGAAGGTCTGCAAGAGAGAAGTTTGTTGGAAGTGGTGTACATTTGTTCCTTGACATTAGTTTGTTAGTTATCTCAAACTCTTTACTAGCTGGAACTCTCCATGATCTTAGTACTTTACTGTGCCCCACATTACTACTCACAACTTCCCTATACATGTCACACAGATCCATAGCTTGAAGATTATCTGATTTAAAACTAACAAACCATATTATATATATATATTGTCTCTGGCAAATATAATCTCATAGAAGGGATGAACAGAGGGACTGACAGATGTTTAGATGAAAAGATGGAACCTAGTAGCATCTGGACAAAATGACATGGTGAGGGAGGATGGAGAAGCAAAGTCAATTTTAGGATGGAGAGGCAAAGTCAATTTTAATTGGTGTCAACCTATTTTGTTTTAATTTTGGGACTTCATACAAGCAAACAAAATACAGATTAATTCTTCCAACCATAGTGGAAATCTTACTACTTATTAGGATTTCATAAATAATTAATTCCTGTTTTAGATCATCAGTCTGTCAGATATAATTCAAGATGAATTATTTGTTTAACACTGTAAATGGAATACTAAAGTACTCATTGACTTTTTGGATTTATACACAATACTTTGGGATTACTGAGGACTTATTCAAAGACATTCTGGATTATATCCATGTGATACATCAAGACATAATTTAATACATAGCTAAGGTGAGCAGCACTTGCATTATTTTATTATTCTTTCCCTTATTTTCATATTAACTTGCTAATACAAATTTTTTATATTTATAACTCCCACAAAATCAGATTTGGCATTTTAAAGTTGTATTTCCTTATTTGCTATTATTTTCAAAGAAACTAAAGAACAATGTGGAGGTGCACAGATCTGCAATAAGTTTTTCTGTTTAAGTTGGTGAGAACTGGAACTCCTGGTACATATGCATATAAACTGTTGACCTATGCTTATATAATACTAAAGTTTCTGTTTAATTCAAGTTTTCAAAATTATACCACATCCTTAAACCAGTCGCGTCGCTAGAGGGATGCGGGGGGTGCGGACCGCACCGGGTGACACCATCTCAGAGGGGTGACAACAAAATGAAAAATTGAAAATTTTACAGAGCACACACTGCTCGGTAAAGTAAGTTTAATGTAAAAAATAACTATAACTTTACGTTGTTACAGTTCTTAAATACTTTTACCTTCTGACCTTCAATTAATTTTTTTTTGTTCTTGTCATTTTTATACTGTGGACTTATTTTAAGAAGAAAAAAATCCATGGTGGAAGTCTGGAGGGGTGACACCATGAGTTTACCGCACTGGGTGACACCAACCCTAGCGCCGCCGCTGCCTTAAACATTTAAACGAGTAAAAAAAACAAGTCAAGAAAAACTAACATGGCAACATCTATACAACAAACCCATAGTAATATTATCCTAAAATTTCATTTGAATGCATCCAGTAATGTACAAAAGTGTATTGTTTTAACATTGTCCACCATAAGACAACCAACTTTCTGCTTAAGCTAGATAGAGTCTGGAAAAACAGTAATTGCTAGCACATCACAGGAAAGACAAAAACCAAGCACAAGAAAGACAATAATTCCAAGCAAATCACTGGAACAACAGTCATTCTTAGCATATCACAGCATAAACTTTAGGTCAATAGTATTATTATCACGGGGTTCATTTGAAATTACAGCAAATAATGCAGATGACTTTCAAAAGCTTTAATGAAAAATTTTAACATTGCTGATGCTGCCACCATTTGCCACTTCCACCAAATTAAGTGATCTTTGCACAATTCATTTTGATCAGCTGGTTAGTGCTCTGATTTTCAGAAATAATTTGTCTATTTCAGTTTCATATTTTCTAAACTTACCACCAAAATCTTGGAACTGTATTTCCTCATGCATCTTTACTGGTTGCCTCTGTTTAACAATAGAGTAAAGTAGACATTTAGCTTGTATTTCGTCTGTATGGTCCAAGTATATTTAGTTATGCATGTGAGACAAAAACAGTATTTGACACAATACATTATTTGTTTTGCATTTTTGTTATTTATATGACTTTTTGCTTGATCAGCAACTTTTGCTTCAACTTTCTGTATCATGAAAGAAAAGAGCACCAGCTGACATTAATATGCATTTCAGTACGATTATGCTTACCTAGACATCAGCTTCAATGAAAAGAAAAGTCTTGATCATGTCCCTGCCCTTGAAAAGTTATGCTGCTGAATAATTTAAGACAATGTTTCATAGAAACATGGACCGTGCTCTGATGAATAATTTTGTGATCATACTGGTGGCAGAATTGATTTAACTGTTCATGCAACCAACCTTTGTCGTCAGCATATCATTGTCATTAATTTGGGTATTTATTGAGGTCAATCCACAAAAGTGAATATCTATAAATAAAACTCTTGACAACAGCAATTCTTTAATTTCTTATAAAATGTATTTTTCGCCAAAACCATGACAATTGACACCTACAAATAAACAAAACCACAGCAGTTTAAGAAATAATTATCTAAGCCAGGCACCCAGACAGAATTAGAGTCAAATCAATTGAATCTATCCTCCATTTCAATAAAAACCTTTCATTACAATCGTATCAGAATAATATTTCACTTAAAAGTCAAAATATATATTTATTCAGCTGCAGAGAACAGTATGTACATTGAGAGGCAACCCAGATCTAACCAGGATTTTGTTGAGATTAGGAAAAGAGAGATAACCCAGATCTAATTATGACTTTGTTGAGCACAGTAGGTACAAAGAGAGGCAACCCAGATCTAACCACGATTTTGTTGAGATTAGGTACAGAGAGGTAACCCAGAACTAACCACGATTTTGTTGAGAACATTAGGTACATTGAGAGGCAACCCAGATCTAAACAAGATTATGTTGAGATTAGGTACAGAGAGGTAACCCAGATCTAACCACGATTTTGTTGAGAACATTAGGTACATTGAGAGGCAACCCAGATCTAAACAAGATTATGTTGAGATTAGGTACAGAGAGGTAACCCAGAACTAACCATGACTGTTGAGCACAGTAGGTACATTCAGAGGCAACCCTTATGTAACTATTTATCTGTTGAGCTTATATAAAGAGAGATAACCCCAATTTAACCATTAGAATATTAGGTACAGAGAGGTAACACAGTCCTAACCATGGTTCTTCTGGTGCAAGATATCTATAATTCACAATTCAAAACAGAAAGAAAAAAAAACACTACAAAACTATCAGTTGCATTTTATGATTTATTTGAAATGCTGAAACCTAATTAGACAGTTAAATACAATCATAACAAATATCTGAATGAAAAAATGGTAAAGAGCAACACACTTCTTGATGGTGTTGATTAAAAATATTTCTTTTTTTATGGCTTATGTGACAATCTGGTAGCTACTCTTAACAGAAATGTTTCACTGAACAAAGAAACAAAGACTTCAATTTTTGACCATATTATTGACAGAAGTAAATTCTTGCTCATGATAGTGATGTTCTTCGTAATACATGCCTTTTTTCCAAGCATAATATTATGTTTATTGCCTTTTGGACCACTGCAATATCAAACTTCTTGTTCCGTATGAACTTGTTTATGCGAAAAACTGCAAACTGCAAAAACTCATATTTGCTGTTGCATAATGCACTGGTAGATCTGGGTCTATGCAATTTGTTAAGATTAATCAGTACATCTTAAATGAATTTGAACATGTGGCTATATAAAAGAGGTTCTAGATTACAAATCATGCCATTTTCTTGTAAAAGACTACAAGAGAAGAAACCACATTTTTGTAATGTGCAGTTATTAATACTTCTTTCAGATTTAAGCAGTATGTTGCAAACTTGCTGAAACATGAACACTAATTATTCAATACACTAATTATTTTTCAAGATGATTCATCAGCTACTTTTGTGCTTAAAACCATCTTACATACATACTGGTTTTCATTACCATCGAATATTATGTAATTAAAAGTTGCTTTCTGGATTCCTATTTTGAAGAAAGCAACCTAGAATTTGATTAGAATAGTCATTAAGGTCTCATCAATATAAAATACCATACAACACACATACTATTTTTACATTACTATATTTTCCCAATGCTGGTAGATTCAATATTTTTGCAACATACAATTTTTGTATTGTGACTTGCTTTATAACAATATGTTGTATTGGATCATATATTTTAATGTCTAAAACATTCTGCAAATTTTGTTTCCTTGTTCAGTGTTCAGAAATATTTGGTTCACACAAATTATGTGAATTACATAAGATGCAATAATATGCATAAATTTACTCTGTCAATTCTAGGCATCTAATATAATAAAAGTACACAGCTATTCCTTTATGCCAAATCTGAAAAGACTATTCTGTAAAAATGTAAATTTATGATGAAACTTGAGTCAACACAATACAAATTGAATTGTCATGCCAGAGTTTCAGAAATGTTTTGGGACAGATGACTATTATTGGCATGTAGTAAATGACCACTAACAGCATGACTACTGGGTCATTGACTCATAGTGTTCTCCATAGTTTTCATCATCCAGTCGGGAGATGTCTGCGTAATCTTCTCAATGATAGTGTTCACCTGGAAACATAAACTCTGGATCTGCTTGTCCCAAGTTGGCAGGGTCTCACGAGCTGAAATATAAAGAAAACTTTGAAAATTTATCTGAGGAAGATGCTAGTACATACATGCCAACCCCTGACGAGGAAAAAGTGTAATCCAAGTGGTCAAAAAGAGGAATCCAAGCAGAAAAAGAGTAATCCACATATAACATACTACAATTACAATTAACAATGATTTATTTGCTTTTCTCGTCTTTTATCATTCATTAATGGTTCAAGTGTTCATATGTAGCACTTTTAGCTTTAGAAAGCAACAGATTGTCATGTTGCATTTCAAAAAATTTTGTACCAGCTGAGGCCATGAATGTTTTGCATACCAGTAGAGCACTCATTACTGGGTTACTTAGCCTGGACCTGAATTCAGTTTTATTTTTGTTAACAACACTGAACAATCTCTCACAGTCAGCATTAGAATGGTAAAGAACCAATATTCCTTTCATAACCTGACAAAGAAGAGGAAATTTATTTCTTCCAGTGATAGAGTCTTTTAGCTGGGAAATAAGGTGCCATTGCACATCAACTCTATCTGCATTAAGTATATTGTCAGGTAGAATCCCAACTTGATACTTCAGGAATTCTTCTTCCAGATGATCCAAGTTAGACAAGGGTGGCAATAGAAAGGGATATCTCTTGACAAAGAATCTAACACTTTTGAAGCTTTTTGACTGTCTCTCATTTACATAAGCAACTGAAGCATTTAAAAGCAGTTCATCTCCATATGGGAATTTATGGAGCATGTAATCACAGGCTGTAGCATAATAATCTCTAACATTATCATAGAACATCTTCACAGGAAGGGTAGAATTGTGTTCTATGAATTCTCTTGCTTCTGCACCAATAGCTAGATCTTCATTATCTTTCTGGTTTGCATGGTCATGAAAGTCAATATCAGTTAAAAGTTTGGCTGATGCGATGATTTCTGGCTTAATAAACCTTATTAGCAAATCTGACAACTGGTTTGACAGAATCTTGTGCATAATATGAATGCATGGTTCTTCTTTCTGCAAGACATTTGCTGCATCAAACAATGGAATGGCACTCTTCATAAACAAGCAGTACAGTTTTGTAACTGGATCATTAAGCTTTTTGTAAACCATCTCACATGCTAGTTTTGCCCTTTGAAGTATGAGAAGATCCAGTATGCTTTTTAACAGATTCATACTCTGAAGAACCTGATCCAGATGGCTGATGAAATTTTATGTCAAAAGATTTATCTTTCACAGTCATGGTCTGAGCCTGGAGGCCCTCTAGCTGGATAGATAGAGGCCTCTCAAATAAAAATTCCATGGATTTAAATTTCTTTCTTTCTGCTACACCAATCTCTTTATTGTTAGTATGTCTGTCTATACTTTCATCTCTTGTTCTCTTCTGACTTGCAATAACAGATTCTGCTTTTGTACCACTCTTCTTCACTTTTCCACCATGTTTTCTCTGTGCAGATTCACTTTCAGTTTGAAAGAATGCTTGTAATGCATCCCAAAGCTCAAGTAAATGGCTAACACATTTGCCAAGGGATAACCATCTTGTACACACATGCTTTATAACTTTATAGTCTTCAAGATCAAACTGATCTTGTAACAACTTTAGAGCCTGTTTCCTTTTACTATTTTTCTCCAAATAATAGTAGATATCTATTAATAAATGGCCAATATCTACTTCTAATTTATCAGCAGCCTTACCAGCAGCAAGGTGCATCAAATGACAGGGGCAACCTGTTATGAACACTGATGGAGACATTTTCAAAATATAGGATGCAACTCCTTTATGAATTCCAGTCATCACTGATGCATTATCAGCTGCAAACCCCATACAGTTCTGCCAACTTATGTCATGTTTCTTCAAAATATTGTCAAGCAAATCAAAAATGTTTTGTCCAGTGGAATCTACTGTTAATTCTGGTAAAGAAAGAACACTCATGACTTTGCCTTTTTCACTGTCAAAGTATCTAACACATACTGGGTACAACTTTTTAACATCATAATCACAACTCCCGTCTGTGGCAATACTAAACGGCCCAATTTTCATTGCTTCTGCAATTTTAAGTGAAGTATCTTCTGCTAGGCACCGAACAATGTGAGATGATTTTGTTCTTGCACAAGCATATTTTTCCGCAATTTTCGAATCAGGAAACATCCGCTTGAACAAGGGACCAACGTGGTCTGCTACCGCCAAGTGTAGTCCGTGTTCTATTAAAACCTCGGTAAATAAGAAGTTACCTTAGTATTAGAGTTCGTAAGGCGAGCTAATTCGATGTATTTCCTTGTTTTCACGTGTTTTTCCACATCAAATTTACCACCATGACCAATGCTAAAATCGTTTCCGCAGTCTGCAATGAGCATGATGCTGTCCTAGAATGGAACGCTGTATTATGCCATTCATATATTTATCTTTGAATCTTTGGAGGACTCGTTGTTTTGCTTTTTTTCTGATCCATCTGCGAAATTTTTTTGGGAAAAAATGTGCTCTAACATACACAAAGACTAGAATCCATCTTAACATCTGAAGCCATTTAGCGCCAACGATTAGACGTCACGTGATGATGCCCTCGTCGTGTTTGGAGGATTGATTACATTTTGCTTTGTTTATTATTGACTTTTTCTAACCCATCTGTGAAATTATTTAAGAGATATTTTTGCACTCATAAACGCATTGAGAATTTTTTTAATACTTTTTAGCGCAAAAAAAACTTTTAGACTGGTTCTGCACTATACAAAATTAGAACAAAGAGTATGTGCATAATGATTTAAACAAAATAGAAACCAGTCTGTTCTCTCCTCACTAAGCCGCTATAAATAGAATATGAGGTCGAAAGTTTGAAAGTATCTTAGTAACATGATAGTTGCTATAAATAGAACATGAATATTAGGAAAGTCCACGGACAAGTATACTCGTATATCGTAGTTATGTAGAAGCGGGGTATTTTTTAATTAAAAAAAAAACAGTATGTAAAAAATAAAGTAATGCTAATAAAAACGAAAATTTTTTTTTTTCGCAAGATGGATATATCGAAAAAGCGTAATCTATAAACGTTAACGCGTAACGCGGAATTTAGTGGGAAAAAGCGTAATGATTACGCCAAAAGCGTAATGGTTGGCATGTATGCTAGTAGTATATATTTATCGAATTAAATTAAGTAACTGTAAACTTTATATTTTCCGTGGCTATTACCATATTTTCATGCATATAACGCACCTACATGTATAATGCATACACACAGATAAATTCTTTGTGTAAAAAATATCCTGGATTGCGTGCCCATGCATATACAGCGCAGTAACCAACACAGGCCTGATGAAACACAGAACTGCCAGAGGTGCCTCATCTGATACGCATTACGAGGCTGTTTATTGTCTCTCACTCACCATCCAGCAATGTAATGCCGGCGCCTTCATCCCTTTCTGCTCGTATGTATGCATGCCGGTATAGGGATGTAAATATCATTATTTTCCAAAACCGATTATCGTTTGTAGAAATCTGATTTTAAACCGATTATCAGTTTTTGTCCTACATAGAAATTAGAAGAAAAATATTCTTTTAATACAAGTTAGTGTATGCCTCGTGCAAATAAAAGATATTCATTACATACAATATGTATAGATGCACAAGAGGTGCAACACGGTGTCAACTTTGAATTATTTATTTTTTACTTATAGGAATTTGAAAAAAGCTCATTTATACTGTATGTGTATGAAAGAAATCTTTTATTAATTGTCACCGGTTTATTAGGGTGGTTGCTTGAAATTCATTGATGAGCTTTTGGCTGTAAAAAAAACCATGGAATAATGTGCTTACACATATACTGCACCAGTGGTGGGGTGTGAGCTCATTAAAAACGCATAAAACGTGTGCGTTATATGCGCAAAAATACGGTAATAAGGAAAGAAAACTGCAATGAAAGATTAATGGATGATACATTTTAATAAGATATTTTTCATCACAAAATGATACATGAACACATGTAAAATACCTACTGACCTTAGCAGTTGTCTTAAAAGAGACATATATCCCTACACACAATCTAAATGGAATATAATGATCAAGCCTTAAATGTAGAAGATTTAAAAAAAGAGTACCATGAATGACATATTATAGTATTATAGGTATTATAATCCAAACCATGTTTAAAACTACTCTATATAGATAACAAAATACCTGTGCAGGAACCACTTTTATTTTATTTTTAGTCAGTGACCTTGACCTTTTGACCCCAATAGGCTTCTTCCTTACTCTAAGTGTAAGAAACATTGCCACGTATCTGAATACTGTTGTTTAAAGGTCATCATTGACTGTTTGGTCATTCTAAACGATTCATTGTCCCCTTCACCTGCATTTGATGGGCAATAGTTTCATACTAAGCTATAATGTAACAGCAAAACTGGTTATCATGTGGGCATTTTGCAGGAAGGATATAAAGTATCTGAGGTACCTCCTACATCAGTGGTTCCCAACTATTTTGTGTCTATTCACATTTTTGAGAGGTTGTAATAGAGTGGTGGGCACCACCCTGATATGCCTTTGCATATGTACAGCAATGGCATACTTTGTTTATAATCTTAATGTACATTCCCTACTCATATTTAAGATGCACTATTTCTTGTAACCTCTTTCCATAAGCAGCAGAGGGGGCAAATCGGACAACTTTATAGAAGCGTCTTTTTGGCAAACCAAGGCTTCCTCCAAAATAGAAAAAAAAAAAAGTTTCCTTTGGAGACACAAAGTCGTTGTCACGTCCCCTCTGCTGCTATGGAGGTAAAAATCATTTTACGTAAAAAATCTTAAGACTTTAAACAAACAGACTAATTTGAAAAACTTAATTCGTAAATCAATCAGATTATTGGACTGGTCAGTGAGTTTTAAATTAATTCTTGTTAATGAATCATTATGACATCACATATAGACTGGATTAGTTGGATCCTTAATAATTAGAAACCCTGGAGGAGATGTTGGTGCAAATGAATATAAAATATATCCTTGTTGGGCTTGATTTGATCTTTTGAGATTTATTTGGTAACTTCCTTCGATAACATCACATACACATACTAAATTCACTGCAATCACCGAGGATATATTGACATTTTGAGGAGCGATATGTCACCCACCACCATCTGGGTCATTTGATTATTATGTTTGAGGATTGTTGTTTGTTGTAATATTTTTTTCAATTCGTCGTGAATAGTTTTGAAACCATCATCGATGGTATCATTAAGAAATTTTTTCAACTCTGGTGCATTATATCCTGGTAATTTAAAATCTAGGATATCTTCTACGCGTATATTATGCCTTGCTGCAAACTCCTTTTGTGGTTCATCAGCAATATTATTAATATCTTGAACAAGTTTCAAATTGAATTTATCCATGTCGGTGATAATTTTATTACACACTTCAATGTATTTGATGACATCATCTCGGTTGGGTTGGATTTTACTAATTTCAGCCACAAGTAGATTTCTAATAATTTTAAAACTGTCATTCATCCATGTGAATTGTTTGGTAACATTTGGTTCATATATCGTATAATATTCTAGACCATCGTAATTTTTCGTTTTAAAATATACTGAAAAAATATTATCTGGTTACCATCCATGTACATAGCTCTCAAGAGCCTTTTTAAGAAAATTCATAACATCCACACCACTGCTGCCGTCATCAACACTGTATACCTATGATTTAATACCCATTGAACTCATGTATAACTCTAGTCCAACTGCAAATTGCAGACATAGATCTGTTGTAGCATAATGTGCTGACATATTTGGGTCTACACAGTTTGTTCAGAGTAATCATTTAACAAACTGCATGATCTCTGATCTGTCTGTGCATTATGTGATTGAAGACCATGGTCTATGTTGTTTGGACTAGACTTATATATATAAGTATAAATGGTATATAATATCTGCAAATTTAAGGTGAGACATAAAATACCCTACTGGGGGGGGGGGGGGGGGATTTTTTACCTTCAAAATGAACAATTGAGTCAATCTGATCAATATATCCATTCATCCTTTCCTCTGTTATCATTTGTGATGCTATTTTTTCAGCCTGTAAACACAAAAATAATACAATTGGCATTCAACCTGAAGTATTACAAAACTTGTACAGAAAAAGCCATAGTAGAATATAGCTCTATATAAAGGAAACTGCTCAACAAATATTAACTTCTTCAATCAATTTATGTCTCAACACTTTATAACAATTATTAACAACTTCTTCAATCAATTTATGCCTCTACATTATATATAACAATTATTAATCCCCTTTTCTTCAATCAACTAATGTTTCAACAAATATAACAATTAATAACCACTCTTCTTTAATCAATGTATGTGTCCCCCTCTTCTTCAATCAATTTATGTGTCCCCCTCTTCTTCAATCTGTTGTTGTTGTTGGGTTTAACTCCATTTTTCAGCACACGATAGGCTATACATGGCGGCCAGTATTATCAGTGGAGGAAGAACCTGGGAAAAACCTGGAAAGAACCACCGACCCACGAGATTTGTGTCACATTTGCCTATCTCCAGACAGATCTGTCATTACAATCATGCTTTTGGTACTGATTACATTTAAACAATGTGCTCCGATGACATTACTCTCTTAAAACAAGTTGTGGGAATCAGTTGAAATTTAAAGGCTGGTTATAGGTATATATAACAGTTAACCAGCATTTTTTTTTTTAATATCCAATATATTGCGGGCAATCAGATTTGTATTTAAGTACTATAGTTTACTCTGACTGTATAATTGTATTTTCAAATTTTACTTCCAATGAAAAATAATCCTGGAAAGCATGGAAGTTTAACAGACCATCGTTAACATGACTGCAGATGACATGACATTATATCATCATATTTTATAATACAGAATTAACAACCCTGGAGCAGAACAAAAACTAAATACAAAATTGGTGTGAACACAATGGTATTAAACTAAATGCAAATAAGTCGAAGTTCTTCATAAAAGTGCAGGTGGTTTGTAGTTTCTTTTTGTTAGCATCATAACTGCATCAGAATATCAAACCCCATATTCACTAACCTAAGGTCATTGACTCTTATATAAAAATACAGGGATGAGTATTAGAGTCATGGCAGTGATCTAAATAACTTTTGCCACTCTTTATGTTTTGTTTCTTTTTAAACCAGGATATTGTTTTTTTTTAACATTACAATTGCATATGTGTTGTTTTAGCATGCAATATTCATGTTTTCTATGTATTTCAATCATTCAAAACCAAAATTGTGACCAATTTTAGTGAGATACCCTGCTCATCATATCACCTTGACTGCTAATATCAGCAACATATTGTTAAATGCAGTAGAAATGCTTAATTTAAAGACTGAGTGTTGAAGTGAAGGATACACTGAGTGTTGAAGTGCAGGATAGACTGAGTGTTGAAGTGAAGGATACACTGAGTGTTGAAGTGAAGGATACACTGAGTGTTGAAGTGCAGGATAGACTGTTCGATTACATTGTTTTAACTTCTAAACAACAATTTCAATGAGATGATTGCAAGTTTTTATTGAAAATTACTGGGCATGTTGTTGTTATTATAATGGTATAGCTCAAGCTTAACATAAAATTACCTGGTACCAAAAGCCGTCACCAGAATGTCCTGATGTACAAAAGATCAGTATCTTTTGACTGTTTATAATATACAACATCATTGCTGAAAACTGTCATTTAAATTCATAACTGGAATTATAACATTATAAAACCTTATCTCTATTATAAGCATATAAAAATATTCTATAATGCTTATACTATGCCATATTTCAAAAGAGAGCCGCTTGAGTAATTCTCGATGCTGCAGTAAATACTTCATCTGTCAAGTTTTTTTTAAATGATGGTTTTCAACCCAGCCGAGATTTCATCTTCAAAGTGCATTACTTCTATACAAATCTTTAATTGGCCAACCTCCTAATTATGTTCAAAATGCTTTTGTATAATTTGAAAATGTACATACTTATAAACTGACAGCCATCACAAATACAAATTTTATAATTCCAAAACCAAATTAAAAAATAGTTAAGAAAAGTTTTGCTGTTTTTCTGGAGCCAGACTATGGAATTCCCTCCACACTTTGTATGCTCAGCTGAAACAACCAATTATTTTCTAACATGACTTCACTACAAGCTGAAACAATCAAATATTTTTTTTAATGACTTCACTACTAGCTGAAACAATTATTTTTTTAATGAATTCACTATTAGCTGAAACAACCAAATATACATTTTAATGACTTCACTACTAGCTGAAGAAAACCAAATATTTTTTAATGACTTCACTATTAGCTGAAACAAAACTGATAAAAGTATCCTGCTCAATTAAGTCACAATGTATTTATAAAAATTAAATTCCAACAATGATATTACCTTGGATGCAGGTATCTCCAGGAGGGAACCTAATTCCTCAAAGGAAATGTTATTGTAAAGTTTGCTTGCAGATAGAAGGTTGTGTTCAACAACAGCCCGTGCCAGAATTGATGAACCTAAAAGAAAATGGGTCAGTTTGAAAGATGGAATTTTAAATTTGGTCCATCTCTTCCACAGTTTAAAGGAACTGCATTTGGAGCACAGTCAAAATAAAAAAGGCATCCCAAATAAAATATGCAACAGTTTCACTTTATTGCTTCTTCAGACTGAACTCAAACTCTAAAAAACTCAAATGTTATACAGAAAATGGTGAGACAGCTCTATATTCCATTCTTAAACCTTTCAAATTGGGACCATTTCTATTCCCATGCACTTCTATTTTAAAAAATAGGTGATTGTTGTTCAGGTTGTCATTATTAATCTTTGACGTCATTTCTTTAGTAGCACATTGAAAAAACACACCACTGCTGAGTGGACCTGAATCCACAATTGATCAGTTCAGAAGTATTTCGTTCATACCTACTTAGTCATTCACATTTATACCTCACAAAAAGTATGCACAGTTCAGATTGTCACCAATGCTGCAGAATTGGTGTGATTGTTTTACTTGTTACTTTAGACTGGCACATTAACTACATCTAAGAAGAGTAATACTTTACCATCTGATGTTATAGCCTTTTGATGTGACTGTAAGAGAGCTGAGAATTCTTGGAGATCGCTGCTACGAATAATCCTGTCCAGGTACCTAGGGATCAGAAAAACTGGCAATGATCTTGACATTGACTTTTTAAAAAATGAACATCGCTTATATTGTTGGAAACAATGTTAACTGGCTAGCTATGTATTCAGGGGCACATTCTGAGTGTCTTCTTTTTTATATTTTTGTTGTACCTCTCAGTTTTTTTCTTAAGATACTTCTCTCATTTTATTTTAAATTTCCCTCTATTCTCCAAGAGTAGTGTTAATTTTGTTCTCATCTTTTGGTGTTCATAAAGATTAATCAACCAAAGAATGGGTTTCAGTTTCTTCACTGCTCATCTTTCATTTATAATGATGTACTTACTCATCATTCATTTGTAACAATGTACTCATTCATTTGTAACAATGTACTTATCATTCATTTGTAACAATGTACCAATTCATTTGTATCCATGTACACATCATTCATGTGTAACAAACTTATCATTCATTTGTTGTTGTTGTAGTAGGGTTTAACCATTTTTCTGCACAAGATAGGCTATACATGGTGGCCAGTATTAATGGTGGAGGAAGAACCCAAGAAAACTGGAAAGAACAACCGACCCACAAGAAGCTACAGGCAAGCTTTCTCACATACCCACATTAGCCAATTCCAAGACTCAAACTCATGCGGACAGAGGTGAGATGGCAGTGATCCTTAACAGAGACCACTCGGCCACTCGGGGGCCCTCATTCCTTTGTAATAATATACTCAACATTCATTTGTAACAATGTACTCATCATTCATTTGTAACAAATGCATCATTCTACTGTAATAAGTTTTCTCATTGTTCATTTGTAACAAAAGAAATGCATGTATCTGCTTTCTGACGTGTGCAGCCTGACAATGATGTACTCTGAACATAGTGCCTACAGACACAAAATGAAAACATTTCTAGCCAAAAAGAAAGTTCATGAAACAGGCCAAAGCTGTCAGGTACTTTACATATGTCTGTTAGAGTTGCAAAATGTTTCAAATGCCAAAAGAATTAGTCATTTTGCCAGTAGTATGGTGTCTGCTCAAGTTGAGAACATGTTTCTTCTTATAATTACTCTACATTTGTATGTCCTTTATTAAAGGTAATTGGAAATATGATTGATACTCTACTCACTCTTACTAACTGATTTATGTGTCTTAATTCACCGTTATTCTGTATTTTTGTACTATCTTTTATGATGGGCTGCCCTGTATGGTGCCTTGAGTATTTTTTAAACTGCATTCCCTTACCCTCCTCAATGCCCTTCTGTCTGTAAATTATAGCTGAAACACTGATGTACAGAACATATTTTACTAATTGCTTTATACATTTACTTATCAAAGCACTTTTAAAACTGACAGATTGAGGCACTGTTTGATATATGAGATGATAGAGTAACTCATAAAATGTGAAAGTATTCTGTGGATTTAGAGTTCAAATAAAACAGTGATTTTATGTCTGTATTATTCTTCCTTGATCCACACCTCAGAGGTAAGGATGGATACCAGGGGCCATATTAGTTTTAGGTATAAAACTATCTTTTCATAATAAGGATGTAAATATGGTGGCAATCTCAACAGATTTCAAGTTAGGAACCAGGAGCTAAGTACAAGGAAGGAAGCCCTTAGGCTCTATTTGAATAGAGCTATTAAGTTTACAAACCAGTGAAAGAAAGAAAGGATGAGAAAGTTTATCTTCCTAGACATTTGAGTTGCTGTATCACAAAAGATAATGTGTGCGTGTGTGTGTGTGATTAGGATTTTTAATATAGCTTTAACAATTTTTCAGTGATATCACTATGATGTTTGCAGTGAGGAAATTCATAGTGATGTCTAGCACTGGGGCATCATGCCACAGACATGTAGCATGACGTACCACCCAGTCACATTATCCTGACATCAGGCCGACCAGTGGCATGCCTAAATTTGTCTTTTCATATCTAGAAAGTGTGTATCTGTTTACAGGGAGGGGATCTTGACAATTTCCAAGTTATGACCCAGTCAATGAGTCTCAGGGGCTGATTTTCACCCTGGGGTCAAATGTCATTTGTATGAATAATTGCATTTCGTCAAACCCAGTAAGTCTATGATTGGTTATAGAGTAAAGGTCAGGATAAAAGTTACAACATTCTGACACAATCTTACTCGCTTGACTATTCACTAAGTTTCACACATCTAGCTATAATGGTTTAGGAAGAATTCAAGGGCATTAGGTATATAGGCAAACATATGGACCAACAGCTTAAAAATATGCCCATGTTTTTCTCTGTGTACTATTAAGTTTACAAACCAGTGAAAGAAAGAAAGGATGAGAAAGTTTTTCTTCCTAGACATTTGAGTTGCTGTATCACAAAAGGTGTGTGTGTGTGTGTGTGTGTGTGATTAGGATCTTTAACATAGCTTTAACAATTTTTCAGTGATATCACTATGATGTTTGCAGTGAGGAAATTCATAGTGATGTCTAGCACTGGGGCACCATGCCGCAGACATGTAGCATGACGTACCACCCAGTCACATTATCCTGACATTTTGCCGACCAGTCCTAATACTAACCTCCTAATGCTGAGCACCAAGCGAGGCAGCTGTTAGTACCATTTTTTAAGTCATTTGTATGATTCGGCCAGGGATTGAACCCACGACCTCCTGCTTCTGCGGCAGATGCTTTAACCACTAGGCCACTAGAGCAGTGATAACTGTCATGAGCTAAGAAACAATTCCACACTGCATATGGACTACACCAACTGAAACTGATCAGGGAGTGGATTCAGTACCAACAGCAATGCAAGTTACCTTTGCTCTTCAGGGTAATGGTATACAACAACAACAACAACAACAACAACAAAAAGAAATCACTTTATATCCACTACTTCCTTTCATGATAGAAGTAAAGAGACAATAAACTGGTGGGTTTTTTTTTACAACCATCCACCACCAACCAACTCATAAATTTTGATGAAACAACTTTAACCAAATGGGAATGAAAAATATTGTGATATTTGAGAACCTGAGTTATGAAATATGCATACATGCCAACCCCTGACGAGGAAAAAGTGTAATCCAAGTTGTAAAAAAAGCGGAATCCAGGCAGAAAAACATAAACCATTTATAACATGCTAAAATTTCAATAAACAATGATTTATTTGCCCCTCTCATCTTTTAACATCCTTTACTGCTTCATATGTAGTACTTTTAGCTTTACACACACATCGGCTAGAATCCATCTTAAGACATTTAGCACCAAATATGAAAATTCTTTCCATGGCGCCTGAAATACATGTCACGTCATGCTGGACTCGTGTATTCATATTTAAAGGAACCTGTTATTTTTTGTTTTGTTTTTATTTGTTGCTTTTTTTTAATCCATATGTGAAATTTTTGAAAGGAGATATTTTTGCTCTCATATATGTATCGATTAAAATAAAATATATTCTTTCTAGTGCCAAATACCTTTAGACTGGTTCTGCAGTAAATATGAATTAGAACAAAGAATCTGCATGTAAAGATTAAAATTAGATAGCCAGCCTGTTCTCTCCTCACTAAGCCATACAGATGCTATAAATAGAACATGATACTGTTAGGAAAGTGCATGCATGTCCACAGACAAGCGTACTCTTAAACTGTAGTTACGTAAAAGCTGTCTTTTCTAAAATATGGTCTGTAAGATTAATGGAATGTTAATAAAAATGAGAAAACAAATAAATTATTTTTTGGGAAGGTGGATATACTGAAAAAGTGTAATCCATATATGTTTATGCGTGTTGTATAATTTAGTGGGAAAAAAAAGAAAAGTATTGATTATGCCAAAAGCATAATGGCTGGCATGTATGATTATGCCAAAAGCATAATGGTTGGCATGTATGAATATGCCAAAAGCATAATGGTTGGCATGTATGATTATGCCAAAAGCATAATGGCTGGCATGTATGATTATGCCAAAAGTATAATGGTTGGCATGTATGAATATGCCAAAAGCATAATGGTTGGCATGTATGATTATGCCAAAAGCATAATGGTTGGCATGTACGAATGCGTACTACCAGTACATTATAAACTTGAAATTTTGGGTCATAACTAAATGCATGAATGTACAAAATATGTGCAAAATGTCTCCTCCAAAAACTGGTAGTAAATTAATAATGCTCAAGATCTAAAGTCTATTAATAAAATGTTACAGAGATATGCCTGTGTATAAAATCATGAGGAACTTACATTTTCTCTAAAATGTTGTAAGATGGAAGCTGTTGACATCTTTCATCTTTGAAAAGAGTGGCAAGCATTCTAGATCTTTGCTGACCTGATTTAAAATAAACATACATTTCATAATTCATGTTCACTTCATTTTAAAATAATATGTGACATATAAATAAAATAAAAATGATTCCAGGTAGGGACTTTAGTACGCTTTATCCACAGAGGAGTGTAAAGGTCATAATTTAAATGAACGTCAAAAATAAATAAACAATTTTGCTTTCTCAGACTAAGTATCACTCAAATAACTGTGTACCCACTCCATAAATTAAAGATACTGGAACAGATATTAGATAAATAGATTAAATTTGTCTTCTCTTGATTTTCTTTATAATAGATGAAAGTCTGCAAAAATTCTGAACCAATCTTGCATGAAAATTCTTAAAGACAGAACACTGCATTGTTCAGCTCTGTAGGGTACTAAAATTTAATTCAAATGATGCTTGAAGAATTAAAACAGTTATCACCTATACAACTATCTGTAATCAAAGCCAGAGAACTTTTGTAATAATAATAATAATAATAATAATAATAATAATAATAATAATAATAATAATGAGGACTTTGTATAGCGCCTAATCTTTCGAAGCTCTAAGCACTTTACACCATCAATAATGATATGACTACACTACAGAACAACAAATGACAAAAAAATGAAATTGGAAAACATAAAAACATGCTGAAAACATATAAGATACAAAACATGATTAGGTCGCTAAGTTTGTCCCTGCAGTCGAAACAGGTGAGTCTTAAGAGCACTCTTAAAAGGGACCACTGTCTTTGTGTCTAATTTCAATGGGCAATTCGTTCCATGTCGCCGGGCCCTGGTGTACAAACAAACATTGTCCATATGACTTTGTTTTCACTTTGGGAACAATGAGTATATGATTATCAGAAGAAGAGCGTAAGAATCTAGCTGGTTTTATACACATGGGTGAGGCTGGATAGGTATGTTGGACTGGAGTCTGTCATTGAAACATAGCATAGAGAACAAATTTTGTGTTTGATTCTGTATCGAATTGATAGCCAATGTAGGGTACAGAGCAGTGGTGAGGTGTGCTCTAATCGAGGTACTCTAAAGATTATCCGTGCAGCTGTGTTTTGAACGTTTTGAAGTTTTTGGATTAAATATTGTGACGAATCAGACAGAATTGAGTTACAATAGTCCAGTCTTGAAATAACCCTCTCCCTTGTTCTGGATATTGTCAAAATTTAATAGAAATATAGTATGAATTTACATCAGTGAGGGGCAAAAATGTTGCCTATATTTTTTTTTTATATTTCATTTGAAAACTGAATATCTATTACCAAAATCATTATAAACAAAATTAATTTAATGGTGCTTTATTCCACTGTGTATACATGAATTACATTATCATCATGACCATGTCCATGGATTGGTAAAAGAAGGGAGACAGACCTGTATTATTTAATGCTGCATATCATATGCTTGAAAAGTTTAATAGTTAAGATAAACAACTTGTACATATTACATTAGGATAATTATAGTTTAAAAATGGAAAATCAATTAAAAGGTCATATTTGCTAAAGTGCCCTCCCACGTGTTTGTCAAACAGTTTTGTGTTTAGGTTTCACATTTGTATGTAAGTAGCATAACTCCAAATTGTCAGTAGAAATTGTCTTCTCTTTTATTTAGCCAGTTTCCTAAATTTGCTGTTTTATATGTTCCTGACTTGTACATAAGTACTCAGGTACTAGCTGTAGAACTAGACTGTGAATGATTCTCCAGTTTCCCTTTAAAACCATAAGTACAAGACTGATTGTCTAGTTTACGAATTTTAAACTAGTTAAAAGACTGTGCCAGATTTTCTAGTTTCCACATTAAACTGTAGTTATAAAAGACAGTGCCAGATTATCTAGTTTCACATTTTAAACTATAGCTACAAGACTGTGCCAGATTATCTAGTTTCACATTTTAAACAAACTGTTATAAAAGACAGTGCCAGATTATCTAGTTTCACATTTTAAACTAGCTATAAGACAGTGCAAGATTATCTAGTTTCACATTCTAAACTACCGCTACATGAATGTGGCAGATTATCTAGTTTACCATTTTAAACTACAGTTACAAGACCGTACCAGATTCTCAAGTTTCACCTTTAAACTACAGTTATAAGACTGTGCCAGATTCTCAAGTTTCCTCTTTTATAACATTATTCTTCATTTTTTTCCTAGTCTTTTTTAAGAATACAAATATTTGTAAAATACAAAACGATCATGTACTGCAATGTAAGCTCATAATTGAATAGTTATTGTATAGCATGTGATCTTTGCCTCAGGAACAAAAGTTCTGTTAGCATGTCAAAGAATTATTCCCTTAGCTTTGTGAAGATTTCTCTTAAGTACAAAAAAAATCTGTCAATGTTTTAAGTAATAAGAGTAAATGAAAAGCCATGAATCAAAACCAAATTGGGAATTTTTTATGACCATTAATTGACCAAAGATATGAGACAAGCAACAGCTGTCGCAGAATAATAGAATCTATGTTGGGGTTTGCACCAGGACAATTAAATCCCAGACAATTAATGTAACACTGTGACTAGGATTTCCTTGTCTTGGTACAAACACAGAGATTAGTTTTCTCACCAATTTATTCCAATAAAATATGAATTACCTTGCATTATTGCAGTATAGCAGATTCATCACATATTAATCTATATTACTTTATATAAATGCCATCAGGCCTTATACTAATTTTTGAAAATCTGAAAAAGGATTTCAGTAGAATCTAGCTATATATGTTGATCTCAGAAAAGATGAAAAATAAAACCCAATGACCATCTGTAATAAATACATAAATAAATATGATACATTAATAAGAATATATTAATGATGTCAATGAGGTGACCTGTAGACCCTGAGTACACAAATTCTATGCATGAGAAAATAGAAACATTTTTTATTATTATTGCATTATCATATTTAATTGATGTATGTCATAAAAAAAATAACAGTAAGTAAATAATATCATGAATACAGATTAAGTTTAACTTTGATATGTTCTAATTTTGGAAAAAGTTATATGGTCAGCAATGGTATGATACAGTTGTTGTTGTTGATGTTATACAGATTGACGTCATTTTTCACAAGATAGATTATAAATGGCAGCCAGTATTAATGGTGGAGGAATAACCTGGGAAAACCCGGATAGAACCATCGACCCACAACAAGCTACCAGCAAGCTTTCTCACAAACTCACATTGGCTGGGCCCCGAGACTCAAACCCACGCAGACAGAGGTGAGATGGCAGTAATCGTACTGGTAAGAGCATTAGACTACTCATGGGCTCAGTATGATACAGTACAATACAGGGTTCAAGTTCAAACTGAGTATGTAGTGATTGAGATTTCTAATTCATGATTTTCTTGGAAATTTTTATTTTCTGTCCTGGAAATATGGAATAGCTGATATTACTAGTGCAATGTGTTTATTTTTAATTTGCATTGTTTGTTAGTTGTTATATTTTTTGTCTTGGAAATAGCTGATATTTATAGTATAATGTGTTATATATTTACTTTGCATTGTTGGTTAGTTTTTTCTAAATTTCTTTACATGCTATTGATAATGTAACATTGTATCTTGACCTTGACCTTGTCCAACATCAAGATTATTGTCTTATGAGACCTAAATTATTGATTTTGGTTTAGAAAACAACATATTTATCTCCATCTAAGTCAAGAACTTTGGCAATTCTCTATTAAATTGCTGGGTTATTTCCATTTCATGCTATAATTTTAGTACTAGACTTTTAATTATAACTAAGATTTTGTCTTCAAAACATGTTACTTTCTGCATGAAATAGTCCATTAGGTAATATAATTTGTTATATAGAAAATGCTAATTGTAACTTGAGGTCTGGTAGATGGAATATATAATCTTGTTACCGGAAAAAATATTTATTTGTGCTTTATGATCCGAACAAGATCAACTGTATTATTGTTGTGCCCAGTAGTTCATTTGGGCTGGAATGTTATTTATTCAAATCATTTATTTACTGGAAATACAAAGTACTCTTCAAAAAAGAAATTCTTAGAAATAGAGACTTGAATTTATAGTGGAATTTCAACTATGAATAGATTCTTGAATGTAATTATGTGACTGTCCAAAAAAATTGCAACTAAATGGGCCATGACAGACACAACAACACCTCCTTCCATGTTAGATTTAATTTCGATTTCCACTAAAGTTTATTCAGAACTTTAACAATTAGGACTCGTGTCTGTACATCCCAGGATTATTTTTGATTTATTTCACAATACTGTAAGGTCCTGTTTGTCTTTTTTATATTTTCATTTTGCATTTGAAGAAATTTAATTATTTGTTGAAATTTTTAAAGCCTGTAGCTTCTCACTCATTTTTTAAGACCACGGAGTTGTAATAAATGATATACTACACAGAACTCTTCTTGTGGAACAGCACTGTACTAATGAATATAATACTCTGATTGGAAGGTGCAGGAGTTTTCATTTGCAATTACATTACAATTTTTTATTTAACTGGGGGTGGATTGAGTTTTTTGACAAAGTTTGAAGAATGAAGGTCTGACATAGTACATTTCTGGTTGTTGCTAGCTTTGAGGTAGCTCTTGAGAGAGTTTGGATTTTTGTAGCCAGTGATGCATATAACCTGTATGTCTAGAACAGTGTTTTCTGCTAACGTTTGTTCAACACAACATCACAATTTGTATCCTATTTACAGCTCAGTAAATTTTCAGGTCAACATCATTAAAGTATTTAACACCAATTGGATGCTTTTAGCTACATTTAATGACACTGACCTGAAAAAATATAAAACTGGGTTACAGATAGGATACAATTTTCCATGCTGTGTGAAATGAACTATAGCTTTAAGCATATACTAAACAGATCAACTCTGTGCATGTATGTGCGTGTGTGTGTGTTATCAAAGTTGGGGATACCTTAAGTTGCTTTGAGTGAATTTTTTTTTAAAATAAATCTGTTGCTGTTTGATTTTATAACAACTCTATTGACACAGCAGAAGACAACAAGGGTTTCTTCTTTATTAAAGTAGCAGGTGCATACCATGAATGAGACAACCATATTAAGACAAGGGTAGCCTGGATGAGAATAAACTGGCTTAGCTTCATTTTGATTTATCCAACACAAAATCCATGCCAAAGGTAAAATGTTGAGCGAGCTCACAAAAAATGAATTGTTTTCACTTTATAATGATTCATTCTAAGTATGAACAAAATCCACAAACAGGTCTAAGAAATATAAGCAAACGAGTAAAGTGTAGTGAAGTGTACCTGCTGATGCCAGTATTGTGCAGATAAGAGTAAAGTGTAGTGAAGTGAAGTGTACCTGCTGATGCCAGTATTGTGCAGATAAGAGTAAAGTGTAGTGAAGTGAAGTGTACCTGCTGATGCCAGTATTGTGCAGATAAGAGTAAAGTGTAGTGAAGTGAAGTGTACCTGCTGATGCCAGTATTGTGCAGATAAGAGCATTCTTCAGTGCTGTCATCTTTTCTTCCTCAGCAATAACAGATTTGTATGACAGCTCATTGTAACGCTGTGCTGCTTCTATAAATTTTCTTCTGCAATCAAGGACTCTAGCATAACATGCCTGGAAGATAGAAACCTAGTTTAAGCTTCAAAGACTTTAAACTTCTCACTGAATCTATGCATTAGCCAAATAACTGCTTTCAACTGTCTCATCTACTATATATACATGCCTATATGCTAAGTCCATCTGCAAATAACATATACCATGACCTGTCATTGCATAATGCATTGGCACATCAGGGTCTATGTTGCTTGCTTATCTAAAACTCCTAAAAAAAAACTGCATTTACCCAGATCTCATGATCCACTATGCAATGGCACACCCGTGTCTGTGCAGTTTGCTGTTGGAACTGACTTATAATCAAGTACATGTTAATATAGACATAATCAAGTACATGTTAATATAGACATAAAGCAAGTACATATGTTAATTAAGACATAAGCAAGTACATATGTTAATAAAGACATAAGCAAGTACATATGTTAATAAAGACATAAGCATGTACATATATTACTAAAGACATAAGCAAACATATATAAGAAAAAAACATAATGTCTGTATTAGAAAATAAGGTCCCCAAAAGCAGTAGGAAAACCAAATTGTTTCTTGTACAATACTTTTCTCTTTACAATATGTACCCAAACATATTAACTTAGGAGAATTGCTGATACCACACAAATCCAACCCTCACAGGCTAAATGTTTAGCTCAAAGATCTGAAAGTCATCTGCCCAACATGGTGGCAGATAGTGATCTCCCCTTTATACCAGGATTGGCATCAAATCTGGCGAATGCCTCACTTACTAATAATGTGGAAAGCATAAGGATGTAACTACATGATGCTGGGAGTGTGCATGTGTGATTTGGATTATTACCATGGCTTTAACAATTTTTCAGTCATATCACTGTGTCTGCAGTGTGGCAGTTTATAGTGATGCCTAGCACGAGGGCATCAATATGGCGCAGACATCTAGCATGATGTCCCACCCAGTCACATTATCCTTACACCCGGCTGACCAGTCCTAACACTAACCTCCTAATGCTGAGCCAAATGAGGCAACTATCAGTACCATTTTGGTAAGTCTTTGTTATGACATGGCCAGGAATTGAACCCATGACCTCTTGCATCCAAGGCAGATGCTCTAACCACTAGGCCACCAGAGCGGTCAGATACTGGGAGTGTGAATATGTATTATGATAAGGTAAGTGTTATTGAAGAACATTAGAAAAACTTTCATTTCTTCTTCAAGTATGTTCCATGATATAAATAACTTGGTAGAACTAGTAAGAGGTGTTATGAGACATCACTTTAGCATGGAGAGACCATCTCTGGTTCCATATGGTATGTGAGACAAAATCTAGATAACCCATCTGGAGAATAGATTCCATATGCTGAGGAGTGACTTCAGAAGAGAAAAAGTGCCCCTCCTGCAAATCCAGTGAAGCTGGGAACCCATGTGAAGGTAACCTGCCGAGTCACAGATGTATATTCCACCAGATTTAGTTGAGTCTTTTATTAAGAAAGATCTGTAAGATAAATGTGTTCTCGGATCTCCATCTCATGGCATGAGTAATATCAGTGAAGTTTCGGTCATATGCAATCTTTGTGGAGACTATTCTAAGAAGATTTATGTTGGAAGAAGATAAGCTGTGATCCACCTGTTGAATGATTTCCATAGATACTAGATTCAACACTGAGCCGATGGCCATGATATCACACATAAATGGCTGAGTATCCAAAAATGGAAAACTGGTGTGTGGGGCTTGTACAACTGTCAACTACAAGTCAAGGAAATGTGTCTGCAAGAAAAAGTATCAGTAGATACTTTAGACTATAACTGACAATGCAAGATGTCAAAATGTCAACAATCCTGCCAAAATGTGGAGGCAATTGAAATTAGATTCTTCCTTGAAGACCAGGAAAGTGTTGCTGAGTAGAGAGGACAGAACACTGATGGAAGCAGATGGGAAACTTCTTCAGTCTAGGCCTGAAAGGTAGAGTCTTCATGCATCCAAGTAAGATCTAATAAAGATGAGGGAGTTATTGTTGTCGTTGGTTAAGACTAGTGAAGCCAATGTATGTTGTGCTACCTGCAAAGTAGCTGGAGAAATATATCGAGGATGGTGGCTCACAAAAGTCACAAGTTAGATCTTGCTACTTCCAAGCTGTTAATAAGTATAGGTTCCCTTTGGGTGGTAAAAACTTGAAGACAAGTTAAGCAATATGTCTTGGATACTGAGGCCCCAAACTAGACATAGTACACAGAAAGTGAGAATGCTTTAAAAAAAACTAGGCATCATTGGTAGGAAGTGCATAGCAGCACTATGCAGGTTACACAATGCTCCAAGAGAATGTCTGAATAAACTGGATTTCATTGGTAGGAAGTGCCTAGTGGTACTTGGCTGGTTAGACTACTGCATAAATTGGATTACTGAAACTTGTTTCTTGGGTACTGACTTGTCTATGACAGGAAATAAATACAAAAATGAAACCAGGAGTCTTGGCTGAAAAGGTTTTGTTGTCTCGAGGCCAACAAAGATCGAACAATCACAACTTTTAATATCACTGGTAGCTGACGCAAGTTTAATGTTGAAAATAGCAATAACATGATGGAAAAAAATCAAAATGAGTGACAAAATTACCTCAGATTAATCTCTGACCTGTTCTCACACCAGACCCTGTCTATCATGCTATAAAAGATACAAGGCAAATAACTTCCAAATAATTCTTCATGTCTGACTTTTTCAACTTCCAAAATGCTATTCTAGTCAATGAAGGTTTTTATTTGCAATGCATACATATCAACTCTTTTGATGCTCTGTGTCTGTGTGATTTGGATTTTTAAAGTAGTTTCAACAATTTTTCAGTTATCGCACCGATGTCTGCAGTGTGGCAGTTTATAGTGATGTCTAGCACTGGCACTTCATTCCACAGACATGTAGCATTATGTCTCACCCAGTTGTATTATCCTGACACCTGGATGACCAGTCTTAACACAAATGTTCAATGCCTAGTGAGGCAACTGTTATTACCGTTTTTATACATCTTTTTATACACATACCCCATCACATAAAGAATATATTAGCCTGTTCTCATGGACTATTATACAAGTTCTTCATATCATACACCAGACCTGCAACTATGCGCGGGGACACCATCGTGACCCATACAAGTATGTAACAAAAGTGCCTAAGTCTGTGATGATGGCAAAGTGATAACACTGAAAAGTCAGAAACTTTGTCATCCAAGATGAGAAACGTTGAAAGTTTGTACTTATCTATGAAGATAAACTCTTCCAACTTGCCTTAAGGTTAAAAAACTTCCATACGGATTTACAAGTCATCTCAGTCTGTAGCAAGTATGCAACTTGGCACAAGCAGAAGTAGTAACTTAAGAATTCACAGGATTCGGCACCAATGCCCATATCAAGGGGAGATCACTCTAAATACCACCTAGGTGAACATGTAACTTTTAACTAAAATGTTTTAGTCTGTCAGGACTGAACTTGCAAGGTAGTAGTTTACCTAAGGTAATAATAAAAATGTATTTGAAGAAGAAACTTTGGAAGTAATGTATTCAAAACATTTCCTCTATTAGACTAAACAAGAAGATAGTGCTGATACTGAACAAGTGATATAAACAATTAATAATACAAGAAAGAGAGAGAGAGCATGTATGCTTGAACAGACAAACTGTTACTATACTGTCTTAGTAACCAGGGTAGAAGAACCTATTTTAACTAATGAAAATACACATGACTAACAGATGGATAGAAAAAGAGACAGATAGATCAGCAAACTAACAGATGGCAAGGGCTCAATGGGAAATTCATTTATAGTCTTACAGGCAGATAGCCAGTCACACAATATATTACACAAACACTGATTTTTAATGCAAGCACAGCACAAAGTACTATTTGAGCTATCAATTTATATGCAGTTAATAATAATGTATAATGTACTATTTCTGAACCTTGTATAAAATCTGTAACTCGTCATTGCTAGATTCTGCCTGAAGTAAGGATGCCCTGTTGATATATGCCTCTGCCTGAACTGGATCTTCATCCTCCAGGAAAAGACGAGCAATTTTCAAATATGTTTCCAGCTTGTAGTCTGTGGAGTACTGTCTGGTAACAAAGAAATAATGATCTTTTCATATACATGTTCAAACATTTCTTACTCAGCCACCAAATAGGGCCAGAAATTATTGGCTTGTAAAGAAATATAAATCAAAAGAAGCATTATGGAAAACAAAACTAGAAAAGAGAGATCAACATGATCTTAATCAAAACAAGAAGGCTGGGGCTTGTATAGTGGGCCCATCAAAGCAAACCATTGCTATCATAGTGGATCCATCAAAGTAAACCATTGCTATCATAGTGGATCCATCAAAGTAAACCATTGCCGTCATAGTGGATCCATCAAAGTAAACCATTGCTATCATAGTGGATCCATCAAAGTAAACCATTGCTACCATAGTAGACCCATCAAAGCAAACCATTGCTATCATAGTGGAATGATCAAAGTAAACCATTGCTATCATAGTGGACCCATCAAAGCAAACCATTGCTATCATAGTGGAATGATCAAAGTAAACCATTTCTATCATAGTGGATCCATCAAAGTAAACCATTGCTATCATAGTGGACCCATCAAAGTAAACCATTGCTATCATAGTGGACCCATCAAAGCAAATCATTGCTTCATAGTGGACCCATCAAAGTAAACCATTGCTATCATAGTGGACCCATCAAAGCAAACCATTGCTATCATAGTGGACCCATCAAAGCAAACCATTGCTATCATAGTGGACCCATCAAAGCAAACCATTGCTATTATAGTGGATCCATCAAAGCAAACCATTGCTATCATAGTGGACCCATCAAAGCAAACCATTGCTACCATAGTGGACACATCAAAGCAAACCATTGCTATCATAGTGGACACATAAAAGTAAACCATTGCTATCATAGTGGACACATCAATGCAAACCATTGCTATCATAGTGGGCCCATTAAAGCAAACCCTTGCTATCATAGTGGACCCATCAAAGTAAACCATTGCTATCATAGTGCACCCATCAAAGCAAACCATTGCTATCATAGTGGACCCATCAAAGTAAACCATTGCTATCATAGTGGACACATCAAATCAAACCATTGCTATCATAGTGGGCACATCAAAGCAAACCATTGCTATTATAGTGGACCCATCAATGTAAACCATTGCTATCATAGTGGACCCATCAAAGCAAACCATTGCTATCAAAGTGGACCCATTAAAGCAAACCATTGCTATCATAGTGGACACATCAAAGTAAACCATTGCTTCATAGTGGACCCATCAAAGCAAACCATTGCTATCATAGTGGACCCATCAAAGTAAACCATTGCTATCATAGTGGACCCATCAAAGCAAACCATTGTTATCATAGTGGACCCATCAAAGTAAACCATTGCTATCATAGTGGACCCATCAAAGCAAACCATTGCTATCATAGTGGACCCATCAAAGCAAACCATTGCTATATATATATAAGTGACACCAAAGTTCAAATGGTAGATAATGGATGACACTGAATTAATGGTCTTAGCTTCACATTTATTAATCCAATTTACAAACAAAACTTACCATGTGGTTTAGGATTATAAGAAAATAATAACTTTAACTAAAATCTTAATCTCAGGTATGAAGACAATCATGTTTAGGAAGTCTGTCGAGAGGGAGGGAAGGAGGGAGGAAGGGATGGAAAAAGTGATTGCTATGCCAAGCTTCCATCAAAGTGGGTCCAACAACGGTTACAATGTCAGCTCTAGTGACCATGAACTTTCATCTCTTTCAACCTCAGAATCATTAGGAAGCTCCTAATTGTAGTCCACCCACATAGTATGATGAAAATTACACCAAAGAAACTTCAAAAAATTATAAAGGAAAAGAAAATCACTTTTTCAGTTTTTGTTGACCTTGATACTGGGTCTAACAGTTTCAATATGCTTTTGCCATAACTCTTGGGTCAAAAATATATGAGGTTGGGAAAAAGAAGACCACAGCACCTCCCATACTAATAATGGATGGACAGGTGGACATCACGATCTACATATCTTCTTGCAAATTTGTTCAAGGGCAACAAATGCTTTGGAAATTATTCCTGTTGCATGCATGACATTATTACTATGATAGCTCACCTTGTTATTATTGGAGTACTTCACCTCTAGAACAAATGAAGAATTTTTCAAATAAATATAAGATATTATTTGCATCCAATTAATAACTGATGTATTTCATCCATTGGGTTTAAAATACTTGAGTAGTTTGTCAAAGAGATAAAATATATTCAATATTCACACAGAACAAGAAAACTTTTCTTCTTGTGTATGCTAAAATACATTGGCTATGCATAACAGACTGAACTGGCAGATTTTGTAAAAGTATCCCACAATGTCTACTGTTAAATGCCTGTTTTGCTCTGATTTTTCTATATACACACAGAAGATATGAGTAATATAATTTTTTATAATTCAAGGCAGAAAGCACACAAACAAAAGAAAACTACAGAAAAGAAAAGCATTCTGTTGGATTTGAACCCAGAATAATTCTATGACAGACAGCCATATTTACCACTAGATCAAGCAAGTGAAAAAATAGGAAGCAAATTTTTAAGTAATTTTTTTCTCTCCAAGAACACTTACCCAATCATATTATATAAAGAATAATTAGCCTGCTACCTCGTAAATCTAGCCCTATTTAAAAATGAAAATCTTTTTCTATTTTAATAGACAAAGGGCAGCAATAGCTCTAGCCCATTACCTCCCTTTGACTCAGCCTGGTATCGCTAGTTTTTAGCAGAGCGAGATATTAATGAGGATGTTTGCATGGTAGGTGTTTGGGAGGATGTTTAAGTATTGTAATTTGGTATGTATTCTGGGAGAAATATAATTTACATACAAATCTGTTTCCTCTTCCCCATCACTTTATGTAATGAGAATAAGTAATATAATAAGGTGATACTAAGTATCTGGCCTTAGGTATCCTTCTTAGAAAACATTGCTAGATCCCCCATGTGAAAAATAACCAATTCTCATAATTGCATAAGCAGCAAAGCCTGGGGTCACTTGACATGTGACCCTATCCAACAAAGCCTGGGGTCACTTGACATGTGACCCTAACCAACAAAGCCTGGGGTCACTTGACATGTGACCCTAACATACGGTTAAGATGATGAATATTGAAATCTTCTTACCTACAAAGGTAAAAAATCCAGTGAAGCTAACAGACTGTGTTGATTGATTTAGATGGGTCTGGTGCCATCTGTGCTGTTGCCACAAGACATACTAGAATTAAGGTTTGCCTCTACAACACTAAATCTCCGAGATAAAGGCTCAAGAAGTGACTCTGATCTGGTGAGATGTCAGAGTACAAACAGTGCACAACCTACTTAAACCATAAAAAAAGGGCTTGAAGGGTGATATTCTATGTTCTGGTTAGAAGAAAGAGGCTTTTGCATGTTCCACAATTTATCTCTGTGCTTGAGAGTGTGAACAGAATCTTGCATCAATGCTGTTCTCAACCTGTTTATGGAAGAGAGTAAGTGAGTGACAACTTTTTGGTTACAGACAGATGGTAACCTATTTGGGCTACAAAATGAGGTTTACAAATAGAACCACCGAATCCTTTGATCACAACTGAAGATAGTTTGGGTCAACATAAAGGGCATACAGCTCACTTACCCATGATGCAGAAAATAAAGCTGACAGGAAAATGAAATCAATGATAGTGACTTTAGCAAAGTGTGTGCAACAGATTTGAATAGATCTGAATCGAGCAAAAACCCAGAACTGGTTCCATTTGGAAACAAAGTGAGGGATTGAGGTTCATTGAGACAAAAATAGTCTAAAAGATCCAATAGGTCTATTACCTGCACAAAATCATGGTTGCCGAAATGCTGGAATGTATCCAATATTATGCGGTAGTAGCCTTTGAAACAGGTCGATGCCAATTGTTTCTCCTCAAAGAGCCAGAGAAAAAAGGCATACAGTTGAGGGATTGAGGAACATTGAGGGATGTTGTTATTGGTATTGCACCAGTCCTGTAAAACATGCCACTTTCCCTGGTAAGCCTTCAGAGTGGAGGGTCTTCTAGTTCTCAAAAGTCTCTCCACAATCAAAGGTCAGATTTATTTGTTTCACAAGGCTGTCCTGATAAAAGCTGGACATGTAGAAGAAGAAGATGGTCTGGGCAGTGAAAGACCATCCATGACTGGTTGCTGGAGAAGATTTGGGTTGGCCAGAATCTTCCTGGGCATATATATGGCTATAACAAGTGGATCGGTGACAGGACTTTTCCAATCTGAGAGGCCATCATTAGCATTTTGCAATTCTGACCTCATAACTTTTATTTACAAATGCCACCAATCCCTCCAAAAAATGATTGACAGTGCATCCATGGCCAAAGCTTTTGGGTTTGGAACTGGAGAGATGAAAGTTGGTACCTTGTAATGCCACCTCATTGCAAAGAAGTCGATCATAAAACACCCCCATAGTGCACAGATTTGAATGATGACTGGTTGATGTAGAGACCATTAAGTGTGGAGGACTTGGCCTCTCCTGGACAGAGTATCAGCCAAGACTGCTAGGAATGTGTCTGATTTGTACCTTGATATGGAGATATTTGCACATATAAACTGCCAAATCAGAATACAGGTGATTTGGTGCCTGCCTGATTGAGGAGATAGGTCACCACAACATAGCTGTCGGACCTAATGAGAACTGTTCTTGCCTAAAAGTTGATACTTGCAGGAGTGAAAGGTGTTGATGACGGCTGTCAATTCTAGGATACTGATGTGTGGAGGCTTATTCCCCAAGTTCTCATGCGTTGCTGATGCTACTGAAGGTTGGCAAAAGGTGGGCCCTCAAATCATGTGCAATGGCATCAATACCTACTGTTATTTCTGTTTAGGACTTCTCCAGTGGGATCCCCAAGGTCAGCCAATCTTTGTTGCAACACTGATGCAGGAATGATCCAATTCTGAGTGTGATCATGACTGCTATATCAAGAGGACTTGAAAATAGGTGCAATTGTGCTCTCAATGTCCACATAAAAAGACAGCTGCTGCATTAAATATACAAAAGAGCTGCAAAAACTCTATCTTTGAAATTCAAGTCATATTGTAAATGGACTCAATGAGCTTGATGATTCTGATTATGTGAATACAAGGAAGCAGCACCAGATTCCACTTGGTTAAAATTCTATTTCCAGACAAAATTCTGGAATGGACAGAAGTCTGACTTTAGGGAGTTCACTAGAATGCCTGCTTGATCTGAAAGAGAGAAAGGGGGTATTTCCTGCCTTGTTGTAGAATGAACTAACCATGTTTCTGGAAGATGCTGTCCCGGTATGATGTCATCATTGTAGATACTTCCGGGGGTTAATGTGACATAGAAGATCCAGTGTCCTGAGGCTGCTTAATATCCCTTCGTACTAGCAGGGGTTGAGTGGTTCCAAATGTTTGTATGTTTTGAGTGGCAAGGTAGAGGGCAGTTCCAGAGTAGCCTGACAACGAACTTTCTCCATTATTCCTCCAAAGAAATGGTGACCTGAACAAGATCATCTGGAAAGGGAGGGTATGACAATGTTTGAGAGACACGAGTCACAGACATATGACACATTGTATCAGAAGTAAATTGGCTGAACCCGCCCAAGTATTGGCTATGATATGGTGAGTAGCCTTTGTCCAAGAATCCTGACACATCTCCTCCCAAGTATGGCTATTGCCGAGTGTCTCCATCACGTCTAAAAGGTGCAAACGAGGCCAAATTAAAAAAAAGATGCAACAACATCGTGAACCAGCTATGATGGGCATGAAGCCCCTTTGTCCACCTCAAAACAAATGAGCAGACATAACACAAAACAGTTACTATATTCTTGGGAGAGCAGCACTGAAGGCATCTGAAATTGTAAGACCATCTCTTCCTTCTCGTCAAGATCTACTGATTCTTAATAGTAGCAGTAGGGGATGAGGGCATTCTAAAATAGCCAACACCCTATACATGTCATCCATGGAAGGTTTAAAGCTAAACTTCAGTCCCTTCCATGGTTGGATCTGAGTAATGTGTGAAGGATGGCGGATATGAAGGAGTTCCATCACTCTCACTGTGCATCAAGGCTTAACTACATCTACTTGCAGCTCTGGAAAAGACAGACCAGGTGGCATGATAACTTAATTCCATTTCTATGAAAATGTCATTGATTCTCCCTTGTGAACAAGCAGTGAACATATGGAAGTCTGCCAAAGTCTGGACTGTTGGATGGTTTGCCAGGCAAATGGTCAGCCTGGAAGCTGACAGCATAGAAGATGGTCCAGCTAGCAATGGTACCAGCTGCTCCAAGGGCCTGGCTGGGCAGACATATTTCTCACTGAAATCTCCACCATAGAAAATGCATATCACCAACGGTATGATTAGATGGACAGATCTGTCACAAAGATCCCCATAAATTATAGCTTGCTGGACCAATTCAACATTCAATGTCAAATTAGGGCCTGTGGTTTGGGATGATATCCTCAACGCCAAATAAGACATGCGCTTATAGCAATGGTGCTGTTTTATTATTATATCAGATGGATCTGGTACAAACCCAATTCATCTGGACTTAAAGGACCAAAGGCCATGCTCGGACATGCAGGGTGTTGTTATGCAAAATGTGTTACCGAAAATTGGGAATCTTTGTACCAACGAGTCAGAGTTGATCCAATACATAGGCCATGCTCATAAAGGGGGACATGTGCCCACAGGGCTGCCTCAAATTTGGAATACTCCACAGTGAGTATGTATCACAAAAAATAAACTGTAGATTGTCTTTAAACCTCACAATTAATCCAACAGGAACATTCAATGACCCAATTAGAGCACAAAAATGGCCTGGATTCATAGCTGCCAACCCCCCAACCCCCAAGTACAAAAATACTGATTACTTGTGACAAAAATACTGATTTTCAGGAACAAATACTAATTTATAAAATTTCAATGCATATATAACTATTAACAACATATACAACCATCAGTAAAGTAGGGCAGTGCCTTACATAATTATTTTATGTCAAAGATGCACATGTTGCATACTTGTACCTTCTGGAGTTGCACTATATTCCATTTACAAGATGCAGGAGTGCAACATGCTCAAACACAAGCTGTTTATAGGAGCCATATTTCCACACCCTCTTTCTTGTACAATAATCGATTCCAATGTACCAACTTTCAATAATTATCTAAATTCTGAAATTTTCTTAATGAACTGTTTTCATTCAAGCATTAGAGTTATCCTTTGCGATTTTAATGTCTTGAAAACGTTTGCAAAATAAATCACCAGCAACAATAGTAACTGAAAAAGGACAACTTATTTCTAAAAATAATTTAATAAATAAAATTTTGATTGATGTACATTAAGGTTCTCTCTGGCATTTATCTATGTCATTAGTTCAGGCTGAGTTGTGTGATGAAGCAGGAAGCTGATGTTTATTAGTTTTTTTGTACTCTTGCATTTCATGGGCGCCTCCATGCCCAATAGTGAAATAATGCTACACAATTTGCAAAACGTCAAGTGTTCTCCTCAATATATGGTTTCACAAATCTAAACAAGACAGCACAAATGTCCTTCCAGTTGTTTTCTTCTATTTTCCTGGAGAAAATGAGTGAATATTATGCTTTTCTATTTAACATGATTAGAAGCTGAATATTAAGAAGACGATGTACAGCAACACCGGTAACTATTGCAAAATCCAATATGGCAGATAGCAACAGGCATGGTAGCCTCAATTTCGAATGAACCAATCGTATTGTAGAACTGTATATGTATATACATGTGATATGTTCTATCAAAATAGAACCAAGTGCCCGTTCAAAACTGACAATTCCAAAGAAATTTTATTATTATTTCTTTTAAAATTATAAAACGTATTTTTTGCACCAAAATGAACACCTGTATTCAGGTCCAAAATACGGGACAAATATGGAAAAACCGGGACATCTGGCAGCTATGTGGATTGGCAGAGCATAAACTGGCCAATGTTTTCCAGTAAAGCAGTGAAGCTAAAACCTAGCGACACCTAGCAGTACCAAGGGGATGAATTAGGTAAGAGTTATTGCCCTTTGTCTATTGAAATAAATAAAAAAGGAGACAATTTTTATCTTTTAGTAGAGCTGGATTAGTGAGATAGCATTGCTAATATTCCTAATATACGTGTAATGTGATTGGGGGACCTATTCGAATGATAAAACATTCTGCATAATTTGGTCCAGAAAACTATCAAAATTATTTCTACCTTAAAATCAACTAATTAATAGGCTAGCATAAAATAATAATATATACATCATACAAACGTTTACTCAAACCAGACAAAATTGTACATAAAGAATGAGGTCCTTGATTCAAATAAGGGTTCTTACTTTGCAATGAAAATTTCCATCTTAGCAGATAATTATATCTATCATAATTTGTTCTTCTGTACTTTAGAATCAATCTACTGACAGTGTGGCAGTAACCACAATAATTACTTCTGTCCTGTTTCCAAGGGAATTCCCACCAAGACATTAGCAGCTTCTCTCCAGCATTGCTCCCGTTCATAAATATCTGCCAGGTGCTGCCTAATGGATGCAACCTAGTATCAACAAAACAGACTAATTTAATAAAGTGATGGATGCAACATACTGTCGGTAAAATAAACCAATTTAATCAACAAATGGATGCAACTAAGTGTCAGTAAAATAGAACAATTTAATCATGTGAACAAGAACAAGAATCCAACTGAGTACTAGGTCGTTCCTGTCAACCATACTACAAATGCAACTGCAACATCATTTGACATTCAAACACTTAACAGACACTCATCATATTAAGTCTTGTTCAACATAAGACCAAGCAAGGGGATGGTAACAATCTTGGTTTTCCTTGTAGTGTCAAAAAGTGATTTGACTGGCTAATGAGGTGGGATGACACAAGAAATCACAAATTCAGACATACCTCTTGCTTCACTCTATGTTTACAGAGTAATCTTTAATTATATTCTCTTAAGCTTCCAACAGAATTTTATATCAAGATAAATTCTGATATAGCTTTGGTTCAGTTTACTGCAGTGGTTTTGCTTCACCAAAGTCTGACCAATGAATCTTCTATCAGTATCTGTGACCAAAACATATTACACAACACTCTTACTGCAAATGTCTCAAGGAGCCATAAAAAAAAAAGTGTTTGAATGAGACTTTCTTCAAGCAAAATTGAAATGTTGATCACAAAAATGTTGCTGTCAAAATTGGTGATATATTTATCTTCCAATCTGCTGATAAAGGTGAAATAATCATTTAAATCAGAACTTCGTTAGTAGAACATGTACACAATCATCCAGTCATCATTAGTTCCTCTACTGGTCACCTTATCTCCCTACCTACCTACATTCCTACATGTCATGCCAAAAACAAATGCACTACTGTTATGTAAATTGAAAATCAAATTCTAATTATTTCAAAAGAGTACGACCTCAAGGGGGTGTATATTTAAAAACATATTCTAATTATTTCAAAAGAATACGACCTCAAGGGGGTGTATATTTAAAAATATATTCTAATTATTTCAAAAATGTACTTCTAATAGACTGAAAAGACCCAGATATGTTGATGCATTAAGTGGTGGCATATCTTTGTCTGTACATTTTGCAGTTGGACTTGACTTACACAGGGTTCGTACTCAAATATGAATGATAAATTCAAAGACTTTTCCCAAACTTTCAAAGACCACAAACAGAGATTTCCAAGACCTATTTTTGCTAACATTGTGTATACAGGTCATATGAGAAAACAACGAATGCCAAATACCACAATATTGTTTACTGATTAAAGTCAAACTATAATTAATTTCCTAAAATTACATTATAATGATCGAGAAGATAGGTTAACATTCATTGTTTTTTTCTCCAGAAATAAGTAACATATGTGTCAGATTTAATACAACATAAATTGTTCTCTTAAAGACATCAGCACTGCTTTAAATGCATTATTTTATTTGCTTTTTTTTCTCTTCAATCATTTTGGAAAGAGATGCCACCACTGTCATCTTTTCCTCTGCTCTTCTCCTAAGAGCATTTGACTCTGTGACAAGCACAATGAGTCCTTTTAACTCTGCCTCTTCTGCTTTCTGTACAGAGGAAGCATGTAGGCTGGCAATGTCAGCTTCAAGACGCAGCTTTTTGGCTTTAAGTTCTTCCACTTCATCCAAGGCCAACTCCCGTTTCTTTCCTTTTGGGTTTTTCTTCTCATCCTTCTCCTCTGCTTTCTTCTTATCCAGATAGGCATGGTACTTATGTCTTGCAGAGGAGGCATATGTCATCATTTCATTGCTAAAGTAGAAGTTGCTAGAGCTGCTTTGGTAGGTTGCTTTGTACTTGTCACACCATCTGCTGCTGGCTGTGAAAAGTATGCACTTACTGGTGCGACTTGTTTTGCAGATATTGTATTTTGTTGGTGCTTACATCCTAGAAACGAAACAAAAGTAATTATCACTGCAAGAATTTTAATGAATCTAAATGAAAACATACAACTTCATGATGCATGAAAGTAATTTTTAAATCGGTTTTACATGCTAGTAAGAAAAGCTATTTAGACACAAATTACCATTTAAAAATGGCTTCTGAAAAAGTGAAATAAAATATTGTTTTTTTTTTATTAAAAAAGGCTGTGATGTGTGGGCACCTAATTCTCTGACTTTAAAATTAGGTTAGGCGGGTTTTCCCCCATTTTTTGTGATAAACAATTCAAGAACAATAACTCTTGTTTAACTCTAATATAGTGTACGCATGCGCACTTTGAAACTGTTTATCCGTGAATTTAATTTAGTACAATGCATGTTTCTGTATTAAATCAAGTAATATTGTTATGTAGAACAAAATTTTCGAAAATGAATTTTTTCCTCAAATGTGTTAAATAAACCGACCGTAGAAGTACATTTAAACAGGCCCTCTTTTGCTATATCTACCAAATCATCAAACTAAACGATCTTATTTTATACCCGACGAGTAATGAATTACCATTATTTTCCCAAAAATACCAATTGCTTATACTTCTGCATCTTTGTTCCACCAAATGAACATGTAGTTACTAATTTGCAACTTACCTTTGGCATGACTTGTAAGGGCTCCTTCTCCCATTGAAGCCAAGTTGATCGTCTTTTTACACAATGTACAAAACGCCTTTCGTTTGCATAACTTATCCTTTTGCAGCCATTCCTTGTACTTCTCTTGTTCAAGCCAGATATCGTTGAAAGAGCAAAGACCTGGCATTTTTAAACACTGAACTTGCAGAAGATGTAAATCGAATGAAGAAATTTTGAATTCTCGAGCGTGTAACTTTCGCGAACTTTCTACGTAGAATTAGTGTAATTAACATTTTGATTGGCTAAAACTGATGGACTCGTCCAGTCAAATTCAACTATTCGTCAAACGAAAGAAGCCAGGAAAACCAGCTGCTAACGACCATGGGCAATTTTATTGGCGACTTCCTTTGATGAAGTGTGTAGCGGCACCGTATGGCTTTGATGAAGAGTGCATGCGTGATTGAAGTCGCCGCCGAGGCATACTTTGGATGGCCAAACAAAACAAAGCCTCTTTTGTTAATGCGGCGGCAATAAACTGAACGGGTCATCAAAAGAAAGAAACAAGGATAACTGGATTACATCTGAATCTAACAATCTCGGATATTTTTATTTGTGATTTTGGAAAGAAATTAATTTTTGAGGGGTTTATTTCAATTTTCAAAGACTTTTAAAGACCTCAGGGTAATATGCTCGATTTTCCCAAACTTTCAAGGCCTTGAAAATGCTACCTCATTTTTCCCAAACTCTCAAAGACCTTCAAAGACCGTACGAACCCTGTTACAAGTGATATACTGTACTTTATATTAATACCAAACTTAGATCTCTTACTGATGAAAAGTCTGCATGTAGAAAAATTTTAATCTGATACTAATGTTTGATTTGTATGTTCAAAAGATATATCAATGCATCTTCTGGGATTTCAGTACAATTTCTGAGATATCATTACATCTTCCGAGACATCAAGTCCATGAAAAACATTCAAACATATCAAAATTCTGCAGCCAAAACAATAATCAAGCTGAACCTAAATTAAATATCTTAATTTCGTTTACTGCTCCAGTTTTAGTTCAGGTTGTTGTCAAAGATGTACTTCCATGTGGAATATACCATATTTACCATGTATGTTGTGATACCATATTTGTTGGGACTCAAATTTTAAAAGTAATACAGTAGATTTGGATATAATTCAATCTTGATTATTTTCAACAACACTGTGTCATGCATGAATAACAGCTGTCCTCTAGATATTGATTGATTTTTCCCTCTAGTTTGCAATATTTGTTGGATCCAGATTTCAGTTGGATAACATATTCAAACCTTTGAGCACAACCAAATACAATTTGTTACGCAATGTTTATGTCAATGAACAATGTGATGTGCGTTATCAGATGCAATCAATGCATGCTACATTATGGAAGCCTATGCCACATATACGGATTTGTGGATATATTTTATTCTTAAATACTCATGTTGAAAAAAAAGGAATAAATGATAACAATACAAAGTTTCTTTCTTTTTATTATCAAATAAGCATTTTATCTATTTTATTGCAATGTCCAGTGGACAAGAGGGCACAAATGCAATACAAATTTACTTTGTTTCTTAAGTCTTGGGACATATGATCAAGGGGGAAAAAGGTTCACTATAAATTATTGTATTGTGTCCCAATATAAATGGTAATTCAAAAACTAAAATTGGTTTGGCTGATCTTCTGTTGACAAGACTTGATGAAGAAGATGCAGACTGAAAATCAAATCAAAATGTTCAAATGACTGTTAAAAAACATGATTGATGTATTTTTGCACTTTAAAAATCTTTATACTAATAAAAATTAGTTCTGAAACATGTAAGCAAATTAACCTTGAGCTTAATGATAAAGACAATTTTTCTTTGCTCTCTCTTATTCACTTCATACACTTACATACAAAAGGTACAAAGATCATCAACATAACTACTTACAATAAACAAACTTATTAAAATTAAGTTACAAAGACTTAATAAAATAAAAACACACATGGAACTTCTTTTTGAATAATCACATAGGTTTCACTGCCATTTCCAAACCATCAAATGTTCTCAAATGTCAGCATCTTAGCTGTATGTAAAAAAAAAAAAAAAAAATTAATCAAGTATTTTACTGGTCTACCTACCTGTTCCTCAAAGGAAATAACCCTGGCTTGAATTTTCTCCAGTGTGAAGTGTGCAACTCGTTTAGCAGTGACATCATCAAGTTTAGAAAGATGGCTACAAAAGTCAGACAGCAACTGGCGAGAAATTACCAAGCTTACATTCTCATTTACCACTGAAAATACAGGGAAAAGTAAATTTCAAACTCACAAGGTTTTGACAGGGACAGACAATAATTTAAAATTATCATTTACAAGCAACATTTATTTACCTCAGAATAAAGACAAATGAAACTTTATATTAAATATATCTAAGGAAAATGCAATAATTAAATACTGGATAGTGCTAGAGAAAGGAAACATCTTTTTGTGGATTGCTAAATTGGTTAATTAGTGCCCATAGTTGAGGACTAGAAGAGTGCATAAAAACAATCTCAAGTTATTCTATATATGTTTCTGACTGCTTTCCAACATGTAGAAATTTACTACATCTAAACTATAGTTAAATATCCAAAGACTGTTTGCATTTCCATGGAGTTCTAGTTTTAAAGCATACTTACATGCTTCAACAAAGGCCTGTAAATTCTGAACAAAGTCAGGACCTCTTGTTTTCAAGATTTCCTCTAGAATAACCTTATACCTGTAAATACAACAGTAAAAGGCTTCTCCATAAACAAGTATATATGAAGGATGAATTCCTATTAATTAACAATTAATACATGTTCAGACATAAATGTGTGTGTGTGTGTATGTGTGTGTGTGTGTAGTACAATATTTCGAAATAGTATGTTCGGTTCATCCTATGTGACATGTGCAAAGTGACTTTTATGGATCCAGTGCACAGACATGAATAAATGCTTTACTGTAGGAAAAGGTCTTTACAATAATGACCATCCTGTCAGTGAGTGGGTCTACTTTAAGGACTTGCACATCTTCAGATGTAGAGGTATGTAAGTTTATTAATTTCTAGTATATAAGATTTAACTATAGTACTACTGTGTCAATTTTAGTATATTTGCTATCTAGCTTTGGTTTACGCACTATAATGCACATATTTATATTACTGTTGACAACTTAGCAAAGGATTTATAATAGTAATGTAAGGCTACAATTTTCTAGAAAAGTTTACTACAGTAGGATTCTTATATCGAGCTGGGTTGGGTTTACTTCTTAATCTGTTTTTTTTTTTGTTGTAATTTTTGTGCCGTTAATCTGTATAACCTACCATGCACAATGTCATTACCTTTTACCTTATATGTTCATGTCATGTATAGTACACAGTATTGGCTAGTGTTGTTCCGATTATCGATTATAATCGATGATCAGTTGGTTGAGTGAACCAATTCGCCAATCGATTGTGAAACGCCATAATCGATTGCATGGTAAGGGAGACAACTGTGAAGCGCTGGCACAGACTAGTTCAATCCCTTTGTTTGTTGGGAAGAAAACCGAGGATTCCGAACAAAATGTTAAAACCCCGCTAAATATCATACACGTGCCATGGATGAAAACGATCGCAAAATAATATATCCATATCCTGGAGGAAAAGCTCGTTCTCGTGTATGGACATATTTTGGATTTTACAAAATACAGGAGGGTCCACCGACAAAGGAGAATTTAGATACAACGAAGGTCATATGCAAACTCTGCAGAAAGGAATATGCAAACAAAGGTAGGTCCAGCTATTCTCATTGAAATCATTGCGGGGATACATTTATTTTTGGCAAACACATTCTCCAATACATAGTGCAAAAAATGAACAATATTCTAATTTTTTTGTGGTGCTACACGAAAACAAAATTATCATGGGATACGCTTTACATTTTAGGACTGTGGAACCATGATATTAGCCTTCCGATCCACAACAGTAAAGCTAAATTATGTATTCCCTTCATAACTTCCAAATATATAAACATACACCATAGTTAGATTTTTTTGGATAATTTGGAAACAAATAATGTCGTCAACGATGAATGCAATTATTAGGAGACAGAACAACCTCGTATAAAATAAATGAGTTGCACGCACGCACACGGAAAAACGTTTCATGGCATTCCAGTATCAAATATTTTAAATCAAGAATTTTATTTTCATTAAATCATTTGTGTACTTTGTGCTTTCCTCTAATATAGCATGTGTTGTTGTTAAAATACTTCAAATTTCTTTTCATAATAAAGCTCCATGTCATGATTATGATTGAAATACATAAATAATCACAAGATTATCCTGCTATTTAGGCATATATGATAATGACGGAAAAGTGATCTCTGAGGTTTGTTACAGATATTCCCTGAGACATGTGACTATTTAAAAACATAAAATAACTTTTTAAAATGTTGCAAATTAATTTTAAAATATATGTACAAATTTAATATTAATTTTAATCCTGATTTTCTTTAAATAATTTCATTCCATTCATTTAAGATACTTGTGCATAAAGAATTTGTTGTTTGCTCTTTTTTCTTCTCAATATAAAAACATTTATTTCAAATACATTCCAGGCAATACTACAAATTTGGCCTTTCATCTTGATCATGACCATAAGGAAATGGGATCAGCGACAGCAAGAGGTGCTGATGTTTCCCCCCAGCCACCCAAACAGACTAAGATTGATGAACAATTTAAGAAGCCAACAGAGAGGATGTCAGCTACAAAGCAGAAAGAAATTGATGATGCACTCTTGAAACTTATTGTTGGCAAAGTTCTTCTGCTAAGCCTTGTTGACCATACATATTTGAGAAACTTTGTGATGCTTCTTAATCCAAGGTAAGTTTTAAATGATAACATTAAAAATTAGTAATATTTATTTAAACTGACAGTGAGAAAAGAAAAAAAGGTGTGAATCCATTTGATTCTAGATGTCAACACTGTTGAATTTTGAATTTTCATACCTAAATTAAGCAGTATTTAATTAAATATAATGCTGTCCTGTCTAAATAAACATTAAATAAATTCATTATTTTCACTATATTTAGACATAGTAAATATTCCAAATACATGTCTTGTTTGACTACCATGACTAAATGTTTCAAACTTTACATTTTCAGGTATGAAATTCCAGGTCGTAAATTAGTGTCTTCCAAACTAGCTGTGAAGAAAGACCAGGCTGAGAAAAAAGTAAAAGAGGAACTACATGATGTTCTTGATATAGCTGTTACTCACGATGCATGGACTTCATTAAATACAGAAAGTTATAGTACAGTGACTGCACATTTTATTTCCAAAGATTGGGAATTGAAAAGTGTTGTCTTAGAAACACGAAAAGTTGAAGGCAGTCACACTGGGGAAAATATAAAAGAAAGCCTGTTGGCCACTCAGAGGCGATGGAATCTTCCAACACCAACTGGAGTAACTGATAATGCAGCCAATGAGATCAAGGCTTTTGATTTACTTCAATGGACTCGATTTGGTTGTTATGGTCACAGATTCAACCTTATTGTGAAAAAAGCTTTAGCTATACCAGAACTGTCACGAATCATTGCAAAGCGGCGCAAACTGGTGACTTTTTTCCATCAAAGCACGAGCATAAATGATTTGTTAATGAGAAAGCAGCAGTTACTACTTGACATAGGTGCTAGAGGACACAAGCTCAAGATGGATGTTCCAACTAGATGGAATAGCACTCATGACATGCTTGAACGACTGCTTGAGCAAACACCTGCTATTATGGCTGTTATCAGTGACCCAAACATAAGCAAGTCAACAGCCGCAACATTGAAAAATTATGTCTATAAATTTGACGAACAAGCATTGGTTGAAAAACTTGTTTAAGTTCTCTCACCGTTCCTGAATGCAACAAACAGTGTTTGCAGAGACAAATCACCAACCCTTCATAAAGTTATCCCAATACTTCTTAAACTTACCAAATGTATAGAAACAAATGCTGATGATCTACCTTCAATTGCTAAACTTAAAGATGTAATGAGACAAGAACTTGACAATAGAACACAGGACAAAGATCTAGCTCTGTTGGGCTGTTTATTGAATCATACTATGAAGGATCTGGAGTTTCTATCTGACAGTGAGCGAGCAGATGGACATGCTCTGCTTTTAAAGGTTGCTCTTGATATGGCTGATGTTAAAGTGAATGTCCAAGTGGAACCAGGGACTAGTGATGATCAACCTTCAGACTCATTGCCACCTCTACCAATTGCACCATCACTACTAAATGTCAGAGATGACAACACTAAAACTGTGGTTACACTTAGTCCACCAAACAAGAAAGCAAAGGTCAATGTTGACATGGATGATTGGTTGCAAGATGTTGTTTGCCTTGGTGAAAGTCAACAGCCAATAACAGATGTCATCCACCAGGAGGTTTCTAGATATCTAGTTGCTGCTCCATATGATACCAATCTCACAATGTTACAGTGGTGGAAACAAAACTGCCAGTTCTACCCCCATCTTAGCTTACTAGCTCGGAAGTACCTAAGTATTCCGGCATCATCAGTATCCAGTGAGAGGGTATTTAGTCTGGCTGGACATCTTGTCAGCAAGAAACGGGCTCGTTTAAGTTGTGACAATGTGGACCTGATAATATTCTTAAACAAAAACATTAACTATTGGTAATGTCAGTGTAACAAGCTCAAGAAGAAACAGTATTCTGAAAAATGATTTTTGTGTTCAGCATTGCTCAAACATTACATGATTTTGCTGATAAATAGTTCAGTTAGTTTGAAAGTTTTTGTAATTGGTGTTTTTTTTGTTTTGTTTAAACTGCTTTGATTGTATGTAGTATTAGTAGCTAATGACAAGCAAGAAAAACATTTCTTTCTATACTTTAAACAATTGAAAAATCACATATGAATAAAAGTGTTCTGGGGGATTGTTAAGTCTTTCAGCTGCATAAAACTGATAAGCCAAAGAAAGTTGCTTTTGAGGTTAAAGTATATATATATATATATATATATATATATATATATATATATATATATATATATATATATATAGATAGAGAGAGAGAGAGAGAGAAAGAGAGAGAGATTAACTCCTATACATTTTTTTAAATTTTAAATGTTTTGAACAAAGATATAACTCTGTAACAAAAAAAATTAAAACTTACTTGTAGAAAGTTAGCAACCGATTATAATCGATTATCAGTAAGTTGTGTGCAACCGATGATCGATTATGAACTTCTAACCGATTCCCATCACTAGTATTGGCTATATTTTCAGCTGCAGAGGTCTCGCTAGGATCTTAAAACTATGAGTTCAGGGCTCCTATTTTGGGAAAAACAGGAGTCTCACCAGCAAAAGTTTCAGTCCCCTACCAGAAGCAAATTAGGTGTAGCTGAAATGGCAATATTTCCGGATGAGTAGAAACTGTGGTTGCCACAGAGATTAATTTTCTAACTTCTTTACAGCACTGACATGTAGTTCTTTTTTGTCCATTAGGGCTAGAGTGAATTATGTCAGGCAAATTTGCAAACAGCATTTTGTCTAACTCTCAACATGTCTTGATTTTGAGGTCACATGCACAACTTATTTGGCTATGAACAAAATATTGAAAGCTCAAGTTATTTTGAAGTACTCTTATACACAAGTAAATCAATGGGTCATTCTGCCACTGAAATCAGTCATTGTAAATATCTGCACATTTTCTCACCACTCTGCAGCTAGTCAAGTCTTTCAACTTGCCGCCAAGCTTTTGGATCATGTTCTTCAGATGTACTTTTACAATGACATGTTCAGCTTGGGGTCTTCTGGACACTGAATTTTCTGACTGTAAATATTAGCACAACTTAAATAATCAATTTATCAACACATTTTTTCACTCAACAAGTGGTTGAAGCAGGAAGCAAATTGGTGCATATGGAAGACTCCTGTACAAGTGATTTTATGCATCCCAGATAAAAGAATTGTGTCCAAATGTGTGATGAAACATTTAAAGACCTCTGAGCTGTGTAGAGCGATCCAGTGAATCTGGAAAGTCCAGTGGGTTTAGATTATCTAAGGTGTAGAGCGATCCAGTGAATCTGGAAAGTCCAGTGGGTTTAGATTATCTAAGGTGTAGAGCGATCCAGTGAATCTGGAAAGTCCAGTGGGTTTAGATTATCTAAGGTGTAGAGCGATCCAGTGAATCTGGAAAGTCCAGTGGATTTAGATTATCTAAGGTGTAGAGCGATCCAGTGAATCTGGAAAGTCCAGTGGATTTAGATTATCTAAGGTGTAGAGCGATCCAGTGAATCTGGAAAGTCCAGTGGATTTAGTTTATCTAAGGTGTAGAGCGATCCAGTGAATCTGGAAAGTCCATTGGGTTTAGATTATCTAAGGTGTAGAGCGATCCAGTGAATCTGGAAAGTCCAGTGGATTTAGATTATCTAAGGTGTAGAGCGATCCAGTGAATCTGGAAAGTCCAGTGGATTTAGATTATCTAAGGTGTAGAGCGATCCAGTGAATCTGGAAAGTCCAGTGGATTTAGTTTATCTAAGGTGTAGAGCGATCCAGTGAATCTGGAAAGTCCAGTGGGTTTAGATTATCTAAGGTGTAGAGCGATCCAGTGAATCTGGAAAGTCCAGTGGATTTAGATTATCTAAGGTGTAGAGCGATCCAGTGAATCTGGAAAGTCCAGTGGGTTCAGATTATCTAAGGTGTAGAGCGATCCAGTGAATCTGGAAAGTCCAGTGGATTTAGATTATCTAAGGTGTAGAGCGATTCAGTGAATCTGGAAAGTCCAGTGGATTTAGTTTATCTAAGGTGTAGAGCGATCCAGTGAATTTGGAAAGTCCATTGGGTTTAGATTATCTAAGGTGTAGAGCGATCCAGTGAATCTGGAAAGTCCAGTGGGTTTAGATTATCTAAGGTGTAGAGCGATTCAGTGAATCTGGAAAGTCCAGTGGGTTTAGATTATCTAAGGTGTCTAGGGTGCTTATTGTGACCCAAGCATTCAAAGTTATCTGAGTGATCGGGGTCGACGTGGTGCAAGCGGTAAACGCAACCACAGAAATTAACCATAGCAGCTGTGAAGCTGAACTAAAGTGTGCTGATGACAGAGTGTATCTCATTACATATGATCTATTAGCCATGGACTAACTTTGGAAAAAAAACATTGCATCTTTCAGGACTGTAAAGATGGTTTTGCATGTCTATTAGGGCATAACCGACTTTTGATCCAGAAATCGGATTCCACCGGATAGTATGAACTTCCGATTAATCAGAGTCGGACAAGGCAGGAACGACCGATTTAGATAATAAAAATAATAAAGTTGAATTTCTATAGCACCGTGTCTATCCCTGCGTGTCATTCGATAGTGCGTTAATAAAGTTAACCCTTAAAGTGCTGCATTGTTTTGCAGTAAAAGGTCCCTCAGTGCCGAATTGTTTCAGGGAAGAAAAGAAGAAAACTGCACAGTCTTTAAACTGCATGTATTTCATTAAATATACACTATTGATAGACAACCCCTATATAAAAAATAATGGTATGTGTCTATACTTTAAGATTAGCATCAAGACACATGTGTAGGTTTAACATATTTGCAGGTACAGGTGTAAATGCAGGTAAACTGACAAGTTACAATTGTATTTCATCAGTATTTTTGTTTGTTTTTGATGGAAAAGTTCAAATATATCTACGAAATGTTATATTCTTTAGTAGTCCAAACATGCACATGTTATGTCTGTCACAATGTTATATATAAATTCTGAAAATCACAGGTAAAGGCAAGGTGAAAGTTTTGCAAAAATCCAATCCATGAATGTCAGATGTATGTTTAAACCCACCAGTCAGCAATTAATGTTCATGAAAAACTATCACCTGTTATTTATTATAATATCATCAAACTGAGGTCCATATCTGGTGATTAAACCTCAGCAACGGCTTTATTTTTGTTCAATCATTGGGCTGATTTTGTGAAGAGTCACCTTAATTGTTCTCATTGTCTGACAGGTGTAAATTGCTTGGAATAGCTTGAAATCTATCCCATACTTTTTTTTTTTGCTGAAGTATGCGGTTGATATCACATCATCAATAATAGCCCATTAGGAATCGAGAACAGACATATGTACCAAACCCATTGTTTTAATCGATGCGAAAATGTTTTAGATGCTCAGGTAAGACCGCCGCCATTTCTTCATGCGACTTTTTCCGCTCAAGTCTGCCCCACGAACTCTCTGATCTGCATTATGATTTGTTTGATCTACTATCAGATGAAATAGCTCGTCATCTAAGAAAAAGTCTTCAATAGTCCGTAAGTTCATTTTTCACCATCTCGACATTTAATTTTGAATTACCAGTGAATGGGGGTTGACAGGCGCGCCATTTTTTCACGTCAAGCGAGCATGTACATCCGACTCCAGTTCCACGTAAATTTCTGGCTCAAAATCATTCATGTGTATTTCCATCAATACCTCGCTTGCTCCAATAATGTCATTTTTCTCAAATTATTCAAAATCACTAATAGCATCGCTATCAGAAGTGAATATTTTGTTGCAAGAAATCACCGTCGTATTCAGTATCGGCCATTTTAGCTTTGCACATGTACCACGTGTTTAGAAGGGAGCATTTGTAAAATTACATCGTTAATAATATAGTAAAGTACTGCAGAATGCTCATTCCCGGGCCTTTTTAAACCAATCAAATATAGTTTTACAGGCATTTATGGCAAGATGAAGTTACAGAATGCGATCAGTGTTGCTCACCTCTAGCGTGACAATTGTCGCGACATGCACTACGGGACCACAAACAACAGCGCGACTATAGTCGTGACACACACTTTAAGGGTTAAATAAGAAGTCAGAAAAGTACAATATGGTCAACACAACCATGCTAGAGCTGTACCGATTAATCGCCCATACGCGTAATCGGGCCGTTTATTAGCACAATCGGTATAATCGGGTATCGGCAAAAATAATCGGTGCCGATGCAAATAATTCTTTTAAATAACCATTTTTTCCTGATAAAAGTTGTATATACATTTGCGTTTTGTAACACTAGAGCTCAGGATATATGCAGTATGCAAACAAGTTGCTCATTAACTAACACTACTGTATAGTCGAATAACCATATATCGAGATAAACACATCGAACCATCAATTAATCTTTTGTAACAAAGAGATTGCTCTAATAAAGTATTTAAAAAGAATTTATCTTGCTGCCAGTTGTGCAAAATTTTCAACTCCAGCGTCCGGTAACATTTGTAAACTGCAGTAAACCAGATTAAAGTACATGTCGCTAACCACCATTGTAGTGCCGTAGTCATGTGAATAGCCAGTAAGATTAACATCAAAGGGAGTAATGATGGATATATACACAGTCAATTTTGAGGTTTGTGTTTTTTCTTTATCTTTATGAAAACTCACAAAACACCGATAGTCCTTATGTCCCAGTGAGAAATTGTTTGAAAGGGCTTCAGTGTAGGTTTGAGTACATCGTCTGTCTTTCAGTTAATCCGTAATGCCTGGAGGGTGAACGAACTCATTGTCTTTAATACTAGTAAGTGAGAATCATTTCCGGATTTTTTAAAAATTATTTGTTATTTCTTTTGTTAGTGTTTCACCAAGCCACCATCTGGCACAAGGGGCTGTCTCTCATAAGTCATAACAGGTTTTACTGTACCTTTGAAGCACCGACATATACTAAACAAATAAAACAATTCTATATCAATGTTTTACAATTATCTGATGTTGCCGCAGCAATAACGAGTATTTGTTGTTGTCAAAGCAAGCCGACGCCCTTTGCTCATTGAAAGTCGGCAATAAACTCAAAAGCATTGCCTCAATTTACATAGTGATTAGAACATATTTATTGTGCGGCGAAACTTTCCTGTTCGCAAAAAAAAAAAAAAAAATCGCCCACCCCCAAAGGAGATTCTGAAACATCAAGCTTTCCATTGTGTGGAAAGTTACTTGTTTGTTCAGCCAAAAGACAAAACTAAAATTGATTGATGTTGATCTTAGTTGATCTATATGAGAAATTTAGCCTTTATTATTACCACGCTGCGTGAAGATGTAAATTATACCGGTTGTGTCCCTTGTACACTCAAAATATTACCTCATTTTGTAGGATCACTTATGTCATTGAAAATGAGTAACTCGTGAGAGGTGATTCGTAGTAAATGAAACAGCTATTACAGATTAGCTGAAATTTTATCTGAAAGAATACACTTTGGTCGAAACAATGAATAAAGCAAAATCTGCAACTAATATATTTGGGAATAAAAAAGGATTTAAGTGACGCTATGCACACTTTGCACTGCGCAAGTACTGTACATTATAGTATATGGTCTCCCTGGTAAACTCGACCGACCCGTGAATTATGAAGGCTGTATTTTACCTTTAAGTAATTTCGTGTTGTGGAAATCAGAAAATATGCACATGCAAAATAATAACAAAATCAATAATAAATAGTACGTTATAAAAGTATAATAATTTTCGGGTCACCGAAAGTTACTTTTTTAAGATGCCTATGTCTTAGAACACGGATATTTTTGTCCTAAGATGTACTGCCGTTAAAATAGACAACAAAAACACCTAAAACCTGTAAAGTTTTGACACTGGCCCACGGATAAGCCCCCCCCCCTTCCAGGCCTTTATTGTTTTCTAAATTTGTCGGCTTATACCTGAGTACATAATATGATAATCAAATAATCGATCTCATAATCGGTATCGGCAATTTTGATAATCGGCTATACGCGGTATCGACATAATCGGCAAAAAGTGACATCAGTACAGCTCTAAACCACGCTGTGAGGCAATCTATTTGAACTGGTGGGTAAAAACCGGAAATGAAGCTGGATATGGTAAAGTACTAAGTAACATGCTAGACACGGCAAAACCAGATACCAGAAACCCGGAAACGGAAGATGAAATTTTTGAGAAAAAAATACGGATTTTGCATTTCCGATTAATTGAATCGTATCCGGAATCGGAAAAATTTCATGCCCAAAACCCGGAATCGGAAATCGGTAGAAATATGCTAATTGGTTATGCCCTAATGTCTATCCCATTTGCTTGCATAACTTCACTATCTAAGTGAATTGATTTTACTACACGAATAAAATTCTACATTGTTTACTAGCTGAGTAAACTATATCCATCATTTTCATTGTAAAATCACTGTGAATCATTCACCCCTTGATATTGTATTTTGTAAAGTATTGTATTTTTCATTATTTAGTCTTTGCGTTCTTATGTTAATTAATCCAATACATGGATTACATATACACACATTTTCATTTATATGCTCTTTTGTGTGTTTCAGACTATCTTGACAAGACAGTGAGGTTAAATAGACACATAACATTATTTTTTGTACACATGATTTTATGCTTCTGTTGCCTTCTGAAAAGGAAAATATGGATTGTTACAATTATAGTAATTACACATTTTTGCATAATACTGCACTTTAAGTTGTTCACATCAGTTTTTTGAAATGTCATTGATGAAAGAACTTGTGAGAATTAGAAAAACAGGCAGAAAAGGTAAAGATAGAATTGGAGAAAGGGGAAGACAGAATTAGAAAAACTGACCAAAAAAGAATGGATAGAATGGGAAAAGTAAGCAGAGAGGGAAAGGTAGAACTGCTAAGAGAAGTAGAGGATAGGATAGGGAAAAACAGGTTAGGTTAGAAGCTTTGCAGATAGAAGAAATAGGGAGAAGGAATATCAAAGAAATTCTGAACTATTGCAAACTTAAAAGGAGGGGAAACATGATTTAAAATTGAGAGGTCCAAACTTGCCCCCATTTGAAGATGAAAAAGATACCATAGATAATTATCTAAACAGGTTTAAAAGGTATGCCACTGGACAAAAATGGAAAAAAGAAGATTGGTCATTTCATCTTAGCACGTTATTGAAGGGTAAAGCATTATATGTGTATTCTCGTTTATCCGTGGCCGATTCACTGAATTACTTAGCATTGAAAGACACACTTCTGAAGAAATACAAGCTAACTGAGCAAAGGTTTATCAAGAAGTTTAAGTATAGCAAACCCAAATAATGCCCAGTTTGTCAGTAGACCATGCAATTACTTGAATGGGTGGAATGAGGTTTAGTCATCAAAGACATTTGAGGGACTTGTCAATTTTTTGCTTCGTGACCAGCTACTGACAACTTGTGGCAAGGAATTATATTTGTTTTTGAGTGAAAAGTCCTACATGAATATATATGACATGGCCACACAGGTGGATTTATTCACTGAAGCTCAAGGAGGCTCTCTAGACTCATCTTGTGAGACAGCAAAGGTGGAAATCAGGTCAAGGACCAAAAAAAAAAAACAACAAGGAATCTGATAAACCTGGTAGGGATTAACAGGGTAGACTTAAGAACAAGCAATGTTTCACTTGCAAGGAGTGGGGTCATATCTCCCCCTATTATCCTAAGTGAAAGGGGCCAGTCCAGAGAGCCGTGGTAGCCATTAAAGAAAGCCAGTCGTTAGTTCAAAAATGTGATGTTTCCAAGCAGACTAAGTGGGATGCAGTGTAGATGCATGTGGTGTGTGTAGAGATCAGTCACGATGCAATCCAATCAATTGGTGTAGATATTTTCCCTGAGGCAAGGGTACTGACTACAAATGGCACTGTCAATGGACATGAAGTGACTGTTTTATAAGACACAGGGTGCACTGCTGTAGTCGTAAAACGGAACCTAGTCCACGATGATTAATTGCTTGGGTTTATATCACCATGTTTGCTACTAGACCAAATAATCAAAGACATTTTTGTCACAAGGATAATTATCAAAATTCCCGATCCATCAAGCAGTGCAAAGTAGGACTAATGTAAAGGAAGATAACAAACTTTTACATGAATTAAAAATACAGAAAGTCATTACTGATATCTCTTGTGAAGAATTTCTGAATGAGCAAGACTCTTTATGTTCAATCGCAGAAAAAGTTTTATCCAGTTGTGTGAAGAACTATAAGAAATGGGATTGGGGGGGGGGGGTAGTCCTCTAGATTTTTTACATCGTAATAGTTTCATGTATAGAGAGTATACTACGCCTAATGGTAGAGAGTTTTTGCAGCTAGTTGTTCCACACGTACTAAGGGTGCCGCGTTAGTTGAGTACAGCAGGCCATTTGAGCATGAATAAAACAACAGTTAAGGTATTATGAGAATGTGGCACCAATATGCTGAAACTACATAGAAAGACCTAGTCAAGCGATTGGTAAACAAGTCTTCAATGTAGTATATGATGTGGTGATAGAGTTGGAATTCATCTCCAGTATAGAAATGCCCTTTGAAAACCTTTTGACGGAGAAAAAGAAGGTATAGACCAGATCAATGAATGCCCAGATTTATCCGAGGGTAAGTGTACACATATCTTGGAGGTTTTGTCATAATACCCAGACATGTTTATGGACAAACCATACAATACTGCATTCATTTAACGTGAGATCAAGTTGAATACCTCAGAGCCAATCGGGATTAAAGGATATCCAATACTCTTTAATACTTGGTTAGTTGGTAGATAATCAACTAACAAAGTGGGAAAATGTTGAACCCAGAAGTGATCAAACTTTCCAGTTCACTGTACTCATCCACTGTTGTATTGGTCAGAAAGAAAGATGGGATGAACTGTTTTTGCATTGACTTTCGGCAATTGAACAAAATCATGTGTTCGATGCAGAACCAATGCATGACATGGAAAATTTATTTCAAAGTTGGCAGGCCATAAATACATTTCCAAATTAGACCTTACCAAGACATACTGGCAGATACCAATCGTTGATAATGCCTGAGAGTTAATGGCATTTGTGACTCCCAAAGGCTTTTATCCATTTAAAGTTATGACTTTTGGTTTAGTCAACACCGGTGCATTGTGCGTTCATCTCATGTGCAAACTGTTTAATAGTATGGAAAACATGGACAGTTTCGTAGATGATAACTTTATTTATACACATACATGGGATGAACATGTTAAGGTATTACGGGATCTGTTTGATAGACTTCACAATACAAATCTTACAGCTTTTGTTTGTTTGTTTGATTAGGATTTTTAACGTAGCTTTAACAATTTTTCAGTCATATCGCTACGATGTCTGCATTGAGGCAGTTTATAGTGATGTCTAGCACTGAGACATCATGCCGCAGACATGTAGCATGATGTCTCACCCAGTCACATTATCCTGACACCAGGCCGACCAGTCCTAACACTAACCTCTTAATGCTGAGCGTCAAGCGAGGCAGCTGTTAGTACCATTTTTGTAAGTCTTTGGTATGACTCGGCCAGGGATCGAACCGACGACCTCCTGCTTCCGGGGCGGACGCTCTAACCACTAGGCCACCGGAGCGGTTAAATCTTACAGCTAAGCCAAACATAAAATGTTTGATACATCTTGTCAGTGGACTAGGCAAGTTGAAACCTCAACCAGATAAAACAGGAGCAATCAGAGATGCACCTAGACCTCCTGAAACTAAAAATCAGGTAAGATCTTTTCAAGGTTTGATTGGTTTCCTGGGGAGTGTGCCAGGAAAAGAATTTAATGCTTTAAAACAGAAACTGGTAAGCGCACCAATCTTAAAGTTGCCAGAATTTAAAAAAACTTTTGTGCTGAGGACTGATGTGCCCAGTATGGGTCTTGGAGCTGTTGTGCTACAGGAGCAAACAGGAGCAAGAGGGGGGGGGGGGGTGAAATTGCCCATTGCTTATGCAAGTAGGAAATTGCTCTCTAGGGAGCAAAACTACTCTGTTATTGAGAAGTGCATAGCTTTAATATGGAGGATAGGAAAATCCAAAATTAAAATAATATAAACTGTTACCACAAACAATGTACATATCATATTCATATATATTGTCCCACACCCTATTTTGACATAGTACCATAAACTTCCAGTTCTTGTGACAATGCATCTCTCATTTACATCCTGATCATGACATTTGTTTATATTGATCAACATCGTCACAAATAATTTTTTTATAGAAAATTCTACCATTATCACTTGTAAAAAATACAAAAGTTACATACCATGAAGAAAATAATCAGTATACGAGACTAAAACCTTTTCCTATAAGATTATGTCTTTTTGTCCCTGATTATCTGCACTTTTGGAAAAAATAAGTAATGAAGGATGCAAAATAGTTATGAACTTTAACAAAACATTATATTCAAGGATTGAGGTTCTCAGTCTTCACAATATCAATCAAATATTGGAAAAGCTATATATTAAATGTAATATTATTAAAAGAAAACAATTTGATTATAATAACATCACAATATTTGACAATTTGATTCTGTAGACTTTGTGACAAAATCTATTCCTAAACCAAAATTATGATAAATATAGAAAAGCTTAAGGAATGCCAAGTTAAATCTTTTAATGTAATTTTTACTATGATCTTAAATTTTCTATGTGCTACTTATGTTCTTCTGCAATGTATTTCTTTCAATGGGCCATATGTTCTGTGGTGTCACATGAAATTAACTTCTGTGAAAGTGTGTCAAAATGGGTGAAAATTTATAAATTTGTGACACTTGGTCATCAGCTTGAAAACATGGCAATAAGAGTATGGGAGAACAATATTGTCATTTTGTATTTATACATTACTATTTTTTTAAAAAAAGGTTTCTAAAGTAATGAGAGGCATCATTAGGAATGGGTCGATTTTAATAATAGTCAAAGTAAGAATTTATGCGCGTCTAAACTGAGAAAACCAGGATACGTCAAGTCACAATGTTCTTTATCAAGTTTATGAATAATAATCTACACGAAATTTCTTTGAACTGACTATGTTAAAGTATAGTAGGATGAACAGTCCTGATTGATATAATGGGTATAAAAATCCAGACCCCATTGTCACGGGCCGAAATAAGCTGTACTCCTGAATGTAGTCCTACAAGAAAGACCTGGACACCTGATATTGAAGGACTACACCCGCCTGCAAATCTGCAATCCCTGCCGTGATCGACTGCTTAGCAGTGGTTTAGACCTTTTGTTAACATATATCAGCCGTCCAACAAAAGTGAAGTAATTGTTATGAATGCTTTCGAACGTTATATACCTACTTCTCTGTTATGTCTTTATGGGAACCCCCTGAATGTGATAATGTAGCCAGCTGAGCTAAATGCTGTTTTGGGTTGCCGGCCATGTTTCTTCTCCACAACCGGTGTCGAAGTCAATTACTGACCTCATTATATTATGTCCTTCCGTAAACGGCGCCAAAAGAAGATATACATAATAATAATAATAATAATAATAATAATAATAATTATATTATATATATATATATATATATATATATATATATATATATATATATATATATATATATATATATATATATATATATATATATATATATATATGTGTGTGTGTGTGTGTGTGTGTGTGTGTGTGTGTTATATAACAACATATATAATGATATGACTACAGAAAAACGAAAAACAAAAACCATGAAATTGGAAAACATAAGCAATGTTGAAAATATTTAAGGTACGAAACATTATGAAGTCTTTATGTTTGTTCTTGCAGTCGATAAAGGTGAGCTTTAAGAGCTTTCCTAAAAGGGATCACTGTGTCTTTGTGTCTAATTTCAATGGGCAATTCGTTCCACATTGCTAGGCCCTGGTATGCAAAAGAACGTTGTATATATGACAACGTTTTCATAGTGGGAGTACAATATTGTCAGAAGAGGACCTTAAAATATCTTGCTGGTGTGTACACATGGGTGAAGCCGGATAGGTATGTTGGACTGGAGTCCGTCAGTGAAACGTAGGACAGAGAAACAAATTTGTTTAAGATTCTGGATCGAAACGATAGCCAGTGTAGGGTATAGTGGAGAGGTGTGCTCTGATAGTGGTACTCTAAAAAGATGATCCGAACAGCTGTGTTTAGAACTTTTTGAAGTTTCTGGAGGAGATATTGTGAAGAACCAGACAGAATTGAGTTACAATAGTCCAGTCTTGAAAGTACTAATGAACACACAAGTGTTTAGTGGCATCAGCTGAAAGATCTTTGCGAATGGAGCTCATGCGTCTCAGCTCAAGATATGCAGTCTTGCTTTCATGACATGTTGGTGCAATGTGAGAGTACTGTCTAAAGTAACACCTAGGTTTCGTACTGACTGTGTGAATTTAATGCTGGTGTTGCTGATATTTATTGTTTGAGGTAAAGGATGTGAATGAAAACGTCTTTGTGTTGTGATCAGAATAGCCTCAGTTTTATCATCATTCATATGCAGCTTGTTACATGTCATCCATGATATCACATCAGAATTGCACCTCTCTTCTCCTTGGATGGTAGTACCAACTTCGATTGGGTGGCTAGACTTGTATATGTGGGTGTCATTAGTATACAATTGGTGAGACACTGGGTGATGATCTTTGACACTTGAGAGCGGCTGAGTGTATAGAATGAAGAGAAAGGGTCCAAGAACAGATCCCTGCGGAACACCACAACATACGTCAACTGGGCTGAAATGTATTCCTTTAGCAGATCAAATTTGTGTCCTGTTGACTAAGTAGAACCTGAACCACTGTAAGACTGTATTCTGAATGTCAGATATGGTATAGTGTGTCAAATGCTGCAGACAAATCAAGGACCGTGAGGATTGTAATTTGTCCGCTATCCAAAGCAGAAAGAATGTCATTAAATACTTTCAGAAGAGTAGTTTCAGTACAGTGGCAAGGGTGATATGCAGACTGTGCATTGCTTAAAAGACTGTTTGAATTCAAATGAGATTCAAGTTGGGTTAGAAAAACTTTTTTCTGAGATTTTTTTATATGAAAAGGATATTAGAAATTGGGCGGTAATTCTTTAAATCGTTATGATCATGTGTTGGCTTCTTCAGCAGAGACTTACGATGGCAGTTTTGAAAAATGATGGGAATTCCCCGAATGAGAGAGATATATTAATAACATCAGTTAGTGAAGGCAATATTGGGTCTAAGAACTCAAGCAGCAGTGATGTTGGAAATGGATCAAGTTGATATGATTTTGGTGTACTCTTCATCGCGATTTTCCGTATGAAATCCGTAGAGACTGGTCCAGATGCTTTTTATGATTGTCGCTGAAATTCTGTATTATAACTATATGGTGACGAGTCAATTGAAATTGTGTTGCAGTCTACTATCTCTACTTAATCGATCACAAAATTCTCTTTGGAAATAAAATGTGTTTTAATATATTTTTGAAAACACTACAATTATTGGGATGAGATTCGTGTATTGTGGTGATAATTTGGTAATTGTACTTTTATTTCAAATAGTTATGGATTGTTTTGTTATGACACGACCAGCACTAGCTTTGCTAACCAAATGTCTTCGACCTAGTTCATTACAAGTCGATATGACTAGCTAAGAGGAGTGGTCATATCAACCAGGTTATTGCTAACATCTTGATATGTTTAGTTTGGTGCCACATTCGAGAGAAGATGGGGGGAAGGGCCTGGTATAGTTGCTTGCCATTCTATCTATCTATCTATCTATCTATCTATCTATCTATCTATCTATCTATCTGTCTGTCTGTCTGTCTGTCTGTCTATGTGTTTGTATCTATTTGTAAATATATGTATATATCTATATGTATATAAGCAGCAGAGGAGGCGAACAGACCGAAACTATTTCAGACAAACCGAAACTATTTCAAACAAACAAAAACTATTTCAGCAAAATCTTAAAAGATTTCAAACCGAAACCAATTCAGGCAGACAAAAAAGAGAAATGGTTTCGGTTTGTCACGCTATTTTTACTCTGTCTCCAGACAGACCTGGCACTGATGGTGATTTGGAGACGAATTGAAAATCTTTGAAATTACTAGCAATTTAGGATTTCAACCAAATATTTGATCAAGTCCGATACGATATCTTGATCTAGGGTCATGCAAATTTATCGTTACAAATCCATGTGGAATTGACTGAGCGTGACTAAAGAAATTTCTAAAGAGATTATAATCCAAGTTTGCCAAATATTTCGTAGCGTATGTGTGTCAACTCCATTAAATACCACAAGAATATTGCAGTTATCTCTGATCACACATCGGTATTTTTATGCCTACCTCTGGAAAATATCCTAGCGGGATTCTTTTAATTGTCTAATATGACATCATCATAGACAACTAAATTGTTAATACTTCCATCAATATCATCAATATTTGGTGCTTCCTCAATATCGGTTATAAACTCAATAATATCCTCATCGATTTCTGATTTTGCTTTCTCGTTAAAATCCTTTAAAACATCGTAACATCGCTGATCGTCTACACTCGGGGCTACTAAATACAACTTAACCCATTCTCTTCCATCTCGTTATCAACTTAAGCAACAACTGCGTGTTGCCACTTCCAGATGGTCCGATTAAAATCAAGCGAATAGAATTCGGTAGTGCTGCATGATGCTTAACTGGTTCTCGTGTTTTTCTCATCGAAAAATCAATTACATTCATGTTATTATAAATAAATTATGGATCTATATTGTGCGGTACTAGAACAAATGACTTGACTATTACAACTAAAAATAACAGATCAGCACTTGCTGGTAAGTGTGTACAATGTGGTACCATAAAATTTAGATTTGTGTCCCAAGTTAGTAAAATTACCGGGAACACCATGGGCGAAATATCCGGGAGAAAAACATCTTCCAGGGTATAGTTACTGTGGACCCGGGACCAGACTCGATATCCGACTCGATGATCAAAATCAACCCCTACCCAGTGAATATCCGATAAACGCTATTGATAAGGCGTGTCATACTCATGATGTTGCTTATTAAAGCAGCCATCTGCAACACAGACATATCGCAGATGTGAAATTGATTCATGCGTTGAATTATATCACTGATAAATCCTTCAAAGAAAAATTTGCTTCATGGTTAGTAAAATCGGCGATGAAAAGTAAATTGATTTTGGGTGCTGGTAATTAATAACAACATGGAATCTATCTATTATTCCCCAAGAGGATACTGGAGGGGTAAATCAGCAATCAGTAAACTCGCTAGCGCCGCAAAGATGAAAAATACCACTGCAGCAGACTGGTTATCCAAACAGGCGATATGGCAGATTTATCTACCACCGCCTAAACAAATTAACTTCTCGCATTTTGATGTCAGCGTCGTTAATGAGATTCATCAAGCTGATATATTTTTTTCTGCCGCATGATGGTGTTTACAAGTATGTGCTGACTGTAGTTGATGTTGCGAGTAGATACAAACAAGCAGAGCCTCTAAAACAAAATCATCAACTGAGGTGGCTTTTGCGTTTGAAAGGATTTATCGGCAGTGTCCTCTGCATTGACCAAATCTATTGCAGGTTGATCCGGGCAAGGAATTTCAGGGTGCAATGTTATCAACAATAAAGCATCATAATGTCACCATCAGACGAGGACATACTGCATTACATCGCGATCAGGCAATTGTTGAACGATTTAATCGGACACTTGCTGAGCGGTTATTTGGATATCAATACGCGAAGGAATTTATTCAGGATAAACGATCTCGTGAATGGGTCAAGAGATCACCGGGTGTAATTACCGCGCTAAATAATGAGATTACTCAAACAATCAACATGAAACCTAACAACGCGATTAAACAAAATTATATACCCATAAAACCACAAAATGATTTTTCAAAACAACTAATAATCGGTAATGTTACTGTTAGATATTTATATGAACCAGGAGAGCTCTAAGGTGGCAAAAAAGAGCTACTGGTCCTATTTGTAGTGCTACTGCACATAAAATATCTAGTATAACGAGATCCACGGTAGACCGTCAGTCTATAGGTTGGATTCAAATGCTCCTCAGCGAGGATTTACTCGTAAACGATTACAAGTAATACCTCAGGATACTCAATTACCACCTCGTGGTCTTAACTAGCACCTCTGCGTCTGTTGCATTCAAGACAAGTTAACATCACATTATCTCTGGTATGACCTACGCTGCTATTTTTTCTGTCTACGGTACATTGGCGGGTTTTTTTTATCCGACCAACACCAACTCATTATACAATTACAACTTGCGCAGTGATTATTCTGTTGTTGTTTCAGTGTAATTATAAATTCAGCATCAATATCAAATTCTCGTTTATTTATTTTATCCTGTTGTTTATAACCAGATAGTTTTTTTTCCGATTACTGTCGTGGATGACAATATCACTGATTGTTGTGGTCATTATAATCTAAAACAACTCTTCGAAGTTGATTTATTCGTCGTACTGTGGACACTGCAAGATAAACTAAATTCGACCACTCGATGCGATTATCTGTGATCCAAACAATTGTATCGGATATAGTCAACCCATGCGAAGAATGTATCGTCGCTGCGTATCCTAGCTTCCATGGGGATTTTTCAGCGCACAATGCATCATTGACAACACCGATATCAACCAACACAATATCATTTTTTGGCGAGAATTTGTTTTTCACTTTGTCCAGGAATATCAACTTCGATATTCTGTTTTCGTTTACCCTTGAGTCTATAACACAGCGGTACTGGAAGTGTTGCAGATTTTTCTTTATGCGCGCTAAATAACTTCATCTGAAGTGTGTCTCTGACTATCTTTCTACTTGCCACTATCAAATCGTTAGGTCTCCACGTTTCCCAGAAATCATTTAATGGGGTTTCTGAAATTATTTCGCGCGCTATTTCACACTGGATTCTATATGGTTGTAATCTGATTAGTTTCTTAAATTCACGTAATTCATTATCAAGTGATCTATGATCAGTATTACTTTCTTCATAATAGTCTACAACATTCTTCAGCCAATCATGTGGAGATTTCCTTTAAATTGGTAGTGGTTGACTATGATCGCCACACATTATCAATTTTGTATCGCTAGCAATAACCACTCGAGAAACTTTTGTAATACATCTAACGACACTGTGCATATCTCATCCCAAATGATGGTTTCAGGAATATATTTCTCGCCCATTCGATCAGGAGTCCATTCGTCATTTTGCCATCGAAAGAAGCTGTGATAAGTGCAAGCATTAACCCCCCATTGTGTCATCTCTCTTTCAAGTTTATTTGTTGGTGTTAGTACAATCATGTTTGATTTCCCTCGAAAAATTCAATTGCATGAGTCGTCTTCCCTGACCCACCACTGCCGTATAGGTAACTGGTTTTATATCTACATATTGGATCGGATATCGAAGGTGCATTAGATAGTTCTGATATCTGATTTGGAACAATCACACGGTATTTTATTTTTAATTCTCCATGACCCCCAACTCTCATCGGAATTTGTGAATTCGGCCACTGCTTCTTTATGTTTTACATTTGTGTGAAATGAATCAGTGGCGACTCTAACCGCAATGTCAGGAAATCTATTTATCATCGAATGTAAATCGATAGAAACATAAGCCAGCACAGAGGCCCTTAAATGCGTGTATTGAAGATTATATCCGTCGTTGTAAGTAACAATTGTATCGAATTTTGTTCCATCCGAGAAGAAAGCGTCTTTACGATTATATATATATATATATATATATATATATATATATATATATATATATATATATATATATATATATATATATATATATATATATATATATATATATACCTCTAGATGTTGCATCTGCGATTATAAAATCGTATTCAACATCATCTATAATCAGTCGTGAAGAATATCGTTTGTTGTGTTTTTTCCACCTTGAGTGAATTTATCAATTATTCTTCTACCGAGATCTTTTGCTTGTTTATTTTTAACTTCAAAGATCTCTTTGGACCACCTAACGATATATATTTCGTCGAGATTAGGAAATTGTTTTTTATTTTCGTTTATTACACTATCTAGACTATCGGGTTGTGGTAACCAGACTTCAGTTTGTTTCCGATATGATATAATTGCTTCACTGACAATCAGCGATATTAGTATTGTACAATCAATCATATATCGTAATTTCACCATTGGCATCCAGTATTTTTCAGAGATGTGTCTACCCAACCAAACATAACAGCACGGATGAAGTCCTTTAGCCAATTCAAATGATACCACACGAGCGAATCCGGTTAGAGGAAAATCGGGCAGTGGTCCATTAATCGCAACACGGGTCATTTCGTGTGTAGGATGTCGAAATCTTTTAAAGTACTCAGAGCATTCTCCATATCCGAGAAAACTCCTCGGATAAGACGCAATCAACCGAAATAATATTTTTTGGGGTCATATTTTGTATTCCATAATCCGCCATGGCAATATTCAACGCAGCTTGACTTGATATCTGATAGAAATTCAGCTCTTGTTGGTTTCCATAGATTTCTCTTTCACGCGAAATGAGCTGCAACTGACGGAATTGTAAAACAGTTTGTTAGTAATTGTTCGTCGTGTTCCGTTGAAAAACCACTAGCTAGTTTTTTCATCTCGTTGTGGAGAGCTTCAGTACGGTATATTTCGTCGTTGGGTCTTACAAATTGATCGAATTTACCCTCTTCATTTTCAAAACTCTGAAATAACCACACTGACACAGGATCGTTTTTGCTTTACTGAGAAATAAAATCAAATAATTTCTCCTCAGAGAATTCTTCTCCCGAGAATTCCACGGGTAGATATTTTATGGTTCTATCCCGCGGAAATATTGTTACTGCGGATGTCCACGCGTGTGCATTATGGTCAATAATTTTTGATTGGAAATTCTCTCGATTTATATTTCGATTCATATAATATCTCGCCTGTTACTGTCGCTACGGATATTGGGAATTTTAATATCCGTTTTAACTCGGCCACATTTTGAATTGTTGCCCCATTCTCCCTTACTATTAGACTCCATTCGTTTATGTTTTTTTGCGTCTTAGATCCGTCAATTTGTTTCCACGCAACGCATTTGTAAAATGCTCTATTATTCGTTTTGCTACACAATTCAGCGACGAATATTTCATTGGTTTTAATTTCTCAATACTCGGTTAATCATTTAACGGATAAATTCCATAAACAGCCGCGGTCAGGAGATAGGATCTCTCGTAATACAGTTTGTCAATTCCAGTCAGAATTCCTGGTTTGGAATCCTGACTCACAGTGACGGTTCTTGTATATTTCAAGATTGGTTAAAATTTGTCGCATATAATCCAATTCCCCTTTTCTGAGCGGATAATGAATTTCAATCTAAAAAAATACTTTTTCTGGTCAAGATGTGAGATTATCACTGCTGCTGTTTCGTCGTTCATGGTAGCATCAACACTACCATCAATTCGAAATGTTGACCAATAGTGAGATGCTCCATCGCGCTTGAATTCATTAAATGCATCACGGATTCTACTTCTCATGATTCTATCACTTATTAGACCCTTTGGTACAACTGTGGAGACTCTATCGAGATTGAATTTAACATTTATCCAAGGCGTAATTTTTAATAATCTCTCTAATTCTTCTATTATATAATTAAAACAAGTATATAAATAAAGAATTTATTATATAATGAATCATTGCAAATGGCTCATAACAGGATCAGTAACCGCTTGTAACAAATCATGCAGAAATGAATTCTGTGGAAATCATTTACAAAGCGTACGTCGTGGAAGCTTAGGGCCTTACCCTGCATATGATGTGGGGTAGGTGTGCGGGGTAAGTCGCAGTTGTGTCTCAATTGCGGTGGTAAGCGATACAGAGATCTAAAGTGCTATTATGATAATAGAGCTAAAAACTCCATCAAAGATTCCGTTAAAAACTCCATCAAAGATTCCGACTCTGACTCTGACTGTGTCAGCGTCAAGGACAAAATCATAAGAACACCTCAAGACTACATTGATAGATTCTCAAGCAATAATTAAACCATATAATGAATTAGACAAATAGTATTTAGTATATAAATGAACCAAGAATTTCAACCACATCCAGTGATCATCGATTATGAAGCATCTTGTGATGGTATTGTCAGACACCGCAGACTGAAGAAACCATCAGGGCATGATAATGGCCTTGGATATCTTATGTTTGGTGCTGGAAAGAAAAAAATCTTAATCACAGATTTGCGTTCGAATGTTTTCATGGATTGATAAAAGATGGATTTGTAGTTGATCATATTGATGGATGTCCCCAAGATAACAAATTGGATAATTTACGAGCTATCACACAAAGTCAGAATACCAAATGGGGAGGCAACGGAAAACACTCTAAAAATGCGAGACCTATACAATCAAAAAGTATTCATACAGGCAAAGAAAAAGTATTTAAATAAATAACTGAAGCCAGTAGATATTTCGATATTTGTAGAGCTTCAGTACGATTTGTTATATATCAATTAGCAATTTCCAAACGAACGGGACATAAAATTCAATTCGTTTACATCTAAATTATTATGTGTAGCATTAAGGGGAATAACTCGTGTGGGCTTGTGTATACGGTTTATGAAACAGAGATAACAGAGTTACAGATAATTCGTGTGGGCATGTTATTTTTTTTAAACAGAGAACTGTCACCGGATCTCAATGGGATTTTTCGAAATTTCTATCCTTGTGAGGCAAATTTTGTAGTGTTTTTCATCGTGATCGTCGATTTGTCGATGCTTTTTTCATTGATTTTGTACTGTTTTTGGCTAATTCGTCGACATAATTTCATGAAAATCGATTTTCTCTAAATGAATTCCTGGGGATTCTACCCTCAATTTTTATGAAAAAATGAAACGCGTAGCTATCTGTAGATTTTTCACTTACAATTTAGATCGTATATTAATTTATAATGGTAGGTGAAGCCCTAACAACTAGATTAGCCCGCGAGAGATTAGTCGCGATTAAGAGATTTATTCCGGTTAGTGATTCCGTTCGAAATAAGCTCCAAACGAGACAAGAATTTCAAACTAATTTCGCAACAGGTACCGAACAATTATTCAAACCCGTTACTACAGCAGCCGGGAAGGTCTATCGACCACTGAAAAAGCCATATGGGGAGATATTCCTGAGGAACAACGAGGGAAACAACCGGCCCTTCATCCTGTACTTGAAACAAGCAAACAAAGGAATCTTTAAAAACACTTCCTGGTCACGACTTCAGGAACAACAAGAACAAGAACAACGAGAACAACGAGAATAAGAACAACGTGAACGACTTGAACAACGGCTAGGTGATATTATTGAAGAAGAAGAAGAAGATGATGAACAACAACGACGTCAATAAATTGAAGAAGAAGATGAAATTTCGAGAGATAAAAAATATTCACCTGAAAAGATATTTACGAATAAGGCATTGGATGAAATTAGAAAAATTTCCACGGATGATGAATTAGCTGATTTTGCTGTTAAAAATTTTCAAAAAAAAGATAAGAGAAAAATATATAAATGATGGAGTTGAAGACTCTATAAAAACCGCTGACACCTGGTATAGAAAAATATATTTGGCAAATCAAGGTGGAATTAGAATAAAAAGACGAGGATGATAATTTTAAGCGTTATATAAATACAATATATGTTATAAAAAGTGGTTCACCACCACCATATGAACCCCCCGAGGAAATAAAAGTAAGAGCCGCAGTTGATTCCATACAAAGTGCAACTGGTACAACTGAAAAATTCGTAGGTGGATATCCAAGAGGGGTTTCAGGTAGTGGTCTAGTTCGTTGTCCTAGTAATATTCTCGAGGACATATCACGATTAGAAATTCTCTTAGGAGGGAAACATTAAATAATTAATGAGGCAGCTGATATCTGCAGACGACAATTTGAGGGTAGTATCATGGATATTAGTGTATACCGAGAGTTTATTGATGAGCTAGCGGACGGTTATCACAGTGACTAATCACCGAAATTGCTAGGAATGAAAATCCGTAGGGTTTTTGCGATTAGATAAACGTCATTTAAATAAGATGATCATACACTACACCCACAATAAACCAACCATGATTTACGTAGTAAACTCACGATTGCCATTTTATAGAGCGTACTATGGAGACGGTCTCGGCAATACCATTGCATGGTTATTTGCAAGAATGGCTCCAAAAATATCACCAATCGCAAAACAGTTATCAATGAAAGCTATTGATGTTATTCGTGATAAGGGTATTAGTGCTGTTGGTGATGTTTTCGGGAAAGCATTTTCCGCGGCTAAAGAAAAACTAGTAGCGTAAGTTCGGTGACGAAAGAAACCAACAATGACGAAGTCATCAATGACAAAATCACCATCGCTGGGACCACTACCATCTACGTAAATTATGCCTGCAAGTATTAGCAAAATAATAAACAACGTGGTGGAACAGAATATAGCATCACGGATAAATGATGGATATGACACTCATCGAAATATTACTGCAAATATGATAGCGGGAAGTGGTTTCTGAAGTCTCGTTAAGGATTAATGGCCATCAAGAATCTTCCGAGGATATTTTACTTAATTACGGACAAAACAAAATAGCACCCGCGTATCATCGTTTGCTGACATTTATGTGACGCGATAATAATGTAGATACCGGTCTGCAAATATCACAATTGGATTTTAAAAATCAATATCCCATCTACTACTTTTTGTTGGAACATCTTGACTTAACAAGACAGTCCGTCGTTGATATACACTTCCGAGCTCGTGTATCTCTTCCGGTTGCAGGTGGTATTGTCACTATCCCGAATTACCGGTACAGAGCAGTTGCTGTTATTATCAGCGACAAATCAATGCTACTGGAAGGTGTTGGTCGACAAATGAGAGTAGTTGATGCACCAGTGGAAAATATGTAAACAATTAGATCAATCTCGTATTAAACAAAATGTCATATAGTCGTGTTAGTGTTACATTAACTCCTGGTCAAATTAAAAAATTGCAATCGGAATCAGCTAAAAAATATGAAGCTACGATATCGCAGAAACACAATCAGATGTTTGGTGGTCAGAATAAACTATCATTGACAGCTAGTCAGTTTAAGCACAGGTCACTCTCTCTCTCTCTCTCTCTCTCTCTCTCTCTCTCTCTCTCTCTCTCTCTCTCTCTCTCTCTCTCTCTCTCTCTCTGCAGCCGCGATAAAAAACATGATAAAATTAGGTGGTGTATTTCCACTTCTCGCTGAGATTCCAGCATTAATTGCCGCTGGTAAAGCCGCCGCTGGAGCACTTGGTGCAAAAGTATTACACAGCATTGCTCAATCATATGAGCGAAAAAAGGGCGTGGATACAAAAAAAAAAGGGAAAGGGTCTAAGACTACCAGGAACTCCGTATTCATGGTACAGCGGAAACGGCCTGAGACTAGGAACAGTTTACTAAAAATAGTTCCCATGCCAAATTTTGATTTAATCGATGCTGCTAAAAAACTAGCGATAAAAATCTTTAGAGGTGTTTTTATGCGAGATCAATTATCACAACAACCAAACAACACTGAAACCGGTATCATTAATCTCGATAACAGCACCAGACCTGGAACTCACTGGGTTGCATACGCGATTGATCCACGTGTGATTGTTTATTTCGATTCATATGGGTTAGCAACGCCTAAAGAATTTTTGCGTTATATACAACAATTAAACACTCCTATCTGGTATTCTACGCTACCAACACAGAAAATGAATGACCCACCAATATGCGGCATAGAAGTATTAAATGTCCTCGACGCTATTTCATCATCGTGAAAACCACCCCATAAAACCGTACACGAATATAATAGTAATCGCTTTTTAGAGATAAATTATATAAAATAACATGATTGATATTTGGGGAAGATCCATCTCAGGGTTGAGAAAACCCTCCGCGGAAATATCTGCAACCGGTGATGTAAAAAAAAAATCGAAGATGAAATATCCGAAATGTTAAACCTCGCAAGTGTTGATCCCAATGAAATAGTTGTATTTCAAGATCGTCAGGGTAAATTGAAAACGAGTAATGTTTCCCTTGATGATATTTTGACAAAATGACGCGACGCAGTAGAAGATACTATTGCGTTGTTTTCCAAGGAGGATAAACTCAAACCAGGCGTTCTCGTTTCGACGTTCACAGATAAATTAACATCACTCAGTGATAATTATATGTCATCTGCAGAATCATTAAAAACTCTAGATGATAAATATGACGTTCAAGTAAATCAATTTGCGGGTTTACAAAAATCCGTCACTGAGGTTCAACTCCCAGTTGATAATTTCTTTGGGGTTCCACCGGTGACCACACCGAAACTCACATAGATAAAAACAGCTATGTTAGACTTAGTAATACTATAATCTAGGTATGAAGATCATGTTGAGAAGTTTTCAATTTTTCGTAAAAATCTTATTGAGAAATTCTTTGGAACCTCATTAGATAAACTCGACATAAAACTCATAGATGTAAAAAAAATCCATCGAAGAGATCAAAAAGATCAACGATGTAATCAAAGATGATTTACTGAAGATGATAGAAACACTTGAAAAAACAAAGATTCCTCATGAGAAAACCAACAACGTAGTATACACGATTCAACACGGATCATTTACGTGGACACCACAAAATAACATATTAAATATCACCACGACCGTCAAAGGTATTTATCGATTAACACTAGTGTCACCGACTCAATTTAATATTTCATCAACGAGTTCATCTGGGGTCAACAATATGATATAAACGATCATCGACAAAGGAACAATTGAAGAATTCACAATAATATCCACTACTAATAATTTGGCTAGGGTTTCAGTAACATGGTATGTGGAATTCGTAGCGGATTTAAGTAAACAACTTATTGAAAACGCCAGCGTTTTTATTGCTAGCAATTTGAAATCTATTGTACTAAATAAAATGTCATCATTGGCAACGTCACAGCAGTATCGCTGTGATCAGGTCAGAGAATTTCAAACTAAACTCAAAACACTCACCGAGGAATATCAAAATAAAAAATAAAAAAAATACCTACGAAGAATTACCGCAGTTGACGTTATCGTGTACTCGGTATCAGGTGTAATCACCGGAGCCGGTATTATACTCTCCTCGGTGACAATGGCTGCCCAGATAGCTGTTCCAATTTGTATATCAGCGGCGACAACAATTGCGGAAATAATTTCAATAATAACAAAAAGAAAATATCATCATGTAGCCAGCGCAAACTGCAGGATTACATAGTTAAGTTCCATGTTGTGTCAACAGCATACTCACAATTATCCTCGATGATATCGTCCTCCCTCGATGACACATTAATATCAGATAGTGAGTTTTCAGCGATGGTACGTGTTTATGATTCCGCGATGTCAAAATTAGAAAAACAACACGAATATAATAACAATGGCAACATCGCAAGAACTACTTCAACGAATAGCGGAAAAGACCACCCCGGTGAAAACCAGCATGATCTCAATAACCTCAACCAATCCTGAATTCAGTGTGAATTTCCCTACTGCAATTCCGGTGAAGGAGATAGCACTATCAAAATTACTAGTATACCACAGTTGGCCTAATATTAGATCATCACCATTTGGTGGTCAACAACCGAATAATTCCCTGGTGTTTGTGAATAAGAATGAACAAGACGGGACTCCAGACTGGAACGTTGTTTCCATACCATCTGGGTCTTACCAAATCGAACAACGAATTCAAGCGTAGAGTAAAATCCATTACTGGAAAAGAATCGAAAATCGCTATTACAGTTCATGAACCAACAATATCATCCGCGATTGAGATAAACTCATCCGGGTATATCGTAGATATCAGAGTTCAATCAGAACCGTGCTAGGATGGCCTGAAACCCCACCTCGGACATCCTTACAAATACCACCAGAAACACAAAAATCTGATTATGTTTCCGTGAAGGAGGATTATCATGGTTATCGTGGTTATGAGGGCAGTGCATACGTTAACAAGTTAGATTATTATGTTGAACCACTAAATCATTCTGATTTTGCTCATGTTTTTGTTCTTTTTAGTTAAAAGGACCCAGGGACAATAAGTATTATGTAATAAAGGAAAGAAATATTAACAAACAATTCACAGACATGAACTACAATATTGAAAAATTTAAAAATAAAATTATAACTGAAGTTAGTACTTCCTCCCAACTGAGATGAAGCCATCAGATATATGGAGGTGTGTAATAAAATTATTGCCGACATGGATAAATTTAATTCGCGAGTTGTTCAGTTTATATTAGGTCATAATAATCCAAAAACGAGAACAGAATTTGCAGCAAAGCATAATATATGCGTAGAGGATATTCCCGATTTTAAGTTGCCAGGATATAACCTAACAGAATTAAAAAAATCTCTCAATGATACCATCGATGATGGTTTCAAAGGCATTCACGACGCATGCAAACAAAATACCGCAACAACAAACAACTATCCTCAAACATAATAATGATCTAGACGGTGGTGGTAGGCATATTGCCCCTCAAAACATAAATATATCATCGGTGATTGCAGTAAATTTAGTATGTGATGCCATCGAAGGAAGCTACCAAATCAATCTCGAAAGATCAAATCAAGCCCAACAAGGATATATTTTATACTCATTTGCACCAACAGCTCCTCCAGGATTTCTAATCATTGAAGATCCAACTAATCCAATCTATATGAGATGTCATAATGATTCATTAACGAGAATTAATTTCAAACTCACTGACCAGTCCAATAATCTGATTGATTTACAAGGAGAGGTTTTACAAATTAGTCTGTTTGTGACATCCTAAAAGGATTTTCAACTTGTCTCCAAAACGCAATCAGTGCCATGTCTGTCTGGAGACAGAGTCTCAATAGCGTGACAAACCGTTTCTCTTTTTTTTTTGTCTACCTGAATTGGTTTCGGTTTGAAATCTTTTAAGATTTTACTGAAATAGTTTTTGTTTGTTTGAAATAGTTTCGGTTTGTCTGAAATAGTTTCGGTCTGTTCGCCTCATATATATATATATATATATATATATATATATATATATATATATATATATATATATATATATATATATATATATGATAATTGGCAGTCGTTCTGATCAAAGTGTAACTGATGTCGTAATACGCCCACACGACGCACATAGAGCATGGCTTCTTGGTTTTGTACTCATTGGCATGGTCCATCAAATGGAAAACGGCACTGCAACGATTCAGTCTCAAGCGGATATCCACCCCCTTCAGCAAATACGCTCCTTCCAACCACATGTACGAATGCAAACTATCAAACAGTTCTAAACTATGTCCTTGCAGGATTTGCTTTCGACGTTCGTTAAACACACATTGTGAGGATTGACATCTTCTGTAAGGGCTGTGCCGTTAAACTTGTCCTCATCTGCTATGTCAGGTTTCCATACCATGCATGCATACAGAAGGTGTTCTCGGCTTCTTTTCCGTACGTCAATATATTTTGCCAGATGGAATCGCATCACTATTATTTCCAGTTCAGAATGTAGTTCTAGTCTAATTTTAGAACATTTTTTCCCTCTCTCGTTATGGTGGTGATAAAAGAGTTATATTTATGCATTTTTGGTAGGGATTTAAAGGCAACTGTTTATTCTTGAGAATATGAGTTCAGAGAGTGGTTGTCTGTGTGTATTTTGGCGACAGTACACATTGAGTAATAAGGCCTTGGTGATGATCCGAAAGTGAAAGCTGTGTTCTGTTTACATGCTGATCTATATATTAAGTGCAGCCCTAAAATTAGTGCCGGTGAATCCTTGACAAGAACTTCACCGTGAAGTCAACTTTGGGGGTATTTTAAATTAACATATGATTTGCATTGATTGTCACGCAGTCAGTACTGAGAAATATATGCAGAGAACATATAGTAAAATTAATTGAAATGTATGTCCAGGTACGCTTGGTGAGGGTAAGTATACATACTGCTGCTGACCAGTTTAGTATTCAAATACGAATCCATTTCGCTGAACAAGAAATGCATCAAATTTTTGACGGGAGCTACTCTAGCATCGGTTCCTGGATTGGTGTAGTCCGTTTTGATTACTTTCAGTTTCAGATACAACTGGATTCAGATTGATGTAATCTTCCGGCTGTCCTTTGACTTCAAACTCAATGTGAGCTGAATTTGGCAAAGAGAAGATGGGATGAAATTCTACCCATTGGGATTCTTGTATCATCATCATAGTGGGTGGCATGGCAAACATATCCATCATTGTTTCGTTCCCTCTGTGATTTAATACTCAAAATGTCAAAGTCTCGGACGGTTCTTTTTTTCTTAGTCTCTATAACTCTAGAGGTATGAAGACACATGACGTTATAAACTCGTACACACTACATATCAAAACTTACGGCATCAGTTGTTGTTGTTGTTATAGGGTTAAACGCCATTTTTCAGCACAATATAGGCTATACATGGCGGCCAGAATTAATGATGGAGGAAGAACCCTGAAGAAGAAAAAAAAAACGGAAAGCACCACCGACCCACGCGAAGCTACGGGCATTCAGCATCAGTGCAAAGAAGTATAAAGAATGAAATGTTTTAAGTGATTGTATTCTTGAACTCTCAATGAAAATTTGTTACAATTCATTTATAAGCCGAGTCGAAAAGCAAATAACAAATATTATAATCTGCCGAGAGATAATGCATCTGCAGGTCAGGGTCTATGTTGAATCGTCTTATAAGCGAGTTGCCACGGTATATTTCTGGTCCAGATAAAGACGTGTGAACTGTCGTTATTATCAGGCACTTAAGTCTAATTTAAATGAAATTTAAGGATGTATCTGGAACTTTGTGAGTTATTAACATTGATTTAACAAAAATAATAATGGACCCAATCTTAATCACGTGAAACACCAGCCTTAATAACTGCTGAAGAGAACTTACTGCTTTTTATACATACAGGCTGCAATCATTTCACTTAACCTCTCTCTCTCTCTCTCTCTCTCTCTCTCTCTCTCTCTCTCTCTCTCTCTCTCTCTTAATTAAAACCATTAACCTAAACTTCGTTCATCTTGGTGTTCACCGACTACATGTACTTCAAAACTATTTTTTAAGGCCTTTGATTGTTTTGGGGTTTTTTTTGTTTTTTTATTGTTAGCCCGAGATCATGGAAAATGGACCCTTCACATTGAATATTGTCAGATAGCAGCAGAGAGGGTGAACAGACCACGTTTTCGAGCAAAAATAAGGCCTACAGATCATGTTTTCGAACAAAATATGGCCTATAGATAACGTTTTCGAACAAAATATCAGATTTCCAACAAATCTCATTTAACCAAAAAAAAGTCTCCATTTTTGCAAAAACGGAGATTTTACGATTTTTTAATCAATTTTGCTCGCAACGATGTGGTCATCCACCCTCTCTGCTGCTAAAGTTTTCAGTTCTGGGTTAACAAAAAATAATAAATGATTTTAACCGAATATTTGATCAAGTCCGATACGATATCGTGTCCGAGGATCATGCAAATTTATTTTTGCGAATCTGTGCGGAGTCGACTGAGCATGACTAAAGAAATCTCGAAATTGATTGAAGTCCATATCAGAACACCATGTCTGCCAAATATTTCTAAGAGTATGAGTATCAACTCCGTTGAATACAGAAAGAATATTGCAGTTATCTCTGATGACTTTTGGAACCTGAGTGTAGCGTTGAGTGACATATATCACGTCAGTGTTTTTGTGACGCCCACGGGAAAATATTCTAGCAGGTTTTTTTGTTTATCCAACATTATATCGTCGTATACGACTAAATTGTTAATATCTCCATCAATATCATCAATGCTCGGTGCTTCATCGATATCGGTTATAAAATCAATGGCGTTCTCACCCTTAATTTCTGATGCATTCTCGTTAAAATCTTTTAGCACTTCATAACATCGTTGATCATCTACGCTAGGGGCAATTAAATACAACTTATCCCACTTCATCCATCTCATTATTAAATTGAGCAACAATTGCGTTTTACCGGATCCAGATGGCCCGATTATAATCATCCGGATAGAGTTTGGTAGCGCTGCATGATGCTTAACTGGTTCTCTTGTTTTAGTCGCTGAAAAATCAATTATATCCATATTTCTATACATAAATTATGGATCTATATTGTGTGAAGTGTAAAACGCGTACTAGCACAAATGATGTGACGACGGTTACAACTAAAAATAACAGATCAGCACTTACTGGTAGATGTGCAGCATGTGGTATTAAAAAGTTCAGATTTGTTTCTACAAAATCAAAGATTTTACAATCCGGAGATGTTTTTTAAAAAAAGAGGAGGTGATATCGCAGCCAAATTGGCAAAGCTCCCTGGAACCCCATGGGCAAAGTACCCCGGAGAAAAGCACCTTCCAGGATATAGCTACTGTGGACCCGGAACCAGACTTGATATCAGACTCAATAATCAAAATCAACCCAACCCCGGTGAAGAACCAATAAACGCCATTGATAAGGCCTGTCACCTTCATGATGTTGCTTATAAAAGCAGCAATCTGCAACACAGACATCTCGCGGATGTGAAATTAATTCATGCGTTAAATGCTATTCCTGATAAATCCTTCAAAGAAAAATTGTCTTCATTTTTGATAAAATCGGCTATGAAAAGTAAATTGATGTTAGGTGCCGGTAATTAATAATATGGAATCAATTTATTATTCCCCAAGAGGATACTGGAGGGGTAAATCAGCAGTCCATAAACTCTGCGGCTAATTGGTTATCCAAACAGGCACTATGGCAAATTTATCTACCACCGCCTAAACAAATTCAATTCTCGCATTTTGATGTGACCGCTCCTAATGAAGTTCATCAGGCTGATATATTATTTCTGCCACATGATCGTGGTTACAAATACGCTTTAACCGTAGTTGATATTGCAAGTCGATACAAAGAAGCAGAACCGTTAAAACCGTTAAAAACTAAATCAGCCACTGAAGTCGCTTCTGCATTTGAGAGGATTTATCGAAGGGGTCCTCTGCACTGGCCAAATCTATTGCAGGTTGATCCTGGCAAGGAATTTCAGGGTGCAGTGTTATCTACAATGAAACATCATAATGTCACCATACGACGAGGGCATACTGCGCTACATCGCGATCAGGCGATTGTAGAACGATTTAATCGGACGATTGCTGAGCGGTTATTTGGATATCAATACGCAAAAGAATTCATTCAAGAAAAGCGATCCCGTGAATGGGTTAAAAGATTACCATCTGTGATTACTGCACTGAATAACGAGATTACTAGAACAATCAACATGAAACCTATCAACGCGATTAAAAAGAAGTCAATACCCGTACAACCACAAAAAGATTTCAAAGAACCAATTCTTGGTAGTAATGTCATTGTGAGGTACTTATACGAACCAGGAGAGCTTGAAGGGGGTAGAAAAAGGGCTACTGATCCTATTTGGAGCGTCACTACGCATAAGATATCTAGTATAACACGATCAACTGGTAGACTTCCAGTCTATAAACTGGATTCAACTGCCCCTCAGCGGGGTTTTACTCGACAACAACTACAAGTGATTCCCGAGGATACTCAATTGCTACCGCATGGTCTTAACTAGCACCGTTGCGTCTATTGCACTCAAGACAAGTCAACATCACATTATTTCTGACATGACGGAGATTGTTATTTTTTCTGTCTACGGTGAATTGGCGAGGATCCTTATCCGAATACTGCCAATGCATTATACAATTGCAACTCGCGCAGTGATTATTCTGTTGTTTCTTCAGTGTAATTATTAATTTAGCATCAATATCAAATTCTCGTTGTTTTTTTTTTGTCCTGTTGTTTGTAACCGGAGATTTTTTTATTAATGATGCTAACATCAATATCACTTATCGTTGTGTCATTATCATCACCAATGATTTCATCATCGAAAACAACTCTTCGAAGTTGGTTTATTTTTCGTACTCTGGATACTGCGAGATAGACTAAATTCGACCATTCGATGTGATTATCCACCATCCAAACAATTGTATCCGATATAGTCAATCCCTGTGAAGAGTGTATTGTTGCTGCGTATCCTAGCGTCCACGGGGATTTATTAGCACGCAATGCATTTTCGACGACGCTGATATCAACCAGCACAATATCATTTAATACGAGAATTTGTTTTTCACTTTGTCCTGGAATATCAACTTCAATGTTCTGTTTTCGTGTATCCGATGGCCTATAACAAAGGGGTACTGGAAGCGTTGCAAATTTTTCTTTATGCAATTCAAATAACTTCATCTGAAGTGTATCCCTGACTATTTTTCTACTTGCAATGATCAAATCGTTTGGTCTCCATGTTTCCCAGAAATCATTCATTGGAGTTTCTGAAATCACTTCACGCGCTATTTCGCATTGGATTCTATCCGGTTGTAATCTAATTAGCGCTTTGAATTCTCGTAATCGTTCATCAAGTGATCTATAATCAGTGGTAATTTCTTCATAATAGTCTACAAAACCCCTTTGCCATTCATGTGGAGATGCACCGACAAATGGTGGTGGTTGGCCGTGATCACCGCACATGACGACTTTTGTGTTTTTGTTTAACAACCACTCAAGAAATGTTTGTAATACATCTAATGACACTGTGCATATTTCATCCCAAATTAAGATTTCAGGAATGAATTTATCACCCATACGCTCAGGAGTCCATTTGTCACCCTTCCATCGAAAGAAACTATGGTAAGTGCAAGCATTTACCCCTCGTTGTATCATCTCTCTGGCGAGTCTGTGAGTCGGTGTTAGCACAATCATGTTAGAAACGCTAGCGTTTCCACGACGAAATAATTCAATTGCACGAGTTGTCTTTCCTGACCCACCACAACCGTTTAAATAAACTGTCTTGTATCTACATACTGGATCAGATACCGGTGGTGCATTAGAAAATTCTGATTGAATTTCAATACGGTTAAAACAAAGATATTTATCATCCATGGCAACGTCTGCGGATTCACAATACTCATGTAGCATCTCCTTTTTAAATCGCCAACGCCCCAATTTTCTTCGGGATCTGTGAATGCCGCTACAGCTGATTTATACTTATTGTGTATATACATCGAATCAGTGGCCACTCTAACCGCGGTATTAGGAAATCTATTTATCATCGAAAATAGATTAATAGAAGCATAGGCTAGCATTGAACTTCTCAAATGTGTGTACTGGGAATTATATCCATCACAGTAGGTAACAACCGTACCTAATTTCTCACCATTGGATAGAAAAGCATCCTTGCGGGATACAAGTTTTCCTTGTTTCATTAAATCCGTTACAATAAAATCGTATTCAGCGACGTCTATGATCAACCGCGAAGAATATTTTGCATTGTCGTATCGTCCACCCTGGGTAAATTTACCGATTATTCTTCTTCCGAGATCTTTTGCTTGTTCTTTTTTAATTTCAAATAACTTCTTAGACCAATTTATGATTTCTTCTTCACTGAAATCTGGAAACTGTTTTCGTAGTTCGTTGATTATTCTATCTAGATCGGGTTGTGGTAGCCAAACTTCTTTCTGAGCTCGATAGCATATAATAGCCTCGGAAACAATCAACGATATTAGCATACCACAATCAATCATATATCTTAATAGCACTATTGGCATCCAGTGTTTTTCAGATAGGTGTCTACCGAGCCAAACATAACTACACGGATGTAATCCTGACGCTAATTCAAATGATATCACACGAGCGAATCCGGTTAAATCAAAATCAGGCAATGGTCCATTAATCGCAACACGAGTCATTTCATGCGTGGGGTGTCCAAATCGTTTGAAGTACTCAGCACATTCCCCATATCCGAGAAAACTTCCGGGATAACACGCGGATATATCAATTGAAATCATACCATCACGTGAGTATTTCGTATTCCACAGTCCTCCATGACCAAATCGACGCAACTCAATTTAACATCCTCGAGAAAATCACTTCGTGTTGGACGCCATGAGTTTTTTTTCTCTTGCGAAGTGAGCTACCACTGATGGAATAGTAAAACTATCCGTGAGTAGTTTTTCATGGAAATTCTCCGGTGAAAAATCACTAGCGATTTTTCTCATTCTGTTATCTAATTCTTCAATGCGATATAATTCACCATTTGGTTTTACAAATTGATCGAATTCTTCATCACTTCTAATTAACCACACTGACACAGGATCATCCTTACACAACGCATGAATAGCATCAAATAATCTCTCTTCATAGAAAACATCCCCGACGAACTCCTTAGGGATATATTTCACGGTTCGTTCTCGTGGAAATATTGTTACCGCAGGTGTCCACGCGTGTTTGTTATGATCAATAATCTGTATTGGGGCTCCTCGCGATTGATATTTCGGTTCGTATAATACTTCTCCGGTTATTGTTGTTACTGATATTGAGAATTTTAATGATGCTTCTAATTTAGCTATATCAGAAATCTTTGCACCATGCTGTTTCACTGTCAGTTCCCACTCGGTTATTTTTTTTCGTCTTAGATCAGTTAGTTTATTCCCCAGGGACGCATTTGTGAAGTGTTCTATTATTCGTTCTGCTACACAATTCAGTGAACTAGAATATTTCATAGGAGCTAGTTTTGCGATATCGGGTTTATCATTTAACGGATATATCCCATAAACCATTGCCGTTACGGGATAAGATCTTTCGTAGTATGGCTTATCGATTCCGGTTAGAATTCCTGGTTTGGAATCTCTACTCACAATGACAGCTTTTTTATTCTTGAGGATTGGTTCAAATTTATCCCTAATAATCCATTTACCATCGACTTCGATAATGAATTTGATTCGGAAAAAATGCCGTTTTTCCCCAACACGTGAAATTATCACTGCTGCTTTTTCATCATTCATGGTAGCATCAACAACACCATCAATTCGAAATGTTGACCAACAATAAGATGCTCCATCACGCTTGAATTCATTAAAACAGTCTCTGATTTTACTAATCATGGCTTTATCAAGAATTGTATTCTTTGGTGTATTAGAAACTATATCGAGATTGAATTGAGCATCTTTCCAGGGTAATCTCTTGGACGTTTTTTTTTGGTTTATCGAGATTAAATTTAGGACTAATTTTTAATAATCTCTTAAACTCTTTCATGTTTCCGTCTCTTGGACGTTTGAGATTAAATTTAGTATTAATTTTGTTACGTTTTATTGGTTTATCGAGATTAAATTTAGGACTAATTTTTAATAATCTCTTAAACTCTTTCATGTTTCCGTCTCTTGGACGTTTGAGATTAATTTTGTTACGTTTTTTGGGTCTATCGATATTAAATTTAGGACTAATTTTTAATAATCTCTTAAACTCTTTCATGTTTCCGTCTCTTGGACGTTTGTTACGTTTTTTGGGTTTATCGATATTAAATTTAGGACTAATTTTCAATAATCTCTTAAACTCTTTCATGTTTCCGTCTATTGGACGTTTTTTTGGTCTATCGAGATTAAATCTAGGATTGATTTTTAATAATCTCTTAAACTCCTTATCAGCATTTTTCGAAGGCGTTCTCCTTAATTCCCTCATGCTATAATTAAAACAAGCATTTAAATGAAAGATTTTTATATAATGAATCACTGCAAGTGGCTTATGATTGGATCAGTAAGCCCGTGTAACAAATCATGCAGAAATGAGTTTTGTGGATATCATATGCAAAGCTTTCGACGTGGAAGCCTTGGTCCGTTACCCTGTATTCTATGTGGGGTTGGGGTCAGGGGGAAATCTCAGTTGTGTCTAAATTGCGGTGGTAAGCGATACAGGGAATTGAAGCGTTATTATGATAAAAGAATAAAAAATGGACAATCAATCAGAAATTTTGACCCTGAAAAGGTCCTTGACCCTGACAACATCAAGGATAAAATCATAAGAACTCCTCAAGACTACATCGAAAGATTCTCCAGTGATGTAATCATTAAACCAAACAATGAATTAGACAAATAGTATTTAGTATACGAATGAACCAAGAATTCAGACCACACCCTGTGATCACAAATTATGAAGCATCCAGTGATGGTGTTGTAAGAAACCGCAGACTGAAGAAATCAGTTGGTGATGTGAATAATCATGGATATTTGATGTTTGGTGCTGGAAAGAAGAAATATTACTGCCATCGTTTCGTGTACGAGTGTTTCCATGGATTGATCGAGGATGATTTTGTTATTGATCATATCGATTCTAATCCGAAAAACAATTCTTTATCAAATCTGCAAGCTATCACACAAAGTGAGAATTTGAAAAGAGGAGAGACTGGAAAATGCTCAAAAAAAGCGAGACCAGTAAAATCTTTGAATACGATAACTAACGAAGAAAAAATATTTCAATCATTATATGAAGCAGGTAGGCACTTCGATATTTGTCCACCCCCAGTACGAAAAGTTGCAGAGGGGATTTATCGATCTGCGATTTCAAAAAGGACGGAACAAAAAGTTCAATTTAGTTATGTCTAATGCGTCATATTTTTCATTTAGAAATATATCATTATTATAGAATAATGAATTCTGAAAACATGAATAGCATTTTATCCGAGATTTCAAAATTGAAAAGTTGGGATATTGAACTATCAGATGGGTTAAATCCTGATCAAATCATGTCTGATTTTCAGGATATTGAATACGGAGTTAACAACAATAAATATATGCTACCAAAGAAGTATGCGCTCATCAAGAGAATTCAGAATTCTATTCGGGACTCTCTCGCATTTTCCAGTGACGTAAGTGTGTTCGCTCTGTTGTATACCATCGTAGAATGAATACGAAAAGAATTGGGGTACGAATACGAATTGAAAAAGGAGGTTAATTCTAAAGTTAGAAACCTACGGGCGTTAATTCAAGAAAATGAACAATTTTGATTGACCAACCATTTATCATTATTTGATTGTGACCGTCCCTCATAGAGATTTTAATTTTTTTTAGCATTTTTTGATTGACAATGTCAAAAACAGTGAATAAAAAATTGATGGCTGGTTCGGATTGATCAAAAATAGAATGAGGGAAGTGTGATATTAATTATTTTTATAAGGATTTCCACACTTCCCTCATCATTGATAGGATGAAATAACGCTTCTATGATCGTGTTAAAAATCATCCTACATGTCTGACATGTAACAAAAGTGGGAAACTATCAGTATTAATTATTTTTATATACAATTCTGATAGTGTCCCCATCATTGATAGAGCCGTTAAAACAACAAAATGATCGTGTCAAAAATCATCTATGACATGTCATTGATGGGAAAAGTGTGGTATTAATTGTTTTGCAATTTAAAAATTGTTTCTGATTTCAAATAATGGTCAATGAAGCATTAACGACCCGATTGGCTCGTGAACGATTAGATGCAATTAAGAGATTTGTACCAATTCGTGACTCTGTACGGAATAAACTACAACAACGACAGAGTCTTCAGACTGATTTTGCTGCGGGATCTGAAGAACTGTTTAAACCAGTAACCACAGCAACGAAGGAGATAGAGCGTGCTATACTGGGAGATGATCCTGACGGTAAAAGAAAAGAAGAGGGTCTTATTCCTGTGTTAGAAAAAATAGCAAAAAGAACTAAACAAACAAAAAAATCCTTGCAATCACTTCCTCAGGATATATCAACCGCTTCAGAACGAAAATTTAAAGGATTTCAGGAAGAACTAGTTAGTGGACTACCTAAATCAATTATATTTACCGAGAGCGCTAAACAACAAATTCTCAACGAGGATATAGACAATTTAGGTGAATTCGCTGCTAACAGCTATGATTCACAAGAGAAGTTTTTCACGGACAATTATTCGAATTATAGAATGTCACATAATGAATGGGCTGATATAGTGTATGAAATAAATACTGGGAGTTTAGATAGAAGGATGAAGGAATACAGAGACTTCAAGAGAAAATTTCAACTCCAAATAAGACAGCCATACGATGAGAAGAAATTTCTGGGGAGTGGTCTAGTTGGAAACGCTAGCGTTTCATGTCCTGGTAGTGTTCTCAGTGATATATCACGATTAGAGGTTCTTGTAGGAGGGTTCCGAGCCGGAAATTACTCACCGGAAATAATTAATGAAGCAGCTGATATCTGTAGACGATTATTTCAGGGTGGTGTCATGGATATCAGCACATATCGAGATTTCATTGGCGAGTTAGTGGAAAGTGGGTATCATAGTGACTGAATTGAAAAGTCAATTGAAAAATTGTTTCTGATTTCAAATAATGATCATACACTACAATCATGATAAACCAACCCCCGTCTACGTAGTTAATTCACGGTTTCCGGTTTATAGAGCATACTACGGAGATGGTTTAGGCAATACCATTGCAGGGTTATTTGCGAGAATGGCTCCAAAAGTGATGCCGTTGGCTAAACAATTAGGAATGAAAGCAATTGATGTTATTCGTGATAAGGGTATTGGTGCTGTTGGAGATCTTGCTGGAAAAGCGTTTTCAACTGCGAAGAATAAAATAACATCATTAGTGAGACGAAAAAAGAAACCGGTACCGTTACCGTCTACAGCGGAAATGTCTGCAAGTGTTAGTAGAATTATAAATAACGCAGTAGATGAAAAATTAGCGTCGATGGTTTTAACCCCCGACCAAAGCAATATTGCAAATATGATAGCAGGAAGTGGCTTTAAAAAACTACGACGATGAAAATGGAAAATCGCGATTTAGACTCTGATAAATAGAATAAAATGTTCAAACAGTCACGTGATCCAGCATTTGATATAGACGCCCCAGTTGGCAAGGATGATTCTGTTCGCGATTATCAATATTACGCCTATCATGCCATAGACTCAAATAGTCGAGCGAGAATTGATCTTCAAGTCCATGATACCAGTAAATACTTTTTACCCTGTGAAGCGTTTATCGAAATCGAAGGAGAACTTGTAACAGCTGATGATACTCCTGCTGTACCAGCACCGTATCCAGCTGGTACTCAAGTCGGGTTTGTCAATAATGGTATCATGGCGCTATTTGAGAGTGCTAGATATCTCATTGATGGAAAAGAAATCGAGTCGATAGATCGCGATGTTGATGTGGCTACAACAATAATAGGGTTAGCGAGATATTCCGATGATTATACAAGATCAGCAGGACCCTCTATGATGTTTGCAAAAGATGTTACAAATACCGCTGGAGGAAAACAATTTGTTGTAAGACGACCAAAAAAACGTGATAATAGTGATGCTGATGTCGAGAATATAATTATAAACAATGATGTTAATTTCAATCTAGGAGCTGCAACACGTATTTCAATGTTGCAAGGAGCGCGTAAATCATTTTCATGCGCGATTCCACTGCATCATATATTTGGATTCTGTAGAAACGTCCGAAAAGTTATTTATGGAGCGAAGCATACAGTATCGCTTGTACGAAAGAGTGATGATAACGACGCAATTTGGAGGATTCCAGCAGGCAATGCAAATCCAAATGCTGATGCCGGTAAAGTCAATTTAACAAAAATATCATTGTGGATGCCAGTGTTGACTCCAGCAATCACCGCAGAAGAACGATTACTATCATTTATGGACCAAGGAGGAAAGTCGTTGTTGAGTTGGCTAACCGTGAGTACAGATGTGAAGCAATCAAATATCAACGGGTTATTCACTTGGAACCTAGCATCAAAACAAGGCGTTTCTGCGCCACGTCATATATTTATTGCGTTACAGGATAACACACGAGTTGGCGATCAACGTTTCAGTCATATGATATTTGATCAATTAGGTGTGAAAGACGTCTCACTGAGAATAAACGGCCAGCAGGAACCATCCGAGGATATACAACTTAATTACACAGAAAATCATATTGCACGAGTTTATCATCGTCTCTTGTCATTTATGGCACGCGATCAAAATGTGGATACTGGTCTGCAAATATCACAATACGACTTAAAATATCTATATCCGATCTATTACTTCTCACTGGAACATCTCGATTTGATGAGACAATCTGTTGTTGATATACATTTTAGAGCTAATGTGACTCGTGGTGCTATTGCTGATTATAGAGCGGTTGCTGTCATTCTCAGTGATAAATCAATGCTACTCGAAGGTGTTGGAGGAAGAATTAGAGTGGTAGATGCACCAGTAGAAAATCTTTGATTGATTTTCTCGATTTTTCATTGAATTAGAATCAATCAATTATGTATAATGTCATATAGTGTTATTAGTGTTGCGTTAACTCCCGGTCAATTAAAAAAATTGCAATCGGAATCAGCTAAAAAATGTGGAACCACAATCACGTTGAAACCCAACCAAATGACTGGTGGTGCAAATAAACTATCGCTGACAACTCGTCAGGTGAAACATTTCAATGATGCACTTGCAGCCAAAAAAGGTGTTCAGATTACTCCCTCTGCGGCTGCTATCAAAAATATGATTAAAACAGGCGGTATATTTCCGTTGTTAGCTGCGATTCCAGCATTGATTGCAGCAGCAGCCTCAGCGGTGGCTAAAGCGGCTGCGTTAGGAGCCGTTGGTACTGAAGCAGGAATGGCACTAAAGAAAGCAACTGGGAAAGGATATAAAAAAAAGGGAAAGGGTCTAAGACTACCAGGAACCCCGTATTCGTGGTACAGCGGAAAGAGTCTAAGACTACCAGGAACCCCGTATTCGTGGTACAGCGGAAAGGGTCTAAGACTACCAGGAACGATTTATTAATTGAGGAATCGAAGATTCCCATGTCCAATTTTGATTTACTCGATGCTGCTAAAAAACTAGCGATTAAAAACTTCAGAGGTGTCTTTATGAAAGATCAATTACCACATCAACCAAACAGCGTTGAAACCGGAATCACCTGGAACTCACTGGGTTGCATACGCTATTGATCCAAGTGGGATTGTTTATTTCGATTCATATGGATTAGCCCCACCAAAAGAGTTTATGCGTTATATAAAAACCCTTCCAATGAAGACTTGGTATTCTACGCTACCAACACAACAAATGAATGACCCACCAATATGTGGCAGCGAAGTATTAAATGTCCTTAACGCTATTTCTAACTCCTTGAGTAACCCAAGCGGAAAACCACCACATGTTGTCGTGAATGAATACACTAGTAATCGCTGGAGAAAATCGAAGATTTTTCAACGAAGTCGTCAAAAATGATTTTAGAGAGAGAAAGAGTTTTACAATAACATGATTGATATTTGGGGGAGATCTTTGAAACCCAAACCCGATGGCACTGCACCACCTGATTCTGTCAAGGATATAAAAAAAATAATTGAAGATGAAATCGCTGAGACGTTGAACTTAACAAATGTTGATCCTAATGAAATAGTTGTATTTCAAGACAAACAGGGTAAATTGAAATCCAGTGATGTGTCATTGAATGACATTTTGATACGGCAGCGCGACGCCGCTGAAAACTCTATTGCGCTGTATTCCAACGACGGACGACTTAAACCAGGCGCACTTGTGTCTACGATCACCGACGCGATTGCTACCAACGAACGTGAGCTGAATGATCTTATACGAGGTTATAATAATTTTCGCAAAAATGTCGTACATAAATTCTTTGGAACCCCGCTTGTGGTTGGCATGACTCTCGCTGAAATTAAAGACTTGTTGAATTCATTCTTCGCTAACAAGGAAGCTGGAAGGATGATGACTGCTTCAGAAATCAAGGCAAATTATCTCGAGATTTCTAAACTAATAGAAGATCAAAAACCCACTAATGACATTGTTGGTAGGTTCTTTGGAAACCCGCTTGTGGCAGGAATGACTCTCGCTGAAATCAGTGAGTTTATCGGCAAGCACACTCACAATGCCTACATCGCTAATAGTTTCTTTGGTGTCCCGGCTACATCTACAATGACTCTCAAAGATATTAATATGTTTATGGTGAGACAAACAACACTTAATACCATCGTGGATAGATTTTTGGGGAGAACACCTGTTTCTGAAACCACATCGTTGACAGGTCCAACCCTCGCTGAAGTTAAAAAAGCTATTGACGAACAAAAATCCACCAACAAAATGGTTAATAATTTCTTTGGAATCTATAACGATAGCAATATCACGACGACATATTTTGACCTCGTTAGTGATTATCAAACCCGAACAACTATGGTATTTAACATCCTTTTATTTACATTTTTTCAACGCCGCGATGGAACGATAATGAAAAATACCGAAATCAAAAAAACCTATCTCGACGTTTACGACGATATTCTTAAACTAAAGGAAGATCAAAAACTAGTCAATGACATTGTTGATAAGTTCTTTGGAAACCCACTTAAGGCAGTCATGACTCTCGCAGAGATTAGCGCGGCTATCAATAAGGTAAAAACTCCACATAGTGTAAGCGTCAATAACATCGTGTACACGGTTGATAGTGGGACTTTTGATTGGATCCGGGGAAATGATAATTATCTTCGTGTTGGCAACAGACATACTGGTGCACCAGGTTGCTACCGACTTACAATAATACATCACCGTAAATTTGATTTGGAATTCAGCAACACAGGTATCAGAGGTGTTAACACATTGATGTATATACTAGAGAAAATACCAAAACCTCCACCCTATATACCAATCCCGCTTACGATTGTTATAAGCAGTCCCGACGAATTCGTGATTAGGGAGTCACTACCCTGGATAATAGAATTTGTATCCGGTGTCCGCTCATCCGATCCTAAAACCATTTCGTTGGTGGGATAATTGAAAACACTAGTTGGTTTAAAATAACAACAATGATTCCATCATCGTCGTAATATCGATTCGACACCATGAAAGAGTTTTCCGGGAATTTGAAATTACTTTCCGCGAACTTGAAAACACAATTGAAAACACTAGTATTTTTAAAATAAAAATGATTTCATCAACGCAATGTCGCTATGATCAGGTCAGAGAATTTCAGACTAGACTCAAAACCCTCACTGAGGAGTATCAAATAAAAAAAAAAATACCGACGAAGAATCACCGCAATTGATATTACTATGTACTCGGTGTCAAGCGTTCTCGCTGGTGCCGGAATAATACTTGCATCGGTTACAATGATTGCCCCGGTCGTAGTTCCAATTTGCATTTCTGCGGTGGCTACAATCGGGGGTATATCAACCGGGATAGCAAAAAAGATATCATCATGCAGCCAGAGTAAACTGCAGAATTACTTAATTCAATTTCATATTGCATCAACCGCATATTCGCAGTTATCCCTGATGATATCGTCGTCACTCGATAATACAATTATATCAGATAGTGAATTCTCAGCGATGGTCAGTATTTTTGATTCAGCGATATCAAAATTAGAGCAACAACATGAATATAATAACAATGACAACACCGATGGAATCAGAAAACACGAACCCAAAAACAAACCCAAAAACCAAAATGATCTCAATAATCTCAACCATACCAGATTGTGAGTTCTCAGTGATGGTCAGTATTTATGATTCCGCGGTGTCAAAATTAGAGCGACAACAACAGTATAGCAGCGATGACAACACCGATGGAATTACTTCAACGAGTAGTGGAGAACACGAACCCAGTACAAACAAGCATGATATCAATAACATCAACGGAACCCGAGTTTAGTGTGAATTTCCCTAGCCCAGTCCCCGTGAAGGAGATAGCGCTAGCAAAACTACGAGTGTATCACAGTTGGCCTAATATCAGATCAAAATCATTTGGTGGTCAACAACCCAATAATTCTTTAGTGTTTGCAAATAAGAATAAACCCGACGGAACCCCAGACTGGAACGTTGTTTCCATACCAACCGGATCATACCAAATCGAACAAATCAATAATGAATTCGCGCGTAGAATAAAATCGATTACTGGAAAAGAATCAAAAATCGCTATAACAGTTCATGAGCCGACGCTATCATCCGCAATTGAGATAAGCACAGAAGGATACGTCGTAGATATCTATCAGAGTTCTATTAGAACCGTACTAGGATGGCCTGAAAAACCACCGGAAAAATCCACCACCGACTTAACCACGGACGTAGAATCATATCATGAAATCAATCCCAGTTATCGAGATAATTTATCTGATATAAGAAAAGGAAAAATCGCCGATAGATTTATATTCACCAACAAAGACACATTGCAATGGGATTTTATCATTAAAAGAACAACCGACTCATCTGTTACTATTTCATTTACGCTAACTGACGTCCGTGGTTATTTTAATGAGATTAAACAATTATATGACACACAACTAGAACAACTACGGAAAACAAGATCGCAAAAACACGTTGAAATAATAAATCAACTTATATCGGACATGAAATATATCTATAAACTAATTATTCAAACAATAATTAATGACAACAGCGACAATAAACAACGATTCCTAACCGATTACAATATCACAGAAGACAATCTGCGTAATTTCAAGTTTCCGAAATACAACGCTGATGAATTAGCAAGAATTGTTAAAACCGATATCAAAGCGCTACAAAAATCAGATTCAACTGTCCTCCTCAAATATAATAATGACCCAGACGGTGGCGGCAGGCATATTGCTCCTGAAAATGTGAATATTTCAACGGTGATTGCGCTTAATTTAGTATGTGATGTAATTGAAGGAAGCTATCAAATTAATCTAGAACAATCAAATCAAGCTCAGCAGGGATATATTCTTTATTCGTTTGCACCAATAGCTCCTCCAGGATTCCTAATTATTGAAAACCCAATTAATCCTGTTTACATGCGATGCCATAATAATTCATTAACCAGAATTAATTTCAAACTCACCGACCAGTCAAATAATCTGATTGATTTACAAGAAGAGGTGTTAGCGATTAGTCTGTTTGTGAAATCATAAATGATTTTCGTCCTAAAGACTGGATCAAATATTCGGTTAAAATCATTTATTATTTTTTGTTAACCCAGAACTGAAAACTTTAGCAGCAGAGAGGGTGGATGACCACATCGTTGCGAGCAAAATTGATTAAAAAATCGTAAAATCTCCGTTTTTGCAAAAATGGAGACTTTTTTTGGTTAAATGAGATTTGTTGGAAATCTGATATTTTGTTCGAAAACGTTATCTATAGGCCATATTTTGTTCGAAAACATGATCTGTAGGCCTTATTTTTGCTCGAAAACGTGGTCTGTTCACCCTCTCTGCTGCTCAGATTTACCCACAATCCATCTTCACTAACCTGTAGATAGGGTTATCATATCGGAACCTTGGCAAGCGAAGATGCCTACAAACAGAATTTGGTTAAAATCCATTCACAATAATTGTTTCACTTGTCGTGTTAATAAAACTTTATACTTCCCAATTCCAAGTTATGACCTTTGCTTAGGAAACCAATGTTGTAGAAAGCTAAGTATATGCCTTCCAAAAACTTCTGTAGAACTTGTAGAGAATCGATTTCGCACTTGTTCGGGATATTGCCAAGATAGAGCAAAGTACAGAATTTGATCCAAATCCGTGGAAGTTAATTTGTTTATAATTCTTCATGCCTAAACAGGAGTACGAAGTCGGCGCTCACACCAATTGATACGTGTCTAAAATGGATTAGTCGGATGCTTTTTGTAGAAATTTGTGTTGATTGGGTACATTCTGAAAACAGTTCTTACGAGATTTATATCCGTTGTATCTTCATTTCAATGGCAGATCAACATCATTTCTACCAAACGACAATTCCTTCATGCTAGAATTCATTCAATTAAACCAGACTTCATTTTGAGATAAAGTAATTGAAAGGTTTACCATTCTTAATAATTCTCCAGTATTTGATGTTGTATGGGCGTCGTTTGTACAAACGTGAACATCCTTCATTCTAAGATGTCCTGTCAAATCATGTTAAGTATCACAAAGCAAGTTTTGATAAAGAAAGTTTTGTTGTCTTTTAGATGAAGGTAGTAATATTGGATGATCAATAAACATAATTTGAACAAAACTGAAAGCTTTTATCATGTCAATGTGATGTCTCTCAAATTTAGTTCTAACTGATCGATGTGGATTTTTTTTCTTTTAAAAAAATCACTTAAGGTGTTCATCTCTTTTGGGCAACGGTGATCGCATTTGATTGCGGATCGTCATTATTTCCATAAATACAAAATCATTCATGTCAAATTACTTTCTCGCAAATTTAGTTTATTTTGTGCGACTTAGAGAAGAAATTATTTTATTGTTTTTCTGTGCTTTGCATTGGCGACCATGTTTTCTCAGAGCAGCATCATTTGTGCAAAACATGAAGGGTCGTTATTTCAGGGTGCTCTGTTACGTTTGGTAAAATCTGGCAAGCAGATTTTGAGAATCCCCAGAAGGCGTTGAAAGTTTGTCCTAGTTTTAGCAACAGCGACAGAGGCGTAGCTGGGGCGGGGGCAAGATGTCCCCGAGCGCCAGACTAGTGGGGGCGCCAAATGGATTTTGAAATAGGTTGTATTGGATGATGGTGAATTTATTGATGAAAAAAAAAGGGTTTCAAAATTGAGGGGGCATGGGCGTAAAAATGAATTTTGTCCCCGGGCTCCAAACACTCTAGCTATGCATCTGAAAAGCGTTCATATTCATATATCGACTCGGCTAAGGCTGGTTAAGAAATTCATCCTCACCTATATCTAATCGCGAGATGGGATCCCTATCAGCAATGACAGTAGATCGCTTGTCAGGGATCCTTGGGGCTTGTGATATTTCTCAGCTACGGAAGCCTCTGAACATTCTTGTCCCAAAGACAAGACTAACGAAGGGGCTTGTTCCATTTTGAACGTGCAGCTCGGCCAAGTTCCACACTTTGCCATTCCGAAGACAACAGATTGGACAACGGTTGTCCGTGCACGCCCTAATCACGAGGTAGTAGGAAATGCTTAACCGACACTCAAACCGTGAGGGGGAATATAATTAAATAAAGCACCTTTTACCAAGCTGGCGCAACACTCTATCGAAACAATAATACAGGCGATACGCCAAACCTCGTTCTAAAAATGACCATAACGGTGACTTTTGATAAGCAAATTTACAAACGTGTACGTCATCCAAAGTATTGTAAATATAGTAGCCTTGTATGTGGTCTGTGATATATGATTCTTACGGGGATCATCTTTCAGTTCTAGAACTTTCCAATTCAAAAAGTAAGAGGAACAGCGTCCCAAAAAAGGAAAGCAATCCAACAGCAGCCGATAATGTATTACTGCTATTCAAAACAAGATTTTCAAGATGGCTACTCTGAAGGCCATATTGGAAGTTTGACTGGCGCCATTTTCATTTTCGACCACCTTGATATCAAGTCTTTGTGTGAAAATCCCATGTTTATGTGATCATCCTTTCAGGAGTATGGGTAACACGATTTGAATGACTGCTACTGTGGTAGCCATATTGCATGTTTGAGCAGTACCTTTTTCATAGGACCATCATGGGATAAATGCATTTCATGACAATCCTCCAGGCAGTTTAGGGGTAGAAGTAAATTGTGTTGACGGACAAATGTACGACAGACAACATGCCATCCCATAACCTCTTCTAGGTGTGTGTGATTCGGATTTTTAATGTGTCTTTAATTATTCAGTCATATCACTATGATATCTGCAGTGCAGTAGTTTTTAGTGATATCTAGTACTAAGGCATTATGCTGCAGTCATATAGCATGATGTCCCACCTCGTCACATCCCCACACCAGGTCGACCAGTCCTAACAGTAACCTCTTAATGCTGAGCGCCAAGCGAGGCAGCCGTTGTACCATTTTTGTGTGTTTCGTACGCCTCGGCCAGGGATAGAACCCACGACCTCCTGCATCCGAGATGGACGTTCTAACCACTAGGCCACTGGAGCGATCTTCTGGTCTATAACAGTTGAACTAAAGATTTTTAAAAATCCTTTCATGGTAGGTGTGTCCACCCGATACGACTGGAGTCAGCCTCTTCAATAGGAAATATGTCTACTGTGTCAGTCTCTTTATCACTTGACACGGTATACCGTCCTACCGCAAGTGATCGTGTCAAGCTGTTCAAGAGCTGACACTCGAATCGAGGCGCGCTGCGTCAGCAACCTCTGCAACAAAATACTCTTCAGTGAAAGGAGATTCTACCAATCGGCCATTTTTCAGTTCAGTTTGTTACATCACAAGATACCAATGGTAAGTAGGTACACATTTACATGTACAGTGAAAGCATAAGACTTATCAATTGTAAGAAGATTAATATTTCAATAATAGCATGTTTGCCCGTTAATTAATGGTCATACGAAACATGATGCAGCTTTTAAATAAAACGGATGATGATGATGGTCTATCAGGGTTTTCTTTAAAAGCACGAGAACTGAAGTTGCCATAGACAAAACAATGCTGTGGTATTCATATTTCTTCGTCCGTCTATGAGATAAAGGTTTTTAATACTTCTACTACGAATTACTTGCAGGATTGCCATTTAAAACTCGTCGTACATCGCATTATCGCATTACTACTTAGAAAGCATTCCCCCCCAAAAAAAAAAAAGTTTAATTATACTTACTTTCTCTATTTCTATCATACTGCAGGAGGAATTAGCGTTAGGTGCATTTGTAATCGTGAATGACCTTATGTTCTGATTAATGAGACCCTCCAACAAAAGTGGCAGACAAATGTTGACAAAAAGCAATAACCTGAAGGAAAAAAAGTACAGTCGACTCCGGTTAACTGCACACCATCGGGCCCGTCACGAGGCTGTGCAGTTAACCGGATTGTGCAGTTAAGCGAAGTACGGTACAGTACAGCTTTAAATCAGCACGGCACGAATATAAGAAGAATAATTTTAAACAATGATTAGAATCCACTCTTTCAATTTTTGCCTAAAATGTTAAGCTTGTTTTCCTTCCTACAAACACAACTTCACTGATTCAACCAATGGATCTAGGAATTAAAGCGAATTTCAAGAAATTCTATAGATCGCTTGTCATTCGAAAACTGCTGTCAGACATTGATGGGTCATCTCCCACAGAAAAATTGTTCAGCTCTAATATCATCTGCATCCTGTTTTTTTTTTTGCTGTGTTGTCGTTTAAATTTAATTCCGTTGGGCATTTTCCATCTTTCCAACCATGCATTTGTTGGTTTGATATCATTCAAACCCGAATGGTTTAGAGCAATGTTTCCCATGCTGTACATGTTCTATGATTTTTCCCATGCTATTGCTCTCTAGTGGGTGCGGATATACATGTATATACCACCTAAGGCGTCCTTTACATGTCAATCATTTACAAAGTCGCATATACCGGCTTAATTGTCAGCTTATTTGAAGCACTACAGCAGTGGACTGGCAATAACTGATCATGACTATACATTGTGCAGTTAAACGGAGTAAAATTGTATTGAATAATGTGCCACGGGCAGAAATTTATCGTGCTATTATCTGGAGTGTGCATTTAAGCGAAGTGCAGTTATCCGAAGTTTGTTCCCATTGAAAAGCATTGGGAAAAACGGGACAGGCGTGACTACGTGCAGTTATCCGTAGTGTGCAGTTAACCGATGTGTAGTTAAGTGGAGTCGACTGTACCTGGTTACCAAATTAACTCAGATTACCCTTATGACTAGACGCCAGTCAAATTAAAGAAAAAAGTGGAGAACATTTTGTTGGTCTACCTCATGACTAGTCCGAGTTTCCTCTGACACTTGCCACCCCATTTTTTGATATTTGGACATTAATGTGTAGGGTCAGAGCGCATTCCCTATCAAAAAGTTGGAATTCACAGACACCATCTGGTGTCAGCATAGGGTAGCCAATTACTTGTCGGCCCAGCAAACTTAAACCATCTTTCATCGAGCTGAACCTGATTGAAATCGATAGGAATATAATTTATTTTCTAAAAAGGCACGAACATAGCATTTATTATGTCTTTAATCTGCTGATAGACGAGACAAAATTACATTGTTGCTGAAATTTGACCTGGATCTGGCCATTTGTAATTCTTAGACACGTGACTGCACAATTCTGGCAACATGTCAATGACATCAGAGGTCAAACTGTCCATTGATATCAACATTAAACAAAGTTGTACATATAATTTGGACATATTATAAGGTAGCCACTTAATATTCAAAAATAAATATAATGCACAATTTATTCTAAACATACTGATTCTGTGAACAATGACCAGAAACTTGCCAGTATTGCAGATATTTAGAGAAAACCATTTTCATAAAGTACCGAGCAAGTGTAAGCGATGTTTTTGTTTGTAGCACGTGATACATTGTACTTCGCCATGATCTCTTCGTAATGAATCGGTGTTGTCAAATTTCAACTTTATAGGGAATGCGCTCTGACCCTACACCCACAGGGGCTCGTTACAAAGCAAATTAGGAGTATCCATCTATGAATCGGGGTCTAACCTATAACAATATATATGGCAGCCATCTGGAAAAACTTGTCACTGCTGTACTCCTCACAAAAGAAAATTCCGATAAACATTAGGGTTTTCAGCAGAAGAATTCTTACAATATTAAGTTGGTACTAAATAAAAATGGTAACATTCTTACAGCCATTATTGTTGCCAAACTAATTCTCTATCTTTTTAAGCATGTGCGTACCAAAACCTATCCTGAAAGTACAGTGTGTGTTTCATTTGAATTTGTAACATAGCTTTAAAAATATTTCAGTCATATCGCTACAATATCCACAGTAAGGCAGTTTATAGTGATGTCTAGGAAAGGGTCATCATGCTGCAGACATGTTGCATGATGTTCCACCCTGTCACATTATCATGACATCAGGTTGATCAGCCCTAACACTAACTTCTTCTTGCTAGTGATGCAACTGTTTTAGTACCACTTTAATAAGTCTTTGGTATGAAATGGCTGGGGTTCAAACCTGCAACCTCTTGCATCCAAGAAAGATTATCTGACCACCAGGCCACAGCAGTTTGAATTAAGATAATAATGAAACATGGACTGTGCTTTCAGCCGAAAGAAATATGGCCATGACACTGGTTTATTTGAAAACATTGTTATCATTCAAGATTATCAGATTCAACACTTAGCAGATACAAACTATAAATGGCTTTATTTTGAATTTGTGTAAATTCTTTTGGTACAAGAGTGTCAGCTCTTTGGAAGAACTCTGTCTTTGTTGTTGTTGTTATTTTGTTCCTGGTGCACTTTTTCAACAGTATGAGAAGGTTTTAACTATGGGAAGCTGCAGTGGCAAAAGGGTTGGGTTGAAGCAGGGTACTGTGTATTTTTGATTCTACACCTTTTAACTTTAAATTATGTACAATAGTTGTACCTTTTAACTTTAAATTATGTTCTAACTTTTAATTATGTACATTAGTTATACATGTACCTTTTAACTTTAAATTAAGTACATTATTTGTACCTTTAACTTTAAATTATGTACATTAGTTGTACCTTTTATGCTGTATATTCTCAGTTTCTTAGTGTATACAAGCTTATTATTACATTGTACTAGTTTTAAAAAAGAAACATGGCAGGCATGATTCAGTATATATTCATGATGTTTCTATTGTAGACCAATGCAGCTTTTTTACTTAATCATTTTGTGATGCAATCCTTGCTACTTTTTATTTCAGAGGACAATTGTTTCTTTATGGAAACATAAATACTTGATGACCTAAAACCACAAGTTTTACCAAAATTTTGTAATTTTCTTTTGTAATTTGCTTATGTCTAAAACAAATGTAGTCATAGTTGATTTAAAATTTATAATCATATGTTCAAGGAGTAAGTTCTTAAATGATCAATAAGTTCAAAATGACTTTGTGGCTCCATTATGGCTTATGCGTGTAGAATTTTGATATTTGTTATAATTATTCTTAACCCACATTCTCTGTTATTTTTATTGTCATTATTAGTATTATAATATTTTGATTTGTTGATATTATTTTTCAACAGAGTTCAGAGCGGACAGCGATCTCAACAGAACAGCTTGTCATCCTTGAATCCCTTTGGGACAAAGGGATGACAAGCAAGGGAAAAAAATGTAGAATTTTGATATTGGAGGCTGTGTCAAAATCTGGATTAAATGAAAATGTGGTGAAGGTAAAATTGTTTGTTGTCATTATTGTGGTGATAGTTCATTATAACAAAGCAGTTATTACATTTTTTCCCAAAATTTAAGATATAGAATTTTCAAAGGTGTTTTTTATGTTTATATTTCATGTAAATTAACGAGTATCACTTGCCTGTTTTTTTTTATAACTAACTGCAAACTTGACAAATTGAAGTGAAAATGAAATTGCTTCATACAACCATGTTGATTAATAATATCAATCACAAAGTACTTATAGGTGATCATAAGGCAGTCAAATGCTGTAAAGTGTATAAACATTTTAGATTGTCTTGCTCATTATAACTCAATCATTTAACTTCACATGATTGCCTCTCATTTAACTTGATGTAGGAGAGGGGAAACATTTATAAACAAAAGTATGTTTTTAGTTTTTGTGGTTTAACACCATTTTTTCAGAACATAATAGACTATATATAGTGGCTAGTATATTTGGTGGAGTAAGAACCCCTGACACATGGGGTAGTAGGCAGGGGCATATTAACCATTAAGCAGAATAAGAACATGCTTAGTGAAACAGGGCCAAAGGGGGCACCACAAAGTTGAGAAAAGGGTGAAAGAAAAAAAAATGAAGATTTGTAAATATATGTTGATAAAACTAGTGCAAATTGATTATAACCTTCTGTTTCTTGATCATGGTGGACCCTAGGGTCATCTTCCCAGGCGTACAACAAGTGGCACTACTGGTGCAGTGCACTCTGACCTCTGTCAGTCAGTAAGATCATTAACATTTTCACATTTTTCCTTATGTGGAATATTCTCGACTGACCTCTGTGCCTCAGACATGATGTGTGCAATATCCTTGGAAATCTAAGACCACTACACTGGTAAGATGTCATACAGCATCAATGATCCCTTTGTACTGCTGCAACCTGCATTGTATATCTGGTCAGACAGGTCAACAACTAAAATTGACTGGGTCAGTGTGGAAAGGAGGGGGGGCACCAAGATTTGTCAGTCTTTAGGGCACCAGTGAGCCTTAATCTGCCCCTGGTAATAGTGGCGACATTTCTCACATGCCCATTTTGACCATGGCATGAATCAAACTCACATTGACAGAGGTGAGATATTAACGATCTTAGACCAATCAGCATTCCAGTACCCCTTGTAAGTTAAATAAATTGTCACTTCTCAATTTGGTTAATGCATAGAATATATTTTATCTACCATGTTAAAGCTGCAAATGGTTATTGTTACTTTTGAAATAAATGTTGCCATTCCCATACTTAGCAAAATTAAGTAATGTGACTAGTTGATATCTAAGTTTTGTAAATTGCCAATATTTCATTTTGTAAGTTTTCTCTTTGGAATGCATAAGCATAATAATCAAAATATTTTATAATTCAGGACTGGATTGGAAACACTTCTAGGAAGAAAAATAACCGACATTACACTTGCCAAAAAGGTTACTATTGTAAAGGTGTCTCAGGATATAACCTGTTTGTTAAAAAAAACAAAGGTACAGTTGGATTTGTTTCTTTGCCTTGTTAATTAACACATTAATTGCTTGCAATGAAATTGCTTTGTGTAAATTTTCTTCATTTTAATTTTTGTTGTTGCTTTTTGGGTTCATTTAATTGCATAAAACATAACTGAAGTTCAGATTAAGTTTTGATCACATTAGTAATGGGCTAGAATATAAAGTATTGATTTGTTTTCATAAAGATTGATCAAATGAAATGTGTTCACTGTATTTGGACAAAAGGGTTTAATTAACACTTAGTGAAACAAAATAGGAATTTTTGACAAAAGTGAAAATTACAGTGATAAACTGACACACGTAACATATATCAGCAGTAATTCATTTTAAGATGGGAAATACTTTCGAAGGGGTTACTGACTGCTATATATAAGGCCACACTCACTTTACCAGAATAAAGTATGTAGGTTTTCCCTTCCCCTTTCCTATGGAAATAATGTTCTGAATCTTCTAATCTGTTAATTCATAATTGTTTTCTCTATCTTTCGTTTATTGATATTATCAAGCTATTACATTTTTCCAATGAATGATACAACTGTTAATACTGCTAGAATCCTCCAGTCATGCACTGCATTTTCTCTAAAAATCATTTTAGCATGTATATTAACATTGTGAAATCCAATAACTGTGTTATCATTAACACTTAAATGATGTTCTCCAGTTATATTTTCAGTCACTAGTGTGTTAGTTATTTAACTTGTGCTGAATCAGTACTACCTTTGGTAGAAATTACTTCATGTTAAAGCAATTATAAAGTATATTATTCATGTTAAAGCAATTATAAAGTATATTATTCATGTTATAGCAATTATAAAGTATATTATTATATCAGCACAAATAGTCAAACTTAGCTCTTTGATTTAAAACACTTGACTATATACAAAAAATTGTTTTTTTTTTCCTTTTCTCATGAAATCACAGATATCTTGCTATATATGCACAGCTTTTTCATACACGTATGCACTAACACACTTGCACACCTAAATACATTTCCTGACTTTATATCATATAGTAACATGTATATATTATTGCTAAATGCATCTTGTATGAATTTATTGATTTACAGATAAATTTTCAAGCATTTCGGACTGGGCAGCTGCATGGAAACAGCTCCCACAACAAGAAAAAAACTGTTATGCTGATGAGGCACGTCAAGTACCTAAAGGAGCTGTTTCTGAGGAACCAAAGAAAGCTCGATACTTGCTGCTTAAAAAGTTGGCTAATCTTGTAAGTACATTACAAATGTATTGTATTCACATTTTTCATTCTTTAATTTATCTCAAAGTTTATTTTTATGTACATAGATTGCCAGTGCAGTAACTCTTTGCATGATGGGTAGTTTTTAGGCCTCTTACTTGGGGGTATGTAAGAAGTGGTCAAACTTGCAATAAACACAAGTTTCATTTACAATCTCATTTTCATTTTATTTAATAAAATTGTATTCATGCACTAATAGCCAGAATAACTACTTCATATATAGTATTGTCAGAGTGGTGTGGGCTTAATAATAAAAAAGCATGGGGATTGCCATGCCATGCCATACTAGTTAGACTATAAAAAGCAAAACAAGTAAACCTGCAACCCATTATTACCAGATATACAGTATATTGAAAGTTTTACTATGTTATGGTAAAGGTTAGTTTTAAGAATTAAAGAATGGGAATGGGAGAGGCACATTGAATGTATTCCAGATCATGACCGTGTTTTTTTTAAGTTGCCAGTGAAATACAGCTTCACTTTTTGGATGTTGTTTTGGAGATGTCACTCCAAAGTCCCATTCCTCACCAATGTTTTCTGTTTTTGAATAGCGAATCATATTTATCAATTTAGTTGATACATTCACATTTATATCTCAATGCTTTTCAAAAAATTTAAGACTGATTGAAGATAGGGTCAGATGTGATGAAACAATTCAGTGACTAACAGTTGACATTACAATCACATAAATAAATCTCTCATATGAAGGCAAGCCGAATAAACCTTTATATTATATTTGCATACTATTTTATAATATTACATTTAATCTGAGCTGAACAAATTAAATTCACTTGAATTATAGGTTCAAGAGCTTCACAAGGTTGGTGTCTCACTTGCCTGCCTAGGTTGCATAGGTAACGAACAGATTGAACTTGGTGCAGGACAGGCGTTACAGTTTTTCAAAGAAAGGCCTCACATCCAACTGGAACTGCTTTCCTATTGCTCAGAAGGTAAGTTTAACTGTTACACTAAAAATTTATTCCATCAAATAATTTTATATATTTCAGTGGTTGCAAATACTCCATTATGATGTTATTGGTTTTGTGTGTGTGTGAAAAAATACATTTCAGGCATGACATGACATTTTTTGCATTCTGCATGATGCTAGACACACAAAAACCTGTACTCAGGAGTAGATATGTGATTACTTAATTTTAGACAGTGTGGTGTAATTTGTTTAAAAGGTTGAGTATTACAATTGTAATGTCTAATTCTAATATGAGGGGCCTGAGATGTCAGCAGATGAAGCCCCCAATTCTCCTTTAACAATACATTACAGTGTGTGTGTGTACATATATATTGAAATTTGAATGGCTCTTGCCATACATTTCTTCTTAAAGGCAACATGGTCACTATATATTTGTGTGAAATTTCATATAAAAACATTCAAAGGAATCCTAAAAAGTTGTGATGCCAATGAAGACATTAATGTAATTGTACTATATCAATAAATGCTATAAAAATGTCTTGTTTAGTTCTAGATTTGCTGCTGTGTTAGTATTAGTTGTATCCTTCCATAACTCATTGGTTCCCTCTAAAACTAATTGGTGTTATAAGTCTTTTTTTTTCAATAAAAAAATACAGTATGTTATTTCACCTAGCAACAGTAATTTATTGCACTCTATTATTTCTAAAAGTTAATAATTAATAATAAATTCACTTACTCTTCAGTAATATAGACAACATTATTGACTGCCATTTCTGCTATTTAAATTTTATTTGATAGGTCCACACCAACTTTTTTTAGGATGAATACAATTAGTTGCTTCTATTATAATGTTCTTTTTCTGGCCTAGGTGTACATACTTTCCTTGATCGTCAGATGTACTGATTCTGTGATGTGAGTGAATAATGTAATGTATGTTGTACATACTCCAGAGTATTTGTTCAAATATTGTTTATTATAAGACCAATAGGTAAACTTTCACACATGATTTGTCTTATACTTTTTTGCTATAAAGCATTAAAACAGTTGGGAAAATATAATGACTAAACAGATGTAGTAGGATTAGTATGTTTTTGGAAACTTAACTTCACAAACAAAGCTGTCTTATTGCATTCTATTTTTATGTCACTATTATAAATGTTATATTTCAAAAACATCCTTGATTATTTATATATTTAATTTTATAGACACTGACAACAAGATAGATGTGAAGGCATTGCGTGGACAGGTGCAAGTTCACTTGAATAATTTATACTGTAAGTAATTGCTTTTTGAGCGTTCAGATTTTCTTTTGGCTAATAGAGGAATCTCACTGATCAGTGAATATTTGTCCACAACATATTTCTGATACAAGGTGGCATTTTAGAAACTAGTTATATACTATAATTAAAATACTAATATTGCATTGTTAGATATCATTTCACACAAGTTTGTTGAAAAATTAAATAATGATAATTTTCAGTGTGTAATATTTGAATAATATTAGTGGTTCTAATACTTTTCAAAACACTTTGATGTATAATTTATAAATATGTGTCATACTATAGAAGCAATGTTTGATCCAAATGTGTAATGTGTGCCATATTTGTTGTAGAACTTATTGGCCTTTTCATGCAAAATATCAGCATTATGAGTCCTGGGCTCTTTACTTGTGGATTGTGGAACTCAGTAGTCTGCAGGCTATATTATGAGAGTCCCTGACAAAAATTTGGGTGCCCCTCTGTTTCAAAAGGATGAAAGAAAATTGCAAAGAAAAGTCATTATTTTAATAATATTAGGATTGAATTCTTTGCTGTTTATAATAACACACACAAAGAAAATATTTTTCAGTATAAAGAATGTTATGTTTAAACACTATACTAATTTTCTGTGTTATTAATGTATTCCTACAACATTATTTAAAACTCACCAACAACACCAGTAATAAAAATGTTCACATTTACTTTCAATCACTGGGAGTGCTGTGTAATTATCTCAGGATGTTAAATCGAATCTCCATTTTCACCAAGGAAGCTTATAAGAATAAACATCTGGCATTAGACTGTAACATATATATGAACACAAGTACCATCATTAAATTAAACAGAAGGAATGGAAACAATATAGCACGCAGCATATAAGCTACTATGTCATAACTCAGCATCCTCAAAGTTGTGTTACAAATATTATTACTAGCAGCATATGTGAAAACAAACCACCAATTCAGAATAAATATCTAAATTAGTAATGAGTGTTAAATACCTTACAAGTTGACTTCAGGAAATAATTGGTGATATCATGTGGGCTGTCAAAAACAAACAAATTTACATTTTCTTTTGTAACTATTTCTCATAAGCTATCAAATATACATGTACGTTAAATTCTGCTGAAGATAGAAAGGTAGTATATATTTCCAACAGAACACTTTTACAGGTAACTTCAGCCTATCACGTACATAAGCACAGCAATACTTGTAGCATTATGGTAAATTCACTTCTGCTATGCTTTTGAGCTTACAGCTTAAATAACCATAGTGTTCCAAATTTGCATATAAATTTGGAATGGATGTTATATGGCAGCTCTCTGGACTTTTCCATGCTTGTGTTGTATATTGTCACAGGCTTTAATATGAGCCATATTTATACTTCCACAACATGTATACTTCTTCAAAGCCTTAACTTACTCAAACTTCTCTTAAACCCGTTAATGCAATTACAAATATCATATACTCGTACAATTATGTGAATTTTCAAAACAACAAGTGCTGGGAAGTGTTACTGTAAGGTACCACCCGATACAACTGGAGTCGGCCTTAACAACTTTCAGTACCTTTTAATTATTGAAGCTCCAAAGTTCCATATATTCAGAAATGGAAGTGTTATGTAAGTGTAAGTGAACTCGACATGTTTACATAAAATCAACTAAATGGTGTTCACTTTCTTCAAAATCTTGCAACAAAGTAGAGCACATTAAGATTACTCTGTCCCCATTAATAACCAACTGATATTTTGATAATACCTTGTCATCCAAAATGGGTGGTTTTCAACAGCATGAGGACCATCCACGTTTATGTAAAATACATGTATAGATGTAAATTAAGTAATGTTTTTATGTCAATATGGATCACAAGTCTATTGTGTTTTACTTGCAGCTAAAGCAATGGGTAAGCATCAGAAATTTCCCTACAAGAAGGTAGCTGCAGGGCAGATAAGGATTGAAGGGCTGCCAGAGGACGTGTTGCCACTTCAGCTTCCCTCCCATTATGGAGAAAGGAGACTGAAAGCCTTTCTTAAATGTCAGGAAATAAAAGTGCAAAAGTAAGATATCTTTATTTGAAAGAACCCAGAATGTTATTTTGGGGTTAGTAATATTGGCTTGTCTGTTTTTGTTGTAAATATAATGTCAGCTTCTCTGCAAGTTTTACCAAGGTCCGGTTGCTATAATTTTCTTCACATCATTTTTCTATTATACATTTATCATATACCTTTTTAAAAACCAAACTTACAGAAATAATTACAATATAAGATTCACCTGTTTCTATCTATCTATCTGTCTGTCTGTTGTAATAGAGGGAAGGCATTTTTGCTGTAGAGTGATAATCAATAATTGCAATTTATAATTATCATTATCATATGAACTCTGATTCACCACAGAATCCTAGAATCAGTTACTTCAAAAAGTACCTTTCCTTGCTACACTTGTACATTTAGTTTGCCTGGTTTTTTTATGATTTAACACAATAGTGTGCACTTGATAGGCTGTACATGACAGCCTGTATATATTGTATGGGGATAACCACAGAAAAACCCTTTGATGAACCAATGATACCAACAGAAAGTGATTGGCAAAATTCTCACATACTCACTATTGGCTAACCAAGGCTTAAACCCATGCTGACATATGTGTGATATGTAAAGGCAAGCCTGTTAGACCACTTGACCAACCCCCCATGTATGCTTGAATTTAACAGCCCTGATAATGAATGATGTAGAATATGACAAGATATAATATCGGTCATAAAACCTCAATCATTGCAATAGTTATACCATTCATGTAAGATGTTGCTCCATACATACATTTGCTATTGCTAGTCAAGCTTCTTACTGGCACACCAAGACAATCATGCTTGCCAACTGGCTGATGCAACCTTGTTCAACCAGTCACAAATTAAGAATCAATGAAACAGATAGATTTATTCCTTTCAAATGGATGAATAAATACACAGCTTTCTTAAAGTGTTTCATGCTGAAAGTGTTTTGGTAGAAATAAGAAATTAGCATAAATGTAAATGACAATTGATACAGTACAATATGTCAGTGTATGATAGACTTTTTTTATTATAAGTGCTATTTCTTTTGTATAAAATATACAGATTCAAAATAAATTTATGAATTTTTTAAAATAGAGAATACTTTGATGATTTTTTTCAACCAGAAAAAAATATTTTTGAAACTTTCTTGAAAAGTTGCATTTTCTGGAAAATATGTGATGACTTTAAGCCATGGCTGACATTTGATTCCTCTCACTATTTGAGATAAATCTTATTTGACTTGTTGCAAAGAATGACATTTGTTAACTATTATATAGGATGGTAGCAATACAATGTCTCATTCACTACTTCCCATCTCACCTTTCAGTATGGATACAGCCGTACACACGGAAAGTGAATGCCCAGGCATGATCCAAGATCCTACAAACAGTCTGGCTTTGACTGAATTTCAAAACACTGCTGTCTCAAATAGCATTTTACCAGTACTGAACAACATTTCACCAACCACACACAACTTCATACAGTCAGCACCCATTGAAATTCCACCAAGCTCACATACCAATTTACCAGGCCTGAACAATATTTCATCACCCACACACAACTTTATACAGTCAGCACCCATTGAAATTCAACCAGTGTCACATACCATATCACCACCAGTGCAAACCACTTCACAGTTCACCTCCACAGCACCAGAAGCCATACATGAATCTACCAGTACACAAGGAACATGTACAGAAACATCCAATAGACTAGCAGATAACCAAGTAGAACAGACAGAAAGTCATTCACAATGGACAAAATCGAAAGCAAATCCTCGACCTCCTGATGTGTGTTTGAAAAGAAAATTGGAGCATAAAAATTTGGGTAAGGCTGGAATTAATACTTTCTCCAGTGTTATTCTTTAACTAAATCTGTCTCGTTATTAACAACATCAGTTATAAGGACTATTAAAGTCATGAATACTGAACATATTTCCCATAATACAGACCAGTTAAATTTAAATCATTTTCAACTATATATAATATATTAATTTTACTTTCCAATACAATCACACTATACTTGAGTGGTGGTGTCCTAACAAGGAGCCAGGAATGTAAAGCACTGATGGACAGCAGAATACCAGTAATTGTCTTTCTCATTGGTGGTAGAGTACATGGAATAAAACATAAACAATACTAGCAACTTGTTGTCCAGAAGAGTCATATAAACATTCTGGTACTAAAGTTACAACTCATCGGAATAGGTGTAAATGGTGAATTATATAAATCTATTTTACTTTTCAGAAGTCTACAGTGTGAAAGCAATCCATGCACAGAGAAAGATAAGAGGCATTCAGCAATATTTAGTTGAATGGGAGGGATACACTATGAAGGAGGCTACATGGGAGCCAAAGAGGAATATTCCAGAAGAAATCATAAATAGTCTGTGGCAAAAAATCACATAGCATCAACAAGGAATAAAAGTTTCTATTCAATATTTCTCACAACTTTGTCTTCTTCCTTAATTTACTTTACTGAATAAAAAGTTCTTTGTGTGTGCCGCAACCTTTCATTACAAGCTTTGTTCTTGTTTAAGTTTCATATTTGCAATGGTTTAACAAGCAGACAGTTTTATTATAGTCTCATTTTTAGCTGCACTGATCATAGATTATGCAGTGGTTCTTTGATCTAATATGCATCTGTCCTTTAGAACAAATTTGTTATCACTACTCCTAAAATACTCGAGGACTGCCATGAAACTTTATATGCATATATATACCATAGCTTTCTTGGTCCTACGTCATAATGGTATTGATCAGACATCCAATACAGCCTCCACAGCAGTCATCTTGAACTTTTTTATCTCTACTTGTACGTTGACACGATGTCCTAAATGAAAATGGTAGTAATATGATGTCTAAGAGGGCTGCATCTTTAAAATATTCTTCATCCCACATCTCCTGAACAAAAAGTCATACTGACGAGAAGTTTTCACTAGAAGACTTATTATGAGGCTTATATAAGTTAAAACCTTACAATGACACTTTACAAATATATAGAAATATGGTTGCTTTTATTTAACTGTACAAAATTTAATTGACAACGTAATCTAGAACTTGTTAAAATTATCTACCTCTGAACATTAAGGCGGTGACAAGATGTGAACACGGGTATCAATAGAGACTCCCTTTTCTAAAATAGAGCATAGTACATTATGAAATCTCTTCAGCCATTAGTTACCATTTAAACAAGTTCCCCACCATCTACCTTGTTCATACAATGTTGAGAAATCATTGAATTTGCGGAGATACCATAAATACTCATTGAAATTTGAAAAGTGGGGTATTAATATAGTTTTGGGGGAATGAAAAGGTCATGGTCATTGTGAAGAAATGGCTTTTGCAGAACCAAGTTTTGTTTTAGAGTATGTTCTCTCACAAAACTTATAGGCCAAAAGTCAAGTTAATAAGACCAACTAGTCACTAGTTTTAAAGTCAACCATGACCTACTTCAGTACTCTAACGTGTGTGGGCATATAATGTATTGTTTATGTTTGTGTTCAGTATTCTATCCAAGAAACTACAGTGTACTCACATTCTTCATACACAAAAACTCTTTATTTTTTTCTATTCCCATTTTAGGACAGGCAATTAAGCTAGTATATAAATTGTGTTATGACAAGTGGTTACAAAAAGACCCAAAAGCCAACAACCCCACTCTAGTCCTACCATGTAAGACATCACGTTATTTAGGTTTTGGTGCATCAAAAACAAAAATATAATGTCTTCCACTTGCGTTGTAAGATTATCCCCAACCCCAATCCCTGATTTCAGATCATGTAGACATTCAGAACAGACCATTTATGTAATTTGTCATTTGCTGCAATTTGATTGTACATACCTTTAAATGGCACTTATTCATTACAGTTGGATCCTCATACATCTATTTTTTTTTAAAGTTCAATATTTACACACCCTGAGAAGTACATACGGTCAAAATCAATGTTAAAGTGCCTGGACATTTATAGATATCAACCCAAAGTTTTGATCCTGTACAATCAGCATTGAATGTCGCGTGCTGTGATGTCACAATGAAAACCTGACGTGTAGATAAATGTATTTGTTCCAACCTATATTGTGATGATTAAACTCAACGTCACAGTCAGTTGATTGTGGGGTACACTAATGTATACACTTGCCAATTAACTGGTGATTGTACACATTAGTTTGGCCCGGAATAAAGTGACTGACTCGAAGTGATGTACAAGGTTTTAGTACATGGCCAACATTGTAATAGTTCATAGCAAGTGATAATGTTAGTCGGGAAGGTTTTTTAAAACTGTTAAGGTGCATTCCTTCAAGCAACAATATTTAATACAATTTGGTTAGGCAAAATTATTACATTATTTTAAAGCAATTTATATTTTATATCAGTAAATGTGTGTTCATGACCTGATTTAGGGACAAGATATTTTGTAAAATATGACTTAAAAGAGACGCATCAATTGTTATTTGATTATTTTGCATAACTTATTTAAACTTAAATATTTCGTTCTATTTATTCTTGTGATACCTATGCTACAATAATGTAATGTGGCTGAAATTTCATTGGATATTGTACTCTTGGAAATGGTATATGCTCTAAGCACACTGCTAACTAAAACGACTGCTGAGCTCCCTTGTGCTCAAAAACTCTACCTGAATCAGTCTCAAGACGTACACTTGACATAGCAGCTATTAAATTTAAAATAAGGATAATGAATTTTGCCAAACTAAACAATACCAGCTTCTGAAGTGCAATGAATCAATTACCAAATATATATAATTATATTTTTTTAAAAAGTTATCGCTCTTTTTTAATACAATTTACTTCTGTAGTTCAGGAAGCAAAACTGACCAATTGAAGCTAGCATAAATCATACTCCAAAATATTGGGAATTAAAAGACTTACAATGTCGTTTTAAAATAGCCACTACAACGAGTGGGGAAAGCCGGGTAACTTATTTTTATTTAAAATTCTAACGCACACACACCCTATGCAAAATATGAAACAATTAATCGCCACCTCAATATTACGCACTAGTTTGGCACCCACTTAAACCGATTCCAGATTACGCACGGAAAGATTAGACAACATACCGAACCGGACGTGGCACGGTACCGGAAAGAAAAGTAAATGTAAGCATAATGACGAATAAGGACAATGGCTCATATAAAATGTTTCGTTTGTAATGCATTCGTAATACTGTAAACTAGACGCGTCCTGTTGTATCCTCATCTCAGGCAACGGTTCAAAAGAAGAAATACTTAACCATTAAAAAATCAATTTTAAAAAAAAAACCTAGCTGTAACCCCAAACCAAAAATACTAACCATAACAGTTTTAATTATTTAAGCGCGTAATATTTTAAATTGTCATGCAAACCTACAGACACAAATTATAACTACTCTCACCTTCGTAAGACCTCATCTTCGGAGACTCTTATCAAGAGAGTATTAAAATGCAGTATTATAAACATTAAGATAAGAACAAAATCGCCTCCAATTAAAAACGCATCACAAAATTAATACTTAATATTACACAAACAGTTGCAGTTTTTTTATATTCTTAGTATAACCAGATTCAATATTAATTTTAATAAAATTAAGCGATATTTTATTGGTTACATTTATTGTGAACAAATTGGATATAAACAATAACTTTACTATCAGAAAATCCGGTACTGTAGGTGTGTCCCATTTTAATCCATTTAACCATTTTAATTAAATGTAAAGTAATGTGACTTAACTTCTCTTGCTTCATGCTTTAAGTTCAATTTGATTTATCAGCACAACCAAACTCTTCTAGTTGTGTAGTCGTATCGGTGGTCCTGACCATTACATGTAAAGGAAGATCCATAGAAAGATCGGAAAACGTCGAGAAAGAATACTTAGGAAAATGTTAAATGAAACACTCGATAAACAATATTAACAATTAATACAGTTATTGTTTTATGATATGGAGTATGTTATTATATTTGATTTGAGCAAAACGCGACTGAAAACACTGCCCATCTGATAAATGTTGCCGGAAAATACCTTTAAATCTCAAGAGGTTTCCTCTTACTTACAGGATTTGTTACACTTACTGTTTTTATAATGATCAGTTGTTTTGTGACTTTAATTCACATAATGTTATTACTTAGGTCATGTAACATGTTCCTAAACTACAGATAAAAACGGCCGAGACATTTTGCAGGAAGACACTTTTCAATCTTATAAAGTGTCTGTCATATTTCATGCATGATTCTCTATATATAAAAACATTATTTTTATGATAATCAGAGTCCTAAGTTTGAACAAGGTGTTACTAATATGCCATAAAACGCGGTTTAAAAGAAAATAAAGAATCTCGGTTTGTCAGCATTTTCAGTTTTATCGTGCAAAGGGTCTGACTCCCGATTTTGTTTTAAATATGTTATCGACATTTTCCAGTACTCAGAATGTCGAGGACAAAACAGTTCTTGAAATGTCATTTCGGTAAAAATTTTAATTAAATATGAAGCAAAAACGACAAGAACAAAATCAATCAAGGTTTCGTTCGAAACAATGAATTATAATAGTAAGACCAACTGATTCAAATTATCCTTACATCAGCGTCAATCATCGGCGATTACAATATCAATGATTAAAAGGATGATTACAAGAGTATTATTTGAACACAGATGTATAAATTGCTAATTTAACAAATATAAAAGGCAAGAACCAAGTCAATACCACGTAATACTAAATTTAAATTTAATATATTTGTTCTTAAAACGTTGAAAATATTAGCAGTAAAGGAGATTCGTTTTTAATGACATGGTGTGCTTTTGAAATGGGGCGATCTTGCTCTGTCAGGACTGAGAAATAAATCTGTGAAATATGTAATACAGTCGACTCAGGTTAAGTGCACACCCTCGGGCCCGTCACGAGACTATGCAGTTAACCGAAGTACGGTACAGTACAGCTTTATATCAGCACATCACGAATATATGTGAAGAATAAATTTAAACAATGATTAGAATCAACTCTTTCAACTTTTACTTAAATGTTAAGCTTGTTTTCCTTCCTCCGAACACAATTTCACTGATTCAACCAATGAATCAAGGAATTAGAGCGAATTTCAATAAATTCTATAGATTGCTTATTATTCGAAAACTGCTCTCAGACATTCATGGGTCATCTCCGACAGAAAAAGCGTTCAGCTCCAAAGTCGTCTGCATTCTGTTTTTCGCCGTGTTCTCGTTTAAATTGAATTCCGTTGCGCATTTTCCATCTTTCTAACCATCCAGTTTTTTTCCTTCAAATCATTCAAACCCGAACGGTTTAGAGCAACGTTTCCCATTCTGTACTATGCTTTTTCCCATGTTATTGCTCCTTAGTGGTAGTGGATATACATGTATATACCACCTAAGGCGTCCTTTACACGTCAATCATTTACAATGTAGCATTTACCATTTTAATTGTCGCCTTATTTGAAGCGCTACAGCAGAGGACTGATCTTGAATATACATTGTGCAGTTAACCGGAGAAAAATTGTATTGAATAATGTGCCACGGGCAGAAATTTATTGTGCAATTATCCGGAGTGTGCATTTAAGCGAAGTGTAGTTATCCGAAGTTTGTTCCCATTGAAAAGCATTGGGAAAAAACGAGACCGGCGTGACTACGTGCAGTTATCCAGCGTGTGCAGTTAAACGATGTGCAGTTAAGTGGAGTCGACTGTATACATTTGGAGTTTTTAGCTTTTTCAATGCATGGAAACAAGTACAAAACATTTGGTGTATGCTAATCTGGTTCTGGATTTTCTTGTTTTTATTATATAAAAACAATGCAATTGACGGATAGCTACTGTAGGGTAAAATAAAAAACAAATCCTAAATCTGTGTTTAATCTATTAAGTTTTCCGATGAGGTTAGTTCTTACCATTGACTCCAATTGATCCGAAAAGTCGAAACCGCCTTAAGGATTACCAGAGTCTATCTATAGACCAGTCAATCTCAGCCCTGGAGTATGTACCCATGTTATTACCACAATCAGCAAATTTTTTAAACAAATCACGTGAAGTCTTGCATCTTCACGTTTGGGAGGTTAAGTAGTATGAATGAAGAGCATCAATGTGTGCCCAAAAGTTGATTAACTTTCAAATTTCTTAAAGCTCAATTTCCATTGGCTAATTCAAAGGTAAACAGAACATGACCCCTAAGTGTCCTTCATGTTAGTAAATGAAGCTCTGATTGTAATCATATTGAAATGTAAGCTATCATTAGAGTTTTGTCACTGGTTTTGTCATAGAACAAGAGTTATTTTTGGAAACTGCTTTCCTTATACGAGTCTCATTTCCTTTATACATGACCTTTATCTCTGAAGTCTTCCACGTCTCAAAATCAACTTGCAGACTGTATTAAAGGCATGTGCTACATAATATAATAACATATTTGTTATCATTCTCTATCCTGCTTTCATTACTTTTGACCAAGACCATTGATCCAAAAATGTATAGTACTTTTCTTGGACTGAAATGCAAGCCATTTTTACAACTTTAATTCTTTGTTACCTTGAACTTTCATTTTTTAAATGTTTTTAATCAGTTTCTTCTAAGCTGACAAGTTTCATGCAAATATTTGCAATGGTTGACATCGCAGAACTTGAATTTACTGTGGAAATTAACACATGGTTGTATGTGTGAAAGGCCATTTGTATTGTAACGATAAGAATTGTAATACTGTTATGTAGGAAACGGTCAAAACTAACTGAATGATATTTGTATGAAGTGAAATTAAGTTTTAGTTTATATAGCTGAATATTGTTTGTTCATCAAAAAACAAATTTCTGCAATGCTGGAATATTTATGTTCCAATACAAATATATGTATTAATAACTGTAAGGTCATGCTTTATGCAACACCAACAGAATCAAGTTGATCTACAAATTGTGCTTGATGTCAAAACCTGTACCAAAGTTATTAGAGGTATTTGTTTTCAGTTAATTGGATTTACAAAATTTTGACGTATTTGGTATAAAAAGGAAATTTCTGTCAAAATACGCTGGTCATTATAGATCAATACAATAGTCAAGACTTTGATAGAGAGATTTCACATGACAGTAATTCCAGTCATCAGGGCTTAAAACTTGGAATCATTAACGTTACTTCACGAACACAATGATCATGTGTAATGTTCACTTAATTAAAATCATCAATCAACAAATTGGAAGTGTAAGGGGGTGCACACTATGCTACTTAATTTTCTTTCATCAAGCACTGGTCATATTATATAACTAGATAAAGTGAGCAATATCAGCAGAAATTTCAAAGAAAAATATTCTGATAGACTGGATGGGAAAAGGATAGAAAATGATTAAAAAGCAAATAAAATTAGAAAAGTTTAGGACAAAGAGGAAACAAATACACATTTTGAATCTGCAGTTTCATTTATTTGACTAATTAGCTCTTTAGAATTATATACATATGTTTTCAACGGGTATTATCACAGTAAAGTAGCCTGTACATTATTGCATTACAAAAGAAACATTACAAAACTGGAATTGTAAAGAGACCATATATACTGTTACATTTTTTGGGGAAAAACACAACAACCAGAATTACTGTTATACTTATGTTGCAAAATTAAACTGTGTATTACTTAAATGATGCATCTAAATTCCGTCAAACAAAAACTCTATACAAGTACAACTCGTGTACTAGCTGAAATGGAGAATGACAAGTGTATTCATAGTAATAAACAAATAGTATGTCTTATGTATTGCCTGTGTGTGTGTGTCTGATTTAGATTTTTATTGTAGATTTCATTTCCCAGTCATTTTACTATGATGCCTGCAGTATGGCAGTTTATAGTGATGTATAGAAAAATGTAACTAGTTATTCCTGTAAAATTTATTTGTCTGTTTTCTTTTATTCATTATGCAAACAATCTTGCTCGGTAAAGTCTCCAGTCCCCCCCAAAAAAAATGTGAGAACAAATGAAAAACTAATGTAACTACACAAAAAAAATCAAACCTTGTCATCTATTAACAAATGCAGCTACATCTACCATATTTTTAAGTGTCCACCTCAGTTGTCCTTTGCCTAATCCTGATAATGAGATTTGTGCCTAACATTTAATAAGTTATGCATTCAAAATATAATTCATCTAGGTTTTTGCATCATCATGTTAATAGGATTTTGTCCACAAGGTCTCAAGTCCAAAAAAAGTTCAAAAGTGTATTAAAAGCGAATTCAAAAGACTTGTCACAGCAGTAAAATCTAATCAAATCCTTTACATCTGCATGCAGATATACTAGCCACGCAGTATACACTTTTTTTGAATTACAGCAAAAACAAAACAAAAGCTCTGAGTTTCCTAACTGTCAAGGTCTGATTCAGCATCTGTGTCATCGACAATATTAGCATCAATTTCAACTTCCTCTACCTCAGCATCATATACTTCGAGAAGCTGATAAATATCTTGCAGCTCATCATCTGATACACTACTCTGAAATGATGAAATGTTCATGCACTCCATAACATTTTCCATCACTGGCATTTTATTGTGCTGGATTTCTGTATATGGACTGAATTTGTAGGAAGCATTTTCTATAAGTTTCTCATATTGAAGTTTGAGCAACAACAAGCAGTTGATTTTTCCAATTATAGCTCTGCCTTTTTTCACATCCTGAAGACTAGATATTTCCTCCATTATGATTTTCTCCTGTCTATATGCCCAAGCTAGATAAGCCTTCATTTCGACAGAGGACAAGGCTATTTCTTCCTCTGCTCTCAGATATGATGTATAACAATCAATAGCCTGTAATTTTAATGGGCTGATTGTGTCCTCAACTGGTTGATATATCTGACTTGATGGTGTACAAACATCAGCAAAATTAAGTTTACTCGCATCTAGCTCATTCAGCTCCTTCAGCCTTTGGTTAATCCTTTTATTTGTCTGTTGAAGCTTCCTTCCAACCCTTAAAGCAATATCCTGCCCATCTGGAAGATAAGACGTTTAAAAGAAAATTAATGGAGTAATGTCATGTGCAGATCTATGGGTTTGTATCAATTTAATGTGTACTCTGCTGTAGCATTTTTGAATATATTCAACTCATTGTTTATGAATGTTACCTTGGTTTGATATTACCCTGAGAAACAGATGATAGTGTGAACTGATGAAAGTTTCTGTGGATTCCTCAGAACAGTTTATAAATACATTATTGAGTATACATTTGCAGATAATAACTAAAAAATTGATTTTCGATAAAAAAGTATAATGCAGCAGGAAAGTAATTTTCCATTTTCCCCCTTCCCTGTGATGAACATACAAGTACTTCTTTAATAGCCACAATATCGTCGATAAGGTACCTGCATATTTTTTCATCAATGACAAAAGATAAGTTCTTTCAGTGGCAGAGTCTTTCAGGATCTTAATTAAACTGGTCTTTCTCTTCTCTCTGCCACATTTAAGATTCAACTGGAAATTCTCACTGGTGACTGTCCATCTCTCTGTTAACTTCATCTTTTTCTCTGCCAAAACCAAGTTTTTCTCCAATCTAAAATGGTAGGAAAGTTCCAATTGACATGCATATTTTTTACTATATGTCGAAAATTTTACTGCAGTTTACAGAATGAACCAAATAACAGATGTCATCATAAAATTATACAACCATTTTATATACAAACATTTGTTTGAAAAAAAAAACATTGATTGAAATTTCTTATTCAGATTTAAAAATGAATGAAAATAATAATGTGTTAAACAGTATTTTGCTTAACTGAAAATAGTTACATTTTAAAGAGTCCAATCCTTACCTGAAACCAACAGAAAGATTAAGAAAATAAACAAAATCAAACCTTTCCATTTCACTTTTCAGCATGCTTTCATCTTCTTGAGCATTTTCAGGCAAGGCATTTATTTTGTCTCTGAAATGAATTATATTCTATTTAAGTGAATAAGTTCTTGCTGAATTTAGGACAAAACTTTAATTGTGTTTCGATATATCTGAAATAAAATTCTAAACCACTGGTTCTTCATATTGGAAATATTAACTTTATTTTTGTTTGTAAAGATAATAAAGTATATATCATGAAAAGATACTTGGTCAAGCTTTTTTGACAATGAAATACACAGGATAATTACTTCATATGAACCCTTAGTAACTTGGATTGGGATTCGCCACAAAACCCATATGAAACAAAGATAATGCAGAATAGGTAAAATGCTTAAAATGACAACTTTAAGTATTGCTATAATGTAACTAATATAAAAAAGACAAGACCTTTTGCACATACAAGTGCAGGATTAGTAGTAAAGTTATAACATCAAAATGTACTATTTGAAGTGTGCAAGACATGATTAGCAAAAGAAACCAAGAGTTAATATGCAACATACAGAAAGCAATCATGTATCATGAACTAAAAGGGCTGTAAGGAGGATGGTCCCTACTATTCATGCAACCAGGGTGCAAGTCTGTGTGTTTGCCTATCAATGTGTCTGCCAAAATTTTATTTAAGTACCTTGTCTGATAGAACTGAAACAATGAACTGCAGTACTTTTCAACTGACGTAAGTTCACCACCTATAAAAAAGTGAATGTTATTGTAATGTGACCATAAAGATATAAAACTAATTGACTTTATTCCCATTTATACTCATGTCAGGGAGGAACTTTCACATTTATAATATTCATAATAATGCACATAAAGTGGAAAATATCTTAGATACATTTTTTGACATTCATCATTTTGTTGAACTTACAAATTCACACTATTAGCAGCATTCATATAGATTAAGAATTTCTCACATTAAATTTCCTTTTCTTTGTACTAAAAAGTATAGTTTATTTCAACATTATCCAATTACTTAGTTTTAGATACATAAAAAATAAGTAATGAAATATGATTGGAACTTTAACAAAGTCTAGAAAAATAGATACCTTTCCCATATTTTGACTGTGTTTGTGACTTGGACTTCTTAGTATTTGCCCACTGACTGATCTCCTCCATGGAAGCTTGCATGAAACAAGATAAAACTAGTGATTAAGTATATATATATATATATATATATATATATATATAAGGTAATTTATAACTCGGCATCAGAAAAAGGGGGAGATTAAACCAGTGAAAATTAGATGCAGGTCTTGAAGACAATATACACACCAAAGTCTGTTTAATGGTTTCTGATTGATGATAGTTACAAGCACTTGCAAAAACAATGATTTAAAGGGATCAAAATGGGCAAAAACTCTTTACAAATGGCATTTAATTAAGATGAAACTTTAACAAGGTATATTTATCTATGACAGGCAAATTAAATGCACGCAGCATAGGTGGTTACCATAACATCCATGTTGATATAGATGATAGCAGAAAATCTTGTTATAGTTTATGAAATTTTTTTCAGGTATTATTTGAAATTTTTCATACCATGTGTTAACGTTTTCAATGACTCGAGTGCAGAAGTCTTCTGCTCAATGGCACGCAAGTGCTTCTGTTCTAGTCTGGAAGCTGAAAAATAAGCTGATGTTTTTACAGCACAATAAAGATGTAAAAACTGGAGTGACACAAATTTGCAGTAATCTACAAATGCTCAATGCCCTGTTCGAGACATTATTATAAAAAATGCAAAATTTCTGATCAAAATTAAGATTTTTATTAGTTCCAACAAGTTTTAGAAAATATATACTAACCCTTACTTGGCATAAAGGGTGTAGAAGAATCACAAAGAAAGATAAAAAGAACAATGAATGAATAAAGCATCATATGAGCTGGGGATCTGATTGGTAAATTATTTTTAGTATTGGTGCTGGTGAATCAGCTTTTGTATGCTTTCAAAAATCATAATTTTATTTGGTATTTCCTGTTAAAAACAAAAAGCTGGCTAGAGTTTGCATGTCATACAAACCATAATCTTTTAATAAATTGCATTGTAAACATAAATATCCAAATAAAAAACTATCGGAAGACCGATTCTGATATGGATGTACTTAAGCAAAAATAAATGGAGAAGCATATGGTCATGAAAGTCACTGGTATGAGCAACTTGCACCAGAGTGGGCTCAACAAAATTCACCAGTCTCCATGTAACAAAATGTACCAGTCCCCATTCAACAAAATGCAACAGTCTCCATTCAATTATTAAAATTAATATCCCGTTACAATAAACGTTATCAGTAGAATGAAGTCTGAATTTTGGTATGGAAAGACAAATGCCAAAATTATCTACATAACTGATACCTACATAGCTTCAGTTTCAGTTTCTCACTGTAATGGAACAAGGCATCCACCAGAAGATCCTGTCTGTTGTCCAAGTTCATCTCTTTGCTTATTTTGGAAAAACGACGAAGATAGGACCAAAGCCGCTCCATGCCTTCTCCATCTGTTAGGCCAGTCCCTGTCACATTTTTCTGTCCATATTGTAACTGTTTAATAATGATATATAATAATAATAATAATAACTAACGAAGACATTTTTTTAATGTATTGGATACAAAGCAGGCACATTTCTGCCAGCTCACCTCATGACTGTACAAAGAAAGTAACATGTCAGAATGCATTTCTTGGTTATAGTTAATTAGACAGTTTTACAAGTTAAAAGTAATGAAATAAACATTGAATATGTGGTGAGATTTATGAAAGCAATTCTAAGAAACTCACACCACACTACCATTATGGAAGATGACAAATATGAATGAGATGAAAAACTCCAATGAAGATCGAATGCCCAAAAAAAAAAAAGGCTAAAAATTGAGGATTTTTTTTTTCTTTGAAAGGAAAATAACCTGGTCTGAGAAAATTTACAAATTTACCAGCTTGACTTATTGATTTATGTAATAAATAATACAATATGTCCACCAATAAAATATATGATGGAACATAAAAATCAAAATATTTACCTGACATGACATATTATGTGCAAAACTATGAAACACTGGAACACAAAAGCTGACCCAGTCTAAAATTTCATTCTTCACATTTTTCTGAAGAAAAAGATATATAGATACATATACATTATTTATATATTTATTTACTGAATCCAATCAAAGATCCTGATTTATGTTATCAAAACATACAAGTATACGTACAAAAATGGTTAGAACAAAAATGTATACAGCACAACTTTGGCTGACAGTACCAAGTTAACTTGTCCCACAAATAAACACTAATTTTTACATAATGATCTGTACACGAGTTAATTGTTAGCTATCCCATGTGGTTCATTATAAACAAGTTATACTGTACTGTAATGATGTATTCACTACTAATATGATTCAATGTATACACATAATCATTCCAATTTCATAAATCAAAAAACTTACTGTAATACAAGTATATTTGGTTCATGTTCCTACAGATTTTGTGTACAATTCTTTTTCATTTTGAACTCAACTTTAAATATATATATATATATATATATATATATATATATATATATATATATATATATGGTAATATCATTTTAGCTGACTGTATCAAAAAAAACATTATTAAAAAATATGAGGCAGAAATTGTTTCCAACTGAAGGACTAATATAAATAAAATCATAAAAGAACACATGTACAATAACATCTGAACTGTTTAATTTCTATATTGCAAACATACCTTGAGATGTTTGTGAAGCATGCATGCAATATCATATATTGCAATGACCTTTTCCTCTTTTTGTCCTTCATGGATGAAATTGTCCAATAAATTTACTGCATAACTCAGCCTAAAAAGAAAGCATGATACAAAATGATTATATAGATGTCAGTATGATAGAAAATTAATAGAAAACAAATGTTTTTTTTTTAAATGATGGCTGTAGGATTTTTCTCCCATTAAACACAATTGACAACTTGTTGACATTTGATAATAGTGACACAAGTTCAATCATTCTGGATACTTTAATTTAGAAAACATAAATATTAACAGGCAGACATAAACACAGCCAGTGTAAGAGAAAGTAACAAAAACCAGTGTCCTGTATAAAAATTTCAACAAAGAAGCACACTGTGACTCAATGAATTATTCATCATTCAGATAACGAAAACAGTATCAAACTTTATGACAAAATTAGACATTGTTCCTCTAAGTTCCATTAACCTATTCACAAACCCATTAAAAATTAATTAAGAGAAATATCAAATATTACCTTTCACCATGTCGCATGTTACAGAAAAGTAGAGGGAAGTCATGTTTGCATACAGATCCAAAAATACCGGTGACATCAAGCTTTGAATTTTTAACTTTTGATCTAAGAATGTCTCCAGCCTGGAAACTGGAACAACCCTGAAAAATATCAGCACATTTTAGTCATGAATATTAGAGATAGTAATTGGTATACAGTACTGTTAGTACTTGATATCCAGTAACTAGTACTAGCATTTTTTTTAAAGTTTTCAAAACAATGCATACAATTTATAGACTGTAATATATCCCAACAAAAGGTTAAGACTTAATAATCCTTGCAATATTTCATTTGTGCAACTGAAAAAATGAATACTTTTATACTAAATAGTTGGCTTCATTGCATTATCTCCATTCTGCACAGAGCATACTCATTTCCATTTCATCTTCTATCATAGATATTCTAATAAAAATGAGCTAGTGCCATACCACTGTATATTTATTATTGAAATTGGTCAATCAAATAATATAACCAACATAAGCAGCTTCAAAAAATCATCACTGAGAAAAATGATTCTATTTTGCTTTAAAAAAAGGTGTTGTCTGCATAATTATAATTTATTGGTGGGTAACATCTGCCTATATGAGTCATTATGTCTCATGAATGACAGTTCCTGACTAAACTTTTAAACTGCTATCACAACACTGATACATACTTCTGATCTTTTAGGATCACTGTAGCTATCCACAAAACTGTCAACCTGGTCCTGGCTCATGAAATAGGTGTTTTCATGTCTTGCTTTCCCCAGACCTTGCCCAAGCCCAGAAGACTGTTTATGAACTAGCCCAAAGTTTGCATCCATGCAAATTACTTTTGTAAATCCCTGTTTAAAATTATGATAATAATTATTTCCTCATTCAAATAATTTGTCATGCGTGACTTGGAAAGCTCTCATGAAGTAAACAAAAGACATAAAATATTTTACTCCTATATATAAAATGATAAAAAGGACAAAATAACATCATCAAAGTTGTCTGAAAATAAGAAATTTCACATACTTTCTCCATACCACTTGGCAAAATTACTAGATTATTTTCCTATTTAAAAACAAATACAATATAAAATTGTTACATTTGCAAATTTTCTATTAGAAATCTACCTGGCTACATGGTGGGCATTTTCCAAAATCTAACTGGCCTATGAGGCTCCTACCACTCTTAAAAATTGTGGAGTGATAGCGGTACTCATTGGAACAGTCACCAATAATCAGCCTGTATATATTCTCTACCTGAAATAATAAAAGTGTACAACACATTTAGTGACAATTAAAAATAGTAGTAAATATTCTAACCGTAAAAAGGACTATATATATACTTTTCATATTGGCTTTAAAGCTGTTCAGTCGTTGACAACTGTAGATTATAAAGTACGAAACAAAAAAGATTACTATTTATGTCAGAAAGGAATAATGCAGAATCTTCAAAACACACCATCCATGTAACATTATCACTTTGTATCATTGACAGGGATTATTAATTATTTATACTCTTAGGCCAAATGTTGGCTTACTTGACAAAAATGTCATATTACTAAAATATATTTTTTATAATGCATATCATTTGATACAAAAATGTTGAATTTCTCCACATTTAATACTATTTTATAATAAAGTGAACAAGAATTTATTAAATTTCTTTGACTTTTACAAAGTACTGAGATATACAATACTAATAATGTATTGAAAGCTCAAACAGTATTACCATGACAAAGTATATACCTCTCTTATGTCATGAATTTGATATTTGTTCATGCTGGAAAGAGCATCACAAAAAGCTCTCAGGGACAGCTGGCCCTCTAACTGCAACATGGTGGCTTGTTCCATTAGCTCAATATGAATAGCTACTCTTGGTAACTCCGGTGTAGCAGGCCACAGGCCATATCGCAGAATTGTCACTGCTTCTTTTTCACAGTGACAAAATTGCATTTTTACTCTGTGTTGGGTACCTGAAAATAAAATTATGACCTAGAAATGTGCATGTTGAATGCCACTGCCTAACAGAAGTTAAATGAACCAAGATATGTCAAATGGACAAATGTAATGATGGCATAAAATGACTGCCTATAAAGGACAACTTAGCACCTGTAAAAATCTGTAATGTGATGGTTGAATGAGCAATAATTACAAAAGTATGTCAAGCAGCCAGAAGCAGACATGTAAACTCAATATTTCATCAAAAAAATACATAGTAAATAAATATTTAATACCCTGAATGTTAAATGTAACATTAATCATTATAATACTGTTTATTAACATATTTTTTAACACAGCATAATTCCTGACTAAACTTAACAATTGTATCACTTGCAAGGCAATATTACTGTGATGCAGGTAAAAGACTTAAAAATTTAAAGTAAATCATAATTATTATAAGTTGACTGTTGAAGGAGTCAACTTAAATGATAAAAACATGCTTCAATAATAATGAAAATATATGTCCAAGGATGAAGTGCTATGTCTGTGAACATTAAGATACTTGAAGACTTAAATAAAAATTATTTATTTTAGGACAAAAGATGGAGAAAGACAGAAATTTTAAATATACTCACCTTTGAAATCAATAACACACAAAAATCGCAAATATGAAGACATGCAAACTTCATGATCTTTTCGCCTCAGGATATCTTCTGACCGTGCCACAAAAGGAACGAATAGTCTACCCTGTAGGAAAAACAGATTATTTTTTTTTACAGAATCTGACTAGATGCACATGTAGATGATAATCATGGCAATACATGACAATCTGATCCTTACGAGAATGCAAAGTTTATAAATAAATAGGCCCATAAGGTCCATTCAACTCAAATTATTGTGGCTTTAAAGCCCTAACACTATATGCTGGATTTATTCTAAAAGAAAACATTTAGAGATGAAATTCCATATTCATGTGAAAACATGTGGGTAGTTTTCTAATTATTGCATTTGGTTGATTTATCAGTGAAATTAGTGTAATCTCACATTTGTGTGCCTTACAAGAGGCCTTCACCCAAATTTGGACAAGTAGCATGAGGTTCCTGTAAATTACTGTGGTACTTGTACAAGTTCTATCCGATAACAGATTTTACTGTTTAATTATCATTAGTCTCATTCCAAATTATTGTTTTTACACTACAGATATTGTAGAATTGAAACAAGTTGAAACAATTACATATTACAAAGATTGGGTAAAAATAAATATTTAAAACTTGCATTCCATATCATATGCAAATTCCTGACAATCTATACATTATATTACTTCAAAGATCAAGGGATGACATAGGATACAATAAAACCTGTATTAAAGGAACACAAATTCTGCCAAAAAAAATGCAAGAAAGGCATCCTATAACGATAACAGTCAGTCCATTAAATAACATCATTTACAAAAAGTAGTCTGGCCATTCCTAAATGGTTGCCCAATAAATAAAAAAACTATAGTATTTCAACTTGCTCTTTACTGAGCAAGACTTCATCGGACAATAACTAACTAAAGCAGGTCAACATGAGGATGGCATGGTGGTCAAAAGCTGTATTTTCATAGGTAATATTGTTTCCTTACTGTGACCTTAACCCCATGAAAACCAAATCAGAGTGGGTGATCATATTTTGAATGGAACTTCAATTCCTTAATGCAGCCATTGTAATTGTTTTGAGGGCGGTGAGAGGGCGTGTTATGTAATGAGTATTGTGTGGATATTTGAAATAGGTTCCATATTACATAATTAGTAACATTAGCCTACAATCAGTTTACCTTCCATATTTGGGGTGTATGAAATAAAACAGTCTGATGGACTTCATTACAACACATCTGACAATAATAAGCAAATGTGCTGCAATCAAGACATCGGATTATTTCCTGTTCCTCTCTGCAACACTTGCTACATTTGTGTGTAGCTGGTGACATTTCTTCAACCCTTGCATCTAAAAGATTTGCTCTTAGGGCAGACCAAGCTTCTGCAAGCTTTTGCCTTTTGCTCTGGTATCTTGTCAGGGGTCCTCTACCTTAAAATATAAAACAGTAATGTCTCAGAAAAGACTGCTTTTGAAAGATCAGTTATCATGCTGCAAAATTAAGTGTTCACGACATTATGATGTCACTGATATGTCACTTTTTACTTATTCGGAATTTAAAAAGATTTTGTGGTATTCAAATGCACAAATGATAAGAATTTCTGAATACTCATTATGTCATTATGTTCCATGCAATTTCGGGCAGGTTACTTTTCCAGTTATGTTTCTAGGCAGTGGCCTTTGGGGATAAATATACAAACATGTGTTAGTAATGCAAACAAATGCAAAACAACGAATGCATTTTTAGGTCAGTTTGGATTGCTTGGGATTTAAGTAAGCAGTGTGGATACATATTTTATATAAGCAAACTGACTAACATCACAGAAGAAATTTTTAAATGCATTCAAATTTAATTATTGACAATAAGTCAAACGTTTTCAATATAATTCCTCCTGCTAAAAAGCACAGTTCCTGTTTAATGATACAATGAATACAAACAGTGCTTACAGGACAAAAATTGTTGTATACATTTTAAAAAATATAATAAACATACTTGATTACACACAAACGCTAAAACTATAATCCCATGTACCATGAATTAGTCTGAAACACTATACTGTTTTAAATCTCATATGCTTGTGTGCAAGGATCATTAGCACAATATAAATAATCTTTTAATAAGCAAAATACTCAAACAGTTCAGAAGCAATCATCCTTGTAAGTTTTGATGGGAAAAAGAACTTGTTCTTCTGTATTTTAATAATAAATCACAACTGAGGACAGGTGGGGATCATTACATAAGTATTAATTTAACCATAAGTTTATTACTAGCATTTTCATGCGGAACAAATACAATACAAATTCAAGTAGTTAAAATTTCAAATTCTTTCAGATCACCTTAACTTAAAAAAATCATTTTCTAATAAAGTACTAAACTTTCCCAAAAACATCTTTGAGAATATTGAAAAAGTAAAGCTTATTCATAGGCTTAGGCTATCCCATTGACAACATGAATTGCCTACGGTGTAATCTATGTTCAATACACCCAACCATTTTACTGCAGACACTTTTATATGCATTATTTTTTTCTAATATAATTTTTTTCTTCAATTCTTTTTGTTGCAACTAAATATTTATATAAAATATTCTTTATAATACAGCAGAATTGTTAACTTCTGGAAGTTAACCATTTTCTGGGGGTAGGCACAATGTCATAAATGACTTGGATTATGGTAAATTATTGTCATATATCTTCCCAATTGATAATAGCCCTGCAGATATAAGCTTTTGGTTAGCATCCTGAATATGGAAATATATGTAGACCTCTCTTTTAACTGCTCCGGTAGCCTACTGGTAAAAACATCTGCCGCAGAAGAGGGAAGTCATAGGTTTGATCCTCGGCCAGAGTAATATCAAAGTCTTACAAAAATGGTACTAGCAGTTGCATCGTTCTGCACTCAGCATTAACAGGTTAGTATTAGGACTGGCCAGCCTGGTGTCAGGATAATGTAACTGGGTGGGACATCATGCTACATATCTGCGGCATGATGTCCCAGTGCTAGACATCACTATAAACTGCCTCACTGCAGACATCGTAGCTATATGACGGAAAAATTCTTAAAGCTACTTTAAAAAACCTAATCAAACAAACAAACAAAGACCTCTCTTTTATTACATTTCACTAAATTACTTGTACATTGTTATCACACAAGTTCAAACATGATTCAATGTTACTTTGTGATAAATATCATCACATAATTGTTTTAAAAAAACTTGTTTATCTAAAGTATGTAAACTTACACTAAACAGCAGTACCCATTAAGACATTATCTACATGTTATAGTTATTTTTCGAGATCCATAAATGTAACTTTTGTAAATAAACAAAACTATATACGGTACATAAGAAATTACTCTATTACCTGCATCGTCATAAGAAGCTTGTAATGATGATGCTGAGGAACTTGGAATGCTCTCAAATTCAGTGGCAGTAGACCGAACTCCACTGGAATGAACTGGTGTGGGCACAGATGAGCTCCTTGATAATGAAAATCTTACATATTCTGTTCTTCTTCTTGTTCCATAATACACAATTTTCTTCACTTTTGGAAACTTTTTTAAAAATCGCACCATTTTCTAAAATGCAAACAATTGTAAAAATTCATAATAACTGCTACTTGTAAGATTTTGATAGTATCATATTTTACATCCTATTATAAAAGACTCAGATTCAATACAGTGAAAGACCATCCTTTACAGTAACTTAATCATTTTTCTTTTTAACAGCAATGTGTTTCCTTTATCTTGTGTACAGCATGCAATCGCCGTCACATTTTAAATCAATGATATCTGACCTATCAATGCTTAAGAGTATGAAAGTACATGTACTCAACGTGAACATATTATAAATTGTAAGGATTGTTTGTGATTACTTTTGTTTAAACACTGCATAATTTAAAGATATATTTCAAGAAGAGGTAGGGGTGGGTGGGAGTAGAACTTAACTACAAATGTAAATACAATGATCTTCCAAATGATTAGAATGGAAACCAGTATACATAATGCTAGACCAACTAGCTGGTATCTAAGCCTTTTTCTTATTTTGAGTTTGCGGTTGTCAAAGCCATAGTCAAAATTCAAAAAAAGCTTAGAGACCAGCAAGTTGGTCTAACATAATGCAGGCCTAACAATACATTTACTCAAACTAAAGCCTATGCATATCGATGATATACTTATATTCATTATAAACTTAGTGATATATATATATATATATATATATATATATATATATATATGTGTGTGTTGTGTGTGTGTGTGCCAAATCCACTACTGTAAGGAATACAGCTTTCTCTATCCAAAAAAAGAGAAAGAAAAGAATTTATCTTCGATATAGGACTATTGACGCAAAACAATTCACAAGGTATACAAATTACAATAGGCCCTACATCATTGGTCCCTGGTCCTATACGTGCTAACTTCTTTTTTGTTTAAGAAACTAATTCATACTTACCAAAGATATTCGAGAACGCTTATTATAAATATACTGATAAAATCTCCAAAGCAAGAGTGCTTCTTTGAACTAGGTTGAAATTTTATTTTTTTTTTATATGCTTTCGCAGTTTTCTCAGCTTGAAAATGGCGGCGAAGCTGGTTGTGATGAAGATATTGGCAAAGGAAATGACGCGAGAGTAGACGATTGGTTAGCAACTGGTTCTCTTCAACAGCTTGACACGATCACTGGCGGTAGGACGGTATACCGTGTCAAGTGATAAAGAGACTGACACAGTAGACATATTTCTTATTGAAGAGGCTGACTCCAGTCGTATCGGGTGGTGTGTCAAATTTGGATAAATTTTGAAAATTTTGAAAAAAAGGCTTGAAGATTTTTTTTAGAATTTTCTGTAATGGCAGTCACACTTAAAAAGGCGTACATATTTCAGCATTGTTTGTAAAAGTTTGATACAAGTTTATTCCCCAGTACTTTCTTTCAAATTGGCTTAAATGATTTCTAACCAAAAGTTATTGAAGATTCTGCTTTTCATTAATAGTAGTCACATCTCAGTAATTGGAAGAATTTGTAAAAATCTAGAAAGGTCTTCATCCCAGGATGCTCTCAACCTAATTTGGTCGAAAAGGTGCCAGTTTAAAATGGCAAGATTTGACAGATGATGTATTACTGGTGCTAAGCTCATTTAGATGGCAGGCGAGTCAAGGCCATAGTACAATCATGGTGATCTATATTCATTCATTTACAATAACATTGCTGCAATTAGTCCAGTTTATGACACAGTTGTAGTCGTGAAATTGGTTATCACTTTTTCAACATTAAGCTCCTTTTGAATGATACAGGAATATGTCAAAGCCAAGATGGTGATAAACAGGTTGAATTATGGTGCAAATTTCAATCATCCTGTCTTTAGTGCTTCTTTCCTTATACCAATTACTATAGGTGCAATAGCATTTGAAAGCATAATGAACAGAAAGCTGACAATACATCACAAACACCCACCAATTTGGTCAATGTTACGGTATATCCAAGTTAAATTATTTCTAGATGTTTTCATAAACCAATTTTCGTGTGTTGATGTAATAGTCTATATTTATTGTGCTGAACTGTAACTGAAAATACAAGTAATTCAAATGTGCTGACCTAATTTTTTTACACCAGAATTTCCTAGGATGTAATGAATGGTTAGCTCAAAGTAAACTTCATAAACATGCATAAAATTTGATCTGTGACCAAGTTATAGTATGTTTTTGTTTTTTTATGGTTTAACACCATTTTTCAGCACAATATAGGCTATACATGGCGGCCAGTATTATTGGTGGAGGAAGAACCCGTACAAACCCCGGAAAGAACCACTGACCCACGAAAAGCTACTGGCAAACTTTCTCACATAACTACATTTGCGAATCTTAAGACTCGAACACACGCAGAGATGAGATGGCAGTGGTCTGTAACGGACAGCGCTTTAGACACTCGGCCACTCAGGGCCCCTCTAAGTTATAGTATGTAAGGATTGGTCAGCCCCTAAATCTTAGTGTGTGAGAGGTTTTGATTGCTAATGTTACTTTAAAATAATTCAGTCATATTGCTGCAATGGGACAGTTTATGATGTCTAGCACTGGGGCATCACGCTGCAGACATGTAGCATAATATCCCACCCAGTCACATTATCCTGACACCAGGCCGACCAATCCTAACACTAAACTCTTAATGCCGAGTGCCAAGTGAGACGGCTGTTAGTACCATTTCTGTTAAGTCTTTGGTATGACTCGGCAAAGGGGACAGTACCCATAACCTCCTGCATCTGCTCTAACCACTATGCCAATGGAGTTGTCCAGCCCAAAGATCTACTTGCAATTAAATTCTCACGTGTAGATGAAACAGGATCATAAATATATGTGACAAGCAGATAGCTGAAAATACAAGTCACTCAGGCGTGGAAATTAGATCAGTGACCTAGTATTTGTACATGTTTTGGAATTACTTTCAAACACATCTACAAAGCAATACTGTTGATCTATCACAGCAGCCAGTTTGGAAAAAAGTATTCTAATTTGGATTTTTTTATATAAAAAAATTATTGGTATAGACTTGCAATCAGTTGTTACTAGAAAAGCAGCAGAGGGGGTGAACAGACCAACTTTTTAGGCGTCAACGAAGCTTCCTTCTATTATATATTTAATAGAACGGTCTATTTGACAAACCAAGGCTTCCTAGTAAATATTTAATAGAAAGGTCTATTTGGTTCCTTGTAAGGGTCCAATGGCAAAATAAAAAGACGCCATTGTCGTTGGAAATCACCCCCTCTGCTGCTATGGTTTAACAATTTTTTTACGAGATTCAGTAAACGATTTTAACCGAATATTTGATCAAGTCCGACACGATATCGCGTCCGAGGATCTGCTAAATTTATCGTCACAAATGCATGTGGGATTGACTGAGCGCGACTAAAGAAATTTCTAAAGAGATTATGATCCATATCACCGCTGCACTAAGTTTGCCAAATATTTATAAGAGTATGTGTATCAACTCCTTTGAATACGACAAGAATATTGCAGTTATCTCTGATCACTTTTGGTATTTGTGTGTATCGTTGAGTGACATATATCACATCAGTTTTTTATGTCTACCTCTGGAAAATATCCTAGCGGGATTCTTTTGATTGTCTAACATGATATCATCGTATACGACTAAATTGTTAATATCTCCATCAATATTATCAATGCTCGGTGCTTCATCGATATCGGTTATAAACTCAATAATACCCTCGCCGGATTCTTCTACTACTTTGTCGTTAAAATCTTTTAATACATTGTAACATCGTTGATCATCTAGACTGAGAGCTATCAAATACAACTTGTCCCATTTCATCCATCTCGTTATTAAATTAAGTAACAATTGTGTCTTGCCACTTCCAGATGGTCCAATGATAATCATATGAATAGAATTTGGTAGCGCTGCATGATGTTTAACAGGCTCTCGTGTTTTTGTCGCCGAAAAATCAATTACATTCATGTTATTATAAATAAATTATGAATCTATATTGTGTGAAGTGTAAGAAGCGTACTGGTACAGATGACTTGACGACGATTACAACTAAAAATAACCGATCGGCACTTTCTGGCAAATGCGTACAATGCAGTACAAAGAAATTTAGATTTGTTTCTATGAGATCTGCGGATAATTTAAAAAAAACGAGGAGGTGATATCGCAGCCAAGCTAACTAAACTCCCGGGAACATCATGGGCAAAGTATCCAGGAGAAAAACATCTTCCAGGGTATAGTTATTGTGGACCCGGAACCGGACTCGATATCAGACTCGATGATCAAAACCATCCCAAACCCGGTGAATATGCAATAAACGACATTGATAAAGCGTGTCATGCTCATGATGTCGCTTATAAAAGCAGCAATTTGCAACATAGACATATCGCAGACGTGAAATTGATTCACGCGTTGAATTCTATCACTGATAAATACTTCAAAGAAAAGTTGGCTTCATGGTTAGTAAAATCGGCAATGAAAGGTAAATTGATGTTAGGTGCCGGTAATTAATAACAACATGGAATCTATTTATTATTCTCCAAAGGGATACTGGAGGGGTAAAGTAGTAATTGGTAAACTCGCTAACGCTGCGAAGGTGAAATATACCACTGCAGCGGATTGGTTATCTAAACAGGCGATATGGCAAATTTTTCTACCACCGCCTAAACAAATTAACTACTCGCATTTTGATGTAACCGTTCCTAATGAAGTTCATCAAGCTGATGTATTATTTCTTCCGCATGATGGTGGTTACAAATACGCGTTAACTGTAGTTGATGTTGCGAGTCGAAACAAACAAGCAGAACCGCTAAAGACAAAATCATCAACTCAGGTGGCTTCTGCATTTAAAAGGATTTATCGAAGGGGTCCTCTGCGATGGCATAATCTGTTACAAGTTGATCCTGGCAAGGAATTTCAGGGTGCGGTTCTATCAACAATGAAGCATCATAATGTCACTATCAGACGAGGACATACTGCACTACATCGCGATCAGGCAATTGTTGAACGATTTAATCGCACACTTGCTGAGCGGTTATTTGGATATCAATATGCTAAGGAATTTATTCAGGATAAACAATCTCGTTAATGGGTCAAGAGATTACCAGCTGTTATTACCGCGCTAAATAATGAGATTACTCGAACAATCAACATGAAACCTAACAACGCCATTAAAAAGAAGTCTATACCCGTACAACCACAAAAAGATTTTTCAAAACAACCAAAGCAGCAGAGAGGGTGAACCCTACAACTTTTTCAGACAGAAAATCGACTGAAATCTCAAAACGAGCCTTCCAACGAAATCTCATATTTTAACCCCCCAAAAAATAAGTCTCCATTTAGCAAACGGAGACTTTACGATTTTTCAATCAATTTTGGTCGCAACGTTGTTGTCATTCACCCTCTCTGCTGCTACAGGTTAATAATTTTTTTACGAGTCCAATCGAATATTTGATCCAGTCCGATACGATATCGTGTCCGAGGATCATGTAAATTTATTGTTACAAATCCGTACGGGGTTGACTGAGCATTACTAAAGAAATTTCTCAATTGATTGAAGTCCATATCAGAACACCATGTCTGCAAAATATTTCTAAGAGTATGAGTATCAACTCCGTTGAATACAGCAAGAATATTACAGTTATCTCTTATCACTTTTGGAATCTGAGTGTAGCGTTGAGTGACATATATCACGTCGGTGTTTTTATGCCTGCCTCGGGAAAATATTCTAGCAGGATTTTTTTGTTTATCTAACATTACATCATCGTATACGACTAAATTGTTAATACTTCCATCAAGATCTTCTACTGATGGTGCCTCGTCAATATCGGTTATAAATTCAATAATACCCTCACCGGCAATCTCTGAAGCGTTTTCATTAAAATCCTTTAACACTTCATAACATCGTTGATCATCTACGCTAGGGGCAATTAAATACAACTTATCCCACTTCATCCATCTCATTATTAAATTGAGCAACAATTGAGTCTTGCCGGATCCAGATGGCCCGATTATAATCATCCGGATAGAGTTTGGTAGCGCTGCATGATGCTTAACCGGTTCTCTTGCTTTAGTCGCTGAAAAATCAATTATATCCGTATTTCTATACATAAATTATGGATCTATATTGTGTGAAGTGTAAAACGCGTACTGGCACAGATGACTTGACGACGATTACAACTAAAAATAACCGATCAGCGCTTTCTGGTAAATGCGTGCAATGTGGTACAAAGAAATTTAGATTTGTGTTATGATATCTGCAGGAAATGATGATTTAAAAAAAAAAAACGAGGAGGTGATATCGCAGCCAAGCTAACTAAACTCCCGGGAACCCCATGGGCAAAGTATTCACGAGAAAAACACCTTCCAGGGTATAGTTATTGTGGACCGGGAACAAGACTTGATATCAGACTTGATGATCAAAACCAACCTCGACGTGGTGAAGAACCAATAAACGCTATTGATAAGGCCTGTCACCTTCATGATGTTGCTTATAAAAGCAGCAATTTGCAATACAGACATCTTGCAGATGTGAAATTAATTCATGCATTAAATGTTATTCCTGATAAATCCTTCAAAGAAAAATTAGCTTCATTTTTGATAAAATCGGCAATGAAAAGCAAATTGATGTTAGGTGCTGGTAATTAATAACAACATGGAATCTATTTATTATTCTCCAAAAGGATACTGGAGGGGTAGCGCTGCAATCCATAAACTCGCTAGCGCTGCAAAAGTGAAAAAAAAAACCACTGCGGCTAATTGGTTATCCAAACAGGCGATATGGCAAATTTATCTACCACCGCCTAAACAAATTAATTACTCGCATTTTGATGTGAATGTCCCTAATGAAGTTCATCAGGCTGATATATTATTTTTACCTCATGACAACGGTTAAAAATACGCGCTAACTGTAGTTAATGTTGCGAGTCGATACAAACAAGCAGAGCCGTTAAAAACAAAATCATCACCTGAAGAAGCTTCTGCATTTGAAAGGATTTATCGAAAGGGTCCTCTGCGTTGGCCAAATCTATTACAAGTTGATCCTGGCAAGGAATTTCAGGGTGTAGTCTTATCAACAATGAAACATCATAATGTCACCATCAGACGAGGACATACTGCGTTACATCGCGATCAGGCAATTGTAGAACGATTTAATCGGACGATTGCTGAGCGGTTATTTGGATATCAATACGCAAAAGAATTCATTCAAAAAAAGCGATCCCGTGAATGGGTCAAAAGGTTACCAGCTGTGATTACCGCACTGAATAATGAGATTACTAGAACAATCAACATGAAACCTATCAACGCGATTAAAAAGAAGTCTATACCTAAATGGAAATTCGAAGAATTTCACAAAAAGATTATAGCGTTTCCCAACCAATTCTTGGTAGTAATGTCACCGTGAGATATTTATACGAACCAGGAGAGCTTGAAGGTAGGCAGAAAAAGGGCTACTGATTATATTTGGAGTGTTACTGCACACAAGATATCTACTATAACACGATCAACTGGTAGACCTCCAATCTATAAATTGGATTCATGTTTGATGTGTGAACATCCATAGGATTTTTCCCACGAAATAATTCAATCGCACGAGTCGTCTTTCCTGATCCGCCACAGCCGTTTAGGTAGCTGGTTTTATATCGACATATTGGATCAGATATCTGCGGTGCATTAGATAGTTCTGACATCTGATCATTTTTCAAATATTTATCTTGAATCGTAACATCTGCTGATTTGGAATAGTCACAAGGTATTTCCCGCTTAATTCTCCATGATCCCCAACTCTCATCAGAATTAGTGAATTTAGCCACTGCCTCGCTGTGTTTCGAGTCTATATAAAATGAATCAGTGGCTACTCTAACTGCAGTGTCAGGAAATCTATTTATCATCGAAAATAAATTGATAGAAGCATAAGCTAGCATAGACGCCCTCAAATGTGTATACTGAAGATTTTCTCCGTCTGCGTAAGTAACAATTGTACCAAATTTGGTTCCATCGGACAAGAAAGCGTCTTTACGATCGACATATATACCCTTAGATGTAATACCCTCGGGGTTTTCAGCGCTATGAAGTAACCACACTGACACGGGGTCGTTTTTACTCAACTGGTGAATAAAATCAAATAATTTTTTCTCAGAGGATTCTGGAGAAAATTCCTCGGGTATATATTTCATGGTTCTTTCCCGCGGAAATATTGTTACTGCAGATGTCCATGCGTGTTCGTTATGATCAATAATTTTAATTGGAGCTCCTCTCGATTTATATTTCGGTTCGTATAATATCTCGCCTGTTATTGTCATTACATATATTGGGAATTTTAGTATTCTTTCTAACGCTGCCACATTTTGAATTGTTGCCCCACGCTGTTTCACTGTTAGTCCCCACTCGGTTATTTTTTTTGCCTCTTAGATCAGTCAATTTGTTTCCACGCAGCGCATTTGTGAAGTGTTCTAATATTCGTTATGCTACACAATTCATTCTTGACGAAGTCAACAAAGATAGTTTCATGGGTTTTAGTTTTTCAATACTCGGTTTATCATTTAACGAATATATCCAATAAACAACTGCTGCTACAGGATAAGCTCTCTCGTAATACGGTTTGTCAATTCCAGTCAGAATTCCTGGTTTGGAATCTTGACTCACAGTGACAGTTTTTTTATCCTTCAAGATGGGTTCATATTTATCCCTGATAATCCAATCTCCAGTGTCTGAACGGATAAAGAATTTTATTCTAAAAAAATACCTTTTCCGTGTAAGATGTGAAATTATCATTGCTGCGTTTTTATCATTCATGGTAGCATCAACACTACCATCAATTCGAAATGTTGACCAACAGTGAGATGCTCCATCGCGCTTGAATTCATTAAAACAATCACGGATTTTACTTATCATGGTTCTATCTCTTATTAGGTTTCTTGGCTTATCAGAGACTCTATCGAGATTGAATTTAGCATTTTTCCAAGGCGTAATTTTCGATAATCTCTCGAACTCCTTCATATTATAATTGAAACAAGTATTTAAATAGAGAATATATTATATAATGAATCATTGTAAATGGCTTATGATTGGATCAGTAACCCCGTGTAACAAATCATGCAGAAAGGAATTCTGTGGGTATCATATGCAAAGCGTTCGCAACGTGAGTTATGGGCCTTTACCCTGCATACGATGTGGGGTTGGTGTGAGAGGAATATCACAGTTGTGTCTCGGTTGTGGTGGTAAGAGATACAGGGAGTTGAAGCGCTACTATGATAAACGAACTAAGAATTCCATCAATAACTCTGACCCTGACAGCGTCAATGATAAAATCATTAGAACTCCTCGAGACTACATTGATAGATTTCCAAGTAATGTAACAATTCAACCAAACAATTAATTAGACAAACAATAATATAGTATATAAATGAACCAAGAATTCCAACCGCATCCCGTGATTTCAAACTATGAAGCGTCCCGTGATGGTATTATCAGAAACCGTAGACTGAAAAAACCAGTTGGCGTTGACAATGGTATGGGGTATTTGATGTTTGGCGCTGGGAATAAAAAATATTACTGCCATCGTTTCGTGTATGAATGTTATAACGGATTGATCAAAGATGGTCTTGTTATCGATCACATTGATTCCAATCCGCATAATAACAAATTGGATAATCTAGAAGCTGTTACACAGAGTTAGAATTTAAAACGAGGAGGAACTGGTACTTATAAATCAATTGGGAAAAGACCCGTAAAATCATTTAATACAGTAACTAATGAAGAAATGATATTCAAACCAATGGGTGAGGCTAGTATGTATTTTGATATTTGTAGACGCTCAATACGAAATGCTGTAGAGGGAATTTATCGATCAGCTTTTTCAAAAAAGACTGGACAAAAAATACAGTTCGTTTATGCCTAATTATGTTTTTGCATTATTCTATATAGTATTAAGGGAGATACCTCGTTTAGGTGTGTTTACGGCCTATGAAATAGTTATCTCCCTTAGATTGTGTCATCTAATTTTGATGGGTTATCTTCCGGTTGGTTGTTATAATTATCATGATTCTCAGTGGGATAATCAATTATCTGTTTTTGTAACAAAACGAATCAAATACGCAGTGTTTATAGACAATTGTATTCTTTTTTTTTCTTTCAAATATTCGGTTCTGTTTTAATATTGTCAGTAAATGCAACAATTTATGTCCTAAACATCACGTCATTCATTATCCGTACAGTCAGTCCAAGCTAGTATTGATCGGCTGCCTACAGCTACCAGCGCGCGTAACACATGTTATTGATTTACACATTATACCTGTAAAACAGTTAGTGTATAATTAATTATCTGAAAACGAATCAAATATATAGTGTTTTTACAAACGCTCGGTTCTGCTTTAACATTGTCACTAAGTAAAGATATATATTAAAAATAATACGATTATGGCATCTATAATTCACATGCGTTTGACGTACATTACATCTGTTCGTGTTTATCCGCCCATCTGTATTTAACTTACCTATATATTATAAGAACCGTTAGCTCAGTGTAAATACAATTATTTTGTAACAAAACGAATCAAATATTTAGTGTTTTACAAATAATTGTATTTTTATTTGTTTCTTTCAAGTATTCGGTTTTGTTTCATACACAAAGGTATATGGATTCGTTCATTCAGTCAGTTTGGGTTTGTGATCGATCCATTGACGTCATACATCACACCTGTTCGCTACTGATTATATTAGCTTACCTGTATATTATAAGAACAGTTAGTTCAGTGGGAATACAATTACTTTGTAACAAAACGAATCAAATATATAGTGTTTTACAAATAATTATATTTTTTGTTTTTCTTTCAAGTATTCGGTTTTGTTTCATGGAAAACCTGTAAAATAAAGTCACTGACAGTAATCCAGTCCAGCTTTAAAAAAACATACATACACATACACAAAAGGTATAGAAATTCGTTTGTGGTCCATTGACGTCATCACGCCTGTTCGTTATTGAATTTATTAGCTTACCTATATATTATATTCAAAAACATACACCTGTATACAAGAACAATTAGCTCAATTGGTAACGTGTCGCGGAGTCATACTGTCATGGTTCGAAACCCGTAATAGGCATTATTGCTAACGGTGGCCGACAGATGGTTTTAATTGGGGGGTGGGGTACCTCCGAAATTAAAAATTGCAACCGTATATACCAACCACACCACGCCGTGGTGTGAATAATTTTTATTCAACCCAGGGTGATGTTGTGGGGTATATACGGTTGCGATTTGAATGTAGGAGTGTCATCATTCATTATCATTGTATATATCCATCCATTTATTCATTGTTATATGTCGTATTGTCCCTGTGCCGTCCCCTTATCATTCATTCATTGTATATATCCATCCAATTCATTGTATATATCCATCCTTTATGGATATATTGTATATATCCTAGAAACTACCCAAAACCGTAGTAATGGCATTGTGCTGTCCATTCACTAAACATAAAATCTTGTGATTTTAACCCGTTATTTGACGAGTTAGATTCACTCTTAGGGGAATATGTTTCGTAATATATAATCTATTATTTGTGCTGTCCATTCACTAAACATATCCTCTTGTGATTTTAACCCGTTATTTGACGAGTTAGATTCACTCTTAGGGGAATATGTTTCGTAATATATAATCTATTGTTTGTGCTGTCCCTATACAATTGCCAAAAGACTCGAATGGAATTGTATAATGATTCATTGACATCATTCATTGTATATATCCATCCTTTATGTATGCCTAGAAACTACCCAAAACCGTAGTAATGGCATTATGCTGTCCTTAACATGTATGCCTAGAAACTACCCAAAACCGTAGTAATGGCAACATGTTTTTGCTGTCTAAAAAAAAGGGTTAAAATTGACCCCAATTTTGTTTTTTTTTGTATTAGAAATATGTATTATCATATATGAATTCTGAAAATATTGATTATAACTGGATTATAATAATTGGATTATAACTGAAATTTTAAATTTAAAAAACCAAGATATTAAATTATCTCAACTTAAATCCTGACCAAATTATGTCTGACTTTCAAGATATAGAATACGGTATTATTACTAACAAATATATGCTGCCAAAGAAGTATGCGCTGATAAAAAAATCCAGAATTCTATTCGGGATCTCTTGCATTCTGCAGTGACGTAAGTGTGTTTGTCCCGTTATTTACTATTGTGGAAGGAATACGAAAAGAATTAGGCCGGGATTATGAATTGAAAAAAAAAAAGAGGTTAATTCGAAGATTAGAAATATACGGGCGTTAATTGAACAAAACGAAAATCCCCTTTCGGACAGCGGTTTTAGTCAATAGCGGTGAAATTATATACTGGCATTTATCAATGAATGTTTAACTACAAGGAAGTTGTAAAATTTCGTAGTAAAATATTTTTTTTATTACTGAAATAAATTTTTCATAGTAAATATTTTTGTTAGTCGTTATTGACTGATTTTTGGCCGTTATTGACTGATTTTGGCTATTTTTTTATACTGATTTTGGTTATTTTTTGACTGATTTTAAGCGGTTTCAGTAGGGTCAAATGGTCGATTTTGCATGGGATTTCCCGTAGACTTTTTCACTTAAGAATGACTGAGTAAAAAATCATAAAAAAAAATCACAAAAACTGACTAAAAATGAACAAAAGACGACAAAAATAACCAAAAATGACTTGGTTTCAGTAGGGTGAAATGGACGATTTTGCATGGGATTTCCCGTAGACTTTTTCACTTAAGAATGACTGAGTAAAAAATCATAAAAAAAATCACAAAAACTGACTAATAATGAACAAAAAACGACAAAAACGACAAAAATAACCAAAAATGACTGGGTTTCAGTAGGGTCAAATGGTCGATTTTGCATGGGATTTTCCGTCGACTTTTTCATCTAAAATTATTTTCGGGTGACAAAATCACTGCATTTATATTGAAATCTCTTTGTAAATTAATTGAAAAATTGTTTACGATTTCAATAATGGTTAATGAGTCATTAACGACTATATTGACTCGTAAGCGACTAGATGCAAAAAAAAAATTTATACCAATCCGTGACTCTTGTCAGGAATAAACTGCAAGCTAGACAGTTTACAAACGGATTTTTTCTGAGGGATCTGAAGATTTGTTTAAACCGATTACCAAAGCAACGAAGGGGGTAGAGCGAGTTATATGGGGGGATGACCCCGAGACAGAGGATTAAAGAAAAGAAAAACCTCTTATTGGTGAACTTAAAAAAAATAGCAACGGAAACTGAAAAAATACCACGAAGATCCAAACAAACAAAAAAATCTTTAAAAACAATTCCTGGTGATATAATAACTACCGCAAGACAAGAACAAGAACAAGAACAAGAAGAAGAGCAACTTCGAGAAGAAATAGAACGATTAGGTGGTATTGATATTAGATCTCCACCACCTGAACCACTTGAAGAACAAAGCGCTGTTGCAATAGAAGAATATTCACCTGAAAAGATATTTACTGATAATGCGTTAACTGAAATTAGAAGAATCAAATTAGACCCTGAATTAGTTAAATTTACTAAAGACAATTTTAAAAAAAATATAAGAAATAATTATTTAAAAAACGAAAAGTCTAGAAAATTTATAAAAGACATAGACAAATGGGCAAATAAAGTGTTTTTAGCAAACCGCAGTAAAACTAGAATCACAAAAGAAATAAGTCCTGATTTTAATATTTTTCTAACTTCAGTAAAGAGTGGCCCACTACCACCAGGGTATACAGCAGAGCCAATCCCAGGTGAAATACGAATAATGGCAGAAGCTGATTTTGAAAAAGGTGCAACTGGTATAACTAAAAAATCATCCGGGAAAGGATTTTCTGGGACTGGAATTTCAGGTACCTAGTGGTCTAATTCAATGTCCTGGTAATGTTCATGGTGATATATCACGATTATAAGTTCTCATCGGAGGAAAACGAACTGGAAATAACTCACCAGAAATAATTAATGAAGCAACTGATATCTGCATGTGGTTAATTCAGGGTGGCATCATGGACATCAAAACATGTCAAGATTTCATGGACGAGTTGAAAATCCTACGGATGGTTATCACAGTGACTAAGTCATCGCATTGGATAAATATCATTTAAATAAGATGATTATACACTACAACCATGATAAACCAACCAGTGTCTATGTAATTAATTCACGATTTCCAGTTTATAAAGCGTACTATGGTGATGGTCTCAGTGATACAATTACAGGGTTATTTGCAAGAATGGCTCCAAAAGTGACACCGCTAGCACAAGAGTTATCGATGAAAGCCATTGATGTTATTCATGATAAAGGTATTAGCGCTGTTGGAGATGCTGCAGGAAAAGCGTTTTCAGCCGCGAAGGATAAACTAATAGCGCTAGTTCAACGGTGAAGGAAACCACAATTGGGACCACTACCATCTACAGCGGAAATGCCTGCGGGTGTTAGTAAAATTATAAATAACGCAGTAGATAAAAAACTAGCATCGCTGATGACTCCGTCATACACCAAGGACCAAAGCAACATCGCAAATATGATAGCAGGAAGTGGCTTAAAAAAACCACGACGACGTCGACGATGATGATTTAGACGTTAATAAATATAAAAAAATGTTCAAACGGACATCTGATCCAGCGTTTGATATGGAAGCTCCAGTGCTTAAAGATGATTCTGTACGCGATTATCAATATTATGCCCATCATGCAATAGACTCAAATAGTCTATCAAGAATTGAACTTCAAGTTCATGATACCAGTAAATACTTTTTGCCTTGTGAAGCGTTTATCGAAGTAGGAGAACTTGTAACAGCTGCTGATACTACTGCTGTACCAGCACTGTATCCAGCTGGTACTAAAGTTGGGTTTGTCAATAATGGTATTATGGCGTTATTTGAGATTGCAAGATATCTCATCGATGGAAAAGAAATCGAGTCGATAGAACGTGATGTTGATGTAGCCACAACAATAATAGGGCTAGCAAGATATTCCGATGATTATACAAGATCGGCGGGTCCTTCTATTATGTTTGCAAAGGATAATAAAAATACCGCTGGAGGAAATCAATTTATTGTGAGACGACCAAATGATCATGCTGGTCCTCCTGCTCCTGCTGCTATCGAGGATATGATTATAAACAATGATCCCAATTTCAACCTAGGAGCCGCAACACGCATGTCAATGTTGCAAGGAGAGCGTAGATCATTTTCATGCGCGATTCCACTGTATCATATATTTGGATTCTGCAGAAATGTTCAAAAAGTTATATATGGAGCAAAGCATACAGTAACACTCGTGCGAAAAGGTACTGACAATGACGCAATTTGGAGGATTCCAGCAGATGTTGCACATCCGGAAAATGATCCTGGTAAAGTCAATTTAACAAAAATATCATTGTGGATGCCAGTACGGACTCCATCAATCACCGCAGAAGAACGATTACTATCATTTATGGACCAAGGAGGAAAATCATTACTAAGTTGGCTAACGGTAAGTATAGATATTGTTCAATCAACTGTTAATGGTATATTTACGTGGAACCTAGCATCAAAACAAGGTGTTGCTGTGCCACGTCATATATTTACTGCGTTACAGGATAACACACGAGTTGGCAATCAACTCTCCAGCCATATGATATTTGATCAATTAGGTGTTAAAGACGTCTCACTGAGAATAAACGGCCAGCAGGAACCATCTGAAGATATACAATTGGATTTTAAGAATTTATATCCGATCTATTATTTTTCGTTGGAACATCTTGATTTAACAAGACAATCCGTGATATTTGCAGACCAGTATCGACATTTTGATCGCGTGCCATATATGACAACAACCGATGATACACGCGGGCAATATGATTTTGACCGGAATTAAGTTGTATATCTTCAGATGGTTCCTGCTATCAAAAACATGATAAAATCAGGCGGTATATTCTCGTTGTTAGCTGCGATTCCGGCTTGAATGCGGTAGCGGCCCCAGTGGTGGCTAAAGCAGCGGCGTTAGGAGCCGTTGGTACTGCGGCAGGAATGGCACTAAAGAAAGCAACTGGGAGTGGGTATTGAAAAAAAGAAAGTTAAGGGTCTAAGACTACCAGGAACCCCGTACTCATGGTACAGCGGAAAAGGTCTGAGAATCCCAGGAACAGTTTACTAGTTGAGTAATCTTTGACTGAGGAACCTATGATTCCCATGTCAAATTTTGATTTACTCGATGCTGCTAAAAAACTCGCGATTAAAAACTTCAGAGGTGTCTTTATGAAAGATCAATTGCCGGCACAACCAAATAGCGAAGAAACAGGTATCATTAATCTCGATAATAGCACCGGACCCAGAACCCATTGGGTTGCATACGCGATTGATCCACGTGCAATTGTTTATTTCGATTCATATGGATTAGCGCCGCCAAAGGAATTTATGCGTTATATAAACCGCTTAAAAACTTTTCATGAAATGAAGACTTGGTATTCTACGCTACCAACACAACAAATGAATGATCCACCAATAAGCGGCAACGAAGTATTAAATGTCCTTGACGCTATTTCAACATCTGGAAAACCACCACATATTGTCGTAAATAAATACACTAGTAATCACTTTTTAGAGAGAGATTATATAAAATAACATGATTGATATTTGGGGGAGATCTTTATCAGCGCTGAAGAAACCCGGACCTGATAGCGTTGCAACCGGTGATATAAAAAAAAATAATCAAAGATGAAATAGCTGAGACGTTGAACTTAGCAAGTGTTGATCCTAATGAAATAGTTGTATTTCAAGATCGTCAGGGTAAATTGAAACCTAGTAATTTTTCCCTGGATGATATTTTAATTAAACGAGACGCAACCGAGAACACCGTTGCCTTATTTTCCGATCAGGGTAAACTCAAACCAGGCGTACTCATTTCGACGATTACAGATAAATTAAAAACTTTCAACAAGTTAAAATTCATACAAAATTTTTTGGGTGATCCGGTGACATCACCGAATTTATCATTAATAAAAATCTCTATGGACAATAATAAAACTGTCAACGATGAATTAAAATTGATTATGGCTTTCTTTGGCGAACCAGCAATATCACCGAAGCTCACAGAGATAAAAAATTCTATGTTGGAACTAGCAACACTTCAATCTAGAATTGAAGATAACGGAAAACAGTTTTCAGTTTTTCATAAAAATATTATCGAAAAATTTATTGGAACCACGTTGGATAAAATTGAAATAAAACTGATATTAAAAAATCCATCGATGAGACAAAAAAATTCATCAAAGCAATCAAAGATGATTTTCCGAGGATGATAATCATTGAAAAAATAAAAATTCCTCATGAGAAAACCAATAACGTAGTATACACGATCCAACACGGATCATTTGCGTGGACTCCTACAGACAATATACTAAGTATCACTGCAACCGTCAAAGGTATTTATTGATTAACACTAGTAACACCGACTCAATTTAATATATCATCGTTGAGTTCATGTGGGGTCAATAATACGATATCAACGATCATCGACAAGGATACAACCGAACAATTCACGATAGCATCCACTGATAAAAATTTGGTTAGGGTTTCAGTAACATGGTATATGGAATTTGTAACTGATTTGAGTAAATAACTAAATTGAAATCGTAAACTGATTTGGAAATAAAATGTCGTCATCAACGGTAGCTTCAGAATCTCAATATCGCTATGATCAGGCCAGAGAGTTTCAGACTAAACTCAAAACTTTCACTGAAGAGTATCAAACAAAAATTAAAAAATACCAACAAAGAATCACCGCAGTTGATGTTACCGTGTACTCAGTGAGTGGTGTAATCACCGGAGCCGGAATTATACTATCCTCGGTGACAATGATTGCTCCGATAGCTGTTCCAATTTGTATATCAGCGGCAACAATAATCGCGGGAATAATTTCGATAATAACAAAAAAAATATCATCATGCAGCCAGAGTAAACTGCAAGACTACATAATTAAATTTCATGTTGTATCAACCGCGTACTCGCAATTATCTTCGATGATATCGTCGTCGCTCAATGATACATTTATATCCGATAGAGAGTTCTCAGCGATGGTAAGTATTTATGATTCCGCGATGTCAAAATTAGAAATACAACATGAATATAATAATGACAACACCGCAGGAACTACTTCAACAGATAGTGGAGAACACAAATCCAGTACAAACCAGCATGATCTCAATAACATCAACCAATCCTGAATTCTGTGTGAATTTCCCTATTCCGATTCCCGTGAAGGAGATAGCGCTAGCGAAATTACGAGTGTATCACAGTTGGCCTAATATTAGGTCGGTAGCATTTGGCGGTCAACAACCGAATAATTCTTTAGTGTTTGCGTATAAGAATCGCGAAGACGGGACTCCAGACTGGAATGTTGTTTCAATACCATCTGGGTCATAGCAAATCGAACAAATCAATGCTGAATTTCAGCGTAGAATAAAATCAATTACTGGAACAGAAGAATCGAAAATCGCTATAACGGTTCATGAGCCGACGTTATCATCCGCGATTGAGATAAAGTCACCAGAGTATTCCGTAGACATCAGAGTTCTATGAAAACCGTACTAGGATGGACTGAAACACCACCTCCACCTAAAAACTCTGATTATTTCACTGATAAACAATCATACCACGAAATTACCACATCATATCAAGAAACTCTGTGATATATAAAAAGTCATCACTGCCAGGTAGTCATTTTATATTTCTATCCACCAGAGATTCCGCCGTTTTGAATCTTAAGATTGAAGAGACTCCAGAAGTAACTACAAACAAAAATATATCACATAATGACTTCGTTGAATACTTTATAGAAATCAATCAAAAACAGTCAACAACTTCAACGGGTTTCCAATGAGTAAAATTGGAACAAAATCATTAAACGAATTGAAATATTAAATCAACTTTCATCCGATATGGAATATATCAACCAGCGATTAATTAAAGTAATAATTGATCATGACGATTTTGATCACTCTAAACGAAAATTTCTAACTGCATACAATATAACAGAAGATGATCTACCGAATTTCAAGTATCCTGGGTATAATACAAACAAACTAAAAAAATATGTTAATGATTTAATCAATGAAAAATTTACTGTAGCAGTCATAGCATGGAGACAGCAATACAAGGGTCCAACTATCCTCAAACATGATAATGACCCAAACGGCGGTGGTAGACATATTGCTCCTCAAAATGTGAATATATCCTCGGTGATTGCATTGAATTTAGTATGTGATGTTTTCGAATGAAGCTATCAAATAAATCTCGAGCGATCGAATCAAGCACAACAGGGATATATTCTGTATTCATTTGCACCAACAGCTCCTCCAGGATTTCTAATTATTGAGTCTCCGGTTAATCCAGTCTATATGCGATGCCATAATAATTCATTAACGAGAATTAATTTCAGACTCACTGACCAATCCAATAATCTAATTGATTTACAAGGTGAAGTTCTACAAATTAGTCTGTGAAATCGTAACGATTTTCATCGTAAAAAAATTGTTAAACCATAGCAGCAGAGGGGGCGATTTCCAACGAGAATGGCATCTTTTTTTTTTTGCCATTGGACCCCTACAAGGAACCAAATAGACCTTTCTATTAAATATTTACTAGGAAGCCTTGGTTTGTCAAATAGACCATTCTATTAAATATATAATAGAAGGAAGCTTCGTCGACGCCTAAAAAGTTGGTCTGTTCACCCCCTCTGCTGCTAGAAATGCCTATGTTTGGGGAGTCATATTAACATCAGCTTAATTTAGATCCATCAATACAAGATCTAAGATGGCTGCCAGGCCATCATGCCAGAGATCTTATAAGCGCCATTTGTTTTTCAAAGAAACACCAAACGCATCTTTTTGTAGTGTAAAGTGCCTTGTTAAAAATGCTAGCATTGGCTGATTAGTCGTAGAATTCAAACCTGTACCCCTTTTGACTGACCCTGACATATGGTCTTTCAACCTAAATTCCTACCCAAGGGCAAGCCATCCAAAAAGCTTCAATCATATCCATGACATTGAACAAATGCAGTCAAATGCATTTCCCATCCTTAGTTACAACAACTTCTGACCTTTTGGCGCCAAAAACAATAGGCTTCATCTTAACCCCAATTCTGTTTGGTCTAGGTCTGTGATGTAGAACTAATATTATTGTTGAAACCATATATTTTTATTTGCCGAGATGCACAGTGCCAAACAGGCAAATGAGAACAAAAGGGTAAAAATATGTGACACTTACTGCAGCAAATAAAATTTCCATGTAATAGCAAGAAGAATGATAAAATAATTTAAAAACATTACAAATCATGTCTATGTGAAGTTACAGATATCCTTTAATTGTCGTCAAAACTGCTACAGACTCTTTTCAGCTTTGCCAAAAGAAGTTTCCAAAATTGCTTCCACATGGCAAGGTTCAGATGCCCATTTATCACACCGCAAGACTCCAATCTCAGCTCTCATCATTATAAGCACAGAGTTTTGTATCTTTAAAACATTTTAAGAACATGCTTTTCTTTAAAATGATGAATTTTATTAAACTGGATTCCATACAGCCTCAAGGATGGACTTAAAATCACACTCCAATTTTTTGTTCCGTTTATATTCTTATGAAAAATCAAGATTTTTGTACATGGTGGCGTGATTTGTGAACAGGCTCGGAAACTCTACACATTCCTGCAAAATTCAGGATGATGGACATCTCTATTGGTCTCGTTACATGGCCTTTTACACTGTAACCCAATAAACGATAAGCCATGCACACTGTATAGCAAGTGATGATGGTTGAGAATGGCAGTTGCTGTGTCGAAAGGAACAGATGGCAGGAAGGACAGCATTACATAATATGCATCTGCCATGTGATGGATATATAAATATATATATATACACACACATACATACAAATCAATACTGCTTAACAGTTAAATCTTTATTATCAATTCTCTTCAGTGAATTTGGATTTATTATATACATAGACATATAAAAGTACTTTCAGTTCCATTCCCATGGATTTCCTATTACATGGGGAAAATGATGATTAAGGCATCCCTCAAACTGTGTGCCAATATCGGTGCTCTTTAATGAACTTTGCAAGCCTGCATATTCAATAATAGAAAGGTCCAACTATGAACAATCTAAAACATGATCAATGAATGTCTTTTTGCACTATAAGTGTAAGGTTCATCTTTATACTGTTTCATCAATGTTTCAAAACATATATGCTAGGTTGTCCAGCTTATAATGCTTCAAGCTAAATTATTAAATAAGGTTAAAATCTACAAGCCAAATCTTTAAAAAGTATCTAGCAGGAAAAAAATTCAAGTGTACAAAAATAGAGTTTATGCTAGCAGACCTTAGCCACAGTAACAAAAGTATTTTTTCTTTTAAACACTGGTACACATAAATTAGTATTGTGGACAAAAATAATTCCAGGAACATAAATATTCAGAAAATAATTTAGTGCTGAAAATATAAATCTGTGCTACAAATATATATGTTTTCAAAACAAGGAATATTAAGCAATAAAATAATGGTCAAACAGCAGAGGTTGAAGTGAAATAACCACACAAACTTCACTCCAGGTTCATCCAGTCCCAAGCATTTTGTATTCATTGAAAGTATGTTTGTCTGGTCCAGCCTTTGCATACACTACAACATAAAGTGTGAAAATGATCTACATCCTTTTATATGAAACAGCAAACTTCAGCAAAGTGTAAAAGCTTGGCAGGAGGGATGTTAAGCTTCAAACTCCAAGCCCAGACCCAGCTTATGACCTCCTTGGTTGATGTTCTTTCCTTCCAACAAGGAAGACAAAGTTAGTTTTACTCCTGCAAATAAAATATAAATTATTAATGAATGAAAATGCATCAGACAATAACCTTTAACCTATAAGTACCAGGATGTTAAGAAGAATTTTATTTTTCTGCTTTTAATTTACCATACATTAGGGGGTGGTGGTGAAATAATTCATTAATACACGTTACCATTTTGATACAGATATCAATAGACAAGGCAAAGAATTGATACAAAGTGATACTTTCATTAATAAAGCTACATAATGCTTCAACAATCATGAATAATTATTATTTGTTTGCCTTTTCATTGTTTAATTAGAAGCTCATTATGCTTAACTGTCACTGTAGTTTTTTGTATACACTGAAGTACAACACAAAAGATTCAGTTGTTAATTATCTCTTGCTTAACCAGGTCCTGTTTTTGAGAAGAGTTTCCATGTCCAAGGAAATTGTAATAAATGATACCATTATGTTTACAATTTAATAAAAGACATTAAACAAGAAGTTTCTGAATAAAGAAACTGTTTTTTTTAAGGCATTTAATGTAAAAGACAATTCTTTTCTTTGTGTGGGGCTATTCTAGTGCTATGGGTTTGGAACCAGTGATAGAACTTGATCATTCATGCAATTTTGAGCAAATGGCTGGTTGAAAAAGACAAGTCCAGCAGCCGGTCAAATGAAGCAGATGCAAAAGACTGAAGTTAATGGGCTTGAAACTATTTTGTTTATTCTATGCAGTAAGAGAACGGAGTTAGAAATTTAGTTATATCCAAGTGTGTTGCAGTCTGTGATTCATACATCTGAGGAATACTGGAAACTCATAAAAATCATTTAAAATGGCATTATAAAACCACTGGAATTTCTTCTAACAGTTCCCATGCTTTTCTAAAGATAATTTTACAGGTCATTTGCAGTTTTTCCCCAGGATGAAATTAATTTTATCAATGTTCACAAAATATCCAAGCCAGAAAAGATGATCATGCACAAAACCACAAAATGTATTACACAAAATAAATTTGATTACATTACAATAAACTGGCAAGTAAAGTCATTTCAATGTACAAAATAAACATTCTAACTTTATTTTGCTGACCTAATTTTTGTTGCAAAATGGGAACAACATAATGGACATAAATTAGTTGTTTCCTTTCAAACCATTAATTCTTATACCAATATATATATATATATATATATATATATATATATATATATATATACACACACACACACACTTATAGACAGTAAACATTTCCCATTCAAGTTTAAAATACACTGAGTGCAAATAATCAGAATCTTGTCATGTAATGAAGAGTTTAACCCTGAATGTATTTGTGCCAATAAAATCCCAAACAAGATTTTTCAAAACAACCTAATCCCATTAAGATGATCTGGTTAAAAAATTTATCATTAAAAAAACAATATGGTTGATTTAAATTTTGAAAAAAGACCTTCAAATTATATTAATTATAATCAAGGACCGAATTTTCTGTAAAATAAACTGGTCTTCTTGAAATTATTAAACCATTCCCCAAACCTGTATTGATAAAGGAGCTCAAATAATTTTTTAATATTAAATTCAAGGGAGGTCAATTTTTCATTACACCTCAAAGATTCAACAATTTGGACTACAAATTTGGTTTAAAAAAAAATAAATAGAAGTCCATTTTCTAATCCGGGTTTCCTCCTAATAATCTCTCCCCATTTTTCATATGTGTACATTTAGGTTGTTGCAATTGCATATAGACAATTTGGAATTTGCCACCAGTGTGGTAGCGGTGTGTGGTAGTTGCTTACCAGAGGGCCTATACAATTTAAACTTATGTTATACAGACTTATACCTGCATGAAGTCAACAGGAAAAGGATTTATTTTCTAAGAAAAGGCAAGTATTATAAACATAAAGTCTAATCCACTGACAGACTAGACATAACTACAGCATTGATGAAACCTGATCCAGTACTCACCATATGTATTATTAGCATCTTCACAAGTCTCCAACAACAATATCAGAAGTCCATTAGTCATGTGATGTGTTGTAGAGAAATTCATTTTGATTATATGAAATGATACTTTTTGTAAGAACCAGCAATCTGGCCAGTCTGATATATAAAGTTGCTAGTCCCATAGTACAGCAAAACTCCAGAAGTTGTTCTTGGAATATATAAATATGGAAAATATTGTGTTCTTTCATTTTTGTATTTTTATTACAACCAGTATTGGACTTTCATTTAATACTTATTTTTTCTCCTCGTTTGAAAATGTGGGCTGTTTGATTTGTGTACTCGTCAGACTAACAATGCAAATCATTAGTACTGGGTCACATTTCATAAACGCTGTAGTTTTTTTTTGCTCTTTCAGAAGATTAAAAACATCAATTTTTCTGAGAAAATAATTTTTATTAAGCATTTTTTCATGCATTTATCATCAATCAAACATTTCAAGTTTGCTAGGCCATCCGGTAAGAGGCTATGCATTGCCACCATTATGCTTGCCTCTTGTGATGCAAGAGTTGTAATCTAAAGAGTGCTTGGATTGACTCAGCATATATTTATTCATCATCAGTCTCTTTATTCATCATCAGTCTATCGTTGAGGTACTGTGCTGCTGAACATCAGACAAGTTCCCTCCACTTGTCTCGTGTACCAATGCCTGTGTCGCCGCAAAACTTTTCCTGGTCTATTCTGTGATGTTGCCAGTCATCAGTTGTCAGTCTACTTTTTTAAATATATTTACCTCTTCTTCTTCCATCCTGAATGCTACCCTGTAGGAATGTTGTGGATAGACTGTTGGCTCTAGTGACATACATTTATTGCAAGCACCCAAATGATCCATAATGCACCCTCTGAATATTCTGGTTAGAACCTGATCAATTTAACTTTCAATCAGTTTAGTTACAACTCAATTATGGCACTGTTTCAAGTGTCGAGTGTTGGCAGAAAATTACTGGTATTTTCCAGACTTTCATCAATATTTGCAAAATTCCAAAACTTTTCACGGTCTAGAATTTTTAAAATTTCTCCCAACACTTTCCCTGTAGCATGGGAACCCTTTTCTAAAGATGACATAATTTCAGGTAGTTTCTCATACTCCAGTGTCATACCATTAAATCATCAGCCTGTATCCCTATTTGCCAAACTGAATCATCCAAGATGAACAATGCTGGGATAGAGTCCTTTTGGATAGTCCAGATAGTCCATACTTTAAATGTGCATTTGAAAAACTTTAAGGCATGGTTCAAACTATGACAATGTCTTGTCCACGACCCAATGTGACAATTAAACTAAGTGATAACAGAGAATGTTAATGACATAATGATAAGGGGGAGCTATGCACAATATCCCATTACTTCATGTGGATTACAATAATAGTGGAATTGCTTTCATAACGATAGAAAATCAAACCGTACATCAAATTGTCACACAAATTTCAATCACTTTTTATTTTAGTAAAATTTCTGAAATTCAATGACTTGAATTAAGGTGTTCATTTCTCAATGACTAACAATGACCTTTAATGACTGCAAACCAAGTATCTACTTAGGTGCAAGACAACCACTGTAGCAGTCACACTAAACAAAAAATTGGCACCATTTTCATTGTCTTACATACACCAAGAAACTCTAACTAGTCTTTCTAATATTTATCAAATGGACAAATTAAGTTCTGGGGATTTCTAAGCTGCAGAATAGGTCAAAATGGAGCTGAAGACAATTGGATAGATGCACATTTTCCCTCCCACCTACTCATAAATTGTGGAAATTTAAAAAAAAACAAATTATATGAATTTGGATTTTTATCTTCAAGAAAAAGACAAAAGGTTATAATAAAGTTTGCTCATGGAAAGGAAAACATTTGCACTCACCATCTCGGAGGTTTTGTGAATATCCAAATCCAATTTGACTAAGGTTGTTAACTTTTGCCTGCAAAAACATCCAACACATTCCAATAAAAATATGAATTGAACCTTTTATACATATATATCTGCACAATTTATTTCTGTGGGTAATAGTTCATTTCTGAAAATAAGTGTAAATTTGTAACTTTATAATTTGAAGTGACTACATAATCCATGACATGTTAAACAAATGAAAGTTTTTTTCACAGAAAATATTTCATGTACATTAGGCAGCCTTCCTTGAATGCTTGTCAAGTAGGATATTTCTTAGTCAATCAACAGGACTTATGATAAAGGATTAAAAAAATAGTACAATATACAACATTCAGTTAAAACTGGTCAAATTTTCCTTTAGTTTCAACATTTTTAAAATCAAACTCTATTTACAATACTTACACTTATGTTAGAATTCTTATCCAAAGTGTATTTGCCACCTACGGCAAATCTTGTAGCATTACTTCCAGTCGTCCAGGACAGATTGACACCAGCTTCAATGTTGTCGCTAACCTTCTGATGTATAGAGGCTTCAAATTCAGATGCATCATTACTGCAATAAAATATCCAATTTTGTAAAACCTGTTACAAATTTCTACAAAAAATCCCTAAAACAACATTAACACCCCCCAACCAACCTACCAGCAAAGTGCAAAGATACAACAAGGAACCCAACCTGGACTGGCCAGTGAGCCTTCAACACTACTGTTTACGAGTTCAACTCTATCAATGAGCTACCCCAGTTCCTGCATATGCAACATATCAAGATATTAAGGAATTCCTAATTTTCTCTGGTGATTTAGTACAAAAATTTGCAGTTCACACAAAAGACATGTTTTGATGGGCACAACTTGATATACTCAACAAGGATGTGTTGCATTGTCAATGGACACGGGTATGGTATGCACACTTGCAAAGGTTCACCCATCTGGTTCTGACATGCATGTCCTACACGTGACCAGTACAATGCTACCTAATCTATGCTATTTGTTCTATTCACATCATGCCACTGTTCAATGATATACCAAATGTTCCAAAGCAAGTTTGTAAAATTTCAAATCCTGTTATAACTTGTCAATGTAGATAATATTTGAAATTGGATATAAGGCAAGCGAGACTACTGCTCCCCATTTTATAGTGTAGGCATGGTCATGTATCCTATTAAATCATATAGGCTTTTTTTTTTTGTAATTGCTAGTTGAACTATTTTACTTTATGCTAGTACTCTGCTAACATGAAGCAATTACAATGCAGGTTCATCTCATTAAAAACCAAAGTACTGTTTGTACAGTATGCACTATTAGGACACAATCTCAGACCTGCCAACCCTAACAATAGTTTATGGAGATTTCAGCTATTGCAGGGAGGATTTCATCAACTGTACTTAATTTAACTCATCTATCAGGGTATCATAATGTTGCTAAAGATAATCAGTTTTAATGCTGGCACTCAAATTACAATTTGCAGCATACAATGAAGGCCATAAAAATAAACAAAAAAACATTATTACAAATTTACTTTTGTGACTGGAGATGTCGAAAACAATCATCGCACCTGCCACTGACAACAATGAAGCATGAATTGCATGTATTGCAAAACGCTGTATGTTTATCCCTTCCATGAGTCAGGCATTATTAATTCCATACTATAAGAACCTTGGAAATAAGTTGTTTTTGTGGGTTTCTTTTAAATAAAAACTTTCCAACTTCATCCAAATCTTTTTTTAGACATTGTAGCTGAGATCACCAAACATATGGATTCAAATTTGTGCAGTTTTCAGAGAACCACCAGTCTTATAAAAACTGGATATTGTCCAAAACATTTATCGTTAAACAAAAAATGAATTTTTCCAGATTTGGGAGGGTTGGCATGTTTGCAATAATAAAGAAAATAAACTGTAGAAGGCATCCTCATGTTTAATGCAGACCAATTTTGAGGCCCCCATAAGCAGCATTATTAAATGGGAGCAATGTACTTACACACAAGTATGTAGTGTGAAATCCCCTTCTGCATATCCAAAGGCAAAGTTGTTCTTTGTCAACTTGGACTTGGATGTGTCAAAAGACATCTGATAACCAGCCAGGAAGCCACTGTATCTGTAATATAGAAATGGAACATGAACACTTCATATTAACGACACTTGTATTAGAAAAGTCTACAAAAATCAAACCTCACTGGTCAATTAAATCAAATATCTTGCCTACAGCTGTGCAAAGATCTACCCTTACTGCAGTTAAAACTAGGATCACAAAGGCAGGGGACACTGTCTCTAGGTTCTCCAAATCTTGGGGAGCACACAAATTTTCCAAGAAACAAATTAAACAAGAGAGATATTAGAGGCATTGACTAGGGAATAAAATGTAATTTCTTTTTAAGGGTTGGGGGTGGTTGTTGGTTGTTAAAACTAACTTTAATGTAATACTACCTGCCACTTTTTCCTTGCTCATCTTTTCTGGGTTAGAATTACCCTTGTCCAAGTAAAAAACATGCTCCCCCCCTTTTTTGTGTGAAAGTTTTGGAACATCTAGGGCAAAAAGAACCCAGTCTCAATTCCACATCAGATGACCAAGTGTATTCTTTTTCTTGGTCATAGACTATTTGTGGAACAAGTTGGGTTGGATGAGGAAAGCTCGCAACAGACATTTTTATTTTCTAAATTAGTTTTACCCTCCCAACTTCATTTTAGTGGCAGTTACATGTTATCTATCACTTGTTACTTACATCTAATTTAATATACATTTATTTAATTCTTTGTTTGTTTTGGAGAAATAATCTCAGTTTGGGGCTTTTTATACAGATATAAAGTTCTGCTGTACTGTTTTTGAGTTGTTAAAAGTTTCATTAAATTATTTGGATTTTACAAGATCCAATCGTTTCTCTGGAAATATTTGATGTGCTCATACAGAATCCTGGGGCAAAAAGTTTATCAAAATGTTATTCGGATTTTCAACACCAGAGTGTCATTATTTGTATTTCTACAAGGAACTGTAGATAAGCACATTACTGACTACAGCCTAAGTCTTCCATCTTGGACTTTCCATAAGGGCTCAAAGTTGAATTCATTAGAACATTTCATTATTAGGACTTTTGGAATTCAATTCATGGACAATATTTGGTAAATTTTGGATTTAATTCTTGAAACTCAATTTTTTAAAATCATTTTTACATTATTTTTAAAGACAAATTATTTGTTAAAGCTTGTTGTTTTCACTTTTTCTATGTTACTGTTTATTAGAGCCAAAACACGTAACACTATTGTCTTGCTGAATCGGCCTGTTCAGAAGGAGGCTCATGGCCCCAAAATTGGATTTGGATGTGAATATGTGCATCCTAAAGGTCAATGGAACGGCAGACCAATATTTTTTCTATATACGATATACTTGTCTAATGTGAAGATGTTTGGGTTCTTTGAAATAAGTTGGCAGCTTTCCTACAGATTAGAAAGGACCCATATATCTTCTGTAATGTCCAACCAAACCTTTGAAAGAGAACTGGATAATCGCCCACAAGGATCCAGGAAAAGGGATAACATAAGGAAAGGAAGCCAATCCCCAAGCCCCCACCTCTTCAAGTTACTTCCATATTGAATGAAGGACCAGATCCCATCCTTCTCATCTGCCTATTTTGAAGGATGAAAGGAGACAGGGGACCTGAATGGAGAAACCATAAAGTGTTCCTAAACATGGTCAATAGTGTTAACCAATACTAATGTGACATCCTTGTCCTGAACTTTATCTTAAGGGGAGGCAGATTTCATACCCCATGACCCACTGTTAATGGGAGACTGGAGGATAGGGGTGTTACCATCTAAAAAAAGAAAAAATATTCCTGGGACATGAAGGGAAGAAGAATGGCTATTTTATCGTCAATTTAACACGAGCAGATGATGCAGGTTAATAAACTGCAACATAATACACAATTACTGCTAAGAGACCAAGCAAGGGACCTTTAAAGACTTTCTGTATAAACACAGAAAACATCATGGCTGCTAGAAAAAAAGCAATATTCTCAAGACCAATTTGAACACCAACTGATGCAGAATGGCATAGGAGACAGAGAGGACTGTAAATTTTACCAATGATAGCCAAACTCAACAGATATTTTTTACATATCAAAGGTCTGGTCACAATTTGGGGCACAGGACCAAAGTTATTATGTGGAAACTTTTTCTTCATGAATACCTTTAATCTTGACCTCCAAATCAAAAGGTGTTTTCCTGGTCTCAAATTAATGTCAGTTACGCAGTTTGGTCCAGACTGATGGTAAAGAACTAAGGTTTGGTAGAAATCGTATTTTCTTTCTTGCCAATACACATGATGTTCTCCTTTAAACCACAAATAAATGACCATCTTAGTCTGAAGGGAAAGCCATCAACAAAGTTTAAGTTATAAAAAATTAAAGATACCATACAGAAGCCATTTTTTGTCTTCGAGTTGCCTTCACCCTGATCTTTCACACGAAAAAAGCAAACAACATTTTGTATATATCAGAACTGACAAAATGCATACTATACAAAATCTACCAATTTTATTTCATACAATAATGCAAGAAGTACATTTTTACACTAGTGCATGGTCTGCTCGCACTATAATGACCTCATATAGAATTCAAAATGAGCCTTGGTCAATGGAGGTGATGCAGTAATTTTCAAAAACTTCTCATCAATTTAAGAGTCAATTTTATTCTACATGTTATAAAAAAGCACAATATATTAAGAATTTCTCAATTTTCTTTCTTTAACAGGGTTCATACAGAATTCAGAATGATTCCCAAACTTTCAAAGACCACAAACATAGATTTCCGAGACCTATTTTCCCTAATATTTTGTATACAAATTATGTTATGAGAAAACAATGAATGCAAAATACTACAATATTGTTTAATGATGAAATTCAAATTATAATTTCCTAAAATTACTTAAAGTTAAAATTCATTGTTTATTTCATTAATATGTAACTTGTCCATCAGATTTAATACAAAAAAAATTGTTCTCTTAAGACATTAACACAGCTAAAAAGTTTAGGTTAATTTCAATTTGCAAAGATTTGTTAAGACCTCAAGGTAATCTGCTCGATTTTCCCAAAGTGTCAAAGACCTTCAAAGATCGTATGAACCATGTTTATTCCATCTGGCTAAACTCTCAAAAGTGGGTTAAAATTTTCAAACAATCCATCGCAGTATGGCCAGACTGCAATGATTATAAGTTACACCATATAGCAGTAAGAGTGCCATAGAAACCGATTGCTGGTGCGAGAACATGTCACTGTGATGGAAAACTGTAATAATTTCATGAAGGATCTACAGACCTTATTACATGTCTCTGCAGGCAGTAATATCCAAAAATATGTGCAAAATACAAAGGTTAGCACAGGTAAAAGGAGGGATTTTCCTACATCCTTTTAAAGGTAGAATTATGGCCGAATTCCCAATTTAAGCAAGAGACCAGAGTTGGCCAATACAACTCTACTGTCTTCTATAACTACTGAGCATTTTAATTGTATGTTTCTTATGTACTGCAAGAAGATAACCCTTTGTAAACTGGCCTTTATATTGTGTTGATTTTTTTTATATTTCAGTACAATCTGAACAAAAATTCTATGCAATTTTAAAGTTATAATTATTAATCACACCAAAAAATCCAAAATCTTCATGACTAAAGTCTATTTACCAAGTTTTATTCATATTAGAAATATTCCAATCATTAATATGGGCAAATCTCAAATTATTACAGAACCAGTCAGACTTGTTTACAAAATTTGCTGAAAATCCCATCCAAATTCAGTTAACAGTGATAACAAGCTCAGTCCAACAGATGCATGATCACCTCATTAAAATATCTGGCTCTTGCTCATTACTGAACGCATCAAAGATCTTGTTAGAAGCACATTTTCCAAATATGATTCAACTCAGATCTGATATTTGGTTTAGAGAGTAATTAGCTCAGACATGAGATGCAAGATCTTGCTAAAATGTATGAATCAGACTTGTATCTGAACATCAAAATAGTAACAACATGAACCTTTATCACATATGCCAACCTTTACAAGACTATCACTTTCCGCAAGATAGATCTAATTTTTTTTATAAGATATAATATCATGTACTTATATTGTTAACTTGGAAAACAAGCATTTAAACAGTTAATAAGTGTGATCTGAGGTTGATGCAGTCAAAACAAATATGTTCAATTAAGAAGCTTGTAAAGCAAATGTTGATCTCAATTACCTCTGGTAGTTTCAGAAACTGCTGTTTCAAACACCATGAAGCACAAAGACTGCCAGATTCGTCTCCTAAACTTGACACATTCTTTGTATTTGAATTTCACATGATGACACCCATCACCTCTCATGCCATGACAAACAAGAATCAATACATGTCCAACAAATATGATCGTTGTCTTTACTTCATCCAAAATATAAGGTAAGAATTGTGGTCAAATCAAGGGTTGGTAGGTCTGCAATGTTATCAAGATCAGATCAAAAACATGGCTTCCATAGTTGCAACAAGCAATGCTGATGTAACCAAATCACAAACTTGCTTGGCCTTACAGATAGGTCAGCAAATTTTAAACAATCATGCTCACTGTATGTTTGTTTATATGGAAAGTGAAAAATTATACCATCTTGCATGGTACAACACAACTAACACTCTTTTATGAATATGCCAACAGAATGCTTCACAGTAGTAATAGGTGCCGTGCTTAGATTGCTAATACAATCACTGTAGTTTTTCTTTATATAAAAATAAAATTCACCCATTCTGCTCAACGAGTCAGGCAGCATGACAGATGCATTTAAAATGTCAGACATGCAAAGAAAAGCATATTATGATCACAACAAAACAAAAGCAAATACCTTGAATGGAGCAACAGAAGCAAGTTTTGATCATTTGTGCAGCATAGAATTGATAGGTGCATGGGGTGAATGGCAAAAATTTTATTGCACCATTTTCATATGTACATCTGGTCAATTTTATGACCTAGCAGAATCACTATATAGTAGTTCCATTTCCTTTTAAAAATAAGAAATAGAGAGGATGGAATATAAAGTATTTTCATTGATTATTACCCTAATACTAGGGCTCCATGTATGGTTGGTCCAGCAAAATCAAAATCTACATCACAGTTTACATTCACATAATCTTGTTTGTATCCAGTCTTGATCTTTCCACTCTTCTTTCTGAAATCAAAAATCATAATATTGAGAATTGAGATTAAACGATTCACAACAATTATATAATTAATTAAAAAAAAAAACAATTACTGTAGCAATAACCTCTGTTATCTCGTTCAGCCCAAACAAACTTATCAGTAACACTGCCACTGTGCCCTAGCAACACTAAGTTGTGTCTAGCTGCTTCTGCCCCAATGTTTTACCTGTTTGGAAAATTTTGTAAGCATCATGCACATGCCTTCGCACTTACTTTAATTTCTCTTCTTATATCCAATAGTAATCCATGAAACTTTCAACAATTAATCCAAATGAATTTGTCTACAGAGGGTTGTATTTTTTTCCATTATTTGTCTGACAATTTATTTATAAACTCTGTACAAAATTTTGTGCAACATTGTTAGGAATATCACATCATCAGCACTTAATTCCATTTAAATAAACCTGGAAAATTTAATATGTCATATGGTTTGAAACAATTTGTACATAAATTTACTTGGCAACATTCACATCTACTTCTTGGTTCAGATCAAACTTTGTTCAATGAACACATTTTGCAGGTTGGATACCAAGTTTTGTTCGGTGATACCAATATCACAATAAGCATTTTTGGGCATATGGATTGGTTTCATTTGCAACGTCTTTGTACAGTTTCTCCGAAAATAATAATAAGTGGAAAAAAAACCTACATTTATCTTTTTTTCCATGTCAATTTGTCAATGTTTGTTGTAGGTCCAGGATTCAGTCCACTAAAATCGTTAATTTTTACAGGCAGAAGACGATCACACTAATATGCTAGACCAGCAGAAACTTTCATTTTCGCTATCAGCATATTCTTCTGACGTTTCAATCAAGAATCTTCTAAGGCCCATTCTAAATCTCGCAAATTATTCAACTGGTGAACATATCTTTTCTCTGCTTCCTCAACATTTTCAAGATCAAACCAGAGAAACTCATTTTTGCCCTCATTGCCATAAAAAAAAAATCACTCATGCTTCTGCCATCATTTTACGATTTTTCAACGGAACATGTGTAGTGAAGCTGCTCCCAAAAAGTAATTCTTGGTTTTTGAACACTTCAAGTTTGCACAAATGAAAGTAAAATCATTTCTGATTGCTTGCATGTGGTCTGATTCCTTGAAAATGGCCCCATTTGTAATCAATCTGATATGTTGCATCTAGCACATTCAAATCAAGCATTAATGGGATTGGCCATTTAATGCAGTGGATAAACTTCGAACATTAATGGGATCAGGGGTAAATGAGTAAAGCATATCCTTTTGTAACTATTATGTAGTTTCAAGTGCTCACAGAATCTGTTCAAATGTTAAGTACGTAACCAGCCCACCCCCTCCCCAATCAAGGCCAAATTATGAAAGCACACATTATTCTGTGTGATCATAGTTGAGATATAATCAAGAGTTGACAAGAAATCCTTTGAAGGGTCATTATGATCTACAACGCAGAAAGACCAGTAATTCAAGAAAACTATTTCTTTCTTTTAACTTCTGTGTGATAAAGCCATCTCTGATCTTCAGCAATAACAAGATTTTCAAATTTGTGGCTGTGTTAAGCATATAGAATGTCAGATTGGTACCATTTTTATTTATTACATGTATACATCACAAAACCATGTCATAATAATCATTTATTTATGGGGAGAAGTGAAACGGTTATATATATATATATATATATATATATATATATATATATATATATATATATATATATATATATATATATATATATATATATATATATATATATATATATATATGACTGAGGACTGGTATGTGCAAGATAGCCACCAAGGTAACCAAGGTAACCATAGTGAAGGTTAGTCATTTTCATGCAGAACCAACTACATAACACACATGCCACAAGAAGTCTTCGGATGAAAACCCATGTCAAAATGACTACGCTGAAGAGGAGCTGTGCGTTTTAAGATGGCCACGTACTGAATGTCAGATAAAACATTATTTGAATATAGGATCAACAAATCAAGTCTTTTAGTGAAAACAAAATAGTTTTGACCACTGTAGTAGCAATATTTAGGATCAGTGATCAATCTACAATTTCATCCCAAAGAGTCACAGGACTCGCATATATTCAAATAATGAGTCCCGCTCAAATGTAACGAGTACAATGATTCTGCAAACACATTGAGATAAATTCGCCTGTCTTTCTTAGATCTCCAGGCCTGTAATACTGACTTGTAATCAAATGGCACAGTACAGTTTTACAGTCATCAATTTGTGCTGCGACTCAAAATTCACCCTGTTTCTAGCTTAACCAGGATTCCGTTCTGGGCAGAAAACCCATGCTCGTATCCAGCAGTATGTACTGCTGAAGTTAGTGCTGCTAACTTGAGGAAGTTTGGAAAATTCTCTCTGTGGTGGTGGTCAAATAAATGCCACAGTTTACACATCACACCTTGAGGGTATTTCTCAGCCAAAACTACTTTCTCAAGGAAAGTCCACTCTATTTTTGCCTCAACAGTCAATAACAGGTTCTGATGTTTTTCTTTCAATACTTCTGCCGCTTTCCCACTGTACAGTTTTTGCTTCTCCATAATATGTACACAGTCTGTCAATCTCTTCATCTAAGTATCCACTTCTGTTTTTTACATGCTGATCGGTCGCATAGCAAGAATACCAAAGCATGCAAGTAGGTCATCTGCTGGAAATCTACACTGAATGTTCTCAACTAACGAGTCAATGAAGAGTTTAGTGATTTTCTCCAGGTTGAAGTTGTTCTTTGTGATCTGATGATGCTCCTTACATGTATTGCCCTTCAGGACTTCCTTGAACTTTTGCATGTAAGAAGTGTCAAAGCTATATACCTTCTGCAGATTAAACACACTCGTCAGTTTTCACCTTTACAAGTGCCACGTCCACATTTTCTTTCTGGAAGAACTGGCTGAGAATGGTTACAGGAGCCACTGCATCCATCATCATGTATGTTGTCACTATAAAACTTTCAGTCGCCATCTTTTTCTTCATCCCTCCAGCTTTGTGGTCCTTGTGAGCAAGCTATCAAGAGTTCTCCATATAGTAGTCAGGGCACTAAAGTAAGACAACCACCTCACTGAATGGAGCTCCTTATATACGATACATGGATCGTCTAAAATCTCCTGTATGGCATGTAGTCGAGCCTCATGTTGACTAATTCCCTTAAAATAGTAGAAAAGATCAGTCAATACTTGCTGATGCTTTTTTAATGATTCTATTTTCTTTGCTGCCTGGGAGGTACAGAGTGCCAACCTGTGGGCAACACAGTGAACATTATGCATATGAGGATTTTCTCTTCTCAATATTGCAGCTGCTCTTTTTCCTTTGCCCATCATAGCAGATGCTCCATCTGACCCGAAACTCATTATTTTTGCTATTGGAACACCCATTCCTTTCCCAGTGGCATCTAAGCATTCAACATTGCACACATAATGACACTATGGAATAAAGTCTTCACTCAATGTCTGAGCATACATGACCAGCCTTTACCTGTTGGAAATGTCAGTGCTCTCATCTGCAAGCAAGGTTACCACAGGAGATTTCTTAAGTGTAACAGTTGCAGCATTGTTAGCAAACTCGGCTAATGACTCCAGCAGCTCACTGGCAGTCACTTGAGATTCATAATTGATATTACTCTTTCTGAGAACGTAAAGATCTTGAATTCACAATTCATGTAAAAGATTCACAAAAGACTTAGATATATTCAATGGACTGTCCTATTCAATGGACTGTCTTCATCTGCCATCCATTCAACAACCTTCAGTAAGGCAGTTATAGCTTTGTCTTGATCTGACACGAGCTTTGCACTACATTTTTCAAAGTTAGTTCGTAACTCTGGGGCTATTAGACATAATTTGTGATCAGCAAGATCGGCATGTCTGCTTAATGTTGAATTTTGAAAATTTCTGTTCCTAGCAATCTTGTTCGTACCATTTACCTTTTTATTATCTGTGCATATCTCACAAAACTTCAAAGTCCTCGTTTTTATTTGCACAGCCATTGTCATATCGTAGCCACAAGTACGTTTTTAACCACTTCGGCTGAAACTGTCGAATTTTTGGTAATTTATGTATTACGCTGGAGGCTGAGCACACGTTTGCATCCTGAACATCAGATGAAGAAACCAAATGCTGCTGATCAGTGGAATTTGAATCATTAAAAAAACTATCCAATGTCCTTTGCTTAGGGTCAATTTTCATCATCTTCTTGGGCGGCATTTTAACCGGAAACATGAGGGGAACTGATGACATCCCATAATAGTATACTGTTAAGGAGTGAGTACCACATGACCGGTGCAGAGATTATATTTGCCTTGTGAAAAGAAAGTCCTGTTAAACAAAAATCACAGCACGTTGTTGTTCCTTTAAAATTTCTTGCGTCCAAAAGAATGCACATATGAACAATTAAGGAGTCCCAGCCATTTTTTGTGTGTCCTGGACGAGGGATGCAGCGGTAGATTAATCACTGTAGGATTAAACTAAAAATCACAAGTATCCTGGAGAAAACAACATGTCGAAACAACTTTCCATGCAGAAAGAGTTGCGACAACAAGATGTTAAAGATTACCAATGTGGTGGCCATGCCATTTTCATTTTGGACACAGCAGACATGAGAAGTTTTTTGTTGAAAACCCTAGGATGAAACCATCCATTTAGAGATCTTCATGATAGGCACTGAGGGTTGCCTGAGCAGCACCATTTTCATTTAGGACCACTCAGAACTTGAGATGAATGTCTGTGCAAATTTTTATGGTAGTCTAGTAGCCCAGAAGGGGTTCCAACATGGGCAGACAGAACATCCCAAATAGATCTAATAAATTCAGTTGCTAATAAGATTTGTCATGAAGATGTTTTCTTTAAATACTTTATCATTTATCCTGAAAAGTCTTGTTACCGGACACAGATTAACATGGTTGCAAGCAATTACATTGCCGACTGAGTTTTGCCATTTTATGATTTCAGCATATTTTCAGATCTTAGTACAATGTAGTCAATTTTTTTCCTGAAGCTGGACCAGTTTTCAGATAGGTGAACAAAAAACCAAAAACGTTTGTAACGAACTTTGACCATATTTACATCGAGTACAGTTCACAAACTAAAATTACAAACCCTATGGAGCTAAATGGCTTCTTGCCATCACTCAGATTAAATGTACTCCTTTTTGTTCCCTTTAATTTCATGTTGTGATGGCAATGATCTCTCCTGCCACAAGACATGCTGAAATCAGCATAGGAAATTCAATAAACATGTTGCCATTCCAGCCTTTCCCCATAGAATCCAAATATTCCTTTCTGTTCTTCTGTACTATGACAACTTTCTAAAAGACTTGTTACCCCTTTTCATCTTGAATCTGAACATGTTGGATGCCATTGTTAGATGATTATATTAAGCATCAGCTTGATAAAGCCATTACTTTGCATTAACAAATATGTACAGTTTAGAGCATCTGGGGTACTCCTAAATAGTTGGTCTGGTCCCACCAACAAATTCCATTGAATGGATTATGAAACTCATTTAAAATCAAATGCAGATTAGCAATTATCTGGATTTTAGCCCAAACATATTTCTGTAAATTTTGCTTCTATTCCAAAAGTCCACATTTTAAGGGTCATGTCTTAAGCCCTGCTTTCAAATCGTATGGGTTGGCATGTCTACTTTTGGTTATAAGCTGTTTTTCTCGATAGGCTGCACACAACAAAGACTGAAAATTAACCAGTGCATCCCCCAAAGGGAGTAAATAAAAATTGGTCTCTCTCTCTCTCTAAAAATACTAATAAACCAACAAGCACAATTAAGAAACAAATACATTGTCCATTCAAAGAATAATTTTATTCAATTTTTTTAAAAGTTTCAATCCATATCTTGAGCTGCCTCCTTATAATCTATTTGTAACAATATTATAGGCCAACACATTACATATAAGCCAATACAAAAAGCCAAATAAATCTTTTTAACCAAATGGAAATTAATTTACTACTTGTCATAAAATGTGTACTATCATCGGTTTCATTGTACTTCATCCTAGAACACATTTATCCAAAAATCAATGAAGCTAATGGTTCATCTTCTAACAAGTTACACATAAATTTTGATTTTTTTTAATTGCAGCAAAGTAAAAAAAAAAACTACAAAATCTGCAATGACCGCCAGACTTTGTAATCCAAATAATGCATTTGTCCTGACAAGTTTACTGATTTCTTTGTTGTGAAAGAATGTCTTGGGTGATAATGTGTTCCCCATATATCTTGTGGTAAATGAATGAGGGCAGATATCTTAAAGTCTTAAACCAGGTCACGAAAAAAGTATTCACTGCTGCAGTCTTTGCAATTGTGTGATCAGAAGTCACACCTGTAATCCTAATGGTTGTGCCGTATTCCAGTCAAGGGAATTATTTTCGTCATTTTTCATCAAAATTTGATCCACATTTACTCACTTGTATTCTGCATTTTTTTTGTGTTCTTTGCTAACGATTCTTAATGCATGCAATTTAATCTGGATATTACTTTCAACATTGAGATTAAACATGTGGACAACATCTTGCTGAGCTGTATAGAAATTACGCGAGAGTTCAAGATATCAGAGAAAGCTACTCCGTCATAACATTGCCTATGCTAGTCTGGTTCCTTGTTCCGCATGGTCCCTGCGATGAACTCCACTATTCATATGCCATCCCTTATCCAAAGCATTGGATATAAAATAAATCCTGATCGCATTATGTAAATCATCTGTCAGAAAAACGCATGCCAAAATAACGTGTACACCAATTTTCTCCAGCATGCGTCACTGACGCACACAAATGCAAAGGGACAATTTGAGCACTGTACGAAGCAAGGCCGTTTTTAGTGATGCATACTTTTGTTAAAGGGAAACACTCGTGAACATAGATTTATTTAACCTTATTTATTTTAAACAACAGATTTGCAAAAAGTACCACTTGCGATATGCCAATACCCCCCCCCCCTTATGAACACTAGGACAAGGCATGTCGAGAACACTGACTGCATCAGGTAGGCAAGAAATTCCAAATGATGTTTAGTCTCTTTACAAAGGAATTATCATGTAGTATGTAGAGTTTTGCCTCTGATCAGTGCTGTTTAGATGAGGAATATTGGTAACTTTCATATTGTTACAATATATCAACCGGTGGGATCAGAAATGGAATACTAAAAGGGTCAAATTTAATAGGGTACAATTGTTTGAACGATTTTATCATTGTCAAGTGAAAATTCAATTACAATGACTGCCTGAATAATAAGGGCTATTCTAATACAAAACGGAGATGGCACTAGTGCCCAATCATTATGAACATCTCTGAAGGCCCCATTTACACATTTATTTACCCAGTCTGTGGTGCAAATGATGTGTCAAACGTCAGTTTTGAGCCTTTAACAAGCTGATCTTCAATGGAGACTTCAGTGTTCAGCACGTTTTCTGTTGTCCATTTCTCTGTAAATGTTATACCTGCAAAAAAATGTGACAAGTTGTGGTCAGTACATTCATACAAATTTCTGGCAACTCTCTCCTCTTTTGGCATGTCTGCCTGCAATAAAATGTCCTCTTTTCTTGAGAATATGCATACAAAATATACACCAAATGAACCACTAAAATAAGCTCTTGTGGTAAATAAAGTGGCTTGATAACAGTTTGGGGAAAAAATATTGCTTCACACAGTCTGCAATAAAAGTCACATTGAGAAAATTTGAGAAATGTTTACTTGGGTTCAAATGGTTATTAGTTATGCAGGTTTAAATATACTGAGGAAGAAAGGAGGTCTTGTAGCAGGCTAACATGGCTGAAAAGGGAGCACACTCTCTTTTTAACAGCAGCTTATTTAAAGATACTAGATGTCTGGAACTTCATCAATTGAAAAGCTTCAATATGGAACACATATATGTATGTTGGGGTTTCCCAACCCTTGGACGGAAACTTTCAGGCAAGGCTGTTTTTAGTGATGCATATTTTTGAATAAAGTTATATGCATGAATGTCATTCATAATCAAAGGAAACCAAATATTTATACATTATTATGTACTGTCCTTTTACCATAGAGCCATAAAATAACAAAGATCCAAAATTTGGAGTGCTGATTTTCTTTTGTTAAAAAAAAAAAAAAAAAAAAAAAAAAAAAAAAAAAAAAGAGAAATTGGAGATGTCAAGTGTGTCAAATTTTGGGAAAAGTCAACTGGGTACCCATCAATGCTAATGATAACTTACCCGGGTACCAAATCAAAGGGAAATTATATGCATATCTGAACCGCATTATTGTTAAATTCATACTGGCCAACATCCAACACAACTGGTGTTAGCATAATTATTACTAAATATGAATGGCAATGAAAGTGCAATCTGAGCATAAAAAAGTAAACTATATATTGCATGTCATAATTATGGAAAACCTTATAAAAAAAACGTGCATTTATCCATGGTACCTACCTGGACATGCAGTAAGTTAATATTTTTGTCAAAAATCAGCTAAATCCATGTGGATTAGTAAGACAATACAGACACAAAACAAAATGAATTATTTATACACAACACTGAATTTTAGTAGTCTGCATCACATGTTTAACTTTTGTTGAAAGGTCATAAAGTCCACAATTTCTGACTGCTATATAACATCACTGTTGAATTCCACTTTCAAAATTTGTAAAGTGCTGTTAATTTTGTCCTTTTCCTGTTGCATTATGTTCTTCAGTTTAACAAAATCCCTACCTTTTTAAGACTTTTTATTCTCAACATCCATGACCAATTCTTTTCAATATAGACTGATCTACTTAACGTGCATCAAACTAGAATGACTTACACGTGGTTTAATATTCAAGAAACCTGTCAGGTTTCTTGACAAAATGTCATGTACACATTCAAAATAATAGCTAAATGGTTGCACATGACGAAAAGTTTTAGATCAGCAGACACAGATTTTGTTTGTTTTAGGGTTTAACGCCATTTTTTAGCACACGACAGGATATACATGGCGGCCAGTATTATTAGTGGAGGAAGAACCCGGGAAAACCTCCTGAAGGAACCACGACCCACGAGAAGTTACTGGCAAAGCTTTCTCACATAACTACATTAGCCGAATCTTAGACTCAAACCCACGCTGACAGAGGTGAGACAGCAGTGATCCATAACGGAAAGCGCTTTAGACCACTTGGGGCTCCTTAGCAGACAGGTTTAAAACTTGCAATTGCGCAGCAGCCTATAGTCATATGAAACAAGCCTCAAAGTGTACTCGTTACTGGCTAATTTGTGAGATCAGCACCATTTTCATCCATGTCCACCTACAGTCCTACACATTGTGTTTTATTGAAAAACCTATGTGATGAAACCATCTATTCAGGTGGACCAGTGATAACAAAATTATTTCCATTAAAAAACACCATTACCAGACACATTAAATGTACAGATACCATTAAGTAAAATAAAATATATGCACAAAACGTTATTAATATACATTTTACTGGTGTTTATTTGCACATCCCTAATCCAAACTTACAAAACAATCATCAAATTTGCCATCAATCGTGCTATACTATAACAGGCATGTATAGATCCAAAATGGTGCATTATAAAAGAGCTGTAAAATTGAAATTACTTGCAAGAATTTATATTAACACAAAATATAATTTTTAAAAAAATAATACAACAAAGTTTACACTGCTGACAGAATTAAATAAATAAGGATAGATAAAATGAATGAAGAAGAGGTGGTTAATAGATGATTATAAAGTTTATTCACTCACCATAGTCTGACCACTTGTATTTTGTTTCAATATCACCAGTGAATTTTCCAGTATCACTGCTTTGACTTCCCTTTGCTGTAAAACACACTCCACTGTTGGTTTTTGTCTTGCCCTCAAACTTGAAAAAGCCATAATCTGGAAGATTAATACAACACCTGATCGGGGAACAAATTTTAAGTAAATGACTTGAATGGTATCCAACCATTTTAACATACATTTTCACATATATGGATATTCACATGTGCAGGCAACAACTAAAAACGAACAAAGAAAATCTACTCAAGAACAAATCCCAATTGGGAATGAGAATGAATACAAACAAAATCTATCACAATGTCTTTCTACAATGCAAAAGACTGCTGCAGCCAGATACTTGTAATCGCTACTGAAGAAGGAAAACTATTGACAAGACCATTCATAATAATTTTTATTTTAATTTGGGTGATAAAATTGAGCAGTTTCAAATATTTCTCTTTCATGATTCTAAGCTAATTTGATTTATGCTATCATCACCTTCATTCACTAAACATCTCAACATAAAAAAAGATAAATTCCAAATTTGTTTCCCCATGTTCAATTTAACTATCAGCCACAGCACTGTTATCAGTATCCCTACTGCTCTTCCCCAACAGCATTAAGCTGTTTCAAGCTGTGTGTGCCCCATATATAATGTTTACTGTTTAGACAATTTTGTAAATATCATGCACATACATGGACTCCTACCTCAATTTCTCTTCTTATATCCAATAAAAATCCACAAAATGTTCACCAATTATTCCAAATGAATTTGTCTACACAGTGATGTATTTTTTTCCTAACTGTCCAAGGCTTTCACAACTTTTTTATATACTATTTATGAAATTAACATGATCACTATGATCTGCTAGTTTCGCAAGAACTATCATTATTGCTATTAGCATCCTCTTCTTCTGATGATTCAATCTCAGAAACTTCAATATCCGACTCTAAATCTCACAAATTATCCAACTGATGAACACATCTTTCCTCTGCTTCCATAATATTTTCAAGATCAAACTCCTCATTTTCGAGATCAACTTCATCAAGTATTGTGTCCGCCATCATTTATGATTTTCAAGAACAGAACACATGTAGTGAAAATGGTCTCAATTAGTAATCCTTGGTTTCTGAACAATTCAAGTTTGCACAAAGTAAAATCATTTCTGATTAGTTAATATTGGTTTGATACTTGGAAAAGCCCCATTTGTAACCAATCAGAGCCATATCTACCACGCATTCAAATCGACCATACTCTGGAGCAGCCATTTAAGGCAGAAACTGGATTACAAGCATTGGCGGGATCGAGGCTGAATAAGTTAAATCAGTAGTTTACACACTACCATGCCAGATTTCTTATCTGTTCCATATTAGTGTTTTAGTCCATCAATGCCATGGTCTGCTTGTGCAGACGGAGGTACTCAAAACGTTTTTAAAAACTTAATTTCATTCTTTTCATCTTATTTATATTGCTCATCTTAACATTGATGATCTATAGAGGTTCATTGAGAAAAAAAATTACATTCTACAATTAATTCAAATAAGCCAAAGCAAGATTTACCACCATTCCATAGATTTCTGTTTATCGCTCTTGTTCTTCCAATAATCTTCTGGGTTCCTAACATAGTCGCACATGTTGTGAACTATGTACAACTCATAGTAGATCCAAGTCCAGCTAAAAACATCCCTGGTCAAGAGCAAAAGTATTCATCACTCACTGGTGTCTCCCTTAACAATTTCCCAGTTCTAAAAATCCAATACACTTTGTAACTTGTTGGTATCATCAGTATTAACCCTTTAAGTGCTAGTCGCAACATTAGTCATGCGGTTGATTGATGTCTCGTAGTTCTTGTCGTTACTTAAGTTGCTTGCTAGGTAAGCAACAATGTACACATCCTATTAGTTCAAGTAGCCACGACTGCTTGTAAAAATTTTTTTGATGGGTTTAAAAAAGCACAGAGCAAGCATTCTACTGTACTTTTCTATGCATTAAACAAAGTTTTACAAATACTCGCTTTTAAGCACGTGGTACCTGGAAAAAGTTAAAATGGTCAAATGCTGATTACAATGACTATTTCTTGCAACAAATACTCGCTTCTGATATTGATGATATTAATGATTTTGAAGAATTTGAAAAAGACAACATTATTGGAGCAAGCAAAGTGTTGATGGAAATACCCATAAATGATTTTGAGCCAGGAATTTATGTGGAACTGTTGTCTGATGTACCTGCTCGCTTAACGTGAAGATGCAGTGTGCCTGTCAACCCTAATTCACTGGTAATTCAAAATTAAATGTTGAGATGGTAAATAATGAAGCTATGGACTATTGAAGACTTTTTCTTTGATGATGAGTTATTGCATCTGATAGTAGATCAAACAAGTCATTATGCAGATCCGAGTTCATGGGACAGACTTCAAGGAAAACAGTCACATGAAGAAATGGCGGCCTACACACCTGAGCATCTAAAACATTTTCGCATTGATTATATCAATGGGTTTTGTACATATATCTGATCTAGATTCGTTATGGGTTATCGATGATGTGATATCAACCACATAATATGGGATAGATTTCTAGCTATTCTAAGCAATGTACACCTGGCATATGATGAGAACAATCAAGGTGACCCTTTACACAAAAGCGCCCAATGATTGAAGAAAAAAAAATAATCAAGCCTTTACTGAAGTTCAATCACCAAATATGAACACTGGTTGTGATATTAGAATAAATAACAGGTGAAAAGTTTTTCATTAACATTAATTACTGACTGGGGGGGGGGTTAAACTTACCTCTGACATTCATAGAGTGGATGTTTACAAAACTCACCCTTCCTTTACCTGTGATTTTCACAATTTAGATGCAGCATTTCTTGAACTTTTCCATAAAAAACAAAAATACTGATGAAATACAATTGTAACTTGTCATTTTACCTGTATTTACACCTGTACATGCAATTATATTAAACTTAAAGATGTCTTGATACTAATCTTAAAAGTTTAGGCATCCACCATCATTTTTCATATGGAGTTTCTGTATCAGTTGTGGATATTTATTCCGCTCAAACAATTCAGCAGTGAGGGATCTTGTACTGCAAAACAATGTAGCACTTTTAACTCATTCGGCCCCTATCCCGTCAATGCTCACAATCCAGTTTCTGCAATCAACAGCCTATCCTGACCAAGCTTGCAGTTTCTCGACTGCATTCAATGGCCGATCCTGTCGATCCTAGATGTTAATGTGTTAACCATCACTGGTTAAAAATGGGGGCTTTCTCAAGAATCAGACCACATGCAACCAATCAGAAATGATTTTACTTTCGTTTGTGAAACTTGAAATGTTCAGAAGCCAAGGAATACTAATTGAGAGCAGTTTCACTACACGTTCTGTTGTAGAAAAATCGTAAAATGATGGCAGAAGCACGCATGATTTTTTATGGCAATGAGGGCGAAAATGAAGTTTCATGGGTTTGATCTCAAAAATATTGAAGAAGCAGAGGAAAGATATGTTCAACAGTTGGATAATTTCAGCAACAATGTACTTTTGTCTCATCCATCATGGAATGGGACATTGAAGATTCTCGAGATTGCATTGTCAGAAGAGGATGCTGATAGCGAAAATGGAGTCTCTGCCAATCTAGCAGATTGGAGAGATTGTCTTTTTTGCATGTCCAAATCAATGATTTTAGTGGACCGAATCCTGACATTGATAAATTGACAAGGAAATAGAAATCTAGTTTTATCACTTATTTTTTCCACATGATGTTCAAAACATTAAATTCAATGTACTTACTGTATCCTTTGGAGAACAGATCTCTTGCAGCTTTTCCAAGATCACAATAGGTGGGAGGGGCCATCTTTCACCTGTAAATCGATTTTGTTCTGCCGATTATATGCTCAAAATTACAACAAACTGTGTGTACATATCACTCAGCTCATTCAATGAAAGCTTCCCAGCTAACAAACTATCTAGTCATACATGTAAGATCTCAATACTGATATTTTTGTTTTGTGTGTCTGGGATTTATTGCCCAAACTAATGTAAAATTTTCAGGAATATCTCACAACTGGTAAGTAATAACAATGCTTTGTACAAAGTAAAGTCATATGTTTTAGTCTGACTTTACTTACTCTGATTTTTTTTTCCTCGAATAAATTCTAATTCTGACGCAAGTTTTCAATTTTCATTGGCTTACATTTCAGTAGGCTGGAAAAAGATGAAACAGAATGCCAAAACTGGGTTAAATTTAAATTTTATTCTTTAATGAAACAAATAAAAATATACTGTGCCTATTGGAACTGAAAGCAACGTTTTGTTTCATTCAAGAAACGTATCCCCCACAATAACCTAATTCAGCATACCTCTGCTATCATGACATTTAAATAAATTCAATTGTATCAACGTAAAGTGAAGTTGCATACATCTGTTAGTTTTAGATTTTAATTCCACCAGGATAAAAACAGTACAGTAAGTATATTAACCCTTAAAGTGCTAGTCGCGACTATAGTCGCTTTTGAGGTGAGCAACGATGATCGCATTCTACAACTTCATCTTGCCATAAATGCTTATAAAACTATATTTGATTGGTTTAAAAAGGCCTGGAACAAGCATTTTGCAGTACTTTACTATATATGCCGTGAAAAGATGGCGTGCCTGTCAACCCCCGTTCACTGGTGATTCAAAATGTCGAGATGGTGAATAATGAACCTACGGACTAATGAAGACTTTTTCTTAGATGACGAGTTATTGCATGTGATAGTAGATCAAACAAATCATAATGCAGGTCAGTGAGTTCATGGGGCAGACTTGAAGGAAAAAAGTCACATGAAGAAATGGCAACCTGTCACACCTGAGCATCTAAAATGTTTTCGCATCGATTAAAACAATGGGTTTGGTACATATGTCTGTTCTCGATTCCTAATGGACTATTGAAGAAAACTACAGTCTTTAAATTGCATGTATTTCATTAAATATACACTATTGATAGACAAACCCTATATAAAAAATGATGGTGCGTGTCTATACTTTAAGATTAGCATCAAGACACATGTGTATGTTTAACATTTGCAGGTACAGGTGTAAATACAGGTAAAATGACAAGTTACAATTGTTATTCATCAGTAATTTTGTTTGTTTTTTTATGGAAAAGTTCAAATATATCAAAGAAATGTTATATTCTTTAGTAGTCCAACCATGCACATGTTATGTCTGTCACAATGTTATATATAAATTGTGAAAATCACAGGTAAAGGCAGGGTGACAGTTTTGCAAAAATCCACTCCATGAATGTCAGAGGTATGTTTAAACCCTCCAGTCAGCAATTAATGTTCATGAAAAACTATCACCTTTTATTTATTATATCATCAAACCGAGGTCCATATCTGGTGATTAAACCTCAGCAATGGCTTTATTTTTGTTCAATCATTGGGTTGATTTTACGTGAAGAGTCACCTTAATTGTTCTCATTGTCTGACAGGTGTAATTTGCTTGGAATAGCTTGAAATCTATCCCATACTTATTTTTTTGCTGTGTATGCGGTTGATATCACATCATCAATAGCCCATTAGGAATCTAGAACAGACATATGTACCAAACCCATTGTTTTAATCGATGCGAAAACGTTTTAGATGCTCAGATAAGACAGGCGAACTCTTTGATCTGCACTACGATTTGTTTGATCTACTATCAGATGCAATAGCTCGTCATCTAAGAAAAAGTCTTCAATAGTCCATAGGTTAATTATTCACCATCTCGACATTTAATTTTGAATTACCAGTGAATGGTGGTTGACAGGCGCGCCATCTTTTCATGTCAAGCGAGCATGTACATCCGACTCCAGTTTCACGTAAATTACTGGCTCAAAATCATTCATGTATATTTCCATCAATATCTCGCTTGCTCCAATGTCATTTTTCACAATTTATTCAAAATCACTATTAACATCACTATCAGAAGCGAATATTTGTTGCAAGAAATCACCTTCGTATTCAGCGTCGGCCATTTTAGCTTTGCACATGTACCATGCGTTTAGAAGCGAGCATTTGTAAAACTACATCGTTAATAATATAGTAAAGTACTGCAGAATGCTCATTCCGGGCCTTCTTAAACCAATCAAATATAGTTTTACAGGCATTTTATGGCAAGATGAAGTTATAGAATGCGATCAGTGTTGCTCACCTCGAGCGCAACATGCACTACAGGACCCAAAACAACAGCACAACTATAGTAGCGACACGCACTTTAGGGGTTAAATGAAATCAAAGTGCTTTGGGAGCATGATTTGGGTCATATCTAGAGTTTAAACTCTAGAAATAAGCATTTATTAGCATTTTTAGTGACTCGTATCAAACATTCGCGATTCCTCCTGATCCGCGGTGAGTTCTGGAACTTAACATGGCAAATGTTTGAGGTATTACTGTACATATCAATTTGTGTAAGAGTAATTACATGAGCTGCCAAGTGTGACATTCCTGAAACTGAGACTACTTGTTCAACAGACATCAGAACACACGTTAGAAGCCCGTTATTTAGGTAGTAAGACATAGCACTAAAAGATAATAACATGTGTTACGTCTTACATAGCACCACTAACAGACAAACCACCCATTTGAGATATCATTCAGATGTCCCTGGATAACCTTGAACTAGGGCAATTAAATCATGCAGCTCCTTCTAATTGTCGTCTTTCTTATTCTAGAGCATTTAAAAAGAAAATTGGTAATGGTAAACATCATGCAAACCTAAATAGCACAACAACTGTCATTATGCAAGTGACGAGGATTTAGCACCTTGTCCAAATTTACACCTGGGACGGGCTTAAGTTCTACAGCATTTTTTGAAATTAAATTGTCAAAGTATACCATCAATGGTTTTTAGTTATGTAAATTGGCATCGAGATCGTAACTGAGAATGCAAAACAAATAATATTAAAAAAATAAAAGTACACTGGCACCGCGAATTTGTTGCAGAGTTGCAGGTTCCATGTTGCAATACTCCTCATGTTTGACGCCTAAATGTCAGCTGGCGAAACTTGATTAAGACACGATAGACGTAAGCAATGATATATTCATAAATCTTTTTTTAAAAAAAAAACAAACGACATTATTCTATTACTTTACAAGACGTGTCAAATATAAAATGTTACCTTAAATTTATATTTCACTTTAAACTGCCACACGAGGAATGATGGTCGCCGGCTCAAGGTCACAGCAAGAAAGGGTTTTAATGTAAGAATACAAGGGGGTCAACATGGATTACTTTTTTTAATTAATTCCAAATATCATCTTAAAATACAAATAATTCACAAATAATTTACACCTAAATATTTGTTTCTGCAAATTAATATATAAAATAAAAAAGATAGCGTTCGATTTTGACTGGTTTAGACCTTTAATCCCCCCAAAAGTATATTGTACTGAAAAATGCTTCTAGCCGTCAAACGTGCTACTAGACTTGTTCTCAACAGTTTCGTCAAAAGTAAAATCTATCAATCGGAATAACAAGATTTGTCCGTTTGTTTTGCAAGATTTACCGGCAAACCCCAACAGTCAATTCGGTATGCAAATCTTTCTTAACTCTGTCTCAAATACAACGTCATCGAACGAAACGGAGTTCATTCGAATCATTTTATATTTAGTAGTTTTGTTGTAGCAGACTATATAAATCATATCTTTAAATTTGTTAGTTAAAAATTAAATAAGAGCAATACGTATTTCGTTTATATATTTATTTTTTTAAAAATGAAGAGTGATGCACGGTAGGGTGCAACATACTACTAATACGTGGATAACAAGTAAATATAGCCATTATAGCAGTAGACGAATGCACACAAGCATTGGCAATATCAAAGCAAGAAAGACAAGGGGTACGTGGCAACTGATCATACATAGATCATATGATATTGTTTCTTGCAGCCATATTTCAATTTCTACTAATCGTTTTAGAGTGGGTTTTTTTTTTTTTTTTTTTTTGTATACAGGACGTGTAAATAATAAAATTAGTATTGTACAGTCAGGCAACTTTGCAAATGGGTTGGGGTGATATGAGATTGACGTACTCCGTCTACGGAGGAAGGGAGGATTATTAATATTGATGCCAGGTATGAGGAGATCAGAAACTGCCCTGTCCTATTTAATTTGTATAAACTAGTGTTGTTCCGATTATCGATTATAATCGATCATCTATGGTTGAGCAGATAATCGATTGTGAACTCCATAATCGATTATGTAGTATTTATAAACAAGGACAAACAAGAAAAACACGCCCTTCTATACTTTAAATTACAGACACATCACATGTGAACGAAAGAATTTCGGGGGATTGTTGCAGTATTTCAGTTACATATGACTGATCAGCCATAAAAAGTTGCGTTAATTTAACAAAGTTGTAGAACAAAAGTAACACACAATGTAATATTATTGTCAGGTTAAAGTATACATATCATTAAAAGAGATTACTCCTGTACATTTATAAATATATTGAACTCTTGCTCAAAGATATAACTGCTTAACAAAAATTAAAATTTGCAATTAGTAACCGATTATAATCGATGATCAGTTGGTTAAGGGGAACTGATTATCAATTATGAATTTCTGACCGATTCCCATCACTAGTATAAACTCGTATGGCAGATGGTCAGTTCTCGCTGCGTCCTAGTTATCACAATTTATCTAATAGGGCACTTAAACTTTTACCTCGCCTCGAATGAGAGGTCGTGTGTTCGATCCCTGGCCGAATTATCCTAAAGATTTATTTTCTTTTTTAAAAAAATTGTACTATCAGCTGACTCGCTTGGCTCTCAGCATTAAGAGGTTAGTGTTAGGACTGGTCGGCCTGGTATCAGGATAATATGACTGGGTGGGACATTATGTTACATGCCTGCAGCATGATGCCCCAGTGCTAGACATCACAAAGAAATGCCACACTGCAGACATCATAGCGATATGACTGAAAAATCCGAATGATACACACGCACTTACCTTAGAATAGTCCTACAATGTATGACATATCACTTATTTATGTTTTGGTGCCCAAACCATTAATACTGGCCGCCATGTATATCCTATCAAATCATGTGCAGAAAAATGTCATTAAACTTTGCAACATCACATTATAAATTGACATATGAATGTAATTTTCTTCATGTTGTAAAATTTTTGGATAATTTTTGTTATGTGAGATGTGTAAATGTCTGTGTTTCTTCTGATAGTTTCTGTTCTGAAATGTTGAAAAACACTATGCCATGGTATCCCCCTTGGATTTCTCTTAAGAACTGGTCATCCTTCAGTATTCTAAGAAATGTTTCAATATATCTTTTATGTGAAAATGGTGTTTTTCTGCTTGGTAAGTTTTGAATTTAGTCAGTTATACGATATATTTTGTCCAAAGTGGCATCACTCAATTGATGACTTGCTAATCATAAGCTTTCTATAAAGATAGTAACAAGTTAACATGAACTAAGAATCTGTAATATTAAAATATATTTACAGTTGAAGTGAAAATATATGACCCAACATAAATATTTTGGGTTGCTTTCAAATAGTGGCTGCATGATATATTATTCAACAGAAACAAAATCATATTGGTAACATGAAGCATCGATGTGGTTTACAGATTCTTCTCAGAAATTCAGTTGGTTATTGGAGTAGAGTCATGTATATTGAGCCATATCTCCAACCTCCAATAATTATATCTAGTCCCCTTGGAGATCCAGATATATTTTTCACCAAACCTGGCTATTTCAGTTGCACTAGTGCACATGGTTTCATAACAGTACATTTCTTTGCACCACATCTGGAAGACGTTCCAGAGATTCCAATTTCCACTGCATGTTAGAAACTATGCTGGATTTGTACTACGAATATTTATGGAGAATTGCACACAATATGAATTCATGATGATAAGCTGCATGATGCTGTCAGTTACTTCAAGCTAGTTTCAGTTTTAAATCTGATATCAGTGTCATGAAAAGTCATGATCTTTTTTGTCACTGATTTAGTGTTTGCCTTTGTCACAGTTCCTTCAAAAGATGTTTCTTTCTCTGCAGTGAAGTAGTTTTACATACTACAAACCCATTTTTTATTGCAGCATTGCATAAAATTATGTTTTGATAATGGAAACTACCATTCAGAATGGCTTCATAAAAGAGAAAAATTGAAGATTTGAAGCAACACCTTTACTATCAGTGACTTTGCTGCATCTGGGAAATGTTGACTGCCCAAGCTCAGTGACATGTTTCCAAATTTGGTTCATGCACCAATATTTTGCATGACCAGATCCAGGAAACCAGACTTGCTGAATCTGATCATGCACTGGTTAATGTTTGAGTTACTGCATGTGTTTATATCATTGTTGACGATTTGTGATGTTATGACATAATAAATGATTTCATAGAACTGATTGCATCATAGAAGACATCTTCCATGATCCAGTTCTTTCCATGATTGATATCAACCTTTACATTGATACCATTGACCAAGAAAAAAAAAAAATCTTGTGTACAATGATGTTTGGCTGGACTGACAAGAAAGCCCAGCGAGAATGTTTCGCTTTAGCTGTAAAAAAAAACAACAAAGGTGTAACCTATGTGTAAATTAATCCAGTTGTTGTAGGGTTTAAAGCCATTTTTAAGCACAAGATATGCTATACATGGCAGCTAGTATTAATGGTGGAGAGAGAACCCGGAAAGACCCACAACCTACAAGAAGCTACTGGCAAGCATTCTCACATACCCACATTGACCAAATCTGAGACTTGAACCCATGCAGAGATGATATGGCACTGTACTATAAAGGTGAGCACTTTAGACCATTCAGGGCCCTGTAAATTAATCCAGGACAACTGCAACATGTTGATGATATTTTTCGGGTTGATGCACATGGCCTTGTGAACTATCATTGAAGCGGTTGTGCCGCTGCGGGGGTAACTCGCCCACCTTTGGTCCCCAGTTGGCACTCCTCAGCTCTCACATATGGCTCCTAGAAGCTATGGCATGCGCAGCGGCCACATCCCGGAATATGACCTTGACTGGCCAGCTAAAGCATGCTGAGGGTAGCTGATTGGTCTTAAACCCTTGGTGAGTTAGGCTTTGTCTACCAAGCATGTGAAGACTGGATTCTGCAACCTGCACAGAGGTACCACCAGCTGGTCAATGGGCAGAAAGGCAGTTCCAAGCAAGCGCCATAGAGCATGATGAGACATGTAGGATATCCTGGTCATCCACTGCACTCACCTCTATCTCCAGACATTTCGATGTTGTCGTGCTGCTGGGCAAAGATAGTTTTGGGCGAAAGAGTGAAGTTGACGAATTGTGCAACTCTTCCTCACTTTAAACAAAGTCATTTTGCAAGTCTCTCTTGTCATCCACCCATCCCATTTCAATACCAACTAAAGTCACTTGACATCATGGATGCACCCATGCTCTAAGCATTGGCACCTTATCGACTATGTCATTGTAATGAAGAGGGACAGACAGGATGTGTGTGTGACCAAGTCCTTGTGTGGCACTGACCGCTAGCCAGACCACCACCTCATCACCACCAAGCTCAACATCCACATTCAGTCCAAAAGATGCCCACAGGGAAAAAAGGCTCTTAAACGTCTGAACATCACCAAGCTGAAATGTACCAATACCAACAGTCTTCTCATGGATGCTCTAGAAGAACATCTGAAATGCACCCCTCTTGAAAATCAGAATGTGGAGACCGACTGGGCAGCATTAAGAGAGCTGGTCTACAGCACAGCTTCGGAAATCCTTGGACCATCAGCCAGAAAGCATGAAGACTTGTTTGATGAGAACTGCAACGAGATCAAACAGTTACTGGATGTAAAACACTGATTCCTTCAAACCTACCTCAAGTTCGCATCTAGGAAAGATGCATACAACAACATATGCAGACCTGTACAGCAGAAGCTCCGTCAGATGTGAGACACATGGCTGAGCAACAAAGCTGATGAGATCCAGTGCTACTCAGACCAGCATGACACAGAGAACTTCTATAATGCCCTGAAAGAAGTATATGGACCTACATCATCTGGATTACACCCCCCCCCCCCCAGCACAGATTAATTAATGCTAAATAGAGGATTCTTCAACGATGGGCATTGACAGCGTCCTGAAGTGCCCTTTATCCTTCAGTCGTCTCCCCCAATTACCCATTAATGAAGCACTGGATGACCCTTCAACCTTGCTGGAAACACAGAAAGAGATACATCTGCTCTCCAATGGCGAAACACCTGGTTCAGACTCCATCCCAGCTGAAGTCTACAAGGAAGGTGGCACAGCCCTGATAGAAAGGCTCCACCAACTGTTTTTACTGATGTGGCAACAAGAGATGATCCACCATGAATTTAAAGATGCTTCCATAATCCATTTGTATAAGCGCAGAGAGAACTGCCAGGCCTGTGACAACTACAGGAGTATATCCTTACTCTCAGTTGCAGGAAAGATACTTGCCAGAATCCTACTGAACCACTTCACTATGCACCATGACCAGGGACTACTGCCAGAAAATCAGTCTGGATTCTGAAAAGAATGTGGAACCATCTACATTGACTTGAAAAAGGCCTTTGATACTATTAGCAGAGCTGGCTTGTGGAAGGTAATAGCCAAGTATGGATGCCCAAGAAAATTATCCATTGTGCAGCATTTCCACAATGGCATACAGGCACAAGTCCAGGATAATGGAGACATATGAGCTATTCCCAGTAATTAATCGCATCAAGCAGGGGGGGTGTTCTGGTACCGATACTGTTCAGTCTATTGTTCTCTGCCAGGCTGACTAATGCTTTCCAGCACGATGAGGTTGGAGTCAGCATCAGGTACTGTACAGATGGAAAACTATTTAATCCCAGTAACCTTCAAGCAAAAACAAAGGTCATGACAGACACCATCAGGGATCTCTTAATGACTGTGCCCTCAATGCTGGCTCAGAAGCTGACCTGCACAAGCTTTTGTGACACCATCAGTACCAAGAAGACTGAAGTACTGCATCAGCCAGACCCCTGGAAAGTCATATGTTGAGCCCAACATCACCGTTAATGGCCAAAAACTCAATGTAGTGAACCACTTCGCAGCACACTGTCACAGAGCATCACTATCATACATGCCAACCCCTGACAAGGAAAAGGCATAATTGAAGTGGTCAGTAAGTGTAATCCACATATAACATACTAAAATTTCAATAAACAATGATTTATTTGTCCCTCTTGTCTTTTAACATCCTTTGCTGTTTCAAGTTTTCATATGTAGCACTTTTAGCTTTACACACACATCGACTTGAATCCATCTTAAGACTTTTAGCACCAAATATTAAAATTCTTTCCACAGCCTGAAATAGATGTCACATGATGCTGCATTTGTGTCTTTATATTTAGAGGATTGTTATTTTTTTAAAACATTTTGTTGCCTTTTTCTAATTTAGCTGGGAAATTTTTGAAAGGAGGTATTTTTCTCTCATATATGCATCAACTAAAATAAAATATACTTTTTAGCACCAAATATCTTTAGACTTGTTCTGCAGTAAATATGAATTAGAACAAAGAATATGCGCATAAAGATTAAAATAAGAAACTATCTTGTTCTCTCCTCACTAAGCCATACAGGTGCAATAAATAGAATTCGAGATTGAAAGTTGAACAAGGATCGCTAAACTAGAACATGATACTGTTATGAAAGTGCACACAATTCCACGGACAAGCATACTCTTATATTGTAGTTACGTAAAAGCCGTCTTTTCTAAAATACTGTCTGTGGGATTAATGGAATGTTAATAAAAATGAGAAAACAAATAATTCATTTTTTGGGAAGGTGGATATATAAAAAAGTGTATTCCATATATGTTTACACATAATGCATAATTTAATGAAAAACAATGATTATGCCAAAAGCATAATGGTTGGCATGTATGCACTATTGACGACGAGGTGAACCTTCACATTACCAGAGCTTTTGCAACTTTTGGCAGATTGTATGCCAACGTCTGGGATAGAAGAGGCATGCAGACCAAACTATAGGTCAACAGGATAGTTGTGCTCCCCACACTTCTTCATGCATGCTAAACATGACGGTGTATTGCCATGCTAGGACGCTCAGCCACTTTCACACAAGTCTCAGGAAAATCCTCAACATCAACTCACAGAATAAGGTACCAGACACTGCGTTACTCACCCAAGCGGGTCTCCCCAGCATCCACATTATCCTGATGTAGTCCCAGCTACACTGGGCTGGACATGTTGTATGCTGACCACCAGCTGCCTTAGAGACTCTTCTTTGATGAGTTACAGCGATCACACGGCGGTCAGAAATAATGCTTCAGACAGAGACAATCTGAATGCTGCATTGAAAGCATTCAACAACATTAACCCTGCTTCGTGGGAGCAATTAGCTTGGGATCGAATCACTTAATGTTCCACAAAGGATCTAAGTTGTGCAAATCTATCAGGACAGCAGCTGCAGAGCTGAATAGGCAAGCCAGACAAGCATGTGGCATCAACCCTCTTGAAGATGACCCACTCATCCCTTGTCCCTTATGCAAACGAACATTCCATGCAAGGATTGGCCTCATCAGCCACCTGCACATGCACAGAACAAGCCCCTCTATCCCTCAGATGACTAGAGACATCTATTTCAAATGAACAGAAGAACAACATCAACATTGTGAGAAAGAGCAATTTAGTGACATTAAGAAAATTACTTTGGCCATATTGTTAGAGGATTATTCACATGAATGCCAAAGGTTCTTATTGGTCCTGACAATGCACACTGCACTGATTGATACAAACTTGTTGTAACGTGAGATTTTGAATCAGTTGAAAAATTAGGGATTGCACGCAGTTCAGTGAATTTGAGACTGGCTGCATATTTTTAAGATCCAGTTCCACTTTTTCAATAGAAATAATGGCATCCTTGGTTACGAACATGTTAAATAACCTCTGGCACAAAACATTCATTGCTTGCAAATTTGGCCATGGGAAGTGGATTAATTTATGGCTGATAATGGGGCACAAAAGTATTAGATGAATACAAAATGTATCAGTGGAAAGTAAAGTTTCTCCTTGACCTAGATCAAAGATGTACACAATTCCACATTTGATATGGACAACACTGTGTAACTAGATTGAAGTGTCTGAGATTTTCAGTGTTATGTCATACTGAGCTTGAAGTATCAGAGATTTTCAGTGTTATGTCATTCTGAGCTTGAAGTGTCTGAGATTTTCAGTGTTTTGTCATACTGAGCTTGAAGTGTCTGAGATTTTCAGTGTTGTCATACTGAGCTTGAAGTATCAGAGATTTTCAGTGTTATGTCATACTGAGTTTGAAGTGTCTGAGATTTTCAGTGTTATTTCATACTGAGCTTGAAGTATCTGAGATTTTCATTTGTTTGTTTGTTTTATTAGGATTTTTAATGTAGCTTTAACAATTTTTCAGTCATATCACTACGATGTCTGCAGTGAGGCAGTTTATAGTGATGTCTACCACTGGGGCATCATGCTGCAGACATGTAGCATTATGTCTCTCCCACCCAGTCACATTATCCTGACACCAGGCCGGCCAGTCCTAACACTATCCTCTTAATGCTGAACGTCAAGCGAGGCAGCTGTTAGTACCGTTTTTGTAAGTCTTTGGTATGACTTGGCCGGGGATCAAACCCACGACTTCCTGCTTCCGTGGCGGACGCTCTAACCACTAGGCCACCGGAGCGGTCTCTGAGATTTTCAGTGTTATGTTATACTGAGCTAGGATTGCTGATGAACGTGGATGAGTATAATTACAGGTACATAACATGTCTAAATTATTTTTCTCACATGTGAGGTCTTCTAGAAAATCAATGGGGAAACTTATACAAGACAAAGATAATGACTACAGTGTTGGATTTGTCAACAACAGCATCATGGTGATGTTTTAATGCATATGATATCCCCTGGGATGTATGCAAGGTTGATTTTTGATCCAACCAGAAATGGAACAACTACAGTGCAATTTGGCATTGGTACTGGTAAAGTTGTATTGTCAAAATTAATATTATAGATGCTTGTGGCTATAGAAGTGCTTTTATTTCATTTCTTGTGCTCACCACAGACTGGATTTAAAATGTTGTTTTTACATGGCAAATAACTGCCCAACAAGGTTTCTGTGCATTGACACATGATAATGATATTTGACAAGTTAGGAGTGTCTGAAGTTTCAGTGTAGTTAACTGGAATCAGTCCCCTTGATGGAAATTGTTCTTGATTTAGAAGACAGCAAATTTGCATGTGCTTATCACACGCTATGGTCATACATGCACCAAATATTTAAACTTAAGCATGTCGATGCTCATTTTCCAGAGGCTTCACTATGTATTATCCACTTTATTACATGTACTTTGAATTGGAACACATGGAGTGTAGCTAGCTGTTCATGCAGTTCATAGTAAGCCAACACTTTTTAATATATGTATAAATGTCCCTGGTGTCCAATTCAGATGCATTTTGGGCCCCACATGGCAGAGTAGTTTAAGGCACTGCTTTGATATATCACTGATATCTCACCTTTGTATGTGTATTTTAAAGTATCTGACTTGGCCAACATGGGTATGCAAGGAACCTTGCCAGTAGCTTCCCAGGTTTTTGTTCAAGCTTATCCTCTACCAAATATTCAGGTTTCTATGTATAGCATATCGTGCAGAAAAAATTCTGTTTTGCTCATAAAAACAACAGTAGCTGTATTGCTGTGACTCTCTCTTTTAAGCTGATGTAGTACAGAGGTGGCTGAATGAGGGCCATTGATGTACCTTTGGAAAACCTGTAGTTACTTTTCCAAATTCAGTTATACAGCAGAAATAAAAAAAAATGATGTTATATCACAAATTTAAGGTTGGTCTTATCAAAACCAGCTTGCAGAAATAAAAAGTGCCATAAAACAAATTTGGCTTGCAGTTTTCTTCAGCAAAGCTAATTACAAATATTCCCAAGAGGCTGAATCAGACACAACTTAACAATGTTAAGGAGACCAAACACATTTGTAATAGTAAAATTACTGAGGTGGTGCCAGTGCAAAAGAGTCACAGAATATTTCCATTTTTCTTGTCCATTCTAGCACTGTTTGTGGCTGTGGCTTCCACAGTTGCAAAAGCAGCTACATTACAGGTAGTAGGAACTGCATCTAGAATGTTAGTTGGAGGACACTGTCTGGTGGAACCTGTTGACACATAAAAGAAGGAAAAAATTTATGATTATCCAGGTGCCAGAGCAGAAGATGTCTTTGGTGATTGCCAGAGTGTCTATTGACCAGTTTTAATTCGTTCACAATGACAAAATAAGTCAAGTATTTCTGAAGAAACTTTATGGAGGATGAACTTGTGTAATTGAACTCCATGCATGTGGGAAACTGGGGGGGGGGGGGAGAACTTTCTGCATGCTATATCATATGGCTCAGTTTGCATTGAGTCTTTAAATTTACCATGAAATCCACAAATTGCTACTCCACTAAAATGGCTATATAAACATAAACAACATTAATCATGCGATAAAACACCATATGACATTAAAGCAATCTTAAAACATTAGAATTCCACTCATTATTTTATATGTAAGTGAGAACTATGACAAGTGGAAGGTCATCATTGTCAGAAATCAATTACTAAAATGGCAGTTCAGTTCCAGATTCACTTGTTTTGTTATACATTGTATTAAGTTCAAGGTCACACACACAATTAGATAAGGTAAATGAGAGGTGTTGCACGTCTAGCTACTCAACTGAAGTTGATGCTACCATCCAAGTCTAGCCACCCAACTGAAGTTGATGTTACCATCTAAGTCAAGGCACCCAACTGAAGTTAATGCTACCATCCAAGGAGTAGAGAGGTGCATTTCTGATGTGAAATCATGGATGACATGTAACAAGCTGCAAATGAATGATGATTAAACAGACCATTCTGATCACAGAGACTTTCTCATCCACATCCTTTATTTCAAACAATAAGTATCAGCAACACCAACATTAAATTCACAGTCAGTATGAAACCTAGGTTTTACTCTAGACAGTATTCTCACATTGCACCAACATGTCGTGAACATATGCAAGGCTGCATATCTTGAGCCGAGACACATCAGCTCCATTTGCAAATATCTTTAAGTTGATCACACTAAAATATTTGTGTGTTCATTAGTACTTTCAAGACCTGACTATTGTAACTCAATTCTTTTTGGTTCATCTCAATATCTACTCCAGAAACTTCAAAACACAGCTGCTCGGACCATCTGTAGAGTACCACGATCAGAGAACACTTCCCCGCTGCTCTGTACCCTACACTGGCTATCCATTCAATCCAGAATCAAACACAAATTTTTTTCTCTGTGCTGTGTTTCACTGACGGACTCCAGTCCAGCATACCTATCCGGCCTCACCCATGTGTGCACACCAGGAAGATACTACGCTCCTCTTCTGACAATTGCATACTCATTTTTCCCACTATGAAAATGAAGTCATATGGACAGTGTTCTTTTGTATACCAGGGCTCAGCATCGTGGAATGAATTGCCCATTGAAATTAGACACAAAGACACAGTGATCAGTTTCAAGAGTGCTCTTAAAACTCACCTTTTTCGACTGCGAGAACAAACTTAAAGACCTAAAAATGTTTCCTACCTTAAATATTTTCAGCATTTTTTTAATTTTCCAATTTCATGGTGTTTGTTTTTGGTTTTTTTTATTCATATCATTATAGATGTTGTAAAGCACTTAGAGTTTCTGAAGATTAGGCACTTAGAGCTTATAAAGTCCTAATTTTTATTATTATTATTATTATTATTATTATTATTATCATTATTATTATTATTATTATTATTATTATTATTATTATTATTATTATTATTATTATTATGTGCAGTGGTCTGTCACTAATAATCCTAACTACCCAGCTGTACATATTCCGATGTTTCCTAGGAAACCTCATACAACTGTTTCTATGAAAATTCAGCTGAGTATTGATTGCTGACTTTCCATGGTATTAATCCAAGGTCAAAATTCTTTTAAACCAATGTCAAAGGTTTTATTGTCAAATGTCCGAGGTTGACTTCGGACTTCCAAGGTTTTTTTATAACCAATGCTTCCAGGTTCCTCAGGCATATCCATAGATTTCAAACATTCTGAGAATTACTTGGACATATTGTCCGAGGATTCATCAGTCACCTAACTGTCATGACGCATCAGATCAACAATAATGAAGCAAATATTACAGAATATAGAAATTTATCTTATTTTTAATTTGTTTAACATGGACAAATAAAAGGTCCTAATATTAAGAATGTCCATAGGATTCCTTTTAGTGCCAAATTGTCTATTTAATTTTGAAAATCCACCCAGGATGGTTTTGGCACTTCACTGATTTTCTTGTTTATCATTGCCTCTTTGATTTGCTGCCATTTCTTTTGGATCAGTTCTGTAAAAAATAATTAAAAAATTAGTTGATAATATAAAATGCAATGAATTAATAAGGCAAACAGTGTGCATATTATATAAGTGTTATTGGCAGCCTTAAATTTACAAATAATGCTTGGAATCCTTTAGTTCTGAAAAAGGTATTAAACCTGAAAATGTATATTTCTATAAGTGACTGTTTTTTGAATTTGGGACCATCAATCTAAACATTTTATAACAAAATTACAGTTAAGATTATATTCTGTTCCTGGCTCAATGCCGGACAAATTCAAACTAATGTATCACTGTATACTCTATCGCTGTATTATTGCAGGTTCTAAATTATCACGTCAAACGGGATTTTCTGAATAATTATGGTTACATGCCATCTGTCGGTTGCATACTGAGGTTAAGTTGTACATAGTAAGGATGCAAATATATTTGTGCAATTTCCTCAAAAATGTCAGCATTTGTTATAAGTTTACCATGAAAAAGAATAAACATCACTCTTTTTTTTTTTTTTTACTGTCTTGGTGTTGTCATCTTGGTGGTCTATTTTGTTGCTATTGTCTTTGCTAGTTTTGGTGGTTTTGGCGATTGTGGATTTGCGTCTTTACTTGTTTCAACCCTAAAATTAAAAAAAAGGCGCACACTTTTGAACTAATATGCAATACATTCCATGCCATTTTTACTTGTAATGGAAATTGATTACTGCGGGTGGGGTGCTGAATACATATCCACATTTATTGCTGAAAAAAATGTGACTTTGCATGTTGGTATAGAAAAAATTACAAAATTATGTAACCTGACATCCTCCTTTTTTATGTTAAAGAGATCAATATGCTTGTATGTAATTTTTTTGCAAATTTGTATCCAACCAGTTTAATTTTGCATGAGATTTCCATCATAGACACCACTTTTTTTTCAATTAAACAAACAAAGGAAATCCAATTTAAGTAATTTTTAATATTATGAACATAGCACATATGACCATTAATCATTTTAATATGGTACACAAATTTACACCCAAGATGAAGGGCATATACTAGCTGGGTTTTGCAAGGTCTATAATGTTTAACACATTGACCCCTGGAGGTTTTTGCTGTTTTCGCATGAAATGCGAGTAGGAAACACATTTTGGAGACTATTTCAGAATACATCGTAATACATCGATTTCCAATCAATAATCCGTTAGACAATTGGTTGCTAATGATACAGGAAATGTTTTTCATTGGTTAGTTTGCTGGCGCATGAGCAGAAGGGCAAAATTTGGACTCCTTTTTTTTTTTTTTTTTTTTTGCTTAACGGACCCAATGCAATTAAAATGTCCAGATTACTTGCTATCATTGTAAAGCTACATCTGTCTACTTTTCAATGATACCACCCACTTTAGTGTATCATGTATGACCTTGACGCTACAGACCATGAAGTAGGCTACTACCTCATACCCCGTAAAGTCGTCGCTAGGGGTTAATGTGTTAAAACAGCGGCCATCATGCTATGTCACAAATCTATCTCAAAGTGGAAGGCAACAGCAATTTCGGCCAAATACACAATAATATGGCAGGTCAGTAAAATTATTTAAATTCTTAAATACAATACTTAAAGAAAATGGATAAAGGAATGTAGCTTTTCATAATTATACTAAAGCTGTAATAAAGCTGATTGATTGGCTTGTAGATTTTCTGGCTGCATAACACCTTGTATGCATGTATGTTCTACTCTATTTTTACACGTCTTTAGCACATAGGCCTATTCTTCTGATTTATTGCACTAAAATAATTATGTACACAGTTATTCTAAGATCCATTAAAAAATCTGTATGCTAGATTAATTGGAAGTAACGATATCAGCCCCTGTGCATTCCCACCGAAAACAAACGCAATCAACTGAAAAACAGATGCAGTGTACAGTCAGCCTATGAAACGAGAACCAATAAAATGTTGTACTTGGAAAATGTATTTTATAGAACCTTGTTTGTCTTCATTTCATGAATACTTGAATATATTGCAACTAATTGCAAATTAAAAAAAAATTTTACACCAGTTTAAACTCGAAGGAAAAATATTGTTCAAATTTTTTTCATCAGTAACTTTGGAAGCCATTTGTTTTGTTATTTAATGATCAAAAGTCAACATTTATGGTAATGTTTGATATTTTAAAATCCCCAAATGTACATGTTTTCTGACAATAAAAGGGGTTGTATTATATGTGTTTCAGAGATGGAATTATTTTTACAAGCCGAGTACAACCCCTTTTATTGTCAGAAAACAATCAAGTGTTTGGTATGTTCTTCCCAAATCACTTTGAAAGGAATTAAACTTGCATGTAACTGTGCTGTTATCAGCTGTCATATTAAAAATGATAAATAAAAATAGTGCCATGCCAATCATCTGTGCAATTGTTTTCAGACTCAGTTGTATATTTATAATTATTATTTTCGTAACTAATGTGACAGATAAAGTGTCATACTTTTTTCTTCTTCAGAAAACAGTTTTACACAATAATGTAATAGTTAATTAGCCTTCTAAACTGTTACTTTAAATTAATAACTAACACAAACACAAGAAAGTCACATGACCCTTTAGTCATTGAAGAATTTACTTTAGAATCAATTCTTAGAAAATATATTTTTACAGTTGTCCTGTGTGGTTACATGGCTTTAGAACTGGGACCACTGTGTTACACTAAGATAATGAAGTGACCCAAAGTGTATGAATGCTAAGTATTTTTCTAACTGGGCGATTCTAGCATGTACATAGGTTTTGGTTATTTATCTCATATTTTTTAAAATCTCCATATAAATGAGATGTGATCTTTGGCACCATGATATTTAAACTAGACAAAGCTGACAGACTATGAGACAGCTTTACATAACAGATGTGTCTAAGAGAACACAAAACTGGTATTTTAAATAGTACTAAACAGAGGTTTATTGTAATTTCAGTCCAAAAACATTTCTCTTTGAAGTACAAGGAGACTCTCAAGCTGTTTATTTTGCAAAAGTTTAATGTTTACTTCTTGCATTTTTATCTGAATGTATAGGGTTTTTAGCCAGTATTGGATCTTTATAGAAATTCCAGTTTGCAGCTTACTCTTACAAAATTGTGTCCACATTTGTCACTCATTTAAGATATCATGTCTATCCTTGATTTTCAGATCATTTACTTCCATCATGACAAATGTAAAAGACTGGAGCTGTGAGGATGTTAAGCAATGGTTGATTAGCAACAGCTTTGAAGGATATGCAGATTTGTTTTGTGATCAACATAAGATTGATGGGAAGGCACTGTTGGCCCTGGAGGAATCAGATCTACGAGAACCACCAATGCAGATAAGAGTTCTAGGAGATGTCAAGCACCTGTACCTTGCAATTGAAATCCTAAAATTGGAAAATCAAGATAAATTTAATGTGTCTGATCCCACTAATGATGGTTTTAAAAAAATTAGTCATAGGTATTCCAAGAGAGTACATTCCAGGCCATTGAAACAGTCTACCTATCGGCAAGATAGCACTAGCACATTTTCCGATGATGATGATGATGTGATAGATGAAGAAATAGAGAAAATTATTAGTAGAAAAGGACGTTATTCTAGAAATTTAGATTCTGAGCTTTTCAAGACTGTTCTAAGTTTTGTCTATATTTTTTTGGTTTTCCTTCTGACGTCATTTGTAATGGTTGTTGTCCATGACAGAGTTCCAGACATGCACAAATACCCACCACTGCCAGATCTATTCCTGGACAACATGCCAGTCATCCCCTGGGCTTTTGAGGTGTGTGAATTAGTGGGATCAGTTCTTTTCATGACTTGGACAATAATTTTATTCTTCCACAAGCACAGGTAAAGAACCTATGACAGAAATTAATGCACTAAAGGGTCATCCAATAATGACGTCACACGATTTTGGCTGATTTTTTACCCTCATCCCACCCCCTCGTCTCATGTCATCACAAAAAGTCAGACCCCTCAAATATGACATCACAAAGCTCTGTTCCTCCTCCCCAAAAAAGCCGTAACCTATTTTAAAGTTGTAAGCAATCAAAAAATTAAGTGATGCTTTTATTTAAAGTTGTGCATTTTGATGTAACATCACATTTTTTAAACACCTTCCTCCCATTTGTCACACATCGTCACAAATGTGTGACACCCCCCCCCCCTAGGTGCATGACATCATTTGTGGATGGTCCCTAATTTTTGAAACCTTGTAGTTCTGCTTTAAACTTGTTTTATACAAATTCGTGCCCCTTATGAAATGCAGTATATTTATTCCAAATAATGATACAGTGCATTATGTAAACATTGAAGTCATTGCCAGTGTTGGAATATCATGAAGTAATTACCAGCCTCCTCTTGGTTCCATGAAATAATTATAGTAATCACTAGTATGTGGGACTCATGAAAGTAAAAACCAGTCTTAGGGTCCCATTAAGTATCACAAGTATGGGGGTCCCATGAAGTAATTACCAGTCTGCATTGTGTATAAAGTTAGTTTGTCAGTAGGTAAATTCTTGAATTATGGAAGTGGTCCTGTTTCCAAAGAAGGACCTATTGTCATTAATGTTTTAAAATGTGTTGGTTATAGTGACCATAAAGTGTGAAAAAACTGGTGTCTCATGAACAGTAGTAAATTTACAGTACAAATGTAATGTGCAGTTTAGACTCCTATATAAGTCAGACCTAGCTGCATTCATTGTGCCATCAGATCTGAGTCTATGCACATTGTCAGGACTAACCAGTAGAACAAACAACCTAGATCCTGTACTTGGATTATTTGTCTGTGTATTTATGGTACACCCTTAAATATTTTAATCAAATAAATTTTTGTTGCTTTTATTTTTTTAAAATCTTTTTATAATGTAATACGTGTATTTTAAAAGAATTTTTTTGGTTAACTTTCTGCATTTGCATTTATGCAATTGACAGATAAAAAAAGAAGCACATACCATGCACTATAAAATGCTCCGGTGACCAAGTGGTTAGAGCATCCACCTCAGAATCGGGAGGTTGTGGGTTCAGACCTTTAGCCGAGTCATACCAAAGTCTTATAAAAATGGTACTAATAGCTACCTCGCTAGGTGTTCAGCATTAAGAGGTTAGTGTTACGACTGGTCAGCCTGGTGTCAGGATAATGTGACTGGGTGGGACATCATGCAGTCAGATTATATGATGCAGTACAAGTCACAGGCCCATGTCAGACCATATAATTCAGCACTATATTAAACCCAAAGGCCCAGTCAGATTACATAATCCCACACTGTATCAAAGGCAGCTGGAGTAGACAACATCCCAGCTGAATTTTTCAAGAATGGTGGGGAATCAGTGGTAGAACTACAAACAAAAATCTGCAACAAGATCTGGCAGACAGGCGAATGGCCAGCACAGTGGACCCAGTCACTAATTATAACACTCCCCCAAAAAGGCAATCTCCAGCTATGCCAAAATTACAGAACTATCAGTTTCAGCCATGCTAGTAAGGTGATGCTGAAGATCATCTTGAACAGACTGAACCCACAAGCAGAAGAAATAATCGCAGAAGATTAGGCAGGGTTCCATAGTGGAAGAAGCACAACAGAACAAATTTTCAATCTTAGGGTTCTGTGTGAAAAGTACTCACAACATCAACAAGACATCTATCATGTGTTCATAGATTTCAAAAAGGCTTTTGATAGAGTGCGGCATGAGGCATTGTGGGCCACAATGAAGAAGTACAACATGGGTCAAAAGTTGACCAACACCATCAAGCAGCTGTACGCCAAGGCTACCAGTGCAGTAATTGCTCAAGGTTATGTGGGTGACTGGTTCAAGACTACAGTTGGAGTACGGCAAGGCTGTCTCCTATCACCCACATTTTTCAACATCTACTTAGAACGCATTATTACAGTTGGAGTACGGCAAGGCTGTCTCCTGTCACCCACGCTTTTCAACATCTACTTAGAGCGCATTATGAGCGAAGCCCTGGAAAACCACTGTGGGACAGTCAGTATTGGAGGGCGTAACATCACCAACCTCCGCTTTGCAGATGACATTGATGGGCTGGCAGGCAGTGAAGATGAGCTTGCCACCTTAGTGAAGAACCTAGATAAAACATCTTCCAAATTTGACATGGAGATAAGTGCCGAGAAGACAAAGCTGATGACAAACAGTGGCAAACAAATCTCAACCAAGATTAAAGTCAGAGGACAGGTACTGGAAACAGTGGGCCAATTCAAATATCTTGGTTCCATAATCACGGAAGAGGGATCAAGAGCAGAAATTTTGTCACGAGCAGCACAAACAATGGCAGCTATGTCAAAGCTAAGACCCATCTGGAGAGACAAGAACATCTGTCTGAAAATTAAAATCAGACTATTGAGAGCACTAGTCACCTCAATCATTCTGTATTCATGTGAGGCCTGAACCCTGACAGCAGAATTACAATGAAGAATTCAGGCACTTGAAATGAGATGCTACAGAACCATCCTTGGCATCTCTTACATGGACCACATCACAAATGAAGAAGTGCACAACACTATCAGGCACAAAGTAGGCCATTATGAAGACCTCCTCACCATTGTCAAAAAGAGAAAGCTGAAATGGTATGGCCATGTCACTAGAGCCAACAGTCTATCCACAACAGTACTGCAGGGTAGTGTCCAAGGTGGTAGAAGGAGAGGTAGACAGAGAAAAAAGTGGAGTGACAACATCACAGAATGGACCAGGAAAGTTTTGCAGAGACACAGGCATTGGCACATGATCGAGTCAAGTGGAGGAAACTGGTCAGATGTTCAGCAGCACAGTGCCTCAACGACCACACTAGGTCAAGAGAATGATGATGATGATGATGATGATGATCAAAGTCAAACCCCCTGTCAGATTTTATAACATCACACTATCAAAATCAGAGGCCTAGTCAGATTATATAATGCCACATTGTATCAAGTCACAGGCCCAGTCAGACTATACAGTATTCTATCAAAGTCAAAGGCCCAGTAAGATAATATAATGCCACACTGCATCAAAGACACAGACCAGTCATTATATAATGCCACCGTATCAAAGTCAAAGGCCCAATCAGATTATATAATGTTACAATGTATCAAAGTCAAAGGCCCAATCAGATTATATATTTCAGCACTGTATCAAAGGCCCATTCTGATTAGATAATGCAGCATTGTATCAGTCAAATGCCCAGTCAGATTATTTAATGCAGCACAGTATCAGTCACTGGCCCAGTCAGATTGTATAATTCATCTCTGTGTCAAGGTCAAAGGCCCAGTCAGATTACATAATGTTACACTCTATCAAAGTCAAAGGCCCAGTCATATTATATAATGCAGCACTGTATCAAAGTCAAAGGCCCAGTCATATTATATAATGCAGCACTGTATCAATGTCAAAGGCCCAGTCATATCATATAATGCAGCACTGTATCAATGTCAAAGGCCCAGTCATGTTATATAATGCAGCACTGTATCAATGTCAAAGGCCCAGTCATGTTATATAATGCAGCACTGTATCAAAGTCAAAGGCCCAGTCATATTATATAATGCAGCACTGTATCAAAGTCAAAGGCCCAGTCATATTATATAATGCAGCACTGTATCAATGTCAAAGGCCCAGTCATGTTATATAATGCAGCACTGTATCAATGTCAAAGGCCCAGTCATGTTATATAATGCCACACTATCAATCTCAAAGGCCCAGTCATATAATGCCACACTAAATCAATGTCAAAGGCCCAGTCATATTATATAATGCCACATAAATTAATGTCAAAGGCCCAGTCATATTATATAATGCAACACTGTATCAAAGTCAAAGGCCAGTTATATTATACAGTGTACTATAATGCAGCACTGTATCAAAGAACCAGTCCAGTTATATAATGTTGCGCTCTATGAAAGCCACAGCATTCATCAGATAATCTAATACAGTATAGTATCTAGGCCACAAGTACATGTACAGTAAAATTGTACAATATTGCACCGTATCAAAGCCATAGATTCGGCAAAATTTTAAAATATAGCACTGCTCAAAGCTATAGACTCCGTTAGATTTTATATTAATGCACTATAAATATATATTGCCTATCGGTATTTTGTAAATAATTTTATATCACTAAATTAATGCAGATGATTTTCCCAGTAGGCAGAATATTAAAGTGTAGATTATATGCAAATTGTTGATCACATTGTTGCTATGTTATTTTAGGATAATATATCCATGTTATAATTGTTGTGGATGAAACATGTACAACACATCATGACATCAGTAATAAGTTCAAGGCGTCATACTTTAAAGGCATAACAACCTGGTCATCAGAATTTATCTCAGTCCTTTTAACTACCCTTCTCTGTAGGTCATCTAATAAATAAAACCCAACGCTGGTGCTCATTTAAAATGAAATTTATCAGATGATTCCAATAATTAAAAAATTTTGCTCACTAAGAATTGCAAAAGATCATTTTCATGATTTTCTGTTGAAATTCACTCTGATAAAAGTCTTTTATTGTAACTTTCTAAAATTGTGACTTGTCATATTTCAGATTCATCTTGATGAGGCGTATGTTCTCATTGCTTGGGACGGTGTTCCTGCTGCGGTGTGTCACCATGCTCATTACTTCCCTGTCTGTTCCTGGGGTACATCTACATTGTCAGGGCCAAGTAAGGAAACAAAGCATCTTTCTGATAATTGTTTAAAGCATTGGAAAGTCAAAATTGAAAGCATTCACTCCATGGCAACAATTTTAGTCCTTGATATTTGGGATTTCATAGTCACTTTGGAGACAGTTATATTTCTCTCACATTCCAAACTTCATTTTTCATTATGCATTCATGGGTGAAAGCTGTTTTGATTCTTTGAATGGTGTATTTTATTGACTGGAGAGAGTACATGATGTAATTGATATCAGGTTTGCATGCAAGCCTATCTCTACTGTTTAATATTCATGATGGTATAATCTATTACGATTATCTTAGGACCTTATCCACTTAATAGTTAAGACAGAGTTGTCTAACCTGTGTCAAATTATGGATAATTCTGTCTGTTGAATGAGAATAATGGAATCAGCCATCATATATGCAGTATGTGGAATTTTTATTATCTCAAATGGCCATAAGTCTGTTATCAGTCACCATTTGTTTTTTTAACTTGGGATGTGATACTATCTCATTTCCTGTTGTTAGTCCCGAGGCAAAGGTGAAAATTTGCTTCTTCAGTTAGTAATTCGGGGTCTAGAACAAAGACAACACAGCCAATCCAATGTCTTAGTCATTTACATTCATATAGAACATCATCCTATTCCATTTAATCCTTGGAGTACAACACATCTTTGTGCACTCAAGAATTGATGTAATCTTTGTGTCTTTTCCCATCACCTCAATAATTTGTATCCATTTTTATAGTGTGATTGACCTTTTCCTCACAGTCCTTGTGTTTTATTTCTTTGTCAATTTCTCATTTTCTTGATTTTTTTTTATTGTATCTTGTCACACACTAATTCTGTTGTGCAGATTTAGATTTATTCTCTTCTTGGTACTAATGTTAGGGTAAGTATTACCTATTACAATTTTTTAAATGTTTGGATGCTTTGGCAACATTGCTTCACTGGTTATAGACCAGAAGAACTTATGGAAAGACCTGGTGTCACTCATCGATCAACTGATATTTTTCTCTGTCCATTGGCACAAGTTTATTATCAGTATTCCTCCTCAACTACTCTGATGATTGCAATGAAACTTTACAGCACATTCATCCCAACGTCCAGTCAGTCCAAAATGATATTGGTGCTCCATGGATATCCAATAGGACTGACAGCAGCTATCTTGAAAATGTTGTTTTTGCTACTTGTCAGGAGTTAATGGTCATATCATATGAAAGGACTTATGGTGTCTAGCTGGCCCTTAATGATAATGGTGTTGATCAGATATCCAGTATGCATACATGTCAATCATTACGCTTTTTTAACCTAATTACACCTTATGCTTTCCTGTACAGGGATTACACCTTTTTGGTTCATTCAAAACATTGATCAGTAATAGTTGTGTTTGTCATTTTTATTATCATCTCTTTTAGTCCCACACAACATGTCACTTTGAGAATATTTTTTATAAAAAAAAAGATTGCTGCATATTTTCTATTTATAGCCACTGAAAAAGGCACATTTCCAAGAAAACAGTTTTCTTCTGTTTGAAAATATATATTCGCAGATTTATTATATTTTGATAGTATGTTTAAATAGTGGAGCTGTCTATATTTTAGACAAATAGGTGCCAGATTTTAAGCAAAAGAGGCTTTATTTTTTAATGTGACTTTATGAATGTCATATGACTGAAAAATGTTATAGGAGAGGGATTGTTTTGAAAGAAAAGGACAAATCAATAGCACTTTACAAAATGAAAAAGAAGAATATGAGAGTGATTTGTGTGAGTGATTTGGATTTTTAATGTAGCTTTAATAATTTTTCAGTCATATCACTACCATGTCTGTAGTAAGGCAGTTCATTGTTTTGCAGGAGGGACCCTTTGTACTGAGGCAGCAGATCTGTCTGAAGCAGTGACTTCATGGGTCAGTCCAAAAACAGTTTGGTATCTTTTAACCATAACATTTTACACCATTCTATTGGTTAGAGTGTCCACCATGGAAGCGGGAAGTCGTGGGTTCGATCCCTGGCCAAGTCTTACCAAAGACTTACAAAAATGGTACTAACAGCTGCCTCGCTTGACGCTCAGCATTAAGAGGTTATTGTTAGGACTGGTCAGTCTGGTGTCAGGATAATGTGACTGCATGGGAGGGACATAATGCTAGATGTCTGCGGCATGATGCCTCGGTGCTTGACATCACTATAAACTGCCTCACTGCAGACATCGTAGCGATATAACTGAACAATTGATAAAGCTACATTAAAAATCCTAATAAAACAAACAAATCTTCTCCCCCTCTCTTCCTTCCACTTTTTGCTTGCTCACTTGGTAATTTGGAATAGGACCATAACAGGCATCTATCTAATGGCTACTTTTTGGCTCTGAGTTTTATCCTGTAAAATGGTTATATGCCAAAATTAGACTGTACTTAAAGGAATTCAAGCTCTACTCATAGACCATAATCGCTTTTGGGATGTTTCATTTGATCCACCATGCCTAAATTAGTACAAGGTGCTAATGCTCCTCCTCCTCCTGATCTACTTATAGATTGTCATGAAACTTTACTCATGCAATCTTCCCTTGGTCTAGTTGCTCCTTAATGAAAATGGTGCTGCTCAGACACCCATTATGTCCACCACAGCAGCCATCTTGAACATCTTATCACTACTATTCCAGAATGGATGGTCATATCAACATGTGTTTTTGACTAATATGCTTCATATGACATCTATTTGGCTCTGAATGAAAAGGGTGTTGATCTGCTGTCCAATATGGCCACCATGGCAGCCATCTTGAAAATTTTATTATTGCAACTCCTGAATAAAAAAAAAGTTATATTGACATGAGGTTTTCACCAGAAGACTTTTTGTCTGGTTGATCAGAAATGAAAATTGTGCTGATCTGATGTTCACTATGGTTACCACATCAACCATATTTGAAATACAATTATTGCTGCTCAACAAAAAGTTATATTTAAATTGGGTTTTTACCAGAAGATATCTTAGATGCATGCTTAGTCTTTAATGAAAATGGTTCCACTCACACATCTAATACAACTGCCAATACTATCATCTTGAGAATATTGTTATTATTAACATGAATGTATGGTAATATCAGCATCAGTTTTTCAATTTAAGACTTCTTATGAAGTCTAGTTGGTCATAAATGAAAATAATACCAAGCTGACCTCATATGACTGCCACAATGGCCTAATGGAAAATATTTATATTGCAACTTTTCCTAGATGATTGGGTCATATTGATATTATCACTTGATATCAGGTTGGTCCTTTATGGAGCCATCACTTATACAAATGATGGCAGTCTGAAGTCAGATATAGCCACCATTAATTAAAGAAGCCACCATTACTAAAAGAAAAAAAAAACCTGTACTTAATAACTTCTTCTTGTAAACTGTGAAACATAGTATTATCAGATTTGACAGAAAGTATCCAGGCATGATTTGCTTTTTTGTTCATATATTGCTGCCATTACAAAAAATAGAAAAGCCTTTAAATAGCATTGAACAGAATGTTATCAAATTTGATAGAAAGCACTATGAATTAAATGCCTTTTAAGTTGTAACAAATGATGCTTATCTCAAATCTCATTTACTAAAAGTAGTAAAAACCTTTCAGCAATGTCTCAAAATGTGCTGAGCAGAATTTGACCAAATTTGACAAACAGCATTCCAGCAAAAATCTGGCTTAAAAAAATTAATTACAAATGATGCTGATAAATTTGAAATCATTTTTTAATGTGGCTTTTTCAAAAGAGCAAACAGTATAAAATATGTATAGGAATGAAGAAGGAAATGTGTTACATATAATTTTCTTGCAAGAACATATATTCTTAACCTTATCATACATTCTTACTTAAAGGCTCATTTGTTAAATTTTTGTATATGCAGATAAAACTATTTTCTACTTCTGTATAGTGTTGTGAAAGATTTATCTCATTTATCTCATTACTTTGTCCATCTTCTATGCTAATCCAAACTGATAGTATTTGTACCCATTCTTTTAAAAATATGGGATTAGGTGATGATGATTAATACATCTTTGTGAGCAATTTTTTAAAACTCCTACACTGTTTAAAACAGGAAAAACCAGGCATGTTCACAGTTGTATTAAAATTTCTTCCTCCCCTTTTGGGAATAAGATTTGGTGCTGAGGGTGATAAGAGAGGGTGGTGGGGGTGGTCGTTAATTGCAGATGGGAAATGAATAACACAAAAAAAATGTTTAGGAATATGTTACTGATAATTGTAATTATTGCTTGAATCTTGTAATACTTCTTTTCTGGATGACAGACATTGATTTGTGATAGTTTATAATTTTACACTTTTATGTTGTCACTGACATCTTTGTGCTGTTATGATGGATTGTTTTAAAATATTTTTTATGCTGAAATAATAGGTTAACAGTTTAAATGTTGGTAATATTTCAAAATCATGTAAAACAATTTGAACCCTTGGTGGTTTATTACTAATTACATAATAAATCTGTCTTACAATGTACTTTAGATCAAGATCAGTTCATGTTGAAGTACAAATATTTTTTCCATATTTAACAGACAAGATCAAATTATAGCAAAAGGTTTACTGTAGCCAGTTGTGTGATATGGGACAAATTTTATCAACAGAAAACATGGCATCTGGGGATACCAGGTGCAGTGTAATCTAAATCACAATATTTTCGATTTTTTAAGACATTCCAATGTGGTCCCAATGTCCTTGGTATAACAACCAGCGTGGTCCCAATGACCTTAGTATACCAGCCAATGTGGATTGTAAAAGAAATGTTGGTTAAATGCTTTAACTGGGTAATTATCAGCTCCATGTCATTTTCACCGAAATCTCAAAATCAGTTGAACCTTGCTGGACTAGATGGAGACAGCTTGGTTCTTTGCAGTCCAGATTTGCTTTTGCTATAAAAAAAAAACAACAATATTACAGTTCCCTTACTGAAACCAGAAGAATGTATTCAAATTATGACAATGCATGATTAATTAAAAACAAGTAAATGCATGATTACTGAAATTTGTAAATGTATAACTGTGTTATTACTTAAAGATGTAAATACATGATTACTTAGAGACATTTAATGCATGATTGCTTAGACATGTAAATGCATGATTACTTACAGACATGTAAATGCATGACTACTTACAGACATGTAATGCATGATTACTTAGACATGTAAATGCATGATTACTTAGACATGTAAATGCATGACTACTTACAGACATGTAATGCATGATTACTTAGACATGTAAATGCATGATTACTTAGGCATGTAAATGCATGATTTCTTAGAGACATGTAATGCATGATTACATACAGACATGTAAATGCATGATTACTTAGACATGTAAATGCATGATTACTTAGACATGTAAATGCATGATTTCTTAGAGACATGTAATGCATGATTACATACAGACATGTAAATGCATGATTACTTACAGACATGTAAATGCATGATTACTTACAGACATGTAAATGCATGATTACTTACAGGCATGTAAGGTATGATTACTTAGACATGTAAATGCATGATCACTTACAGACATGTAAAATGCATGATTACTTACAGACATGTAAATGCATGATTACTTACAGACATGTAAATGCATGATTACTTACAGGCATGTAAGGTATGATTACTTAGACATGTAAATGCATGATCACTTACAGACATGTAAAATGCATGATTACTTACAGACATGTAAATGCATGATTACTTACAGACATGTAATGCATGATTACTTACAGACATGTAATGCATGATTACTTACAGACATGTAAATGCATGATTACTTACAGACATGTAATGCATGATTACTTACAGACATGTAATGCATGATTACTTACAGACATGTAAATGCATGATTACTTACAGACATGTAAATGCATGATTACTTAAAGACATGTAATGTATGATTTTACTTATAGACATGTATTTACATCATGATCTAAACAAACAAGAGTAGTAGATCATATATTTCTCATTGCCATGAATACATCATCGGCAGTACAGTGTAACAGTTCCATTCAAGACAATATGTTGTCATAAAAAGTAATCATGACAAATTTATGCTGAGCTGCCTTAAATGAACATGATGATGCCTGGACATCCAATATTACCACAACAAGAGCCATCTTTAAAATCTTAGCGCTACTCCTTCTGAATGAATAGTTGGAAATAAAAATGACACAATTTGTCTCCCATCATAGCCTTTATGGCAATCATCTTGAAAATCATGTTATTACATCCTTACAGCTAAAATGACTGTCACAGCAGAGATGGTTTCAACACTTATCAGTTATAAAGAAGAAATGGTCTTATCTTCATATCCAGGAGGGGTCCCAAGTGGTTGAGTGGTCTAAGGTGCACATGTTTGCAGATCACTGAAATCTCATCTCTGTCTGTGTGGGTTCAAGTCTCAGTCTCAGCCAGAATGGGTATGAGAGTAGCTTCTGTTGGGTCACTGGTTGGTTCTTGTCAGGGTTTTTCCTGGTTTTTATTCCACCAGATATATTCTGTCCACCATGTATAATCTTTAATGTGCTGAAAAAAGTGTTAAATCCATTTTAACAGTTTCATAAATTCTTTTCAGTGGGTAGAGCATCAGTCCTTTTAATGGACTCAGATTATTTTAATGATGTGTACAGATTCAGGTTTATTTCCTTTTCTTTAAACCATATAATAAATCATGGGAATTTAATTGGTACTGAACAAATATTCGTATTGACTTGCAAGCTCATTGAATGCCAACATTGTTCACGTGAATATTTTTAAGTGCAATCTATGCATATTTACCTCTAATTCATATCAGTCAGAATGAAGTATATTTATTACTATCATGGTAGTGTTGTTATTTTTCTCTAGAAATATCCAGATATGTGGACCAAGTTGCAGAGAACCTATGAAATATGGAGTGGATTTGGAATGTCATTGCAGGGTGTAAGGAGCTGCGGGGACTACATGTTCAGTGGCCACACTGTTTGCATCACAATGCTTAACTTCTTCATTACAGAGTGTAAGTGAAAGTTCCTTGATCATTCAGTCAAAGCCTGTAGGTTATAATACATTGTTATGCACAAACTCAGATGGAACTCAAAAGTCAGATGTCATATCAGCTATTGTCCAAGAACTGACATATATGACAGCATAATTTTTAAGTGAGTTTGAGCATAGCTGTGTTTTCTTAACCTCCAGGTGAGCTTAAATTAATGTAACCTCTAGGTCAGCTTAAATTTCTGTAATGTTTAGGCCAGCTTAAATTTCTGTAACCTCCACGTCAGCTTAAATTTTTTTAAGCTCTACTCCAGCTTAAATTTGTATAACCTTTAGGCCAACTTAATTTCTTTAACCTCCAAGCCAGCTTAAATTTCTGTAACTTCCAGGTCATTGTAAATTTCTTTAACCTTTAGGCTAGCATAAATTTCTTTAACCTCCAGGCCAGCTTTAATTTCTGTAACGTCTTAATCCACTTCAATTTCTGTAACCTCTAGGACAGCTTTAATTTCTTTAACCTCAGCCAACTTAATCTTTTTATTATTATTTTTGTGCTGAGCTAATTAGAAGTGACTTTTCAATGGTAAGTCCTTTGTGATTGGTTGATATGAAATCTCAAACAAAATCTTTTGACCTCATGTTCTTAAATATTTTAGCACAAAACTCAACCTGAAGCTCAATGTATAAAAAATGAATGATTGATAAACTTCAGGTGAAATAAACTTGACTTCATTAGCATACCAAATGTCAATGATGTATTTATATTCCAAACATCAATGAAAACAGTTAGTTCCTTTAGCATAAACATGTCTTTCATGGGCAAAACGTTTTCATGAGGATAGTATCATGGTTTCCATAGCCATTAAATGATTGTACTTCCAGCACAGTGTCATAGTTTTAAAGCCATTAAAGGATGGTGCAGTAGTGTCATAGTTTCTATCACCTTCTTGGTCTAAATTCATGCCACCATGCTTAGAACCAAATAAACATAAAATTGCAGTTTCAATGATCATGTGAATTATTTTCAGACATCTTTTTCTATTATCAAACATAAAAAATAATGAATTGCTTAAATGACTTACATGACAAATTTATCACAAAAATTAAGAATGAATTATTGTTGAAGAAACCTTCATTTGATCCTCGATGTATTTCTTTTTCAGATACTCCGAGAAGGATTTACATGCTTCATACCTTCACATGGGTTGCAAATATATTTGGGATTTTTTTCATCCTTGCAGCTCATGAACATTATTCTATCGATGTTTTCGTAGCCTTCTACATCACAAGTCGTCTGTTCCTATATTACCACACCCTTGCAAACAATAGATCATTGATGCTGCGTGATATGAATCGTAGAAGAGTATGGTTTCCTCTCTTCTCTTACTTCGAATCAAAATGTGATGGAATCGTTCCAAATGAATTTGAGTGGCCGCTTCTTTGGCCAAAGTCTTTTTGTTCCTACTTTGAAAGAAAAAGGAAGAGACATTGAAGCTGATACTGTCAGTCTTCTTATGAAAACAGAGACTTGAAGAGCAATCCGAGCAATAACCATGTGGTTGATTGTGATTCTACGTAATCTATTTCATACAATCATGATAGTATATTATCAGTGTAGAAAGTTTCCATTACCTTATACTGTCTTATAAGCCAAGTCCAACTGTAAACATTATAATGGTGGGGATCTGGGTCTGTGTTTATTGTAATATTGATTACTTCAACAAACTGCATAAACCCAGATTTGCTGGTGCATAATGCACCAGAATATTTGGGTCTGTACAGTTTGTATTTGGACTTTACATGTAAGCAAGCAAATTTGGTAACATGTTTATCTTTGAATCATATTCTACAAACAGTATTGTAGCACAATACATTATGTTTTACATGTATCGTACATAGCTTATTTTACAATGCATACTGCAACTGGTTAAACTCAACAGCTGCCAGTCACTTAGATCAGTTTTGATATAATCTGGTTGCTGCATTGAAGTCATTCCTATTCAACTACATCATTTACTAATTAAATATATTATTGATTGGTTGTAATAAACCAATCATCAATTGCCAAATTTGATAGATTGGTTGTGATAAACCAATCATCGGTTGTTAAATTTGATAGATTGGTTGTGATAAACCAATCATCAATTGTTAAATTTTGACTGATTTCCATCACAAAGTCAGTAAATTGTTTTAATTAAAATTAATTAATAATTAACAGCTAAGTGTACACCATATCTCTCCATAGTCTGTGGCATGAAAAATATTCCAGACACATTTCTGTGTTATATATGTTATATATGTGAACAATTCATGCTAGTGTAATTTTTTCCTTAAAAAGTCTTATTCTTCTCAGCAGATATTTTGTCTGGTGTGACAGTATTAATAACTTGATGAATCGGTTTTTTACTACAAAATTCATACATTACTTATAAAACATTTTAGAATGGCTCACTCTGTGAATCGTGTAGTAATATTGAAATTTATTGTGAAGAGCTTCAAATATTGTATCATCTGCCATGATATGAACGGATCTGACCAGTATTCTAGACATTTTGTCGGCAAAAATCTCAAGCTGAAGAATAAAATCCCCAAATCTGATGTAATACGTAATTTTAACTTTATCATGCTAATAGAGGATGTGAAACTCCTGCCCAAATGTAATACAGTGAAACCTGTCTTGAGAAACCACCTGTCTTGAGAGACCAGGTTCTCCATGTACGGATTTATTGATTATATAGTGTTATGACCTGTTATGAGAAACCACCTGTCATGAGAGACCATTATGTTTTGGCAGAAGGGGTGGTCTTTCAAGACAGGTTCCACTGTACATAATTTAAATTTAAAATGCTAATAGATGATGTGAAACTCCATACCAAATGTAATACATGTACGTAATTTAAATTTAGCAGTCTCGTAAAGGATGTAAAGATCAGGATATCCTAAAAGTTCCATAATTTGAACTTCATTCTAAATTTAGTTAAAGAGTGTGAAATTTTTTCTAATTTGAGCTTAAGAATACTGGGTGAAGCCTCACAATCCGAAACTGTCTGAGGACACAATTAAAATTTTTGACTCAAATTTTGAAAAGTGTTGATGATCTGTAATTTGCTCCAAGAGAGGGTAGATTCACAAAGGATTTGCGTATTTAGTATTTATTTCTGTCTCTACATGTATGCCAGAATTTAATGCAATTAAGCAGAAGTAAGAATGATTTTTAATTTTGAGCTTTTAGCCTTGATTTCACTTTCTATGCTCAAACCAGGCCCTATAGTCACAAAACAGTCTGAGCCAAAAATTTAAACTTGGATTCAAAGTGCTGTATGTGTAAAATGTTTTAATATCATTTGAATTTGACATGTATTTTGGTATTCAAACAGTAAGATAATGCCAAAAAAATTTTTAACTCTAGTTTCACTTTTATGGGAAGTGTTAAAAATTTGGCATGTATTTTGGTATTCAAACAGTAAGATAATGCCAAACATTTTTTAACCCTAAGTGTTAGAAAATCAAAGTTAAAAGTTCAGTTTTTATGGTCAGACAGTGGTGCTAGGTCTATACTATTCACTAAATCATATGTAGATGTTTACTAGCTGGTGCATATTGTGTTTCAACTCAAAACTGGTACAATCTGGTTTAGCTATTTAAAAAGCCAACATGAAAATGTCCTTAATTTTCTCTCATGCAGATGTAAGAAGACATTGACTTTATAGATTCTTTCTTATTCAGACCTTAGTCATTTAATTTTGAACTCGGAAACTTGTTTTTAAAAAATTACATGTATACATATTTTTACTTTTATAACATGTCGATCACAATCACTTGCTTTTAACCAAAATTTATCTGAGTATGATTTGATGGAGATGGACCAATCTTTTCAATCTATTCCCTATTTTGTTTTAACCATTTAGGAATCAACGATATGGGGCCATGTGGACCAGTATATATAATATAAACATAAAAGCATATTTACTTTGTTCTTGATTCATGCATAGACTCATATCTTTAAATTGAGTCTACATCATGCAAGTCAATTCAGAGTAAAAGTCGAATTCACCAATTTTGTAAATTTTCCAGCCTTCATCCATATATAAGTCAATTCGGAGTATAAGATGATTCCAGGTCAATATCTTGGCTTCCTATTTTACACTAGTAATGGTATCGTTGTATGATATTCCATATTACCGGCAATTGTGAAATTGCATTACCGATGTAACATGCTTGTGATTTTACTTCTTAACAAATCACTGCTATATTCTGTTATCAGTTGACACAGCTGAATAAACAGTCCATGCTTGTTTTATTATAATTGAAAGCACATCCAAGTTGTAGTTTATTTTATTACCTGTAGTTACGAATGTAACTTTACAAACTTGTTATTTTGTATCGTAAGTTTGACACAATCCATATATAAGTCAACTTGAAGTATACGACGAAGACCTGACTTTCAAGTAAAAAAGTATCGACTTATAGGCCGGAAAATATAGTAGTAATATACTAGTTCGAATATTAGTCACTGAATTGATTTTATGATGATAAATACAGACTTTACATAAATACGGACTTTACACTCTTCAGACAGGGCATCATTTAAGGCAATTTAGGCAGAAAAAAAGTAAAGAGTTCCTAGTGTGGTTTCTTTTGGACATTTTCATATCTCCTGGTTGCATATAAACACACGGATTGACTGGTTATCATTCATTTCATGTTATTTAATTAGACTGTAATGTGACTTGTATTGTACCATTCATCATAGTTCTTTATATTGTTCTTTATGTATAGGAAAAAACAAAACTCAAAACACAAAATGGACAGACACATCACTGACACCAAACTGTTGCACTTATAAAAAAAATGTAAAAACCATTATTACATTTTGTATATCAGTGGTGCAAACATGTGCCCATGATTACATTTCTGGCTCCACTGTGAAAGAGACTATAGAGCCCTATTTTTTCAGGTTCTGTTAGATCATTTACAATTTACATAGTATAAATGCATGTACTAAATATTTTGTGATTATTTCAAGTCAGCATTAATATTTTACATAACTACTATATCTGTTTTGTAATGATTGTCAATATTGAAATGCCTGTATTAGATCCATTCAATACTATCATAGCCTAAAATTTATCATAGGTGTAACAAAGTGAGCTGGTGGTATGGCCCACAGTCCATCATACATTGTCCAGTGTGCTTTGTGGTATGACTCACAGTTCATCATGCATTGTCCAGTGTGCATTGTGGTATGGCCCACAGTCCATCATGCATTTGTCCAATGTGCTTTGTGGTATGGCCCACAGTCCATCATGCTGTGTGCTTTGTGGTAAGGCCCACAGTCCATCATGCATTGTGTGTCAGTTAATAATTCATATTTAACCATTTATCATTTGTGCAGATTGAAGCCCTTCATACTTAAATACTCCATTTTACTTTTTTTTTCTTCAAAACAGTAATTTGTGAGAATGTTATCTGTCCATTATCAGATATGGCCTCCATTACTAAATATAGAACCAATATTTAATTGACTTTTTCTAACAACCAATCAAAATAAATTTGACAAAATTTTAATGAAAAAATCTTGCCATAAAGTTCTTTTAGTATTGTACATGTGATGCCAATCTGCTGTCAAATATGGCTGCCATTACATAAAATAGAAAACCTTTAAACAATTTCTTCTCAAAAAGCAATGAGTAGAATTTTACCAAATTTGACAGAAAGCACCCTGACCTGAAGTTTGTTTTAGACTTATATAAATAATGCTGATCTGCTGTCAAATATAGCTACTTTTGCATAAAGTATGGAGAAAAAAATGTTTTCAAAATAACTTCGGCAGAATCGACCATTTTGGAAAAATGCATCTGGGCATGAAGGCTGAAAGCTTTTGCATATAATTGTAATCGGCATCAAAAGATTACCACTAATATTAAAAATAGAAACACCTTAAATCAGTTGTAAAATCTACTCAACAGAATGTGAAAAAATCTGAGAAAACACAAGTTTGTACAATGTATGTTGAGCTGCCATCAAATATGGTCACCATTACCAAGAATAGAAATGCACTTGAAAAACTTCCAGAAAATGTTTAGCAGAAAATGACCAAGATTAACAGATATGGTCACCATTAGTATTTTTTTAAAAAAACGAACAGCTGAAAACAATTTCTTCTTTAAAAAAATGGCTAAATAGAATTTGAAAAACTATGACAAAGCATCCTAGCATAAAGTATTGGACAAATGATGCCTTCAAATATTGATGAAGATACAAAAAAAGAAAAACCTTGAAACAGTTGTTTTCCTAAGGTATGCAGTTGACAGTATCAGAAGAAATTTCAGCTCCTATTTCTTGACCACGTTCTCTTGTATTTGTCTGTTATGTTAACCAGGAGAGTAATATGAGGCCTACCAGGGCCTCCTGCATTTATGAAATGATGATCCATAGTTGCTTAAATATTAAACCCTTTTGTCTCATATGGAACAAGTGATCTTTATATACAGGTTCATCTTTCAGAAAAGGCTTTCGAACAAATAAATACCATGCATCAAATATTATTATTATTATTATTATTATTATTATTATTATTATTATTATTATTATATTGTTTTATCTGTATTATTCAACAAAATCAAATATTTTGTATATATATATATATATGTATATATTGTCTATCCCAAATTAATGTTCTACAATAAAAACTACTTTTTCCTGTTCCATCCCATAAATGATGGACCATTTTATGAGCTTGGCTACCTGGTATGATGGACCATTTTTATGAGCTTGGCATGATGGACCATTTTTATGAGCCTGCCATAAGGCAGAGCATATTATGATGCAAAGTTCATCAGTTACCAATTTCTTTATAGCACAATAACTTGAGTTGTCCATCATCTACAGTTGCCAAACATTGCTGATATCTTGTACATTGGTTAAGGATGAACACTATCACATTGTGATCAATAGATCACTGACAGAAAGAATAATTATTGTTCTGCACAATAACCCACATTGATATTAAATAACCATATTTTATCTTGGATTTCAGACAAAAGGTCAAAGGTCAGTGATATTAAACCTGAAAAAAAGAATGTTTTCTGCACAATAAATTTAGTTATATACCATATGCAGTTGCCAAACTCTGATAAACTCAAAGGGTATATTAAATATGATTGAAAGAAGAAACATTTTTTCCACACATCACAGATTTGAAGTAGGGGCCCTGAGTGGTCTAAATTGCTCACTGTTACGAATCAATGGTATCTCACCTGTCTGCTTGGGTTTGAGTCTCAGGCTTGGCCAACATGGGTATGTGAAAAAGCTTGCCAGTAGCATCTCGTAGATAGGTGGCTCTTTCCTGGGTTTCTCAGGTTCTTCCACCACCATTTATACTGATTGCCATGTATTGCTATCTTGTGATGAAAAATGGCATTAAACCCTATAGAAACAACAATGGATCTGGAGCAAACTTTGTGGCTGGTCTGCACTTTGAGTATAGAAGAAGTTTTTCAACTTGGTGTCCAAAGGGCAAAGTCACTGTGACTGACAGAGGAAAATGGATTTACATTGATTTTGGGCTGAAGAAGTCAAACATCAATGACATTATAAGAAAGAAGAAAAGTTTTGGAGGGAGGTAGGATTGTTCTGGATCATGTACTTTGACAAAAGTTTGTGGAGGGTTTTTACTATTTATTGCATGGAAAAGGCCTGTTGATTTTAAGTCAGATAAGAAAATTTTGTCAACAAATTAAGTTTGGTATGTAAAGTGTCACAGTAGTAAACGTTTCATCACCATCACAAATTATAATATTATAAATAATGAATATAAAGTACTGCTATTGCAGCAATGTTTTACTTGTTTGTATAACCGGTCTAATTTGGCCCTTAGTACTCAGGATTCCATTAGTATTTTGGGTGCAAATATTGGTACTTTATTTTTCATACTCCGTGTAATTTGACTTTCTACTAACCAGTTTCTTAGAGAGCCGCTATGGCTTAGTGGCTAATGTGTCAGACTCAAGAGCAGAAGATAGTGAGCAAGTCAGTGATGAGTCCCTAAGCACTTTAGTCATCATAGTATAACCTTGCATTTGGTGATGTGTCTTTGAACACTGGGGGCACAGTGAAGAGTTTTCTTGTATAAATATATCCTTTAATCCCACCAATGATGGAGATGAGTCAATAGGTACAAATGTAGTAAGCCATAAAGGACAGTAACTTTCACAAAAGTTGTGGCAGCACAGAGATTTGACAAGTTGCACATCTGTAGATGATTGCCATAATATGTACTAAGTTTCATATTGAACCATAAAATACTGCAAGACAAGGTTCCATGTCACATGTCAGTATCAGTGAGCACTGATAGTCTATGCTACATAGTGGTATTCAGTAATTTCCCATGCTGTCATTGGGTAAAGCCATGTCCCATATATAGCACTGACACCAGGCAAAGTTAAGTCCCATGTCACATTGCAGTACCACAGAGTAATGATAAGAACCATGCATTGTTGGTAATGCTAATATGTCCTATCAATGTTAGAGAGTTATACTAAGCACACATGTTACTTTTTAAAGTCCTTGATGACTTTCTAGTCGTATGCCATAGCAGTGTCAGTAATGTGAAGTCCTATGACACATAGCAGTGTCACTGAATAATGCAAAGTCCAGTGTTACATACAGTACTGATAAGTCCTATGTCACATAACAGTTTATCTGAGTAATGCTAAGCCCCATACTACATAAACAGTACTACAGTGAAACCTGTTTTGAGAGACCACTTATCTTGAGAGACCAGGTTATCCATGTACAGATTTATTGATTATATAGTGTTATGACCTGTTGTGATAGACCACCTGTCATGAGAGACCATTATGTTTTGGCAGAAGGGGTGGTCTTTCAAGACAGGTTCCACTGTACTGAATACTAATCAGTTTTATGTCATATAGAAGTGTCACTGAGTTAAGTTAAATCTCATGCCACAGCATATTAATATGCATATCTTTAGATGATGGCTGTAACATGTTTATAGCTTCATTGTGAATGATTGAAATTTGAGACAGAAATGCCTCTGAGAAATACTGTCACGTGAGTAATTCTAAGTTTTATGCTGCGTAGCGTACCACTGAGTAATGATAAGTCAGTAGCAGTGTAATATAGTAATGACCCTGACAAATCTGATTCCACATATCAGTGTCTGAGTGATGATAAGTCCCTTTTGAGAAGTTGCATGCCACTTAACTATCACTGAGTAATGCTAAGTCCCATCCTACATAGCAGAACTGCTGAATACTGATCAATCTCATGACATATAGTGGTGTCACAGAGTTATGCTAAGTCTTATGTTACAGCATATGGTATGCATCTTCAGATGATTGCTAAAACATGGTAAAACTGATCAGTGTCATTGAGAAATGTTAAGTCCCATGCCACATACTAATGTCCCATTTTAAATCCCAATCACATGGCAGTACCATTGTGTACTGAAAATTCCACTGTCACATAGTGTAATGCAAAGTCTCATGCAATATAGTGTCGCTGAGTTGTGCAAAGTCCCATTTTACATAGCAGTGTCAATAAGTAATGCTCAGTCCAGTGTCACAGCAATCTCAGTACTGAGAAGTGATGTGCCACATAGCATAGATGCTTAGTAATGACAAGTACCATGATACATGGAAGTGACATAGAGTAATGACAAATCCCATGATACAGAGCAGAGCCACTAAGTATCACAAAATCCTTTACCAGTACTCGGGCATGCGTAGAAATTCAAAACTGACATGATTATTTGATTGTTGTTGTAGGGTTTAATGCCATTTTCAGCACACGATAGGTTATACCAGATGGCCAGTATTAATGGTGGAATAAGAACCCAGGAAAATCCCTGGAAAGAACCACTGACTCATGAGATGCTACTGGCAAGCTTTCTCACATACCCACATTGGCCAAATCTGAGACTTGAACCCATGCAGACAGAGGTGAGATGGCAGTGCTCCATAATGGATAGTTCTTTAGACCACTCCGCCACTCAGGACCCCTCATGATTATTTGACAAAAAATGTATTTCACATTTGTAGAAGATTGATATTAATTTAATTTTAAACTCTATTTTGTATATTATTTGTGTATTTTGCTATTCATCAGGCTGGATGTTGTTTTTTTCTTTATCATTTTTTAAAGATGTTAATACTTTTTTAAACATTAATTAATAATTATAGATTAATGGTGGTGCTCAGTCTTTCCCCCATTACATCATTTCCACTTATTTGCTTATTTGCTATTATTATGAAGACATCAAGTTAATTACAAGTAAGAATTAACCTATTCCTGTTTGTTATGCATTTCTAATGTCATGTTGAAGCTTTTCTCAACATACTGGTAGTTATAGTGAAGAAAATATAACTTAGTTATTTTGTGCCAATTTTTGTTTTCAAAGATTGAAAACAAAAATTAAGTTTGAGGCAACTGTTTTTGTATGTTTCATGTTTTAAGACTATCATTGAAGGTTGAATTTGGATTTCTGTCTCAGTAGTTATGTGTGTGTTTGGATTTTTAAAATAGCTTTAACAATTGTAGTTATATCACTGTGATGTCTGCAGTGTGTCTCAATATTTATGAATAGAAAATTAACCAAAATTGAGTTCGTTAAATATTGCTCGATGCATTTTCATAACCACTTTAACCTCAATATGTGCCTTAAGGACTCTTCACTTATATGAGTAGAACATCATCATCATCATCATCATCATCAATATCATCAGTCTCTTGACCTAGTGTGGTTGTTGAGGCAATGTACTGCTGAACATCTTACCAGTTCCCTCTACTTCTCTCAATCATGTGCCAATGCCTTTGTCTCCACAAAACTTTTCTTGGTCAGTTCTGTGATGTTGAATAGAACAGATTAGTGCTTAGTCCAAATCATGTTGAATGGAATGGTACCTCTTTAATGTATTGAGTAAACGGAGTGGTACCTAATCAAGATCATGTTGAATGGAGTGGTACTAAGTGGGGGGGGGGGGGGGTAATGTTGAATGGAGTGGTACCAAGTCAGGGTCATGTTAAATGAAGTGGTACCTAGTCAAAGTCTTGTGGAATGGAGTGGTACCAAGTCAGGGTCATGTTGAATGGAGTGGTACCTAGTCAGAGTCTTGTGGAATGGAGTGGTACCAAGTCAGGGTCATGTTGAATGGAGTGGTAGTACCTAGTCAAAGTCTTGTTGAATGGAGTGGTACCAAGTCAGAGTCTTGTGGAATGGAGTGGTACCAAGTCAGGGTCATGTTGAATGGAGTGGTACCTAGTCAAAGTCTTGTTGAATGGAGTGGTACCTAGTCAAAGTCTTGTGGAATGGAGTGGTACCAAGTCAGGGTCATGTTGAATGGAGTGGTACCTAGTCAAAGTCTTGTGGAATGGAGTGGTACCAAGTCAGGGTCATGTTGAATGGAGTGGTACCTAGTCAAAGTCTTGTGGAATGGAGTGGTACCAAGTCAGGGTCATGTTGAATGGAGTGGTAACTAGTCAAAGTCTTGTGGAATGGAGTGGTGCCCAGTCAGGGTCATGTTGAATGGAGTTGGATCCAGTCAGATTTGATTCAGATGCTTACCAAAACTGGTTTTCTGCAAGTTGCCACAGTTTTGTAACTTTTGCAGATTTTCATTGTAAATAGTTATTACCTTTTTTTTTTTATCCCCCAAGAAGTTATTGGCTTCATTGGCAGTTATATTTCATTGTTTTTGCAGCTATTATGACCTGAAAGATGCCATAAATATAGTTTATTTTCATACAGCTTTTCAGTGTATGGCATGGAGAGTATGTTTAAATATATTTTAGATCCATTTATAGGCTGTTTTGTGGTCAGATTCTCAGAAATCTTGATCAAATCCTTTTACACATTTGAGTGCCAATTGAATGTCTATTGTGCAAATTATGTTGTCATCCCAATATTCAATGATTTATATTTTGTTGATGTTGAAAATAAATTCTTGGTCATTGATATTGCTTCTGAAGGTATAAGAGCAAATTGTAAGCCCAAATGAATATGCTGTAATAGCTGAAACATTTAAAAGGGGATAACTTTGACTGCTACACTAGTACTTTTGTATTGTTGAAGATTTCACACAATTTGCATTCATATTGTGAAGGTTTTCTCATAATTTTGTTATTTAAGGTGACAATATTATTATTTCAAATAAGTATTAATTTATTTCTTTAACTATTAAATGGGTCATTCCATAAAGAAGATAAAGTAATTTTGTTTGGTTTTGCATTCTAGCAAGTTTTTAATTTTAAAAAAGCATGCTACGTAAATTTTTTACATTTAGCTCATTGTTTATATTATTTTAAAAAGTACAGTGTATGTTTTGAAAACTGAGATGAACTTTGGATATTTGTAATAATTATATCTTTAAGTAGTCTTTGGAAGTGATGCCTTCTGTAAAGTTAACTATTATTCCAATTAAACTAATGATACCTTGATAATCTTGTTTTCATTTTCTTTCGGAAATGACAGTCTCTGTGTATGAAATAGAACACACTTGTATGTAATAATTCTGAGCCTTTATTGTTTGTACACTATTAATCTTCAGAAATTATGATTATCATTTTATGCTAGTAACTATTGTTTATACTAAATTTGCAAGCTGTAGATACTTAAAAAAATTATGGTTCATATTTTTCCAGTAAATTATTTCAGCATACCCTACAGATTAAATGAGGTATATTTTACTTCTCCAATAAAAATAATTATAAAGATAATAATAATAATAGTAGTGGTAATATAAGTTGTGAGTGCTATATCATGTAATAGACAGTTATGAAAGAATATTTGAATTTTTTTTTCTTCGCTCAGATGCTTTAAATACCCCAAATTACTTGACATACTGTTGCTTAAAATATTTGTATATTTCTAACTAGGGCATAACCGATTAGCATTTTTCTACCAATTTCCGATTCCGGATTTTGGGCATGAAATTTTTTCCGATTCCGGATACAATTCGATTAATCGGAAATGCTAAATCCGTATATTTTTTTTCCTAAAAATTTCATCTTCCGTTTCCGGGTTTCTGGTATCTAGTTTTGCCGTGTCTAGCATGTTACTTAGTACTTTACCATATCCAGCTTCATTTCCGGTTTTCACCCGTCGGTTCAAATAGATTGTCTCACAGCGTGGTTGTGTTGACCATATTGCACTTTTCTGACTTCTTATTTAACTTTATTAACGCACTATCGAATGACACGCAGTGTTAGACACGGTGCTATAGAAATTCAACTTTATTATTTTTATTATCCGAATCGGTCGTTCCTGCCTTGTCCAACTCCAATTAATCAGAAGTTCATACTATCCGGTGGAATCCGATTTCCGGATCAAAAGTCGGTTATGCCGTATTTCTAACTGTAATACATGTAACAATAAATACTGTATTTATGTCAAGGGGGCATAACTTGGATTTGAACCATCAGACATTTTAAAACATTTACCTCTAATACAACATAATCATTTTAGTAGATAATTGCCTTATAAGGTAAAACTGCAATTGTTTTCATTCAAAATATTTTGGAATGCCATCTAAAAGTCTGTATTCAGAGAAAATAAAAACAAAAAAGAAATAATTAAAAAAATATATAATACATTTGAGATTTAAATAAAAGTATTTGAAAACTGAATGTTCACATTTTAGCATGTGGTATGACAATTTTGCCAGTGCTCCGTGTTAATATGCATAATGTATTCTCTTGTTTCATCAGGCTTAGGATTCCTGTAAGTTACAAAGAACAGAGGAAATAGGTGAGAGCATGAAATAGTTCTTAAAATTCCTTGGATTTAAAAAAATAATCTATTTCTTACATTCAAATGAACTTATGTTCTATATTTGTAAACCTATCAAGACTTCTAATGAAGAACCTGGTAAATAAATAAAGTCAGAGGTTAGCAGCATATTTTTCCCCTTTTTGGAAACAAAATTAGTTACTGATTAAAAGTGGTGAGGTGAATCCTGCTGGCTAAGTGAAAGTCATTATTTTAAGGCATGTTATATTAAAATCTTGGTGGCTATTAAAATACTTAAATATTGCTGGCTTTGTGAAAGTCATAGATGTTATTGTGGGTATAAAAATGGTGTGGGTGTAACTTGTCATCCTTTGATCATTAACTAGAACAATATTTATATTTGTTTTGCAATTATAAAAAATAGGATCTTGAATATGAGTGTAACTCAAATTGTGTTGACCCTACTGACCTTGTTATCTACATTTGTTAACCATTAAGGTGGTCAAATGTCTCAATTCTTTGAAGAATTTTTCTTCTGTCTTCAAATTACTCTTTGAGATATGAGAATTGAGTATGTCTTAAAGGCAACCACATCCCATGAATGCAGTACTCAAACAAAAAAGTTAATTATGGTTATAAAAATGATACAAAGTATGAAACTTTGAATAGGAGATATTTATTTACATGTACATGTATTTTAGAAGCTATTACCTTTAGGAAGAATTTAATTAGCAATACTTTCATTGGTATTGTTCTTATCAAAACAAAACTGCTTTTTAAACAAGGAAATGATAAAATGATATTTATAGGATCCTTTGCAAAAGTACTTACTATCAAGGTTAGAGCTGCTGATATGGCATCCATCAAGTTTTGTGAATAATTTGTCATGCACTGTCCATCCATCAACAATTAATTGCTTGTTAACACTCTGGAGTCCATATTTCTGATAATTTGAGCAAGATAAGATACAGGCCTATTAAAGAGGTAGTCTTGTATCTGAGTAACTGACCTTTTTAGAATTCTGGAGGTCAAGCAGGCTTGATAATAAGTGAAATATAAAAATATTAATGAGGTGAACTTGCACCCTATTAGCTGACCTTGTTGACACTCCAGAAGCCATATTTTTTATTTGATTTTCAAAAAACTTGAAATTTATGCATAAATCTTCAAGTTCAATAACCAGCAAGACCAAAACATATTAAAGAGGATGGCTGGCATCTGATTGACTGACCTCTGGAGACCAAATTTCCAATCTGGTTTTGAGTTTTGTTTGCTTCAACATTGTAAAGACTAATTTTGTAAGGGTTTTGATAAAAACTTGGAAAATAGGCCTATGTCATCAAGATTTTTGTCGAGTTAAATATTTGCATATTGATAATGTGACTGTACATCAGATTGGCTGATCTTGTCAACACACTAGCAACGATATTTTTAATCAGAATTTATGTCATCAAGGCTTTGGATGGGTGTGGTAATAAGCAAGATCTCTGCATATTAATCTGCTATCCTATCTGATTGGCCAAGCTTGTGAACATTGTGGAAACCAAATTCCAATCACATTTCTTCCACCTTGGTAAATAGGCTTTAATTATCATTGCTGTAGAAATGTTTCTGTTATTGTGAGATCTGAATATTCCTGAAATGCCTATTATCAGATTGGCTGTGGAAACTATATTTCTTATTCAGTTTCTATAAAACTGTGTAAATGGGTTTATATCGTCATGGTTTTAGATGAGCAAGAACCACCTTTGCATATTTAATATGCCCTTTTCTGGAAAAAGAAAATTTGACAAGATACAGTAAATACGTAAATTTGACGATAACATGATATTAAGTTTTGGGAAATAGTTTACATGCATTTGTTTTCTTATAATCAGAGACAGCATTATGAGTATGCGGGGCCAAGGGCCGACCATGACCATATGGGGCCAGAGAATATAGCTTGACAAACTCATAAGGACAACCTCATGTCTGAATGCTTGGCTCACTCAAGAACTGGCCTGGGGCAGTCACCCCACTTGTGGAATAAGCTTCCATTACATGCAAAATCGGCTGAAAATATTAGAGTATTTAAGAAGAGATATCAGGAGCATGCATGTGTTTCTAATAGATAATGGAATTTAGTATTTTAATACGAAACATGCTAATATAAGCACTAATTATTGCTTCTTCACACAATGTGCATTTGTTATACTTTCATTAAGAGGGCCTCAAGGGAGAATAGTCCTTGACTAATGAGTCACCCTCTATAAATAAAGCATTATTATTATTATTATTATTATTATTATTATTATTATTATTATTATTACCCCCAAATGCTGTTCATGCTTACAATTCTACATTAGCCTACTTTGTAAAATGGTCAGCTGTTGAAAAGTAAATAATTATAATAATAATAACCCAATTAGTTATATAACAGAACTAATGTGCCTTGAGTCCCTTTACAATGTATGTTAGATTAGACGGAGTGCAGTGAATCACTGCTAGTAGTGGGCCAAAATCTTGTTTTGGTGCAAGATGTCAATCAAGGCTTTAATGTAAGCAGTGAAAATTTAATTATAAATATTAGTGCATTTTGGAAACTTTTCTATCTATTTTGTAATTATTTTTATTCTCTTTAACCTTTTCATATGTTTTAAAATCAGCCTTCTACAGGAAAAATGTTTGATAGTTTTTATTTTTTACTTTTGTTTTCAGTTTTACTTTCAGTTTTATAGTCTTTTAACTATATAATGATCAAAATAATATTTATTTACACTATAAATATTATACTTTTTGTCATCTAATGCTCTTAAATGTTTATGTTTAATTTATTTCATACATACCCAGCTTATGCATTCAGGATCTTACTGGATGCATTTTACCTGTTATATCTATCCATCAGAAATAACATTTTTATTCAACTCATAAGTTAAATTTAATTTTACCACACTATAAGTCACATTTTTTTTCCTATTTAATATTATAATGATGAAAAAATATAATGAAACATTTTTACCTTTAATATTTTAGATTCAGAAATAATCTCACTTTTTGCTTTATCTTAATATTACCACATACATTAAAATTGTTTTGTACTCCTAGAAAACAGCGTATTATGTATTCAGCTGTATACATGTATTTTTGTCTTCTTTATATCTTCATACACATCGTCTAAATATTTCCAGTATTAATGAGTCTGTATTAATATATAACATTTCATTTTCATATTTTACTTTTAAACGAATGTAATAAAAGTTATACATTATTAGTTTTGAAATATCAAGTACAGTACTGTCAGTGTAAATGTTTTTTAAGCATTATTTTCATTTTTATCATGATTATACCAATACAGTTTGCATTGGATATTATGTCTAATGTGGATGGTTTGCTGAAAACATCTTTTTATCTGTTTGCTCTGTTCTACATAACTGCACATCAACTCCATTTTTTTACCATTTCCATTGTCGTACAAAAACACAAAACACAATTACATTAATGAGATTGTTATATATATATATATATATATATATATATATATATATATATATGATTTAATCAATATTTAAATGTTTGTCAGTTTTAAAATATTTTTATTTTTCATTACATGCTATTGTAATGTAAATGTAATCACTAGAGATGATGTTTTTGTTCAGAAAATCAGTTGGCCTGTATTGTTCTTTTGTAAACAAGTAATGTTGACCAAGATCCTAACTTTGATTCAAGGTTAGTGGCAGCCATGTAAACAGGTTTTATTTTTATCTTAAAATGAAGGGGCGCCGAGTGGTCTAAAGCGCTGTCCGTTACGGATCACTGCCATCTCACCTCTGTCTGCGTGGGTTCGAGTCTAAGATTTGGCTAATGTAGTTATGTGAGAAAGCTTGCTTCTTGTGGGTTGGTGGTTCTTTCTGGGGGTTTTCAGGGTTCTTCCTCCACCATTAATACTGGCCACCATGTATAGCCTTTAATGGCGTAAAACCAGAAAAACAAAACAAAAAACAAATCTTAAAATGATTGGTTGATGTCAAGGTCAAGATGACATTAGTGAATTAATAAGTAAACAGTTTTTTATTCTTAAAGTAAATGTCATCGGTTCTCATCAGGTCATGTTAGGAGTATGTGATATAAACACTGAATATTAGAATACGATATAATGTTTGTTTAATGAAATATAGTTAGTTTTTGGCTTCTACATCTGACATTAAGTTATTTCTTTTATTGTAGCCAATTTTTTAATCCATGTTAACTTTTCTTCCATTAATATGGATTTTAAGGATTATTTTATGTATCTAGAAATATTTGATGTGCTCATACATAATTCATGGACAAAGACAGTTTATCAAAATATTATTCTGATTGTCAACACCAGATTGTTTAATCTTGTGATTCTACAAGAAACTTTAGATAAACACAAAACAGACTTCAGCATATGTCATTTTCTTCCATCTTGGTTTTTCCAACAGGACTAGAACTTGAATCTATTAGAACATTTCATTACAAGGGCTTTTGTAATTTAATTTGTGGATTATTTTTCGATTTGATTTGTTAATACACTTACTGTAAGTTCTTTTTCAATTTTTGAAATCTTTATCCAGGGAAATAAATTATTTATTCAATTTTGCAAAGCTTGTTTTATCTTTACTCTTTCTTTGTTACTGTTTATTAGAGCCTAAACTTGTAACAAAATGTTTATTCATAATGCAAATCTGATTTCTTAATTTTCAGCATACATGTAAAGTTCAACAATGTGTATAAGAAAATGATATCATTTCTAAATGGAACCGATCAAAGAAAGGAATTTCAACAAATGAATCACAAATGATTTTGTGTGTCAACATACATGGTCAATATCTGAAAGTTATAAGTTTATATGGTTGATGTATGGATGTTTCCAAAGACATAATCAATGCATGTAAGTTATGAACAATATATAGTTTATCAAAAGTATGATTTTCTCACATATAGTGATATTGAATTTGATTCATTTCTACACGTATAATGATCTTGAATTTTAGCTTCAAAATGTCCATGACATCACTGGAAAGATATTTTCACACAGAATCCACATAGGACCACGAATTGTCCTTCCATATAACAACTCAAACTGCAAAAATCCTAAACTTCAGTGTGAACAAAAATTGCATTTAAATATTGAACCCAATCATGCAGTCTCCAAGAACTCTTCCCACGTAGCATTTGTTTAAATGTCCTGTTAAATATCTCAGCCAAGTACATATGGAGTGATACTGTGTTGTGTATAACTGTTAAGTAGATAGCAATCTACGTAATTTCCACCATAAGTTACATATTACATTAGACCCCACAATCTGTGAGAATCTCCTTGTGCACCCCTACCCTGCTGAACATGTCGAAAAGTGCCTTGGCCACACATTCAGGTTCAGTTTATGATGATGCTATGTATTCTGAAATCTAGTTGCATTATCTATTACAGTGAGGATATTCCGTTGTGGTTTTTTTTTGTTGGTCTGTAATAAGAAATATGTGTCCCACAATAGAGATGGCTGCCATTTTAAATGGGCATCATTTGAAGGCATTAGACGTTGTAATGATACACAATTTTGTAAAGAACATATCATAGTACACTTTGTTGTGGTCAGCTTGACACGTAAAAATTAAATTTGATGTATGTTCTAGACTTGCAATAAATCACTGACTGGGTTGAACAGGATCTGCTCTGTTTTTGGCATGAATTGAATTTTAATTAATTAAAACAACATATATATCAGAGTAGTGTTAAGTGTACAGAATGAAAGGGTTTAAACAAGCCAGAACAAAAATATTAGATAACCATGGACCATTTGAAATAAATTCATAAAATGCGAATTCAGGAATAGTTATTAATAAAAGATGGAATACAGAGGATTATTCTGACTAAAGTGGCAGTGTTTAAAAACAACTGTGGGGATTAGAGAAAGTAATCTTGATTAGCTAAGCTTAATGGGGGGGGGGGTCCCAGAGGAACTTTAATGTTTTAAAGTAGACTCCCTTGCTATATTAGTAAGTCTGAGTGGTTCTGCTGAAAGGGGAAGATGGTTCTGAGATCATTAAATGTAATTTTTTTCCTTTAGTTAAGAATAATCATGCTGTTGTGGTCTTCTTCTTGTTGTAGTTGTTATAGGGTTTAACGCCATTTTTCAGGACACAATAGGCTATTCATGGCAGCCAGTATTATTGGTCGAGGAAGAACCAGGGAAAACCCCCGGAAAGAACCACCGACCCATGAGAAACTACAGGCAAGCTTTCTTACATAACTACATTAGCCGAATCTTAGACTCGAACCCACGCAGAGGTGAGATGGCAGTGATCCATAACGGAAAGCGGGGGCCCCTGTTGTGGTCGTGAAATTATATGATTCATGTGTAGTAAGAACGTCATACAATATTTCCTTGGTATGCATGAGTTTGGATTCACTTGTTTTGTATGTAATATAAATCGTATCATATGGCACTTTCTTGCATTTCTTCTGATATAAAATGTGAGTCGTGAATCTTCTGCCTTAAATAACTTGTATCATGTATGCTGATAATTTATTTTTCTATGTCTGAAAATATATGTCAAGGAATCGTTAATTAGCAAAGTAACATTGTTAGGACAAGGATTAAAGTCATATAATTCGTTTGTGTAATTAAGTTGTGAACTCTTTTCAACCGAGAATTGATGGGGTTAGTATTAGGAACCTGTGTAGATTGACATAGCTAATAATGTACAGCCAACAGCAACAATGAGAGTAGCCATTTAAAAATAAATATTAATATATGTCGAGGCAATTAACTTGAATGTGTCACATGATTCCAAGACTGGGCAGTGTTTCCGGATGATTTTTCCTAATTTGGCATTGTCTGGATGTTAGTTCAGGATAAATAGTACCCGATCACCAGTTTCCTTCTTTATGTATTCTATCGGATCAGTGTCGTTGACTCGGCCAATCAAATGTTCTGGTGATTCATCAGATCTTTCTTTGGAATTTTTCATCGTCGGAGAAGATTCTGTGGATCCTCAATGCCTGGATATGTGGGATGTTCTAAAGTGCAATGTTTTGCATCACAATTGGTTCTGAGAAGAGATTAGTTTTATCTCTTGGTTTTGAGTAGGTGTCTTTTTTCTACCAGTCTGGTTTTTGTGTCCAAGAAAATGATGTTTGAGTTGGTTATATCTGCCGTGAATTTGATTGGATGGATGGAAGTTGTTTGACTTTTAAATGAAATTATCCTGATTTCTCAAGTAAATATTGGCCCGTCGTAGAATCTTGTGTCACACTCAACTTACTCTTCGCTAACAAACCATTAGTAGTCTACCGGAGACCAAAACACCTCAAAGACATTCTGGTCAGGGAGGAGCTAACGCCAGTCACTAAGGAAGACCACCCTCAGAAACAGCCTTAGAATGTGCAAGGCGCAAGGCAGCAAGCAATGAGCGGGAACCCAAAGCAAAATCATTGCATTTTGGAATTGATTCCGTCAGCAGCACGGAGCCCATGAAAGCGTAGGACACAAGGCGGTTGCCTCATTCGCCTTGCCCTAGGGCCGGGAATGACCAGCCTAGTAATCTGTCACAGGTGTCAATAAAAGGTACAAAACCTATCAACATATGATAGAGAACAGCACATTTTCTAGTACAGTGACTAGCGAAAAACTGAACATAATCCAAACCTAACGTGCAAAACAGAATGTAATTTATTTATAAACTGTAAGATCAGTATGAATCAGGATGTCGAAGAAACTGAAAAGTTACACACAAGGATCAACCGTTACTGATTTCATTGGGTGACAAAGAAGTTGTACAGAAGTCCAGTTGCAGAACTATTGTCTTCCCATTTCCACACTTTCAATGATGTAACATATAATTTGCGGTTACTCAAATTTACATAAAAACATTCGGCGATCTGCATGGCTCGTCGAACTCTGGCTCAGTTAGACCAACAACTTGTTCTCAGTCTTTTTTTTTTTTTTTTGATTTGCGGCAAACGCAAGTCAAAATAAAAAAAAGGCGGAGAACAATTTGTTGATCAATGGGTCAACATATATAATTTTCAGCATCAGTATAAAGTTGAAGCCAACTAGCATAAAATATTTCAAGCATGTATTCCTGTAGATATATTCCAACATAATTTGGTAACATCAACGCCTTTCTTTCTTTTTCTTCTTTTGCTTTGTATTTTGCTTTGTTTGTCTTGGCTCTGCTTTGTATTTGACTTTGAAAAAGATTCATTTTGGGTCGAAAGGGCATAGACTAGTTAGACACTAGTTTGGCCATGCTCGTTGTTGGTTGGAAGGACTTAATCGCCATATGATCTGTATTCCACATAAACACTATTCTGTTACTTAATGTTGCTGTGTGCAATTCTGGGGGAAGAACGCACCGAAGCACTGTTATGTACAATGAGGTTTTACTCTTAACATGGATAAGACAACACACTATTTAGATTAGGAGAACTTATTAATATTGTTACACACATGACGACATGGCAAATACAGTATGTTATTTATCTGGAAGTGGGGAGGTTGAAGATGAATTCAATTTGCTTTTAAAATGTAAAAAATTGTAAAATTAAGATTTAAGTTTATTCATAAGTACTATTATGAATACTTATCTTTGAGGTGTTTTACAATTTGCTTTGTAATAAATCTGACAAGATAATTCGCAAACTAACACATTTATTAAAATTGAGCAAATAAATTATTTGCATCAGTTTTAATTAAATTCCGAATAGTACTAACATGTTCTATCGCAGGACAAATGTATAGATTATTTCAAATTTAAGTTCTGAATAAAATCCAATCTTGCATATGCGTATGTAACAATAGCATGAAATGGTATTGCTGTGTTAACAATTTTGACGTATCACAATGATATAAACAAAATGTCTCAAAATTAATTCACAATAAACCCCAAAACAGTGATTTAGTCTGAACCTATTGAGAGCTGTGTAATTCCAGTGACTGATTAAAATAAATAAATCATCTCAAATTAAAAACTGAACACAATTAAAGGAATGATCCCACTTCAGATGTTAAAATAGTAAGTAATAATTCCGTTACAAAAAGACCGAATATAAACACGTAAGTAACAATAACAGGCCATGGATGAGGGTCATATAAATGGAATGTTCCATCAACCTGTAGATATAATTCGTTTCTAGAATATTCTTAGGTGATACTTAAGGCTGTATTAGACTTAATAACCAAGTAGAAACGTTTACCCTACATGAAAGTGGCATATAGGTTCAAGGTTGTATTTAGAATTCATAACAAAGTATACACATTTGCCCTACATGTTATTAAGCACGTAGGCCCAAAATCCTAACTTCAATTAAATTATGGGCATAATTCAATCACACATGTCCCACCCAGTCACATTATCCTGATACCAAGGCGACCGGCCTTTTCATTATCATCTTAGTTCTGAGCGCCTAGCGAGGCAGCTGCTAGTACCATTTTATACTTCTTTGGTACGACTCATCCTGGGTTCGAAACCGCAAACTCGTATCCAAAGCAGAGGCTCTAACCACTTTGGTCACAGAGAGAGAGAGAGAGAGAGAGAGAGAGAGAGAGAGAGAGAGAGAGAGAGAGAGAGAGAGAGAGAGAGAGAGAGAGAGAGAGAGAGAGAGAGAGAGAGAGAGAGAGAGAGAGAGAGAGAGAGAGAGAGAGAGAGAGAGAGAGAGAGAGAATAGATTGTCAATTCGAATGTTTAATATGTGGTATTTGATATTGAAATACGTGACAAATGCACCTAGAACAAAGAGGAAAAATAAAAAAGTTAATGAAATGTGTTGGCCAATTTGACCAGCCGGCTTGTTGGCAACGACCCAAAGGAGCTTGTGATTTTTCAAGATTGAACAGAAAATCTACAACGTCCAACGTCAAAGGGGTTGTTTTATAGCTACTATATGCGCCATCACGAAAAATCGGACTGAACTCACAGGGATTCACGGACTCTGCTGTTTCGATCGTCTTTTTCAAATAATGTACTATATTGATGATGCACATACTGTAACCAAGCAATACTTGAAGTGCTATGGGCCCTACCCTCACCAACACCCGTATTAAATTCATGTTTTTCTTTTTCTCTTTTTCCCAAGTGATCTTGTTCTATGTTCAAGTTTTGCTTATTTTGGGGTGGGTGTGGTTTTGGTACACCTAAATCGTAGATCTTAAAAAATCGCGAGTCTGGGCCGTATTTTTTCATATTAAGCGGATTTAGTGTTGGGTGGAATGTTATAACACTACATATAAATGTTTTCGCCAGCGCCATGATTCACTAATAAGACGCCCTATTTAAGATGGCAATATATGAGAAAGTTCCACATCTGCAGTATTTGTATCATTAATCTCCAAAAACGAAATTCAGTTTAAAGTTCTCAACCTCTGTTCGGAAGGGTATTTAACTATGTTATGTATATCTACATATGTGTGTGTATATATGCTTTTGAGTCGAATGCCTAAAACGTTTGGAATGCCAGAAATGGCCAAAGGCTATTTTACGCCCTTTTTCAACCTAAGTCAATCAACTAGCTGTCCTGCCACATTTGCCTTATGCTCACTCACTACGACCACTCCGAGAACATGCGTACCGAACAACGAGAAGCTTTCTACGCTTATTACCAAAATGCCTCGGACCCCTTTCCTTTCAGGAAGAAATGTTAAAAGTATTGTCGCTCCGACGTGGACATTTTACGGCGGTGCTGTGGATACTTTAGAATATTGTTCATGGAAAACGGAGGGATCGACCCCATTAAAAAGCCTGCACCATCGCCAAAGGGTGTTCTTTGGTGTATCGCAAACTATTCATGCTCGAGAAGACCCTGGCTATTATACTCCCACAGACGACGAACTTTGTCAAACGTCGATACTCGGTCAAAGCCATACGCCAGCTATATTACTTGTGCGACAAGGAAGACAAACAGAACCAACATGACAGAAACGGAAGCGACAAGACCATTGGAAATTATTCAGTGGACGATCGGGTCTTAGAAAATTCCAAGATCGTGTACGAGTTTAACGCTGTTTATTTCACGATTGTTCGACCTGTTGCCCTAAACATGACACAAAACTGATTTTTTTTCCAACGTACGTTGGAAGACTTGTACGTGGCTATTTGTTAGCGTCGCTTAAAGTTAGAACAGCAAGGATACCAAGTGGCGGTAATGTGGGAACACGATTATAAAAACCGATCCCGAGTTTAAATGCATCGTGGAAAGTTACAAGTTGGTGGACCCTCTGAACCCACTAGACATTTTGCATGGAGGACGCACGAATGCCACCTGTTTACTGTACCATGCCGAAGAGAGGAAAGGAGATGAAATCAAATACATGGACGTGTATTCGTTTTATCCTTACCAGTCTAAATATTCTCATATTTCAGCATTGAACCCACAATTGCCAACAGAGCACATCGACGTGGATAACATTAGACAATACTAAAGATTGATTAAATGTGAAGTCTTGCCTCCCGCAGATTAGTATCATCCCGTTTTACCTCACAATTGTCTAGGAAAACTGATGTTTCCTTTTGTGACGTACTTGTGCCGAAACGTGCTACTGTGATCATCCTTGTCAGCACACCAACAAAGAACGAGCCTTGACAAGTTTTAGCTAGAACAGGTTTTGTTTCCTTGTGACCTGATTGGGATACGAAGTACGGTGTTTAAGTTGTGATCTGATGTTGCGTAAAGATTCAGCTATTCTGGAATATACCATATGGTCTCCGCACTGTCATTGCCTTTCTATGGCCTTTCCACCCATCACACTGCCGTACATTTGTGATGGATGCGAAAGCGATGCCTTTTGGTGGACTTTTTACTGGTTTTTATTATCAACGTGAAACCATGCAGCTACCATCCTATGGATGTCATCCAACCCTGAGCAAACTACTTCGGGTTTCACCATACCCTCGTCTAACTGAGCCTGTGCGTTTGCCTGAATACTGCGACTTTGAAAATCGATTCCATACCTTTCAAGGAAAGTGGCCTAAATATCTAATAGGACCTACCCCAGAAGAAATAGCCAGAGATGGGTTTATCTGCTTGAGTGAATGTGTAACAAGATAACCGGGACGGATATTTTGGATTGATAACAGAACACGTTTTAATGATACAGATATAAAGATTATGGTTTAATGTGGCGATATTTATATATAAACAAAACAATGAAATGAGTGCGTTTGTAATCCAATTATTGGATTTAATTAAACATAATTACGCAAGACTAGAAGATGCAACTAATTATACAATGATACAAATCAATGATACAATGATACAAAACAATGATACGAATCAATGATACAATGATACAAAAACAATGATACAAAACCCCAGCGAAAAAAATATACAAAAAAATGAATACAGTTTATTCACGTAGTAAACAATGTAGGATTACTCATAGTAAAAATGTATACGCTCAAGTAGCGAAACTATATTTGAAAATAATAATAAAAGGGACAGATAACGACTTAACTTTCCAGTCCCAAAAGATATACTGGGTTCCGCAAACCCATATTAGCCCACGGCTAACAAATTACAAATAAATACATATAACCAACTATTAGTATACAGCTCCACAGCTGGTACAATAGAACTTCACAATTTCTACAGACTCCGGACCCTCGGAACACTACGAAACATTAGACCCTCCAGACACTCTGGTCATTTAGACAGCTCTACTGCTGGGTCACCCTTGTCACCCTTGACATTAAACACTCCGGACGCTAGACACGAGACACTCCGGCACATTAAACAGCTCTGCACACACCAGTGCATATAATCACAGCTCCCGACGTTTGACAGCTCCGGACACCCCGGACGTTTAACACCCTCGTACAATTAGCTGAAAATATACCCGACACCGTGTACTAACCTTGATACAGACATAACGTAATGACGTTATACACGGCAAATTATCAAGACTATTATTATCACAATAACAGGTTCTATAGTAAACCTTTCCTGTTCGATAATGCTGAATAGTAAACAATTCTATAACGTACATGCAAAGGTAAATATAGTACTACAAAAGCTATCACTCAGTATCAAAAATGTACGTACCCCTACAGCTAAAGTTGTGCCAATCCTCCCTCCCTCGGATCAATAGCCCTACATCTACAGTCCTTTAATCCTTTTTTTTTTTGGGGGGGGGGGCACCAGACAGATGCCCCCTCTCCCTATTGAAAAAACTAATAAAAAAGTTTATGTGTATGTGTGTTCCCCCGATATGTAGTTGGGTGTTTTTTTTAATGAAATTTCATTTAATTTAACCTAACCTTAATTTTTTCCCATCGGGATTATATAATAATAGGAAGATATTTTTTGTCCTTAGTGTTTTTCTATGACATTCCCACCCGAGCACAAGGGCCCATCATGGGTGTATGTCTCATACTTCAAAGTTAACCCTGGCTAGGGGTTTCCTGTATCCTGTGTTTGCTATTTGTGTTGTGCTATATGTGTGTTGCTATATGTATTCATATGAATACTGTATTATTTTGTAAGGATAGCCATACTTTGTCAATTTTCCCAGTTTTCTAACCATATAATTACCTCTAAACGGTAATTATTCCAATATATCTTTTTTTTTTATTTCATTTAGTTAATATATTTTTTATTAATTTTGAATTTTGTACAAACCATGGTGTCTTAATTTTAATTTAATTTGGTTAAAACCAAACTATTGTTTTACTGTTTGTGATATTATGTTCCATGTTTTGTAATTTCCTTATTTATATACTAGATCACTTTGATCGAAATGGGATTCGTGCAATTTCTTTATTCTTTTTACACTTCACCCTTCTCGATACTATTTGTGATCTTTATTTATTTATCATTAAGTCCTTATTTTTTTCCAAAAGATTATTTTATATTTCCCTTTAAACGGGCTTTCTGTGTAGACTTGCACAATCTCCACAGAGTAAAAACATTTTCCACCAGTGATTTTGTATGATAGCATGCTTTTTTTCAAGAAAAGGAAAAGAAATAGAAAGGAAACAGATCTGAACTAAAGAGCCTATCTAATCCGTGAGTTGTTTTGTAGTGTATATGTCTCAGGTGAGTTTTATTCCAAACTCTTTCACGGGCCTGTCCACTTCGCGTAGCGCCATGTGATATAGCCCCGTGCTCTCATTGCTCGTACTTTCTCCTCCTGAGTTCCCTGAACCCTCCTTATCTAACATTTTCTCTATAATTTTGAAATGGACCGCATGCTATCATATACTTAATAATAAAGCTCGATATTTCTTCTAAAATTTTCCTTGTAAATATGCCATCTAGGTATAAAAGCTGTATATTGTCATATATTTGTTTTCGTATAATATTTGTGACAATTTTGTTTCTATCATTTAAAGTTATTAGACATTCAGTGATAATATGTTTTTTGGTAAAATAGAAGTTTTTGCAAAGTGGACATTTTGGCAACACTACGATCATACGCCGTCGCACTGCTATTTCCCCTGTCAACCATGCATCATGCATGTATTTGAACAAGGTACTTTGTATTTTAAGGGATCTGAGTTTGACCCAGTTTCCCCATGCCCTATCCCAGTTAATATTTATGTGTTTTTGCTCTACCTTGTTTTTGTCCTTATTTATTGTGTTTTGTACTAGCCATATGTATGTGCCTTTTGTATCAGTGTCCCAGAATTCTTTAAAATCTCTATATTTAAATAATAAATCTTTTATTGATCTTAATTTCCTTGGCACTTCTAATAATTTAATTAATTTATTATTCCTATATATGTCGTTTCTCTGCTTCATAGAGAAACCGAAATAATATATATAAAGCCCTTGCCAAGCTATTTTGGGCTCAACTTTAATCTCCTTAAATCTATTTAAAATGTTGGTGTATTTGATTAGGATGGGGTGGGGGAGACCTAGACCTCCCCTCTTCCCCTCTCTGTATAGAGTATCTTTGTTTGTGTAATGTGTTTTAAAAGCCCATAAGTATTTAATAATATCGTTATCTATTTCTTTTAGTGTTGCATTTTTTATGTCTACTGTTTTTAATTTGTAATTTAAGTGCACATACATATAGTTTTTTGCAGCTTGTGCTCGTTCCATTAAGCATAGTGGCAGTGGTGCCCAGATTGTCAAATTTTTCTTAATACTTTCTTTTATTTCTTTTAAATTGTTCTTAAGTTCGTCCTTCCCAAAATTTACCCCTAATGTTTTTATATTATCTTTAATAAGAGGAGCAGGCAGACCATGTTTCTTACCTCTCCAGTTTCCTATTAATAAAATTTCCGTTTTATCAGGATTTATCTTAGATCCTGAAACTTTTCCAAATTTGTCAAATTCCTTTATTAGTTCAATATAGGATTTTCCATCTTGAATAAAGTTCGTGCAATCATCAGCATGTTGTAGCATCTTAAGTTCTTCTTTGATGTTTGGAACTTTAATCCCTACAATATTTTGGTTATTTCTTACTTTGATACTTAGAATTTCTATTGCTATTACATATAATAGCATCGATAGTGGGCAACCTTGCCGCACTGATCTTTGAATTTCAAATTTTTCCGTTTTTGCTCCATTTACCTGTACAATCGAGTTAATATCATTATACAGAATTTTAGTCCAATTTTGGAAATTTGCTCCAAATCCAAATTTTTCTAGTGTCTTATATATATAGTTTTGTTCAATTCTATCAAAGGCTTTTTCCTGATCAAGTAGTACCATAGCACTAGTATTACCAGTTATATTGATATGATCAATTATAGTCTTAATGTTTAAAATGTTATTTTGTATGTTTCTTCCTTTTGGCCCACTTGTTTGATTTATATTTATAATTGGGTCAAGACACTTTTTGACCCTTTCCGATAAAATTTTGCTAATAATTTTATAGTCAACATTAAGGAGTGAGATGGGTCTCCAGTTCTTTATTTCATCCCTATTACCCTTTCCCTTATATATTATTGTTATCATACCCTCCCTCATTGTGTTAGTCATTTTGCTATTCCTAAGTGCAATATTATTGTATAACCATTCTAAAATTGGCGACAACTCTCTACAGAATTTTTGGTAGAACTCCGCAGAAAGTCCATCTCTCCCTGGTGATTTATTCTTACCTAATTTCCCTATTGTCTCTATTATTTCGTCTTGTGATATAAATTCCTCACATTTGTCTCTATGTTCTGAGGTAATTTTTTCACAATTTGTCTCTCGTAAGTATGTTTCTATATCTTCGTCTGCTATTCTCTGTGAAGTATATAGGTCCTTATAGTAATTCCGTATGTAATCTAGTATTTGAGTTTTGTCTTCTAGTATTTCCCTTCCCGTGTTTAGACTTTCTAATGTTTTTTCTCCCCCCCTTCTTAATTCCTCCCTTTTATATAAGCCCCCTGCAGTTTCATATAGTTTGGTAAATCTACCTGCTTTTATTTCCCTCCCTTTATAATAATCAAGTTTTAATTTCTCTAATCTTAATACTATTGTTTCTTTTGTATTCTGTGTTGTTGTTGTGTTTATTAAATTTTCCATAGCTTCTGTTTCTAATTTAAAGTTTTTAGCCCTTAATTTCGAATGTTTAATTGCTATTTTTTTGAATTTAACTTTTAATTTATCCCATTCTGCCATAATATCATTATTCCCTTGAGTTTTAAAATCTTCTATTTCCATTTTTATTTCTTCTATGAATTCCCCTATATTTAATAATTTAGTATTTAATTTCCATGACCCACGTCCCCATTTAGTTCTCTTAGATATCCCTACTTCTAAATAAATTAATTTATGGTCCGAAACTTGATAATTTGATATCCCTGATTTTATGTATTTATTTGTTCCAAAACATGTGCCCCAAAAAGTATCTATTCTACTTACTATATCCCCTCTTTTATAAGTATATTCCACCCTTAGTAAATTTAAACGTCTATATATGTCAACCAAATCTAAGGATTCCATAATAAGTTCCATGATGTCCATTATTTCTAAGTCTGTTCTTATTATTTTTTCCATTCGGTCTATGTCATGTCTTACCCAATTAAAATCCCCACCTATGATCAAATTTTCCCCTATATAGTTGTTCAAGTACTCCCTAAATCCTGTTGCAAAGGCTCGTTTCATATTACGAGAGGCTGGCATATATATATTTAAAAAATGACAATTATCTATTTTTAAATGAATGAGTCTACCCTTAAAAAAAACCCCTTCCTCTATTCTTTCCCATTTCATCCCTACTTTATTTTTAATCATAATCGCAATCCCACCTCCTTTATCCCTCCCTATATAGTCATTTTGAATTATAATGCAATCCAGCTTTCTTTCAAGTTGTTCTTTTAATTTGTCTGTTAGTCCGTTATGTGTCTCTTGGATAAACAGTAAATCAAAATCCCCTATTTGTATTAACTTATTAACCTTTTCTTGGTTTAATCCATTAACATTAATTGACAGAACACGGAAGTTTTGTTCTTCCATTTCTGGTTTTTCCTCCCAGGTGGCCGCTACTTTTTTAGTGGTTATGTTTTATTGGTTATTGTTTATAATTTATTAATGAATTGTATCTTCCCCTTGTTGAGGGGACCCTGGGTCATTGTTCTCAGCTTGGGTTTCACTACTGGGTAATTCAAAATCACTGGTGACATTAAGTGAAAAAAGGGTATTCTTAAACATATCATTCTCATTCTCAGTTTCAGTTTCCAAAGTTGTATTTATGATATCCATGCTAAAGTTGTTGTTTGGTTCCTTAGATGAATCTAAACTAGATTTCTCAGGTTGAGACTCAATTTCTGATTGGTTTGGATTGGGTGTTTCATGCGATCTTTTGTCATGGGGAGATGTGGGTATGTTCCCTGTTCCCTCAACAGATGGAAGCGTTTTTTCAAGCTCCTCTGAGGAAGAAGACAGGCTTGCAGCCTTTCTCTTCTTATTCTGTTTTTGGGGATTCTTGATGGGAGTGGACGTTCTGGGGGGGGGGGGTTCATTCCCCTCATGGAAGGACCTTTCCACCTCCTCATTAATCAAGACTTCAAAGGGATTTTCTGATGTAAATGTTGGAGGAATTTGCTTAGTTTTTACTTCCTTTCTACTACCCACCGTGACCCACTGATTTGTTGGAACAATATCTACATTTGGGGCTATATTGTCAGTAGATGGACTATTTGTCCCTATATTTCTATTGCAAGCCCATGGACCATGGCCTTTGTCCCCACATCTACTACATTTTCTGTCCTTCTCACAGTTTCTATACCATGAGCGGACTCGGAAGCCTAGCACATAAAAGAAAGGGGGTATTTTAATCTCCTGACCCTTTTCCATACGGATTATTCTGACCGCGGATGTTATTCCCTCAAAGCCCCATGAATCTCCTAGTTTATAGCCCTTGCTATTTACCCCAAATCTCTCATGTATTTTCATCTCTAGCTCCACAGTATCTATATAAAATGGGAGCCCATGAAAATGCACTTCCATCATCTTTGGTCCCAATTCACGTTCAATTGGCGGAGCCTCATGAACAAACATCTCAATTCCCCTTACCATAAATGAGTCTACTGTCAAGATGGGGGTCACTTTATCCCTTGGATATAACATAAAACGCTTGGGCCCGGCATTTTGGAGCGCTACGATTTTTGTCATATCCACTGACATTGCTTTCAATGCTGCCAAAATTTCCAACTGCTTGGGTGTCTCATCAGAGCTTGAAACAAGCAATTGGCAACCCTTAGGGTGATGTGCCTGTAGGATATTGTCCACCACAGTACAGTGGTAATAAAGATTGAGACGGGACCTACTCCCCTTGGGATAAGAAGGATTTCTTCCATTCAACTCTTCCATTCCAAAGATAATTGTAAAATGAAAATACAAAACTACAAAAAAAAGCAAAAAGGTGCAGTGATACTAATGAAAATGTAACAAAAGTGATAATAAAGAAAAAGAACCTGTTAACAACAGATCCTTGAAAAGATATATCCAAAAACACAAACGTATAATCCTCTCCAATTTGCACTACAGATTTCCTTTAAACCAGCCGCTTGTTGACAAAACCCTTAGTAATGTGAAGATCCTTCACATATAGCAAAGTATTTATACGGATTCGTGCTCCGTATCGAGAACACTCTGCACGTGCGGCATAGAGCGAATTGTACTCACGATTCCGAAGTACAACTGCCCATATATATAAAAAATCACCCTCAGGTATCGTTGGACACGATAAACAAAACCCGAGTACATATCTTTCCTAAATAAAAAAAAAACTACAAGATTCCGTGACAGAATGTGATAAAGTCAAGTTCTTCAGTTGCGATCTGTCACTATACGAATGGGGGCAGAAAGACTCGGGTTACCTGGAACATTCCCGATGGTCTCCGCACTGTCACTGCCTACCTTTAGTGAGATCCCAGTAATCTCTTGATGGATACTTTACAAGAGAACATTCGTGGGCTGCATGTGGAGTTGATATAACACATACACATCTATCAAGGATTCGTCAAAATACAAGTGAAACTCAAATTATAATTGCATCCTTTACTTCACCAATGTTTGAACCACTGGTACCTAAATGCTACATGACGAGTGATTCTGACGAAAGCGTTTCAGTGGTCAGACATTGATAAACTACTCAAGGACCAGAAAGATTGGTTTGCTCCTGAACCTATTTACAATAAGGTAGCCTTACTGCAACGAATTCCAGAGTAAGAGTTAGAGTGTAAAACAATCTTTACACAATCTAATCTTGGTTGAAGAGGAAATTTCTGTAATATGTATGGTGTACAAGTTAGTGACTAAACAATTTAGAAAACTTGCTAATGGAATTCGATTAGCTCTGTGCAGAAAGTCATCCTTCTCCAATTCCCTATGTTAAATTCCCCATTGTCCCTAGACAGTCCAACAACAATAAATTATTCTTTGTCCCCCGGATGCAGCCTCCCTATTTTGATATTAAGTCTCTAGTGTATCCGCATTAACTACTCATTATACGGACCGCTATGTAAAGCTTACCGATGGGCCCCTGCCTAATATATAGTGTATGTAATGGTGCGGAGTTTTTGTAGGTGTTTTCGCTGTACATTTTGTTACAATCAGCGTGGTACGTAACAATTAACTTTGACTTAGGGGCTAAGCCTGCAATAAATCGCTGACCTGATATGGTTTAACCTATCTTGTTTGGGAGGGGGGGGGGAATTGATTTTTAATTAGGACCCGCTGAGATAACGGTTCGACCGATAGAGTGGCAATATTAACTCGGTGGTTAGGCAGGGGGAAATGTCTAAGTGGAGACAATCCTGAGCCATTTTGCACCATTAGGAAATAAGTCTCTTAAAAGACATGGTAATAAAGGTGGAATAAAAATAATTATTCTAACTTCGATTGATATTTAAAATTGTTGACACTTAGATAAAGAACTGACTGGCTAAACTATGTGAGGGGTGTGCGTGCTTTAAGTAACCTCACTCGCGAAAATAGCAAGTCTCAGTATTTCTGTGCCACTGGGAGCCTAACTCGAAGTAAATATAGCTAGCATCTTTTCTAATTAACAATTGTTAGAAATGGGTCATCTGCAGGGCCGTAGAGAGCAATCACAGGCTCTGAGGTAGACAACTAGTTCTTCTTCGAACAAATGTTTCTTTTATAAAATTAAAATATGTTTGTTTGGCTCAGATCCCTTTAAAGGCACGTTCCCCGGTAATATATCCCGGCTGAAAACCCCATCTCTTGCCGGCCCTGGCTGTTTGGTATGAGTTACACTGGAAATGAAAATTCGAATTCGAGGAAAAGGAAAGCAAGTCTCGAAAAGCACAAGGTTTTTCTCAAACGCATGCAATATGTTCATTGATATAAGTTTGAAATTATTTGTTTCATATATTCATTTTAAATTCATCATCAATTTTCCCTGTGTTCTGAAAATAATTGTTTGATTTAATTTGTCTTTGAATTGTATATAACTCAATTATTTTACGAAAATTACAATATTACCTTCATATGAATTTCGAGGGAATCAGTAGCACACTAAAATGGGAATGGGAGCGGTCAGAAGTCTTCGGGCGCGCGAAATCCACGTTTGGACCTTTACCTTCGCCCCGCCCGCCATTTACCTTAGTACGCCACTGGAGAGAATTGTTCCAAGTTATTCATATACTTCAAGATTACGTATGTGGCAACAAGAGACGATCACCCAGGAATCCAAAGACGCTTCCATAATCCACCTATATAAACGCAAAGGGAACCACCAGGCCTGTAACAACCACAGGAGTATATCCTTACTCTCAATTGCAGGAAAGATACTCGCCAGAATCCTACTAGCTACCTCACTACACACCTTGACCATAGACTACTGCCAGAAAGACATTGCATATTCCGAAAAGAACGTGGGACCATCGACATGGTGTTTTCTGCTGGGCAGCTACAAGAGAAATATCAAGAACAAAACACCGACCTTTTGGTTTGGCAAAGATCTTTGATACTTTGTCAGCAGAGAACGCTTGTGGAAAATAATGGCCAAGTACGGACGTCCAAGAAAATTTATATCCATGGTGCAGCATTTCCACGATGTAATGCAGGCACGAGTCCAGGACAATGGAGGAACATCTGAGCCATTCCAAGCAACAAATGGTGTCAAGCAGGGTTGTGTTCTGGTAGAGTCACTGTTCAGTCTATTGTTCTCCGCTATACTGACTAATGCTTTCAGAGATTGAGAGGTTGGAGTCGGCATCAGATACCATACAGATGGAAAATTATTCAATCACAAAAGGCTTCAAGTGAAAACCAAGGCCACAACAGTCGACATCAGGGATTGCTAATTTGCTGATGACTTCACCCTCTATGCTGGCTCTGAAGCCGACTTCCAATGGAGCATTGACAAGTTCTTCAACTGCTGCACAAGCTTTTAGTCTCACCATCAGTACCAAGAAAGCCAGCGCTACGTTCGGCAGTTTATATGCCAACGTCTGGAATAGAAGAGGCATCAGCATCCAGACCAAACTAAAGGTCTACCGGGCAGTTGTTCTCCCACACTACTTTACGCATGCTAGACGGTGTACCAACTCCACGCCAGGAAGCTGAAACACTTTCACACCACAAGTCTCACGAAAATCCTCAACATCAAGTGACCTGACAAGGTTCCAGACACTGAGGTAGTCGCCCAAGCAGGTCTCCCAAGCATCCACACCATCCCGATGCAGTGCCAGCTATGCTGGGCGTGACATGTACGCATACCAGACCACTGGCTGACCAAGAGACTCTTCTATGGCAAGCTAAAGCAAGGATGGCGATCTCACGGAGGTCTAAAGAAATGCTTCAAATGCAATCTGAACGCTTCATTCAAAGCATAAACCCTGATTCCTGGGAGCAAACAGCAACCGATCGAATCACTTAACGTTCCTCTGTGCACGAAGAATATAAGTTGTGCGAATCTAGCAGGACAGCAGCTGCAGAGCTGAAGAGACAAGCCAGAAGAGCACGTGCCATCAAACCTTCTGAAGTTGTCCCACTCACCCCTTGTCCCTTATGCAAGCGAACATTCCGACCAAGGGTTGGCTTCATCAGCCACCTACGCACAAACAGAACATAAATAGCCTATCAAATCCAGAGGCGGAGCTAGAGTATTTGGAGCCCGGGGACAATATTCATTTTACGCCCCCTCCCCCCTCAACTCTGAAACTCAGTATTTGCATAAAAAAAATTCCACATACAACCTATTTCAAAGCCCATTTTGCCCCCCTCCCCCACTAGTCTGTCGTCCGGGGACACATGTCCCCTCTGTTCCCCACCCCCAGCTACGCCTCTTCTCAAACCCTTGGATGACTAGAGAGGTCCTCGTCGAATCGACGGAAAAATAACAATCTTGATATGAATTTTGAGAGGAGTCCGTAGCTACGTTGTCGTTGACTCGACGTGGTCGATGCTATAAAGTAATAATATAGTAGACCTTCTAATGGAGCACAAAAAAACTATTGTGAAAGACAAAAATTACTTGAATTAAAATCTGCTACCATAAAACCTTTTAAATTTGCAATCGTCCGTTTAAAAAAAAAAGGCAGTGTCCCTGTTGGTAAAATGTATAATTTGATATTGAAAATAGGTCGCCATTTCAAACTCGCAGAAAAGATTTCAACTTATATAAAATTATATATATATATATATATATATATATATATATATATATATATATATATATATATATATATATATATATATATATATATATATATATATATATATATTCATGAAAAGGTAGAACATATAACAAAACAGAAAATAATGTAATTTTTTTGGGCAGCAACTAACATGAAAAAATGAGAATAACACTTTTTCGTTAAAAAAATATGACGCAGGAAACTATGGGAAATACAAGAATTTTATGAATATATTTCCTTTTTACATTTTTTTCTTCTAATTTTAATTTGTAATTATAAATTGAGTTGCATTGCCAATATTGTAAAAAAATATATTCCTTGGTGATTCTTGAATTTATTTATATGCACAGATTTGTATTTTAGAAAAAGTAAATAAAAAGAAAATATTCAGATTATCCATACTTTATTGCAAGTTGGGTTTCGTAAATCTAGTTGGGTTTAGTGGATATTTGAGCAGTTCTAGTCACTTCAAACATCTCAAGTTCACTGGTTTCTGCATGTTAAATGTGTAGCTCTTACTTGGCACATTTTCACATTTCTCTTGCAATTTACCTAAAATGTGTTCGATATTTAATAATAATAATAATAATAATAATAATAATAATAATAATAATCTTTATTTCCCTTCAAATAAATGGCTGTTTTCTAGCGTTCCCGAGTAAACAGCTTCACGGTTCTCAACAGGACAGTTAACGAGGACTTGGCGAACAAATTACGTCACTGGACATCGCAATTTCCCGCAAATTTTCAAATCGAGGCAATGCATGCTGCCAAACTTTTCGTTTTGGTAAACAGTTGAGGTACTGTGTAAGTCTGCAAAAAGTCAAAACTTGCATGCTTAAAATATACACCAGTGCACGTGCAAGAAGGTAAGAGGTAAACACCGAGTGGAATCATATCTCTTTATTACAGTTGTGTAAAGATTTCTCCGCTAACATTTATAGAATATGTATCGTTTGGTCTCCTCCAGTGAGTCGAGAGTTCAAAGGTTACCGATGCTGCTCTTCCCAGTTGGAATGGGCCGTGCGATTGAAAGACGACTCATTTATGTAAAAGCGTACACAAAAAAAAATGATATTTGCAATAATGATACAAAGAATTAGTGAGTTATTCAACGTAAGTTTCGTTTAAGAGTTAATTTTGAATTTTAGCAGGACAAGACTTTTCTTGATAGTACTACATGTAAGACGTGACGCCCAAAACAAATATCAGCGTCGAGGTCTTACATGTATGACTAGTCACTAGGTTTCTTGAAAGAAAGTGAAAAGGTTGCATGGGGTGAGCTGTTGCCACTGCATGATGTATGCATTAATTTTGAAGAAATATTTTGCCTAAATAGCTGAAAATGTAAGTCATGGATGAATACAAAGATGGATGAAATCAACATCATTATGATTTTCTTACATTGTAGAAGTAATCTTGAAACAAGTAATGATGACTTAACAATATATATTAAAAAAGTTAATGAGTTAATGCTTTACCAAATCATAGATCTTTGCAACAATATTTAAAATCATGACACTGACGTATATACACAAAATATAAATGTCAGTATCATTACAGAACAGATATAGATTAAAACAAACCAGGCTATTCTTCATCTTGTTTCAATTTTTGCCTGCATTTTAAATAATTATGTAAGTACAATAAAATTGTTTAGCAGTTTTTGAAAAGGAAGTTATTTAAAAATATTTTTAGGATTGAGATTTTTTAAATAATGTAAGTTGTATTTGATGGATTGGCCTCAGATTTTTTAGAGACCTTCTGATGCTTCTGTTAAATTCAGTCTGTTAAAACAGTGTGTTTTGGATTTTTAACATAGCTTTACCAATTTTTCAGTCTTACTGGTACAATATTTGCAGTGTGACCGTTGAAAGTGGTGTCTAGCACTGGGGCATCATGCCGCAGACATGAAGCATGATGTCCCACCCAGTCACATTATTCTGACAACAGGCTGACCAGTCCTAACACTAAACTCTTAATGCTGGGCACCAAGCGAGGCAGCTGTTAGTACCATTTTTATAAGTCTTTGGTATGACTCTGCCAGGGTTCAACCCACGACTTGCCGCATCCAAGACGGAAGCTCTTAACTACCTGGCCACTGGAGTGGTCAGTCAATTGAACAGTTTTTGTAGACAAAGCTGTTACTTGGGTTTTCAATTTTAGCAATCATGGCTATATAATATAGTGGAATAATATAGAAAAGACATTTGCTTTTGTTAAATATTACAATTTTGTTGTGTGGTTCTTTAGAAAAAGTAATTTAAAATGTGTCTAATTGTTGGTAATAGAAGTATTACCATTATAATACTGGCAATATCACCATTATTCACATAAATTTGAAAGCACTTTATGACTGTATGCTTTCTGCCAAATTTGATAAAATTCTGTAACCAGTAGTCATAATGTTAAGGTTTTTCTATTTTTTTTTAATGGAGGCCATATTCAGCATCAGAGTCATATAATAAGAACAAACGTAAGAGCTATCTATTCTGGGATGCTCTCCGTCAAATTCATTTGAGCATTTATTGGGTTATGAAGTTTGCCAATTTTCTCATTTTAGTAACTGGCTACAATTTAGGTTGGATCGGCATCATCAGAAATTTTTTTTTAAAGCCTTTTTAAGTTTTGTCATGATGCATCAGTCGTGTTTGGTGATATTCATTTAATTGGATATTGAAACGTTTCATAGTTTTCTGTTGCTAATTGAACATTAATTTTTAATTACCAAATGGTCACCTAAAATCATAATATACAGTATAATTTTAGAAAATTATCTTGTATAGTGGCCACCTAAAATTAAAAAGGCATCACTGAAAAAAATAGCAGCACCACTAGCATTGCTTTTTATTCATCATAGAAGGAAAATAAATTTCCAGATAATTGTATGTGGAAACTTGTGCACAATCTTCCCATTCCTAAAGAGCCAATAGTTGCCAAGTGGTCTAAAGCGCTCTCAGATTTATCCAGTTGGGTATGTGAACAAGCTTGCTGGTAGCTTCTTGTGGGTCGGTGGTTCTTTTCCAGGGTTTTCCCCGTGTTCTTCCTTCACCATTAATACTGGCTGCCATGTTTAGCCTACATTGTGCTGAAAAATGGCGTTAAACCCTACAACAACAATCATTCCTAATGAAAGTGATCCACTTGAGGTTGCCAAATATAGACCAATCTTTCTACTTGGCTGTCACACAGAAATCTTTGAAATGTGCATTTTTAAACAAGTATATAATTACTTTCATCAAAACAATTTTTTTTATTAACCAGGATCCCCTCTGGTCACACCACCTTTTTTCATCTCATTGAACAGTCTCAAACTTAATGTCTTTTGTGATCTATCAAAAGCTTTTGATTGGGTCCGACCCAGGTTTAGTACTTAAGCTGAACGAATATTGCACTTCTGGTAATCTGATAAAATGGCTTAAAAGTTGTTTAATTAATAGAAAACAAACTGTCCCTTTACATGATTATTTGTTTATGGGAAATAATAACTGTTGGTGTGCCACAAGGATCCATGTTTGGGCCTTTTGTTTTTTATGTAAATGATCTTGTCAATGGTATGAGCTCTCCCACTCATATTTTTGTAGATGACTCGATTCTGCATTATTCGTCCCTTTATTGTGCTGAAATAAAGCTTTCATGAATAGTGATGTAATAAAATCGAATAACTGGTTCAAGCAGCGGCTCTTAAATTTTGATCCAGAATAAACGGTATCGGTGTTTTACACAAACAAAAATGTAACAAATAATCCTGAACTTGTGTTTGATAATATTGAGCTTAAATATGTGGATTCTCATTGCCATCTTTGACTATTGGTTCCATCAAATACCAAATGGGCTTGTTACATTGATAGTAATTTATAAATGGCATAATCTTGAATGGCCAATCTTCAAAAACTAAAAAACAGACTTAGCAGGCCAATTTTATCAAAAATATATCTATCAAGTCTATCTTTGAACAAGCCAATGTAGTCTGGCATGGAGGTTTATTGATTGATTCAGAAAAAGTGGAGAAACTAATGATTGAAGCGGCAAAAATAGTTCCAAAATACACTATTGTGAAACAAGGTGGGTAAGTCGGCAACATAGAAAAAAAAGAGCAACAATTATTTAAATGCTAGACCAATATAACCTTTGACATTCAAAGTACAGTAGATTATGAACTGAGTTGATTAGAAAATCATTTTAAGTGTCGTATACAACAGTTGCTATCTATTAGCTTAGATTTAATGCTTTGGAAAAAGGGTGATGCAAATGAAAAATACAGAAATTTACATGTATGCATATATATAAATATTGGGGCCACGAGTGGTCTAAAGCGCTGTCCATTACGGATCACTGCCATCTCACCTCTGTCTGCGTGGGTTTATGTCACAGATTTGGCCAATGGGTGTATGTGAGAAAGCTTGCCTGTAGCTTCTTGTATGTTGGTGGTTCTTTCCAGGGTTCTTCCTCCACTATTAATACTGGTCACCATGTATAGCCTATCATGTGCTGAAAAATGGCATTATACCTTTCAACAACAACTAAACATGTTAAGATAAACAGTAATTATTGCTATCTTCATATAATATGCATTGTTATACTCCTTAAGAGGGTCTCAAGGGAGAATAATCCTTTACTAATGAGTCACCCTTCATAAATAAAGCATTATTATTATTATAGCTGTATTTTTTATTGTGATTATGTATTGTTGGATTTTGTATGTGCATATGGTCTAATTAAAGATGTTTCAGAATGTAACCTTGATTACGATCTATAGATATACAGTATGCATACTTTTGCACTGACAGTTACGAATATTATTATTGGGGTGGGTTGGGTCACATGTATGGGATATTTGCGACATATATTCATAATAAAATCTTGTAGGTGTGTATAAGAAGAGAAATGAGCAATGAGATTCATTCCTGCTTTGGAGTTATTTTTATTTCTTGTGTTATTGTTGTGACATGAAGGCGGGTTCAAAACCCGGGCAAGTCATACCAAAGACATGTTTTAAAAATGGTGCTAACCGCTGCCTTGGTAGGCTCTCCGCATTAAGAGGTTAGTGTTAGGTTTGGTGTCAGGATAATGTGACTGGGTGGGGCATCATGCTACATGTATGCAACATGATGCCCCAGTGCTAGACATTGCTATAAACTGCCACAATGCAGACATCATAGTGATATGACTGAAAGGTTGTTAAGGCTACAGTACAAATCCAAATCACACAGTTTTGTTTGAATTGTTCATTGGAAAAAGGTAGTCATTAAAGTATAATACATTTTCTGGAACTATTGTGAATTATTCAAAGGAGTCTAGACAATACCATTTTTACAATGTCATAATACATGGAGGAGCTATACATTTCTGGTTTATATATTTCTGTGGAACTTTTCATTATTTTGGTCTTTAATGGAATGTTTTCCGGATTATTTTGGGATTCATTTCATAATATGTGAGTTCTTCTCACATTTTCATATATAGATTTGATAATTGTTCCGTTTTACAAAATTTCTTGGTTTTGATGCTTTTTGTTACATGTTTTATGACCATACAGTTGTAACACCGATGTTGTCTGAATACTCTCGCTAGGACCTCTGATGTACCTGAGATATTTGGCATACTGATGTTGGATCCATTTTGAGCTACTGTTGGCTTTGTTTGGTGTTTTTCCCTTTTTTCTGGAAATCCACTTTTGATAGTCATTTACTCTTATTGCAGCTTTCACATGCTCTGCTTCAATTTCATCAATTTTATTATTGACTAAGGCGTTATCATGGTGCATTAAAGATCTCACTACACTTGTGTCTGGAAAAAAACAAGGTACTAGTCAGTGTGGGTATCACAAGGCCATTATAAGTCATGTGGTCAACAATAGTCTCTAATGCCAAAATTTAAAACGCTTAAGATACTTAATCTTGGAGTATGTGAAGTTACCAATGAAAGTAGCTTCCCTTGGGTTATTGGATCAAATCTGTCTTCCCTGGTTCTCCTCCATCAGTTACTCTGGCTGTCACTTAAAATCAATAATGTGGTGAAAATTTTTGATTAACTCAGAACAGCAACAACTCTCTTGACCTTTTTAGAACGTAATTGCAGGGGTCATAAACAGTCGTCCATGTCCATTTTATCAAGATCTCGTACACTCTGGTGGTCATTGGATGCTACTTCATGAGAAAACATAGTGTGCAGAACTGTTCTTCACAAGGCAATGAAGCAACTTTTTTTAATCCTCTCATTCTCTTTTCACCCTTATCATGAAGTGTGGGGGAAGTGAAAAATCACACATCATGTTTTATAAAGTACAAATGCATCTCAAAAAAGATAATTAAAATACCACTCTCCCTTATTGCACATCTGCATCAGCCACTTGTTTTCGCAATGAATGGGCAGTAAAACTAATGACTTATTGAGTTATATTTAACCTTCAGTTGCTTTCATGAAGAAAATGTATCTGCTTTGGTGTAAACTTGGCTCAAAATTAAACTTCAAAGTAGCCAGCATATTTCATAATGCTTTGGTTTTTTAACAGTGTTTTTAGCACATTGTTTGCTGAGTGCCTTTCCCAATGACAGCGAGAGCTTCTTATGACAGCGAGAGCTTCTTGGGCTGATCTGTTTGGTTTTAAGCATTGGTCCTATTAAAAAGTACCGAAAAATCAACATGCAAAGTTTGAGTTGAGTTTGATGAGAGCAGGACTGAGCAATAGGATCAGATCACATTGATCTTACAATTCAAACAATAATATTGAATAAAAGTCCATTGCTTAAAACAATAGGATCAAATCACATTGATCCAACAATTCAAACAATAATATTGAATAAAAGTCCATTGCTTAAAATAATAGGATCAGATCACATTGATCCTACAATTCAAACAATAATATTGAATAAAAGTCCATTGCTTAAAACAATAGGATCAGATCACATTGATCCTACAATTCAAACAATAATATTGAATAAAAGTCCATTGCTTAAAACAATAGGATCAGATCACATTGATCCTACAATTCAAACAATAATAATGAATAAAAGTCCATTGCTTAACCCTTTGAACCCGACAGGCCAGTTTACCGGCCTATTCTAACGGTGTATATACCCGACAGGCCGGTATACCGGCCTGTGTTATGTTTTTTGCTAGATTCGCTATCATATTGTCAAAGTTTGCCTGGGAGGCTCGGGTTAGGGTGCCGTAATATGGGGGAGATTAGGGTTCAAAGGGTTAAAACTATTTTGTTTTTAATATATTTAAGCTCCTTTCAGGGTCTTTTTTTTAGGGTGGGGCTATGCACTGCTTGGGCGGCTAAGCTGATTGACAGAAACTTTGAAATCGTGAATTTTGGAATTTAGTGCCTTGATTGTAATAAATGAGAGGCATGGCGGAGGAGTTGTCTGCCATTATGTAATGTATACATTTTTTTGCCTGGAGAAATATTCAGTTTTGTATCCTATTGGTGTTCCATACATATATTTAAATTTCTTTTCCAGCATATTTGATGTTTCTATTTATTAACATTTTCAGAGAGAATGACCACTAACAAGAAACTGTCATTATCAGACAGATTTGGGATAATGAAACCTTCCAAGACAGCAATGGAAGAAGATGCTTGTGAGGCTGCAGACAGCTTCAGAGATGAATACATAAAAATCATAATGACCAGACAACCTACCACTGATTGTTTCAGCTCCAGCATGTTGATCACAAGTGATGATGACGAATTGGACTTTAAAATGGAGGACAGTTGGAAAGAACATTTTGAGACATGCCTGAAAGAAAATACTTGGTCAAAAAAAAAGCACACGATAAGTGCTGACCATAATGATAATATTGCAAAGGCATTGAAGACTGCCAGAACTGAATTTGGTGAACAGCATGGATGTTGGAAGGAAAACTGTTGTCAGAATCAAACTTTGGACCCGTTTAAGGCAGCGGAGAAGGTTGATATTTCATTCAAAGCAGAGATACCAGAGGAGATAGAAGGATCAGATATTGTTGCAACAAGAGTCCTTGAAAATACTAAAGGCAAGAATCCAAATAAAGGACAAATCCAAGAACATTGTAAAATCATTTCTAAGTCAAAAACATGTGTTGTAGAAGAAATCAAACAAGTTCAAAACAGAAAAGATGAGATGATTCTATCATTTTCAACTCCACCAAAGCGAAAGTGGCCGTCTGATGAAAGGTCAGAAGAGAGCTATGTTAGCCCACTTGCTGCTGTATATGAAACAAAGCTGGCAGAGAACAGTAATGTTTTTTTCCAGAAAGATAAACTGATTTGTGATCTTAGAACAAGGTTCAATGATGCACTGTTGAAACAACCCAGAGTTTATCCTTGTCAAAATGATGGTTCCACAGATCAGTGGGATATTAGAGGAAACTCTTCTGTCAATAGAAATGGCTTTGAACAAGAGACATCTCAAACGATGTCACCTTTTTTGAACAATCCTTTTATGTCAGATATTAGTAACTGTCCTCAGGAAAGAGTTACAAACACACAAAATTTATCACACAATTTAATGGAAAGAAATCTGGGAATTGTCATGCACTCGCCATCTGCTTTTTCATCTTCAGAGACCTCAAATTATAATTTGACTTTGTCACATGGTTACACCAGTAATTCTCAGGATAATGTTTCAGAATTAGAATTATTGGAAAGAACCTTAAATGTTCCTTCAGGTTTCTATGCTAAAAAGATTTGTAAGAATACTTATAAACCACCAGAAATTAGTCAATCCATGGCCCCAGGATTTTATACAGAAAGATATGTTGGACATTCAAATCACAGAGAGAAAAGCTTTGAGGGTTCTCCTGGAAAAGAAGAACTGTTTCAGACTCTTTTACAGCAATGTTCTGCTTTGGTTCATACAACAGAGGACCATAATGCTCTGGAGGCAGTCATTAGTCTCATCAGTCAGCAGGCTGGTGGAAATCTCGATATGAATCAAGATGCCAGGATTAGTAATGCAGTAAGTACCATGAAGAGCAAAAAGCAGCTGTCTGAAAAGGACATTGTTGCTGAATCATGTCATTCAACAACCATAGATGACTCCACTGATTTTGGGTCAAGTCCGGAAGAGGCTCTATCTCTGTCACACAAGAAGGGGGATCTGTTTGAAGGCAGAACCCTTCTGAAGGGAGGTGTACAACCAAGACATATACCCAAAACCTATATTCCTAAACCAAATAGGGAGCTTCCTTTTGACCCCAGGAGGAGACTTAATATAGATAAAACGATTATCATAAGCTTGCCCATGCCAAAGTTTTGTGCTGAAATCTTTAAATTAAAAAAAGCTGGTAAACTGAATGTATCTTTTAAATCAAAGAAATCTGAATTGCTTGAAATCACCTGTTCTCCAAAGAACATGTCTCATAATGAAGAGGGGCCAATTTCAGATTGCATTGTACACGATGACAGAAGTATCAGCGGCAAGATTTTGGTTGAAGACACTCCTGTTGTTCTGGGTACACCAGTTAAAGATGAAAGATGTGATAAGGATTTGATGAACCAGATAACCACAAATAGAATTTATGGAAAACTGAATTTAAACAAATGTGGTTCAACTTCTGTCATGAATAAATCCTCAGTGATGGAAATTACTGCAAACATGAATGACATAACTGACAAAGAGTATGATTGTATGCAACAAAACATGTGTCATGCAAGAAGAGAATTAATGGACAAAACTGACACAAACAGTATGATTTGGCAAGAAAGAGATGTTTCTGAAGGGAGGGATAAGCTACCTTCATTGAATACCAAAGCAGAGATAGATTATGTTATGGAAAGTGTATCTCAGCTTTTAACATCTCTAAATGATCAAGTAACAGCAGGACTAGAGCAGGCAAAGGTTGAAGAGTTGGAGGAATTACATGTAACAAAAGAGAAAACACTAGAAATGACATCAACACCAATTAGAGATAAGTTGAAGGAGAATGTACATAGTACAGATGATCAAATTATTAAGTCAGACAAAGTTATGTCCAGCACCAAGGAAAATAAAGTTTTCATTAAGGACGTTGTGTCCCCTTTCAATAAGGAGTGTATGAAAAGTACTGAGACTTCTGTTGTCAAAACTTTGGAAACCTCTATTGTTGATGCTGCTAAAAATGAACCGATGGAACATGCAATTGTGCCAGTTTCTTCAAGTGTGAATTTAGGGGCAAGCATGTCCAACACTGCTGTTAATGTACATGAATCTGTAAAAACTTCAAATTTGAATATAAAAGCTACATGCACAAAAAGAAAGCCAGTATTTACTTTTAAATTGAATAAAAGTCTTGGTCACAGAAATGAAACAAGCTTGTCTGCACAAGTGCATTGTGATACTCTTGCTGTTCCAACAAATGAAGAAGTGTTTGGATCTAAACATACCTCAAATGCCAAGGAAGACATCATTAAAGAAAAGCAAAACCCAGAAGTTCAAACTAGTATTAATTTGTCTCAAGGGCAGCCATTTTGTGACCAATCAGATTTTCAGAAATGTGAGCTGTATGACCCCAATTCTCCTACAGAGACAATTGTTGAAGATGTCAGTATGGAACTTGATTCATCAATGGAAGAAGGGGAAATACAGTCATTTCTAAAGTCGGACATTTCATTCGATGCTGCAGAGACTGGAGATGAAAAAGGATGTAAAGCCCTTGAGGTTGTGAGATCAAAGTGGAAGGAGACATTTTACACTTTTGAAAGAGATAAAGAAGGGAAAAGCATTAGTGATAAACTTGGGCTGAGGAAGACCCAACTAGAATCAAAGAAGAAAGATGTAGATGACTTTGGAGGAATTATTGAAAGTAACAAGTCGTGTGGAACTAGCAAGTCACAATGTGCGCAAGAGATGAGGTCATCAGATTATAGTTGCTGTGACAGTCAAGATTCCAGGTCAAGAGGCAGATGCAAACTGTCCCAGTCTATGAGAAAAGGATCAAATGACTTTGAAAACAGGTACAGGAAATCACATGCATCCAAAAGACCAAGGTCAAGAAGTCGAAGTTACTCCAGAGTTCAAGATTCAGAGTCTCGAACTAAGAGAAAAGGATCAAATCATATAAGCGATAGACACAGAAGATCCAAAAGGTCGAGGTCCAGAAGAAGTAGTTCCTCCAATCGTAAAGATTCATATTCCAGAGATAGATGGTGCAGATCACATTCTAAGAGAAAATATGATAGAGATGGGTCTTTGATTCAATGTTCACCCTCCAAATATGAATATTCCAGGAACTATTCCTGGACCAATAGTCACTGTTACGATCATAATAGTTGTCAGTCAAGATCTGTAAGAGACTCGGACAGATCATCAGAAAGAAGCCCATCAGATGATAGTCTTAAACGACATCTTGGAACATGTACTAAGGATAGAGGAGAAGAAACAAATGCAAGACACCACAGGGATCGGAAACAACACCACAACTCCTTGAACAATCAGTCTAGGGAGGATTGTTTTGTAATCCATTTAAAAGACAGCGACAGCAATAGATCATCGGCATACTTGAGTTCAGAGTGCTCTCAATCTCCAGCTTTTGAAGATCATGTGGAAAAAAGACGTGTCAGAAAGTGCAGAGAAAGAGTATTCAAAAGTAACGAGCAATTAGAGACTTCTGCTTCTGATAGACTGAGCACAGCAATGCATACAGAGACCAAGACTTGTAGAGATGACAGGAGGCAACCATCCCAACTTGACTGGACCCCAGATGAGTTTATCCAGATGAGAAGGAGGTCCTATGAGTGGCAAGACTGGCAGTATTCTTACAGCCAGGACACGTTTGAAAGGAACAATATAACTGACTATGAAGGCAACTCAGTTCCCAAGATGTACAGGGGCAAATTTGCAAACAAATGTTACAATGAAAATATTTAGCAGTCATGGTGTTAAGTCATTGGAGTATTCATCTTGAAAACTTTACATCAGATGCACTTGATGGCTGACTCATATTATCCTTACATAAATTATTAGCTGATTTCATCAAAGTAGTTTTCTTCATCTGTCAGAAGTTTATGTTTTTAAAAAAGTGTACAGGGAGTACATGGGCTGCAGATCTATGCAGAGGTAATCACTCTTTGAAGAATTTGAATACGAGTTGTTGGAATCATTTTTTTGCACACTGTAGTATTTGTTTTTCAGTTGTAACCCTAATTAATAATGTTTACTGTTCTTTTTCTCTGAAAGGAGGGTACCAAAATGTTATGCAGATCTTGACTTTCCATAATATACTAAAAGAAATTAGAACTTTTGGATTGCTGAGGCAACCAAAAATTTATAAAACTAAGGTATACAGTTCCTTGAAAACATCTTTTAAAAATCTTTTTTTATATTCTATTAACTTACCTTTTTCACTCTACTGGTACTTTGATCTGTGTATGGAAATTTTAGAGTACTCTTGTTTTGATTTACTTGTATTAAAAGTATGTTTTTTTTGTTTTTTTTTGACAAAATAAATCTCCTCAGTTTTTTTCCTTTTTACAAAACAGTTGTATGGTATAAATAATTATTGAATATTACAAATATAATTACATTTATGAAGCATTATTCACACATTTGTTTAACACAGGTGCCACCATGGCTGCCAAATGCAATGCTGTGACAGGTGTTTGGGCCAAATCCAACTTTTGAAAAATTTGCTCTTCTGTTTTTTTTTGTGAAGAAAATGAAAGTCTTTGTTTCTAGCATACATTAATGTGGCAATTACAAGCATTCCTTTGTAAGAACAAGAAACATCCTAAAATTTTCAGGAGAGATATTTATGTAATTTCTTCAGTCACTAATTATTTTCTTATTTTGTTTTCTTTTATGTTTATTGTCCATCGGTGATGAATATCTTTCCTGGGCACTGGCATCCCACTAGAAGTTTTCCTGCCTATCAAATTCTGTTGCTAGCTTAAGTATCAACACTTAAAGCATTTCTTAACAAATTCGGAAGTCAACATGATATTGTTAACAGTTTTTCAGCTATTAAGCCTAATTATCACATCTTAATTAGTGTAAGACATGTTAGTGTCATATAAACCTAATGGACTTAGCAAATAGGACAGTTTGGATTATTATTGCTTTCACATATAAGCTTGCAAATATAGTGACATCATATGTATTCCCAATCATGATTTGCAAAAAAGAAAGAAACTATCCCTTACATGAGTGCGAGCTAGCAAAATGTTGGAAATAGCAAAGTTTCTATGCATTTTGCACATAGTAAAACCAGTTTGTAGTTTCCTTTACAGGGATACCATGTTCAAGAAATGGAAAGTACCCAGTCAAGACAACCCACCAAGGAACTTTGCCCACTGAACTCCATCAGGGTACAGCATTCCCAACAACCTCCAAACATTTTCCAATTCAGATATGTCAAATTGACATTTTGTTCCTATACGTACAGGTTCACAAAATATAATTTATGTCAATATATTCATCAATAAAATGTATTTTTTAAAAGGTAACTAGTCTGCTTTGTGCGCTAGTGTGTGTGTGTGTGTGAGGGGGTATAATTTTTTAAAAAAATCTTACAAGTTACTACCTTTGGCCCAGATGTCTAATGTTCAAAATCACAAAAACAGCTGATGGGTTTCTTCATGATTATTTTAGTTTCTTTAAATCAGTTTCTCAAATTGTTGGGAATTTAGACTATTTCTCTTTGCCATCCAAATAAAAAAAAATTAAAAGCAAAGACCTGTTTCAATTCATTGCTCCACTCCTGATTGGGATCCCCAGTTTTGTTTATTTCTGTGATGAGGACGATCTTGGCTATTATGCCCACCTATGGCATTGTTTGTATTTGACAGCCTCTAAAGGGAAAATGTAGGGTAGCAGTTGCCTTTTCTTCCTATTAAAGGTTACTATCACGAAAGCCTACCAGTACCTTAAAAATAGGGACCTGTCTTTCATGAAAATTAAAGCCTATCAGGTTCGTATCATTGCCATCTAATCAGATGATCCAACTCGTTCATCTTTGGGGGAGGCGATGAAAGCAGTTTTGGCACTCTGGCTTCTTTTTCTTACTTTCACTCGGTGTTGTGGGTTTAACACAATTTGTCAACATATAATAGTCAATACATGGCAGCCATTATAACTAGTGGAAGAAGACCCAGGGAAACCTCCAGGACATCGTTTGAATATACCAATTTCTCTGGTGTTTACAAGTCAAACTATATAAACTCTGGCATTCTGGTTTTAAAATTAAAAAAACAGCTGTAAAGAGATATGAGGCTGATGCAATCCTTGTTATTACATTTTTCTGTTATTTTGTCAGAGTAAATATTCTTGTTTCAGAACTTCAATTTTTCAGGTCTCATATAGTTGGCAAGTGAGGCATACTCATTTAACCTGGATGTCCCATGTGTTACCAATGGCCAGACAACACTTGAGACCATGCTGGAAACTCAAAGATAGCTGAAGGGGATTTAAGCTTGTAAGGGATTGATTGTACTCCCTTAAAAAAAAAAAAGAGTAGCACCATTTCTGCATTTCCAAATCAGGGGTAAAGTCAAACCAAAGATTTTTAAAATTGGTACTAACAGTTGCCTTGCTTGGTGCTCAGCATTAAGAGGTTAGTATTAAAACTTCAGCCTATTGTCAGAATAAAAATTACTTTAAAAATCCAAATCACACACACAAATGCCCAGAAAACAAGTGTTTGCTATTAACTCTCAAGCAGCATTATTTATAGGAAATATAACTTTTCTGGATATACCCTACAGCTTGCAGGGATTAACATCTCTGTTCAAATGGGAGTCCAGGCATTTCTAATTATGAAACCATATACAAACCAAATTGCATCAATGTTGATTATCTTCTGAGGTTTGCTTGAGATTTAAAGTTCATACAAAAAAGGCATTAACTCCATCAAAATAGTGGCTAAAAAGAGACAACCTTGCAAGAAACATATGTATGTATTAGGCAATTCACGTATCACATAGCTGCCAACTGTCCCGTATTTTGGACCTGAATATGGGTGTACGTTTTTTTGCAAAAAAAAACTTGTTTTAATACAAAATAATAAAATTTCTTTGGAATTGTCAGTTTAGAATGCGCTGCCGGTTCTATTTTGACAGAATATATCACATGTATATACGTATATAAAGTTCTACAATATGATTGGTTCATTCGAAATCGAGGCTTCCAGGCCTGTTGTTATCCGCCATTTTGGATTTTGCAATAGTTACCGCTAGTCCAAGTAATATTCAGCTTCTAATCATAATAAATTGGAAGGCAGAATATTCAGAATTTTCTCCAGAAGAAAAAGGAGACAACTGGAAGGATATTTGTGCCGTCTTGTATAGATTTGTGAAACCATATAGTACAGGAGAAAAACTGTCGTTTTGTTAATTGTGTAACGTGATTTCGCTATTGGGCACAGAGGTGCCCATGAAATGCAAGAGCACGAACAAGTTAATAAACATCAGCTTCCTGCTTCGTCACACACAACTCAGCCTGAACTTACGAGGTAGATAAATGACAAGAGAGAACCTTAATGTACATCGATCAAAATTTGATTTTTAAATTTCTTTTAGAAATAAACCTTCCTTTTTCAGTTACTAGTGTTGTTGGCGATTTATTTTGCAAAAGTTTTTCAGACATTAAAATCGCAAAAGATAATTTTTATGCTTGAATGAAAACACTTCAATAAGAAAATTACAGAATTGAGATAATAAATGAAAATTGGTACATTGAAATTAATGATTAAAAAAAAATAAGGCGTGGAAAGGGCTCCTATAAATAGCTTGTGTTTGAGTGTGTTGCACTCTTGCACCTTTTGATTGGGCACCTATATGGAATGTGTGCAACTCCAGAAGGTACAAATGTGCAACATGTGCATCTTTGACATTAAATAATTATGTTGGGCACTGTCCAACTTTACTGATGGTTGTATATGTTGTAAATAGATACCTTTGCATTGAAATTTAAAAATCAGTATTTGTTCCTGAAAATCAGTATTTTTGTCACAAGTAATCAGTATTTTTGCACTCGGGGGTTGGCAGCTATGGTATCAAAATGGCATCAACTTGAATGGTTGTAGTGTGTTGGTGGTTGAAAAGGTTCATGATTACTAGAAGTCTCCTGCTTTAGAGAAGAGGGCCACAATATTAATGAAAGCCAAATAAATGGATCCATTTATTTCACATTGTACATATGAATCTCATGGCAGTGAATGAACTCTTATATAATATGATCTCCCACATAACCACAAAAATATCTGATACCCCAAATCTGAATCAAATACTAGACTCAACTGTGTTGTGTTGAAACAAGAGATTTTCTTCCTTAATATGTACATGTATGAAAAACTGCTCAGATGTAATTCTGAAGATTTCAGATTACCATTTTCAATTCTTATTGTACAAGATGTATTGGAGAAGAAAATAAAAAGACAGAACAAATGCTACCTTCCCTCTATTTATTACTGTTCTTGTTGTGTAACATCACATGGTAACCTTGTTAATATTATAATATAGTTAGTATTAATCTCTATTAAAAACATTGTAAATTTAAAATCAACTGGGTTGGGTAGAAAATAAGAAAAGTTCCTTGTAAACAATCTGATCCATGCAGATAAAGGACTTTAATCTTCAACAATAATATTTAACTTTTTTTATCCTTACAATGGTCAGTTGTATATGTAACATGTTTAAAAAGTTCAGCAGTACACCCTAATGTATGCATATAAAAGGTAACATAAATATTACAAACACCCATATATATATATATATATATATATAGAGAGAGAGAGAGAGAAAGAGAGAGAGAATAAGTTTCTTGTACCCATTTCTAACATGGTCCCACAACTACAAAGCAATCTAATATCATACAAACCCACAACACCAAAGTCTGGTGAAACTTGATTTATGATAATTTGATCTATACTCATTTAGTGATAAAATGATCCATAAAAAGCTGACTTTTTGTATGAAACATACTAAATTAAAAATATGTGTATTAGAAATGTAATGTGTCACAGACATGTACAGAAAAGAAAAAAAAATCTCCACAAATTAGAACATAATGTATAATAAGGAATAAATTTTTTTGAAAACCTAATGTTGAGCTATATATTTCCTGAAATGAATAATTGGTTCTGAATTCAAAATAAACACTGCATTTCACATTTTAAGTTTTGGAGATATATGTACTAAATATTTTCAAATAAATGACATTTGTGCCTTTATGTCTTCCAATTTGTGGATTTATTAGTATATTGCAGAACAGTGAGCGTCAATAAAATGATAAAGCAGATCAGTAATATAAAACATTTTTCTAGAAGGGAAATTATGATCATTTTATATTCCTCTCTTCTATTTCATATTTATCTCCTCTGAAATTTGAATCAGCCTCTGATTAGATTATTATTTTCTTGCATATATTAAAAAATCTTTTATTCACTTAAGCCAAATACCAGGAATATGCTTTTATCATAATTTGGATACATCTTGCTTTGATTCCCCTTGCACATACAAGTGTAAAATATTAATTACACTGAAGAATTCTTGAAGGAAAACAAAAGATCCATAAAATGTCTGAAACTGAAAACTTCAAGGGAGGTAAAGATGAGTATATATCGTCATAAACTATTATATGCGAGTCATTTATTTCCCCTGTTCTGCTAATTACGTGTTGTGGATTGGTAGTATTCCACCAAGATCTTCCATGCTCTTGGCGACATGAAACCATCTGGTGGATTCTGGCCTTCACGTGCTAACTTGCGCATGCGTGTCCCTGATATGAAGTCATACTCTTCCTTCTTTTCTGGATTGTAGAAATCCATTTTCTTCAGCCGTGTGTTATAAGCTGCCACTCTGAATGGAACAATCTCTAATTGGGTTAGACCTGGAGCCATTGTGAGAACCTGTTGATATAAGAAAGGAGGTTGTAAGCTAACACATTTAACTCATCAATTTTGAGCTGAATAATATGTCATATTTTTATTATAATTACAAACACTGTTTATTAAACTCAATAACAACAATGTCCAATAATTTATTTTATTTTTGGAGATGACAAACTTTGCAAAAGCTCACCAAATCTGCTAAAAGTTTGCTCTCATTAAAATCTGATTTGCAGGACTAAACAATAAAGCTTGCTTAACCAGGAATGATTCCCCTTGAAACTTATGTAACTGCTCCAGTAGCCAACTGGTTAGAGCATCTGCCACAGAAGCGGGAGGTCATTGGCTTATTTCCGACCAAGTCATACTAAAGACTTACAAAAATGGTACTAACAACTGCCTTGCTTGGCGCTCAGCATTAAGAGGTTAGTATTAGGACTGATCAGCCTGGTGTCAGGATAATGTGACTGGGTGGGAAATCAAGCTACATGTCTGTGGCATGATGCCCCATTGCTAGACATCACTATAAACTGCCTCACTGCAGACATTGTAACGATATGACTGAACAATTGTTAAAGCTACATTAAAATCCTAATCAAACAAACAAAATAAAACTGATGTATATTGGAGATAAATTGAATTCTACTAGCTGAGAATAGTTTTGAGGCATTCATTTCCTTGATACTTGCATTTATCTGCTCCATACTAGACTATGGATGCGTTGTTTATGGTTCGGCTTGGAAGTCCTATTTGAAAATGTTTGACCCAATTCCATCATAGGAATAAGACTTGCTCTGGGAGCATTTAAGACATCTCCATGTGAAAGCCTGATCGCGGAAGCGAATGAACCACCTTTATCGCCTCGCAGAGAGCTGCTTTCTGCACAGTATGCTCTCAAATTAAGATCAAACCCTCTGAACCCTGCTTTTTCGGCTGTTTTTCAACCAAAATACAAAAACTTTATAATGAAAACAAACCAAATGCCATACCTTCATTTGGCATCAGAATATCATCCAGCTTTGACAATATCAAAATTAATCTCCCTACAGTTCAGAACACATTTGTCTCGGAAACACCACCTTGGCTCCTTAAGCAACCCAATGTGATTTTTACGTTACACGATGGGAAAAAATCTGAGACAAACCCTGCCATCTTCCAGAACTCTTATCATGAACTCCTCAACGACTGTAAAAACTATACTAAAATTTTTACTGATGGATCAAAAGTTGATGAAAAGGCTGCTGCAGCCTTTCGTTAGTGGCAAACACATAACCAAAGTGTGCTTGCCAAACGATGCGTCCATATTTTCAGCGGAAATCAGAGCAATAGACCTTGCTATGAAATTTATCAAACAAAAATGCATTTTAAATAGCATTATCTTCTGTGAGTCACTATCAGTGCTTCAGTCGCTACACAATAGAAAACTGGATAATCCATTATTAGTCAATATTCTCATCAAAAACTCGGAGCTTAGAACCTCCTACAATATTATATAGTATACTGTTGGTTACCTAGCCATATTGGTATTAGAGGTAATGAAGAAGCAGACCGGGCTGCTAAGATGGCTCTATCCCATGAACCATCAGATTTTAAATTACCGTTGACTGATTTTAAACCTTGTATCAAAAAGTACCAACGCCAGAAGTGGCAGGCATCATGGGATGATGCAGTCAATAACAAACTTCATGCCATCAAACATCAAATCAACCCTGGGAGAATGGACTCCTTCCTACAGAACTATCCATAGGGAGGAGGTTGTCATTGCAAGAATCAGAATCGGTCATACACACATTGCCCACTCCCACATACTAAAAGGTGAAGATCAACCAGAGTGTGTTTCTTGCAATGAACCATTCACTGTTAAGCACTTTATGACCGAGTGTTCTTACCTGCAACCTGCATGTGATAAATACTATAATGTACATGACATGAAGGAACTTTTTGATAATATACAAATCACCTGTATTTTAGATTTCCTGAAGAAGTAAATCTTTATTTTAAACTATAACTTGTATGCCATCAGTTAAAACATTTTTATCTAATGCAAATATGGTCTCTTATTTTTCAACATCTTTTAATCAACATACAGCATTTACATCTCCGGTTGATTGGGAAGCTTCATATTTTAATGTTACCAACACCTTACCATTTTACTTTGAACTATTTGGTTTTCTATGTCGCTGGTCGATATAAAACCTTTTAGCATTTTAAACGTGTACAAGTACAACCTATTGTATGGCACTAATTAGCCTAAGTGTGTGCTGTTAAAAATCAAACAAATAAAAATCAAACAATCCTTGATACTTTGGTTTTTATAAAGAATCATTCTCATATTTTTAAATCACATAATTCTGTGCTCATTTAAATTTATGATTTACTTTATTAAAATGCTCAAGCTTTAAGAATAGATTTTTTTAAAATGAAACTATTGGGTTTGATAATTTTTAATTACATAGCTGAGACTATCAAGGGATATTCACAAAATTACGAGACATCAGTTAACAAATTTGTCCAACACATTCGAACTAAGCATTTCCTGGAACATGCAGGCAATATAAACAGATACTGGATTGACATGGACTGTAAAGATCACCAATCTTGTACAAAGTTTTCTGTGACTAAAGACAAATAAGTTACTTGTACATACCTACAAATCGTAAGGATGAAAATATCATTTTAAGAACATGGTTTAGGACCTTGATAATTTCTAAGCAAGAAAAGCAAGTATTGTGCTACAAAAGCATGTAATGTGTTTGTTTTAAAAAATTGTACCGTGCAAGCCTTAGCTTTTGGAAATAATAAAATAATAATAATAATGACTTTGTTTTAAGAAGCTGATACAATTAGTTGCATGGAACAAATCTTCCATGTGGTCCTTTATGTACATTTACAATGTATATGTACATAGACACACACACACAATATTGATAAAAAGATATATTTATAAATGGACAAACAGACAATTTAAATGGACATGCTCCAACTAGGTACAATGTGACAGTCATGAAACAACAAAATGGAAGGTTAATGAATTTATACTTTTAGTTGCAATTTCATTAACCTTCTAATTTGTTATCTAACTGAGAGGCATCTTTATTATGGAGTATTTTATTTGTGTGACTGCTGAATTATCCCAGAAAGGATGCCATAACTAATTCGACAACAAATATATGTTTTGTTCACAAGTAAAGCAAAGCAAAATAATTTAATTACTGTTACATATTCAGTTCTGTTACAAGACTTAATCCATCACTAGCATAACTTAACCCATTGGTGTAAGGAAAATAAACAATCAAGAAAAGAGATATTTTTTCTTTTCTGGTATTGACATCTGCAAAATCCTGAGGGGGTCAATTAAGCTTTCACCCAAAAAAAAAAAGGACAGGTTTCAACACACTCACAGGATACATAAAACAATGTAAAGCTTCATTTATTCTAAATTTTATATTCTTAACTTAATACTCAATTTTTACTTTATACTTTCTTTTAAAAACTCTTCTCCTTTCTGAACTCAATACTTGCTTTTCTTGACCTTATATTCACTTTTTAACAGTCAATGCTAACTTTTTCTTCTACTGAATACATGCTTTGTTCTACTTTATACTTGTTTGATTTTGGACTTTTTAGATACTTGAAACTGAATGAATGTAAACTCATTTTAAAGACGGGGCTTGGACAGGAGAGTTGCAATGCACCTGCTTTTGTATCTCTGGTCCTCCACATAATTGATACTTGTACTGGTGAAAGAATTATTGGAATTTGAATATATGTAAGAACAAGGGTTGTTGGAAATTGGTTATATGTAACAGTGCAAGGGTTGTTGGAAGTTGAATATATGTAACAGTGCAAGGGTCGTTGGAAGTTGGTTATTTGTAAAACTGCAAGAATTGATTAAGTAGGATATTTGTTACAGTACAAGGGTTATTGGAAGTTGGATTGTTATAGTGCAAAGGTTATTAGAAGTTCTGCTTTCAAGGCAGGAAAACTACTTAAAAAAATTACTGGTAAATCTCAAATATCATTTTTGCATGTGCATATGATAGATTGACTGAAATTCTCTCATCTGAATGTACATAGGTTGTGTCTCTCTGATCTTCGGTATGCTTGCCGAGATTTCTTCTTGTTTTCCAAGTCTCAGAAGAAAAATAAAACTTCTAAATTAACTAACCTGATGGATTACAGACTTCAAAGCATAGCTAGCCCAATAAAAATATCACTAACCACTGTTATGCGGGCTGATGGCTATTTCAAATGCTGTCTGGATTCTACTTTTTGTTCCATTTCAAAGATCATACATCTTGTTATAAGCTGTTGTTTGTACAATTAATTTAATAAAATATATTTTAAAAAATTCAAAAGCACATTTGTAGTGGAACTTATTCATACCTTTGCTCCATGTGTTTGGTCGTACAAGTCTTTGCCCGTATCTGGGTGTGGCATACCTGCTGGGTCCCGTCCGACAATGTAAAAATTGGCTCCTGTGGACATCCGAGCTTTGGCATGCCACTGCACCTGTAAAAGAAGAAATGTAACTTTCAGATATTTAGATAATGTACTCACTTCGAGTCCAAACATATTATACAAGTAGACCTTTTTGCATGCCATTTGTTATTTAGTAAATAGTTTCAATATTTTAGTCAAATCAAATGTCACCTGAATATGAAACAAGACAAAACAGACTGGACTTCCAATGGTGAATCTAAAACCATTCTTATTAAAGTGGATTTGATTCCCTATGGTAACTTTGCATCCATTCCTATTAAACTGGACACCCCTGATGGTGACTTTGAAACCATTCCCATTACACCAGACTTAATTCCCAAAAGTGAATTTGTATCCATTCCCATTACCAGACTTGACTTTTGATGGTGACTAGGTATCCATTCCCATTAAACTTGACTAGACTCCCAATGGTGACTTTGTATCCATATGCATTACCATACTTGACTCCCAACTTGTCCATTCCCTTTACTGGATTTGACTCCTGATGGTGACTTTGTATCGATTCTCATTACCAGACCCGACTCCTGATGGTGACTTTGTATTCATTCCCATTTAACAGACTTGACACTTGATGGCATATCCATTCTCATTACCAGACTTGACTCTTGATGGCATATCCATTCTCATTACCAGACTTGACTCTTGATGGCATATCCATTCTCATTACCAGACTTGACTCTTGATGGCATATCCATTCTCATTACCATACTTGACTCTTGATGGCATATCCATTCTCATTACCAGACTTGACTCTTGATGGCATATCCATTCTCATTACCAGTAAGTTTGGGTTAGTAATAGTGTGATGCTTTGTAACATTTCAAGGTCTTTCTACATTTTTTTTAGTGATGTCATCATATTGGACTGCAGGTTGACATTATTTGTGTAAATCAGAAAGACCTTGTGCCAAGCTACCTCTGTTGACCTATTTTTAAAAAATATTTAAAGTAGTGTCTTTTTATGAAATTGAAAAAGTCAAGCCCAAGGTTCCCTTTACTGGTCAAAAAGTGTGGTCATTTAGTTAAACTAAACATAGATGACAACTATCCTGACCAGTTTATTCAATTAAGTTGAAAACATTTCATTATCATCAGCCTTACCCTGCAAAAGAAATTCCATTTCAGGAACCTAATTTCTCATAGTAAAGTAACCACCCACCTGTCCTCTGAAATTTTATTTTGGATACTTGACTCGACATATTTTCCTCCACATAAGCTACTTTGGAAATAAATAAAGAAGGATATTTGCTAAAGATTTTGTCGTCTCTTTGAAAGGCTTAGATGAAGGGAAGTTAGTTGGTTCTGTAATGATTGATGATGTTGTAAAGGCTTTCAACCTAGTAGATCATAAAATTCTTCTTGAAAAGTTAAAATTATATCAATGTAGTAAAGATAGTCTCCTACTGAGGTCACTCCTAATAGGTCTCAACAGGTAACTTTAAATGGGCACTTATCTGTAACTAGCATGACAAGTTGGTATTTGTTACTTTTATAAATTACCTGCCCTTAAAAATAGGAGATGCTGTCTCATCAACTGACATGTATGCTAATGACACTAATTTGATGCTCAAAGAAAGCATGCAAAAGCTGACACAAAACTTCAAAGTTCTCCAAAGACTTCAAATATGGTGCATAATCCTTATTGATAACTACATGGCAGAAAGGAGCAAGATTGCAAACTGATAGCAGCTATATTACTTAAAGAAAATCCAGGTCCTCATTTCATTAATTAGAGAGTTATATTTTCAGAAGTTACATTCAACCATATTTTGACGAATGTTAATGTAATTTGGGTGAACACAGCTGCAACAAATATGAGAAATAGTTCCAGACTCCAGGAAAAGGCATGTAAAATAATTCTTAATTAGGATGAGTAAGCAGAAAATGTTCAAACTGTAATGATTACATTCTCGAAGTATTACCAATACATGAAATAATATTTTTGAGAAATGCCAAAATAATGTACAAAGTGTTTACAAAATTTACCCCCTCTTACCTAAACACCTTTTTCCAGGAAATAGAATCTAAAATATGCTAAATCTAAGATCATTAAATAGGCAAAATTTAAACAAACCAAAACAAAAAAGTAGCTATTCAAAAACAGCTTTAAATTTTCTGGTGTGCTTGTTTAGAATAACAGTTCACATGATACTAAATCAGTTCCAAGCATCACTTCCTTCCACAATGTTAGATGGATAAAACATTTTTAAAAAAAACATTGGTGTACTTATTAATATACATGTTACATCAACCAAATCCTGAACTACAGTTTAAATTCTGCAGCCATGTAGTATTTATGTAAATGGGTGTTTATATACTGTGTATTTGCTTCTGTGTGAAATTATGTGTGTATGTAAAAAAAATAGAGGGTGTCAAAGTAGATTAGTTTCTAATTTGTAACCAATTTAATCGCCCTCTGAAAATAGTCATTATTATTATCATTAATGTTATGATTGTTATATAAATTTTCTATATATCACTGACTGTTGCCCAAGCTAATCAAACTCAGTAAAACTTTTCTATCAACCAAAGAAAATATAGTTTCATAGGCAGGGGTGGTGAAGAAAACAATTCTGTATGTCAGTAACTCTTTAAAATATTGTTTTGTTTACCTACATATGCCAATGTTTGATGATTAATGAAGTGGATCACAGATTCATGACATGCAAATATGGATTTAACGAGTCTCAAATGAAACTTTAATGATGTGGTATCTTCTCATTACAGAGAATATTTCTGCACCCCACTGGGACAATTTTCTTGCAGCAAGGATGAACATCAATCCATCGAAGAGACTCGTAAAATAAAATTTTCAGGAATACAAGATAATACTGTTTCTTCTGTTTAACTGCTGAGTACTGAAACCATCTCTAATATTCTTCAGAAAATTTAACGCACAAAATTCAGTACAAAAACTACCGTATTATGCAACATGACCACAAGATACAGTACAAAATTCTTTATCATGGTCTTTGACATTGAAACTGGATGGACGGTCCATAAACTTGTCTCAGACATATCAAGCTATAACCACATACAAAGTTGCTTACTTCTAATTCTACACATATTTTTGGGAGAGAAAATATTAACTTATCAGTGTGATATTATTTATGGTACTCTTCAGATATACCCACAAATCGGGTTAAATAATAGATATACCCACAAATCGAGTTAAATAATAGATATACCCACATATCGGGTTAAATAATAGATATACCCACAAATCAGGTTAAATAATAGATATACCCACAAATCGGGTTAAATAATAGATATACCCACAAATCGGGTTAAATAGATATACCCACAAATCGGGTTAAATGATAGATATACCCACAAATCGGGTTAAATAATAGATATACCCACAAATCGGGTAAAATGATAAAATCCATTCATACTTGTTTGTGTTTTTATGCTACCAAGCTAAACCCAATTTTGATCAAGCCCATTGAGAGCTGACATCAACTTGTTCATTGAAATCCAACCAAGTACAAAGTCTGGTCTGAATTCACTTGAAAAGCATACAAGTCAGCGTGTTCACGTCAATGAAGTAACCTGAACCCTAACTCAGTTAGGTCTGGTTTTCATTCATGCAAGCAGAATACTGAAAAGATTTTTGAAATGGCTCTGGTATCATGTTGGGTCAGATGAACCAATTCTTGATCTGAACTAGTGATATATTGCTATAGCATTTTAATGAAAATTACATACTGTTTAGCATTTTAATGCAATTCCACAGTACTATACCATTTTAATGAAACCCCATACTGCTATACCATTATAATGAAAATCCCATACTGATATAGCAATTTAGTGACAACCCCATACTGATATATCTTTTTATGAAAACCCCATACTGATATAGCAATTTAGTGACAACCCCATATGCTATACCTTTTTATTGAAAACCCCATACTGCAATACCATTATAATGAAAATTCCATACTGATATAGCAATTTAGTGACAACACCATACTGATATACCTTTTTATGAAAGTCCCATACTGATATAGCAATTTAGTGACAACCCCCTGAGCTATACCTTTTTATTGAAAACCCCATACTGCTATACCATTATAATGAAAATCCCATACTGATATAGCAATTTAGTTACAACCCCATATGCTATACCTTTTTATTGAAAACCCCATACTGATATAGCAATTTATTGAAAACCCCATATGCTATACCTTTTTATTGAAAAACCCATACTGCTATACCATTTTAGTGATAACCCCATACTGCTATACCATTTTAGTGATAACCCCCATACTGCTATCCCATTTTAGTGATAACCCCATACTGCTATACCATTTTAGTGGTAACCCCATACTGGGTTAAATTATAAAATTATTCAATGAAATACCCATACTGCTAGAGCATTTTAGTGAAAATCTAATACCATAATGTGTGATACCATTTTTTAGTGAGCCCCAAAGTCAATAAAGCCATCTATTCTGGAAAAGTAATCATATGATCATATTCAGGATGGTCATTTTGGCATGGATTTTCAAAGTTGTATTAGCATAATTTCAATCACAGAATAACCATATACTACAAGAAAAGAGTAGTTTGGTATATATTCATTTAGGATCAACTATGCTTTTAAGTGTTTTTGTGAAACCACATATCAATACCATTACAGCCTTCAAAAGAACTAGATTTTCTAGAAAGCCAACATTTTTATTTAGGTCTAACTGGAGATCATGTGAAATATTTTAGTGAAATCCCACATTGGAAATTACATAATTTTCAGAAATTAAAACAAGTGGGCTTATAGATCTCTGATATATACCTATTTAAAACCAATACTAAAGCATACACAACTCTTATTTGTGTACATATTTTGTGTAATGTTTAGACTTTGTGATGAGCGTTATGCAAAGTTTGATTAAGGAAAAATAAAGATTTATTGTGTACCTTTTCAAATTTCTTTCAATATTTTGGTCATCTACACTGAAACTGCCTTTTAAAGATTAGTAAAATATAAGTAAAATAGCATTGAATTAAATGTGAATCCTATTCTATGTTTTGTAAAATATAAGTAAAATAGCATTGAATTAAAAGTGAATCCTATTCTAATGTTAAGTAAGGTAGCATTGAATTAAATGTGAATCCTATTCTAATGTTTAGTAAAATAGCATTGAATTAAATGTGAATCCTATTCTAATGTTAAGTAAAATGTCATTGAATTAAATGTGAATCCTATTCTAATGTTTTGTTCGATGAGTATCAAATATGCTTTTGACAAACATGGCCCAAGTATAAACAGCCAAATCCCAGATCATTAGTGTCAACATTCTTTGATTAAAATCATCTGTACTGTCCTAACAAACAGCAGAAACCCTAATCTACTTGCACTTAATGTTTATGCAATGGCTGACTTGGTTCTACAATGTTAAAACATTAATTGTAGCTAATATGATGCATGTGTTATTTGATTGCAATTGCACTCTGCTCCACCCAACCGCCAACATATGTTTATTTCTGCTGATGGTGAGACACAAAATAAGGTAGGAAGACTGGTACTAATTCTTTACATTACTTTTTTAAAATCAAGCTTCTCATGTCATTTTCAAATTTAAAATTAATAATTTCCAGTGCAAAACTTTGCATGGTTGGTAAGGTGTTTTTGTGCCTATGTTACAAAAAGTGATAGGGTCTGGTCAGAACAGAAACATATTATACCTCTGTTGGTCCTGCATACATCATTGGTGATGGAAATATTGCTAACACTGTGCAGTTTGGGTCTAGTATATTCTCATCTAATATTGCTTTATGCTGGCGCATTCTCCATTGTAGAGGTACATCATCATCCTTTGTCCAGCCACCTGAAAAATAGTGAGAAATAAAGAGTGATAATTTAGAGTTACTTCCCTTACATCATAAACTTTATCATATATTCATCAGCACTGATCAGTCAGTCTAGTCAAACATTTTAAAAACTTGGATTACAACTGTATCAGTTTTTAAAAGTTCTGTGCAAATTTTGATACACTAAATAATCTATGAACATAGCTAAAGGATAACTGTCCTGGTAAACATGAGACCTGTCTACAGCTGTTACCATTATTACATCAGAAAGTTGGTAATATGTAATACCATCAAGGCACTGTCACTGAACATTAGCAACAAGTACTTAAAAATATTCAAAATTTAACTTTACAAGAATTTATGTATTTACATAAAAATCTTGCATTTACGTCATTATTTTTCATAGCAACTTTTTTTATTTAACACAAATTATACTGTAATGTAAATTGTTATTCTCTATACTTTTAATAGTTCATTAGGATATTTGTAAGATAATGGAGTGATCAAAATGATAATTGACTTGATTCAAGTACCTAGTGGATGCAGAAGTAGTACTGGTTTCTTGTATCCTCTATCCAGCAAGCGCTTCTTTGTATCAGCCATCAATAATGCATGACCATTGTGAATGGGGTTTCGTAACTGGAATGCGAAGACTGCATCTGCCTGTAAATTGTGCCATAAAATATTTACATGACAACCAATCTAACTAACAAAGGTATTCATAAATTTATATATGTATAATGGAAAAGTCACATATATTAATTGTACTTGTATGTTCTGCATTCAGAATTTTTCTTCTGCAATCCAACTGTTTATCACTGTACTTTATGTCCAGCTAGTTTAAACTCTAAACTCTTGGCAAATCTGAAAATATTATTATTCCTTCAATTTACCATAAATCTGAAATGATCAGTCCATACTTGATCTCTGCTGAAAAAATTATTTGGTATTTACAAATTAACCCCTTTCACTTTGGATGTCTTATGTAATCAAGACACAATTTATAATCTGTTTTTGGTGTCTGGGTTAAAGTGAAAAATTTACATGGAAAGTGCAGTAAAACTGCAGCAAAATTCTATTGGTAAGAAGAGAGAAATTTACAATGCTTTTGTTTAACTTAGACATAATGTAAATATTGGTGCATGATTGGTTGTCCTGGACAATTTTGATTTAAACATATTTTATTGTCACAATATGATAAAATGAGATTGTCCACAAGTTGTAACAAATTAATAAGACCACTCCTGACATGAAATGGATTGACAAACAAACTAACTAGAACACGCATCCTTTAAAACAAACAATACCAGTGTTACATGTAATCAGAAAACAAAATGTGTACTTCATTATTAGACACCCGCACACAAATCCATAAAATTTGGTAACAGTATATGATCACGATGATCAAGAACTCAAGCTGGGTAAGTGATATTGTTGACGAATTTGATGGAATTGGAGTCATGGTCATAGGTTTCCCCCAAGTAAATTCTGGGTCACCTCATTTCTGATTGGTTAGCTGCTAAAGAACATGACCTTGTTGACAAGTTGCATTGATCTGGACAATAAATATCTGACCCTCATCCTGGTTTCTTAGTTTTTTTATATATATAAGTGATGCTTAACCGAGAAGTTCCGATCTTGAACATATTTTAGTTGTCTTCAATTGTTATTTCAGAGGATTTATTTATTTCAAATATTCATTGGAATTACAAGGTGCTCATGAACTTTAGGACTGCTCATAAACTTTAGAACTAATTAACTATTTTGGAAATACAGTAAATACATTTAATGACGTTTTGAATTTTATGATTGTAATACATCAAGGCTGTTAGCATTATCAAACTATTCCAGATTACTGTCACGTCAGCATGATAGACTGGGCGTTGGAACACCACTAAATGCATTTGAAATACTTGATACATTTGGACTTGCAACTGATCTTTTTGTACTTTTTAGGATGTCATTCAGCACACTGCAAGTTATTTTTAATGTTTTTGCTTTGTACCCTAGGGAACTAAATTATTTGTTGAAGTTTAGAAAATTTGTTGGTTTTCACTCTTTTCTGTAACTTAGTTTATCAAGTCATAACACTATATGTAAAACATTACCTAAACGATTCCATGTTAATAGGTATACCTGGAAAATTTAGAGCAGCAGCAGTGAAATACATTGCAAGTTCAAGTTTAAATAATTTTACCTTTCTTGTAAATATTTGTTATGCTGGAAAGGTTTAAGATTTTTCTTTTCAGCAAGGAATTTTTAATATGGTTTAAAATCTTCTGATCTTTAGGTATGAAAATTATTTTTCACCAGAGTTTATATATGGTATAAAATATCTGATCTTCAAAACTGTAAATTATTTTTCATCAAAGAATTTTTATATTATTTAATAGTGTTGTTCTGATTATCAATTATAATTGATCATCAATTGGTGGAGCAAACCAATAAGATAATCGATTGTGAATTCCATAATCAATTGTAAGATAAGATAAGAAAGATAAGAATTCATTATTTCAGACTGCAAAGTCCATACCTCTAAATTAAAATGTAAAGTTAAAAAAAAATCATTTTAAACATAAAGTACACACACACATATATATATATATATATATATATATATATATATATATATATATATATATATATATATATATATATTGTGTGTAAAGGGAGACTACTTTTTAGGTGTATGCAAAGCACAAAGGTTAGTTAAAACTCCCAGCCACTAAAGTTGACCTGAAATTTATTAATCCCTTCACAACTACAAATAAAAATCCTAACGATTCATAATTATGTACATAAAGTCATTATTACATGGTCAAGTTGTTAAATTGTAGAGTTAATAAATTTAAACACATTTTGTTTATTTGTTTCAGTTAAATTGCAACATCTTTTGTAGTATTTATAAACAATTACAAACAAGAAAATAATATCCTTTTTTACCTTAAATTATAGACACATCACATATAAACGAAAGAATTTTGGGGGATTTGTAGCAGTATTTCAGTTACATATGACTGATCAGCCATAAAAAGTTGAGTTCATTTAACAAAGTTGTAGAACACATCATTAAAATAGATTACTCCTGTACATTTATAAACATATTGAACTCTCGATCAAAGATATAACAGTGTAACAAAAATTACAATTTGCTCTCAGTATCCGATTATAATCGATGATCATCAGTTGGTTAAGGGGAACCGATTATCGATTATGAATATCTGACCGATTCCCATCACTATCGTTTAACATCTTGTAAGAATTCATTCAATGTCATTTCAACCTTTTTTTAACCTTATAAATTTACCAGTTCATCACCTGTATCATTAAATCATCAAAATTATCAAAATCAGTCTTGCCTGCATCAATACTGGAGGCTTTATCTGATTCGAACCTTCATTGTCACAATTCCATCACCCAAAATTGTGTGAGTGCGTATTTTTGATTTTTAACGTAGCCTTAACAATTTTCAGTCATCACTACGATGTCTGCAGAATGGCAGTTTTCAGTGCGTCAGTCAGTTTATAATGATGTCTAACACTAGAGCATCATGCAACAGCCATGTAGCATGATGTCTCACCCATTCCCATTATTCTGACGCCAGGTGGACCAGTGCTAACACTACCTCTAAATGCTGAGCACCCAGCAAGACAGCTGTTAGTACCATTTATTTCAAAAGTCTTTGGTTTCATTTGACTGGGGTTTGAACCTGCAACCAACCACATCAGAGGGAAACACTCCAGCCTCAAAATCTTGAAAGTGCTGGAAAATTCTGAAGCCTCCATTCTGAATAAGGGAGAATCTGACCAAATTCATTTTAAATAGCACTGCAACTATCATAAAAATCAACGATGTGATGCTGATGTGATTGTAAGTTTCCTCAATGCCTATGTTTCGTGAAGATGGCGTATTGAAAACCAGTGCAGATAAGCTGATGTGCACTTGTACACAGATGGGACACTGGCATCCCAATGCTGTTGCATGTGAATTGGATTGCGGCATTGAAGCACACTTCCAATTAAATGTGGTAGAGGCATCCAAGAGAGGTTATGCAATGTAATGGGTAAAGGGTAAAAACAGTCCCTTTCAACTAAAATACATTTAAAGTAAACTCCAGGTAGAACATTTACAAAAAAATATGACATCACAGGTAGGGCTCAACACAAAAACAAAAAAGTCACTAAAGAATATAGAAATTCTAACCCCTATCTGTCTGAATTTCTGCCGTAGCTCCTTGGGTGTTAGTCTGTATTCATCAAGTCCATCATTCCAACGTATTCTTTCCAGTACCTCAAGATCTCCACCAACCAGCCAATCGCCACTCTCATAAATCATCTGCAACCAAAAAAAAAAAAAAGAATTTCTTCATATGAAAGCATTGAAAAAAATACTAGAAAATTGTATCCATTTTGTTAAAAAAATTTTCAACTGGAATGGGAATATATTCCCATCACTTTGCAGAAATGCAGGAATATTTTTAAAAAGTAAGAATTAATCAAATAACCGATTGACTACACTTTATTGTAGGTCAATTTGTCAATATACTTTTATAATTGAGGGATGCTGATTTCAATATCAGTTGAGTTCAAGAAATCCTGTGTTACTACATTTTCATATTTGTATTAAGTACAGTTTCAAGCACAAAGTTTGTTTAACTCATGGCGATTACTTTTCTTGTCATATATGCACTGTCCACTTAAAAGTTCTAATTTGCAAACATTACATGTTATAGAACACTTACAAGTTATAATTTGCTAAATTGCAAAATGTAATGTGTTATAAATTGCTAAAATTATATGTAATAAAACACAAGTTATAATTTGTTAAACTGTCTAATGTAACACAAGTTATAATTTGTTAAAATGTCTAATGTAACACATTATGAATTGCTCAACTTCTATGTGATATAACACACATACTAATTTCTAAATTATATGTAATATAACACATATTATAACTTCTAAATTATATGTAATATAACACATTGTAACTTCTAAATTATATGTAATATAACACATTGTAACTTCTAAATTATATGTAATATAACACATTGTAACTTCTAAATTATATGTAATATGACACTTGCAAGTTATAATTTCCTAAATTATTTGTAATATAAAACTAATCATAATCAACAAGGGATTATACTGTCCCCCAATAGGTTATATTACTTTAATCCACAAAATTAAATGGTAAAGATACATCAGGCATGTAAACTGGTAGGTTCTGGTTTGGGTGGGTGGGTGTTTGTCACGGAATGTTGTAGTTTTTTATTTAGGAAAGACATGTACTCGGGTTTTGTTTATCGTGTCCAACGATACCTGAGGGTGATTTTTTTATATATATGGGCAGTTGTACTTCGGAATTGTGAGTACAATTCGCTCTATGCCGCACATGCAGAGTGTTCTCGATACGGAGCACGAATCCGTATAAATACTTTGCTATATGTGAAGGATCTTCACATTACTAAGGGTTTTGTCAACAAGCGGCTGGATTTAAGGACTGTAGCTGTAGGGCTATTGATCCGAGGGAGGGAGGATTGGCACAACTTTAGCTGTAGGGGTAAGTACATTTTTGATACTGAGTGATAGCTTTTGTAGTACTATATTTACCTTTGCATGTACGTTATATAGTTTTTTTTACACGGCATAATGCATGCATTTTCTACTCTTGTTCGCAAGGCATTTAAATTGGTAATATAAAGCTCTATTTTGTTAAAGTAGAATTGTTTACTATTCAGCATTATCGAACAGGAAAGGTTTACTATAGAACCTGTCATTGTGTTATTGTGATAATAATAGTCTTGATAATTTGCCGTGTATAACGTCATTACGTTATGTCTGTATCAAGGTTAGTACACGGTGTCGGGTATATTTTCAGCTAATTGTACGAGGGTGTTAAACGTTCGGGGTGTCCGGAGCTGTCAAACGTCGGGAGCTGTGATTTAAATGCACTGGTGTGTCCAGAGCTGTTTAATGTGCCGGAGTGTCCCATGTCTAGCGTCCGGTGTGTCTAATGTCAAGAGTGACAAGGGTGACCCAGCTGTGGAGCTGTCTAAATGACCAGTGTCTGGAGGGTCTAATGTTTCGTAGTATTCCGAGGGTCCGGAGTCTGTAGAAATTGTGAAGTTCTATTGTACCAGCTGTGGAGCTGTATACTAATAGTTGATATATATATATATTTATTCGTAATTTGTTAGCTGTGGGCTAATGTTGGTTTGCGGAACCCAGTATATGGTTTGGGACTGGAAAGATAAGTTGTTATCTGTCCCTTTATTATTTTTCAAATATAGTTTCGCTACTTGAGCATATACATTTTTACTATATGAGTAATCCTGCATTGTTTACTACGTGAGTAAACTGTATTCATCTTTTTTGCATATTTCACTGGGTTATTTTGTGTTGTTGTATCATTTATTTGTATCATTGTATCATTGATTTGTATCATTGTATAATTTGTTGCATCTTCTAGTCTGTGCGTAATTATGTATAATTAAATCCAATATTTGGATACACTACGCACGCATTTCATTGTTTTGCTTATATATATATATCGCCACATTAAACCATAATCTTTATATCTGTATCATAAAAGGTGTTTGTTATCAATCCGAAATATCCGTCCCCGTTATCTTGTTACAGTGTTGCATTTAGAAGTTTCCTTCACACAATGCATGCTAGGGTTGAGATAGTTATCTTGAGAAGTGGTCATCATTGAGTAACTTATTAAGACATGTTTGAGTATTGGATATTATGTCAAATATGGTATCCATAAAACCATACGAGAGAAATCTGGTTTTAATTTAGAGTAGTAATACCACTGTATCATCTTCACCTTCACATAAGGATGTCCCTTGTTGTTTGTCCCAAATTGTCGACAACAGCGTTCTTCCTTTCTATGTTCATAGAACTCTGGGTCACGCAGGATGGCCACACACTTTCCTTCATATCTTAATGCAAAAGATGCACATTTCTCCAAGCGGTCCTTGTCATTGCTATGGACAGGAAGTACTAATGGGATAGATTGGTTTGTAAGTCCCCCTGAAAAAAAACCCATCAATAAACTTCATGAAAGACTGGTTTCACAATTTGCATTTAAAACCTAATACAGTAGAGTCTACCTAACTTTACTTGATGCTTGTTTACAAGCTATATTTATAAGTCAATGTGGCTATGCAAGAAAACATGCCAGGTATTAGCATCATGTGGCTCAAAGGTTCTTCTTCTACCAACATACTGGCCACCATTTATGACCCATCATGTGCTAAAAATGCATTAAACCCGTAACAACATTTATAAATATCAGACAGTCCATTTCTTACTTCAATTTTTAAAGGACATTTTCATGTTCACACTCACACACCTCCAAGATCTGATAAAAAACACAAAACAAATATATATATATATATATATATATATATATATATATATATATATATATATATACACACACACATACACATTATCCAATCATTAATCTAACACAATAATCATCAATCCAACTGTCCAAAAGATACAAAGATTATTTGTTTGTATATACAGTGTAATTACAAAAATGAATGGCATGAAAACTGTTCACCATGCAACCGCTGAGAAGTGTAATGTACATCCTAATTCATGTACTTGTTATCCATTAATTCATGAACACCCTAATACATGTACTTGCTATCCATTAATTCATGAACACCCTAATACATGTACTTTTATCATTAATTCATGAACACCCTAATACATATACTTTTATCATTAATTCATGAACACCCTAATACATGTACTTGTTATCCATTAATTCATGAAAACCATATTACATGTACTTCTATCCATTAATTCATGCAGATCCTACTACATGTACTTGTTGTTTTTCAGCGCACGATAGGCTATACATGGCAGCCAGTATTATTGGTGGAGGAAGAACCCAGGAAACCCCCTGGAAAAAAACACCAACCCACAAGAAGCTACAGGCAAACTTTCTCACATAACTACATTAGCCGAATCTTAGACTTGAAACCATGCAGACAGAGGTGAGACTGCAGTGATCTGTAACGGTGAGCACTTTAGACCACTCGGGGCCCCCAATATATATGTACTTGTTATTTGTTGATTCATGTAAATCATAATGTGTACATGTACTTGTTATCTGCTAACTGATGCAAATCCTAATACATCTACTTGTTATCCATTAATTCAAGTACATCCTAAAATATGTACTTGTTATTTGTCAATTCATGTAAATCCTAATACATGTATTAGTTATCCTTTAATTCATGAACATCCTAATACATGTACTTGTTTTCTGTTAACTGATGCAGATCCTAATACATGTACTAGCTATTCGTTAAATCATGTACATCTTAATACATGTACTTGTTATCTGTTAATTCATATACATCCTAATACATATACTTGTTAATATCAGATTAGGGTGTGTAAAATGCAGATTCATTATTAATTTGCATACACATCATTAAAAAAGAAATGTCACATGCAGCTGGGTTAATGCAACAAATTTTAAATTAAAAAAAAAGATGCCAAATCAGGCCAGTATGATTTGCTTATTTTGCGTCTACAGGAAACTGTAAAAAAAAACAAACACTTGGATGTAACAAGATATCACCTTTTACAAACCATATTACAATGTTTATTTTGATTTTGGTTAAAATGACATCTGGATAACATAACCATGATTTTGTAGTCCATTGGCTTTTTATTTTTATTATATGCAACATGTATTGCCTCTAAAAGACAAATGCAAAGAATCTGGTCAAGATATCTGGATTAGTTGGATGTTTTCTGACATTTGAAGACTTTGCTATATTTTGTAATGTCAGCCAGTAAATTTGTGGAAGCCATTATTCTTTCAGTTTTGGTGACTTTTACATCTGAACTAATAAATTCATATATTCCTTTTTAATCTCAAATGTAAGTCATTTTGTGGAATGCATTTTCCTTCTTGGAGTCTCTCTCTGACCTTTGGCACACCTACCCACAGCAAATATATGCCTTCCTTGTCTTAAATGCAAGCAATCAACGTTAATCAAGACATGTGGCACAGAGGTAAAACAGTTTGAGGAATCAATTTTCCTTCCTGCAGTCTTTGTAACCTTGGGTCTTTGAAATTTTGACTCCAAAAATGCAAATCATCCACAATGTTTGGTCAGGTAGGTTATAAAGAACTCCATATATATTGTGGAAGAACTACTGTTCATCCTGAAGTCATAAAAAGATGGTGCAGGTATTACCTGCCCCTGATATGCCTGTCATGATGTGGAAGTAACATATCACCAGAACAACGAACTTGTTAATATGGGGATTATGAACAAGTGAATTTGATAGTTATGAAATGAACAGTGATCCTGTGACCAACTGGAGTAAACTGCCTTGCCCATGGGAGCACCAGTAGCCAACTTGAGTAAACTGCCTTGCCCATGGGAGCACCAGTAGCCAACTTGAGTAAACTGCCTTACCCAAGGACATACCTGTAGTCAACTGGAGTAAACTGCCTTGCCCAAGGACATACCTGTAGCCAACTGGAACAACCTTAACAAGAGGTAACTTGTAGCCACCTGATACCCTACCCTAGGGCACACCTGTAGCCAACTGAAGTAAAATGCCTTGCCCAAAGGCACACCTGTAGCCAACTGGAGTAAATGCTTTGCCCAAGGGTGCACCTGTAGCCAACTAGAGTAAACTGCCTTGCCCAAAGGCAAACCTGTGCCACTGGAGCCGATTTTTTAAAATAAGTTTCAAGTCTGAATAAAAAATTTAATAGTTGATCTCAATCATAAATATACGAGTTGGTTAACTTTGTATATGGCAATAATTCTCTTAGACCAGTGCTAAAAATAGAACTGTTATTATTAAGTGTTGCTTGATCCTGATAAAAACAATGTAATAAAAAAAATACAAAATTTAAGCGTTCGAGAAAAAACATTAATTTACTGGAGTCAATGTGACATAAAAGCTTGTAAAAGTTACCTACTGTATATACTCGCGCATAAGCCCGTTCGCGTATAAGCTGACCCCCCCCAAACTGAATTGGTAAAAGTGGTATAAAGTGCATGACCCGCGTATAAGCCAACTCATAATTTTTATACAAACGGTACATCACAAGATGCACAAAGTGAGTTCTGAATACGTTTATTTAGGTAAATCACATTATTAAATAAAATAAAAGTAAGAAATCTAGTTTATATGTTGAAATAAAAACAATTCTGAAGTGTTAAGTCTTCATGGAAATTTAATTAATCCTCATTCTAAAATCATGAATTATAAAAGTTTGATCACTTTTAGAATCCTTCAAAATCGGGCTCTATATCAGACTCGCCAAACAGTTCACGAAACTCAGCTTCTATTACGGGCATGTTTTCATCATATACGTCGTCCCCCCGTACTTGCTTCTCGTTCACAACAAATTCGTGTGCTGCAGCACAGTTGTTATTTGCTTCTGAATATTCAATAACTTTAAGTTTGAATGCTGCATCATAAGCAGAACGTTTTCTTTTACTTCCAACACTATTCATTTTATCCGATTGAATTGAATATAAACTTCTACAGAGATTAAACTGAAATAATTTCTTTCAGTTGTAGTATACTATTTATATATCTTATCCTGTAATTATTTCTATGTGTGGTTAGTTTTCAATTTGTATTTGATAATTATTTATCATTGCTATTTGTGTTGTGTTTTTTAAACTACAGGTAGTGTGATTCAATTGATCAAACTATGATTGGTTTCATTGTGGACATTATTCAAGTATTGTGACAGTTTATAACTTTGAGCAGAAATAATGTCCACTACCATATCTCAATAAACAGTACATCTGAGAGTTGGCATCTATTAGTTAAGTCACTGGCATTGTGCAACAAAACAAACTTATTATCCCTGAGGCATTTACCACAGATTAAGCATATGGTAGCTATTGTACAACAATCTTCCGCAAACAAACCACTTTGCTTTACAAACAACTAAACAATAGTTGCATATAAACTGTGGCTCCCGATTACTTCTAAAACACCTGTCAAAGAAATCCAACAAATTCGTTTGTTTTACAATTATTCACGCTGACTCGTATGTTGCACTGTTATTTACCATTCCTAAGTATGCGTGCAACAAACCCCTATGGAGCCTCTCGCTATTGTTTCTTGAAGACTGTCATACATGTATTTCTACTCTCTATCAAAATATTTGTTGTATATACCTTCAGTATCGTAATTCTTTTATTTCTTTTTACGTAGATTCTTTTCATATTTACACTGAAACAGGCTAGCGTGCATTTCTACGAAACTGTAGAGTTTAATTATTACTGATTAGCTGAGGGTTAAATACTTGACCAGAGATTATTAATATGGCGGTTCTTTTGGAAAATACACGTATTTCCATTGTTCAAATAACACGTATGGCTGTATACCTTCGGGATCGTAATTCTTTTATTTTTTTTACGTAGATTCTTTTCATATTTACACTGAAATAAACTAGCGTGCATTTCTACGAAACCCTAGATTTTATCGATTACTGATTAGCCGAGGGTTAAATACTTGAATAGAGATTACTAATATGGCGGTTCTTTTGGAAAATACACGTATTTGCGTGGTTCAAATAAAAAGTATGGCTGTATTTTCTGGTGGATGGACATCTGTCAAATAGACGTTAAGTACGTTAAAACATGTTTTTCATTCATTATCTTACCACTTATGTTAGAAAAAAAATATTTGTTTTACTTAACGAAAGGACGAATCTTATCAGCCATGTGGCATCATTAAGCATGCGATCTCATATTCGGCGATCGACGGAAACAATAAATATTGGAAATCGAGGGGAAAAAGCATTATAAATTTCAGATTTGGAACTTAACCCGCAGATAAGCCAACCCCCCTTCTTCCAGGCCTTATTTTTGTCCTAAATTTCTCGGCTTATACGCAAGTATACAACGGTACTTTTCTTACAATACTGTTGCACTCGTACATATTAAATATTTTATCATAGTCAATGTTTCTATCACGTCGTGTCGTTTAGGTTAAATCAGATATGTATATAAACCTTAGAAATTACAACCTGGCTGCATTTAACACAATATATCCCAGAAAACCTAAAAGATGTACATGTAAAATATACCATTAAAGCTGTTACAAATTCAGATTTTTCAACAAGAATCATGGGAATCATTTTTATATTATTTATTTTTTTATCAATATAGAAACAGCTGTAAGTCAAATATAATACAAGATGTTTTCAAAGCATTTTTTTAAATATTTTACCATAACACTTTGATTTCTCCATTTACAGCTGTGTCCAGATGTTAGAATAGGCATGTTATCATTAGATCTTATGAATTAATATCTTGAGATCAATAGTGCTGAGAAGCATCCCAACAATCAATCAATGAACTAAATCCCACAGATGTAAATGCCACGACTACCAATCTCATTACATTTTAATATAAATAGCTGTAGTTGAGCATTGATTTGGTATTAGTTTCGGTATTGAACATCCTCAAGGTAACACATGGCATGGTGTTCAATTCAATCAAGTTTGGTTCAAAAGATATAAAAACACTTTTTATTCTCAGGCCAAAATCTGACAGATGATTAATCAGTGATTTTTCACTCGATGTAAAAACAAAACAAAACCCAAAATTTTAAGCTGATTTTGTGGTTGAATAGGAAACTGTTTTTATAAAATTTGTAAATGTCCTTGAATTTTCCTATACAATTTGCCTGTATAAAGAAAATAAACTGCCTCCTGTATTAAAGCAACAACTAGTTTCTAGTTCCATGTAATCTGATGTACAACATATAGTGATTAATACTTACCCATCTATCTACATATCTACTTACTTAAGTAATGCTTGTCCATCTATCTACAAACCTACCTACTTAAGTAACACTTGTCCATTTATGTACATACCTACCTACTTAATTAATACTTATCCATCATTCTACATTCCTACCTATTTAATACTTATTCATCTATCTACATACCTACCTACTTAATTAATACTTATCCATCTATCTACATACCTACCTAATTAAGTAATACTTATCCCTCTATCGACACACCTACCTATTTAATACTTATTCATCTATCTACATACCTAAGTACTTCAGTAATACTTATGCATCTATCTACATACCTACCTACTTAATTAATACTTATCCATCTATCTATATATCTACCTACTTAATTAATACTTATCCATGTGTCTACATACCTACCTACTTAAGTAATGCTTGTCCATCTATCTACAAACCTAACAACTTCAGTAATACTTATCCATCTATCTACATACCTACCTACTTGATACTTATCTATCTATTTACATACCTACCTACTTAAGTAATACTTATCTATATATATATATATATATATATATATATATATATATATATATATATATATATATATATATATATATATACACACATACACACTTACCTACTTAAAGTAATACTTATCCATCTATATCTACCAACCTATTGACTTGCCTAGTTTTGTTCTTTGTGCTAATCTTTGGAATCATCACTTGCCCATCTATAAACTCCTAGTAACATGTCCCTTATCTTGTCTGTCTAACATTTGTACCAAGATTTACACTTGAAAACATAAAGTCAAATACAATTCGTTGAATCTATAGATAAGGTTCAGCAAAAATGCATCAGAATGTATTACCTGACAGGTATTTTCTATGCTAGAACCATGAGAAAAAAAATAACCTATCTGAAAATGAAGAAATAAAAAGCAAAAAAAGAATTTCAATCTGTTTTACAAAATAGTTTTTTTGACAATTTGAGATTATTTTTTTATATGAATCTTGCTGTAAAGTCTGCTTAGATTCTCTTAGATGTACAAAATAACTGAAATTAAAAAAAATGTAAAAAATATTGACAACAGAATTTGAGACAAATAATGCTGCAAATGTAGACAACCTGACAAATTACACAAACAAAACAGGGAAGAATACAAACTGATACCCCTTAATCATCTTCAACACCTAATATTCTCTGTGGAAGAGTGAAAGAGTAGATGGACAATATACTACACTTTTACCCATGGGTCATAATGGTACAAATGTCAAGGTACTTCATACTGCAACAAAACAAAATAATGCAAGATATTTACTTTTACTTTGCATGGTTTCTGTAAAGAACATGTTACAGTGTGACTCAACAATAAAAAGATGGTTCAGGTCCAGAAAATGTGGCAGTATTATTATGTACCAAACCATGTTATCACCATCCATGTTATCACCAACAATGTTATCACCATCCATGTTATCACCAACCATGTTATCACCATCCATGTTATCACCAAACATGTTATCACTATCCATGTTATCACCAACCAAGTCAGATAGCTGAAGAAAATAATGCATGCAAAAAGAAAATGTGGCAGAGTTATGTACCAAACCATGTTATCACCAACCATGTCAGTTCGCTGAACAGAATAATGCCTGCAACCAAAAAATGAAGGATGAGGATGGTACATAAATTCTCTGCAAAACTATGTGCTTCATTGGGACAGTTGGCATCTTAAATCATCATCATCATCATCATCATCATCAGTCTCTTGACCTAATAATGGTCGTTGAGGCACTGTGCTGCTGAACATCTGACCAGTTCCATCCACTTGTCTCTAAAATGTGCCAATGCTTGCATCTCTGCAAAACTTTTCCTGGTCCATTCTGTAATGTTGTCAGGTTTTTTTTCTCTGTCTACCTGTCCTTCTGCCACCTTGGACACTGCCCTGCAGTACTGTTGTGGATAGACTGTTGGCTCTAGTGACATGGCCATACCATTCAGCTTTTTCTTTCTGATATTGGTGAGTAGGTCTTCATAATTGCCTACTTTGTGCCTGATGGTGTTATTCACTTCTTTATTTGTTATGTGGTCCATGTAAGAGATGCCAAGGATGGTTCTGTAGCATCTCATTTCAAGTGCCTGGATTCATCCTTGTAATTCTGCTGTCAGAGTCCAGGCCTCACATGAATACAAATTTCTGCTCTTGGGGTAACAATGTAGCTGCACATCAAAAACCAATGAACCAGACCTATTGTGGTTGTTGTTGAGTTTAACACCATTTTTCAGCACAAGATAGGCTATAAATAGTGGCCAGTACAAATGGTAAAGGAAGAACCCAGAAAACCAATAGAAAGAACCATCGACATGCAAGAAGCTACTGGCAAACTCTCTCACATACCCACATTGGCCAAACCTGAGACTCTAACCCATGCAGACAGAGGTGAAATGGCAATGATCTGAAATGGTGAGCCCACAGCTATACCATGCATGTTATATTTAACAGAAACAACAATGTCTTACCATCAAGTAGGCAGCCAAAGTGTTGACACTGCAAATACTCCCTTTCTCTCATGAAGCCAGATAATGGTGTGGTCCAACCCTCTGACAAAACCTGCACCCACTGCAGGTCCACCTGAAATTGCACTCAACTGTGTTACAAATAATTATTACCTTACAAATGAACTGTTGATACAAGAATGATAAAAATATACAAACTTAAAATCAGGATATGTTCTATTTTTATTCCAGCATACATAAGAAATGGACAGTAAATGGCACTTTATATGGCTGCCCTGTGCTAAAACTGTAAGCACTTGACACATTATATTAAATGTGCTCCAATCACTATAGCCTTATTATCCCAAACATAACCAGTGATATCTTCACCCTAGAATATATAGGCTTCCTGAATATGCAAATATTATCCACCAAATTTAACCAAGGATCTTATTCCATTAAAAAAGTTATTCTACAAAATCCTTTCCATTTACCACATAATGACCTTGACCTCTAGCCCAAAAATATATACAGTCGACTCTGGTTAACTGCACACCCTCAGGCCCATCACGAGACTGCAGTTAACCGGAGTGTTCAGTTAACCGAAGTATGGTACAGTACATTGAAAAGCATTGGGAAAAAATGGGACCAGCGTGATTACGTGCAGTTATCCGGAGTGTGCAGTTAACTGATGTGCAGTTAAGTGGAGTCAACTGTACATCTGCCTTACCCAGTCTGAAAGCCATCAACAAAGTCTGGTCCAAGTATGTGATGTAACACTAATGTTTTTGTGCAGAAACTATATTTCTTTCTCTTAACATCATTTTGACCATCCATCTTTATACCATAAGATGACTTCTTGACCCTGACTGGGCAAAATATCCACAAAGTTGGATAACTGTAGTTGATGGGAGAACTTGAGTTATTGTGCATGTACGATTTCTCTTTTCTCAGTCACAGTTACCTTTGGAATCATCTTTAAACCCCCACCCAAAAAAAAATGCTTACTTACAAAAGTCTTTCATAAAGATAGGCTCAAGTGAGTGATGTAGAACTAATTTTATTTACATAAACTATTTTTCTTCTTTCAGTAAATTTTAATCTTTCAGCCCATTAACTGATTGGGTTCTTCATTAACCAAAGTGCCAGCTATCAACTGGGTTTGCTGACTGTAGATGATGGAGAACTCAAAACTATTTCTTCTTTCTTTCAATCACAGTGAAATTGATATTTTGAACTGAAAACTGACAGGATTCTACCTAACACATGTGTGCAAACCTTCTTCAAAAAATGGTGGACAGCTTGAGTTATATACAGAATCTCATTTTTATTTTTCCCAGTTGCAGTAACCCTGACCAGTTTTTTAACCTAAAATTATTAGGGTTCTTCATTACCACAAGTGCCAGCCATTCACAAAGTTTAAAATAACCTCGGCCTAAATTGTTAAGAAAATTAACATCAAATCAGATCAACATAAAAACAGACAAAATGCAAATGGCATTTGCACCTTTTCTTACAATAGTTGTTTTCTAACCATATCGAACCTTTTTCCCTGCCTTGCACTTCTACGAAATAATGCCAATACCAATGAAGCACAATCTTGAACTCATTCTGCCCCACCCCCCGAGAGTGTTATCATTTTCAATGTTTAATAAAGAATCTTCATAAAATTTGGGCTAATATACTTACTACACTTCAGACCTCATCATGCACTGCATCATGTAATCTTAAGCTGAAATTGTACTTTTTCCTCCAATCTCAACACTACATATGTGCAAGAACAACTCTAACAATACATGTACTGTCACATGCACACATGTAGGTATACATTACATGTACACAAACTTATGCATGTATATGCACTTAAGTATGAACAAGTAATCCACTCATAACTTCAATCACACTCCTATATCTACATGTCCAGACACCCACACAGAAAGACAGACAACACACAAGCTCCTACCTCTGTTATGTCAAGGGCAGGTAGAGAATCCGCTTCAGCCTTGGCAGCTTCTAGATGGTTCTCTGGAACAAACAACTCTCGCACAGAATTGATGGCTCCCAGTGGGACAATGCCCTGCAACAGGCAAATCAGTGTAAAGTTTTACTTCATCATGCATTTTCATCAATTGAATATCTCATGAACCTTGCATCTTTACTAATATTACGCAAGTTTTGATAATGCAAAACATGTGTGCTTGGCATAATGATCTATTATGAGACAGAGCATTTTAACCATTCTTAGCAGGCTTGGAAAAGAATTTGTTCTTTCACTTCTGTTGTTTTCTCACAGAAGAATAATGCTTGTTCTAAGTATAGAGGCAAATTTGAAAACTGATACCAAGGGTTCTTTTCAATAGAGGTAATATAAACTAAAACGGAGACATATAACTGAGGTTATCTTTTGTCATAATTTTCTACCAACATTTCTGGCATCTGTATTGATGGAAAATGCTTTTCGAAGCTTAATAGTAGCTACTGGATTACATCTACCATCACACTGAAATGATCTCCGTAAACTAACCTTTTCAGCCAAGTGTGAGACTATCTCTTGAACACACTCATCTACTGAGAGTTCTCCAGCTTTCACAACAACTTCTGGATTTTCTGGAGTCTCATATGCCGAGTCGACACCAGTAAATCCTATGGCAAGTAAAAAAAAAAAAAAGAAATTCTTACTTTGGGGTTCAAAATAATCCAAACTTAGCCATTATACAAAGAAACAACCATCATTATGTACAGAATACTGACTAGACATTTAGCAACTACATTCAACATTAACACAAATGCTGAATAATGACACAATAATTAGGACTATATACATGTGGGGAAATTGGAATAAGTTTGTGCCATTAAAGTTAGGAATATGATTAAGTATGCAAAATAATGTATTCTAAAGGTTTATTAATACTGTACAATCACGTCCAATTCTAAATGAATGTTTGGTACTTTTTAATGTTTAAAAATATTTCTCTTGTCACTGTAAATATAATGCTAATATACCTTTAATTTGCCCAGCCCTGGCCTTCTTGTAAAGTCCCTTGGCATCACGTTCCTCACAAACTTCCAGTGGGGTATTTACATAACACTCCACAAACTTTAGTCCGGCCTCATCATGAAGTTCTCTGGCCTTTTCTCGGTCCTATAAACATCAGCTGTGATGGCATTAGCAAATCGCCAAGACTGACAATAGCAATCAAAATTCAGAAGGCAGATCATTTCAATAAAAACATCTTAAAGCGATTGAACAGTTTGATGACTGTCTCTGTCTGCTGAATATTTGTTTTGCTTATGTCCACTATTGTTAAGTACTTTCAAGGTTTGTATAAATGATAAAAAGGACTTAATTTTTGGACAAAGGAAGATCCAGATATGAATGTTTTACCAAACAAAATCTCAGTATTCATAAAAAAAGGTATATTTCTGAGGAAGAGCAAAATTATGAGATAAAATACAAGCAAATCACTCAAGTTGCATACAAGTGAAAACCGTAACAGAAAATTCCATTGCGTTGCACTTTCTGGAAGAATGAATAATTTTACTGTGCTTTTCTGGGGAAATTTGTTTGATTGGAAAAATAAAGAACCAAACTAGCGTAAACGTGTGGCATAATGCATTCTCTTATGTAAAAGGTATTGGCAGATCTGGTTTTACCATGATAATTTTATTATAAAAAGAGGTAGACCCTGCTCTACTGGCACATTATTAAATAAAAGAAACCACTCTAGATTCTCCACAATTTGATGCATGTATATACAACTGCTACTGTAAATTCTGGATAATCAATATACATTTAATAAGTCTGTGATGGTCATTTCCACTATGTGTATTTATCAACTGTGAAATGCAGCACAATACAAATATTTGTACAATTTTAATATCGGAGCTTATTTTATAGCATATTGCACAAGAATACAAGAACAACAGTAACAAAAGAAACAAGGGGCCCCAAGTGGCAGAGTGGTCTAAAGCGCTCTCCATTACAAATCACTACCATCTCACCTCTGTCTGTGTAGGTTCGAGTCTAAGATTAAGCTAATGTAGTTATGTGAGAATGCTTGCCAGTAGCTTCTCGTGGGTCGGTGGTTCTTTAAGGGTTTTTTTACCAGGTTCTTCCTCCATCATTAATAATGGCCGCCATGTATAGCCTATTGTGTTCTGAAAAATTGCATTAAACCCTACAATAACAACAACAACAACAACAATAATATCCAGAGGAACAGTAAATAAGAATATGCATAGCTTGAGTCTAAAACCATTATGGTGATTCAGCCATGTTAATATCATACTTTACTCAATGTGTCTTCAAGGATATGTTTTACTGACAATTCCCATAAACACATTTGACAAAGTGCTTCAAAATGCCATAGCTTTCATTACATATTTTCAGTAGTAGCTTGGGGGATTTGTTTTATATCCTTTAAGAAATTATCATTATTTATATTTAAAGACATATGTGATCAATTAATATTCTTTTCTACACAAGAATGTTGCTGTGCTTTCTTGTGATAAAAATTCAAATTCTTTATATATGGGTATTTGTACAGGCATCTTTCTATTCTAGAGGCAATGATCCACTTCATTCAACATTCACCCTCAATATATACAGCTAGCTGAAAGAACTGCATCATGTAGTGAGTTAAATCAACTGACCAATCAGTGCTCCTTACATATGTTGGGTGTTCAATATTGTGAGCTAAATCAACTGACCAATCAAAAAGCTCCTTGCACATGCTTGGTATTCAATATTATGATTTCCATGATGTACATATTTCCTTGAAATAATAATGATGACTTTCAAAGAGATCCATACATTTTATTCAGCACTATAATTCAAATTTATCATCATATTTCCTTGACTTGAAGAAAAACTTGTATGCAAATTATCTGATACAGAGTCACTGACAAGCTACATGTTTGGATCTCTTTGAAAGTCATCATTATTATTCCCAACAGTATTCCTTGGAAAATTGAATAACAGCTGCAAGAAAGTGATCTAATCAGACAGTGAAAGACAAAATGGATTAACAAGTTCTGGTTGTGCATGTTACTAGTAAAGTATTCCATAATTAAACCATATGCTCACATTAACAATCATCAATCAAATTTATTTTAAATGAAAATAGGCTTTACTGTACTCATCTTCAATATCTAAGAGACCAACCAATGGGGACCAGGATTTTCTTTCCAAACAGGATATTTTCTTTTATCTCAAGATAATTTGTTTCCCCAACTAATAGGAAGAATAGAAATATATAAAAGTTCTACACATAAAAGCAAGAGTATTTTATTCCAGCTATTCTGTTTTTCAAACAAATTTGTTCCCCACCCCCACCTTTTTCAGGAACCCTGACTGTTTAATGGTACATCCATTATAATAACTAAACATATTACCGAGGCTTCTGCATATCCTAAATAGAACATTGTTATACTTTCCTTTAAAGAGGGCCTCAACTGAATAGTTTTTGACTAATGAGTCACCCTTTATAAATAAAGAAAGCACTATTATTATTATTATTATTATTACTATTATCATTATTATTATTATATATTTTTAAAATTATTATTATTATTATTATTATTATGCTGTTTTCTCACTTATAAAAGAAATGATCTGCATGCTCTTTATTTACAAATTACAATTTTATGAAGATCTTAAGGTTATGACCAGAAAAAACTGAAAGAGAGAAACAGAAGGATGAGGGATACACAAAGTTGATACAGATAAACAGCTAGATGTCAGACAATTGAGCAATATCTGATAAGACTAACCTTGGAATATGGGCTGATAAATGCAGTGATGCAAACGATACCTCCATCTGCAAATAGCTTAGACACTTCAGAGATTCGACGGATATTTTCTTCCCGATCTTCTTGAGTGAAGCCAAGGTTTTTGTTCAGACCTGTACGAACATTGTCTCCATCTAAGCTGTAAGCAGGGATTCCTTGGCTGACGAGGTATTCCTCAAGTGCAAAGGAAATTGTTGTCTTTCCTGCACCAGACAGTCCAGTCAACCACACCGTACAACCACGGAAACCTTTACCCAGCGCCTTTCCTCGTTTGTCACGGGACACATTGTGCTCCTGATATGACACATTAGTTGCCCGCTGCATTGCCTGCAAACAAAAACACCAATTTAATGTTTCATTAATATGGTCACAAATGTTTAAAAAAAAATGAGTGTCCTGAAGGAACTGATGCTCTTGTCCAAAGAAGAATTCCAGGAAACCATGGCAAGCCTATATTCGCTGTTCTTTTTTTTCTTCTGACTACTGAAACAATCTTTGATCTTCTTGAGAAAATACAACATCCTTAAAATCAGCATCCAAATGTTTACCATCAATTTCTTTCACTACATTGCAACTAAATACAATGTTCAGTCAGAATTATATATATATATATATATATATATATATATATATATATATATATATATATATATATATATATATATATATATATATATATATATATATATATATATATATCAAGCAATGACCTTGACCTTACACCAATGTCAGTGAGATCTTGGTTTCAATACTACTTCACAAATGTGGAAATGATGGTCATATCTGCACCATTTCATTAAGAAAAGCAATTAAATACTGCAAGAAGTGTTCTAGTAAAACTTCATTATCATGCCACCGTTTCATTCAAAACCAATTAAATACTGCAAGAAGTGTTCTTGTAAAACTCCCATTTTCATGCCACCATTCAGGAACAAACGAGGTCAGACAAATTCAAAACCAAGACATACTGCTATAGTGCTTATGTGAAAAACCCAATGGCAATACATACACTAATTCAGTAGCAATGTAAACATTTTGATGATGACACTCGAGGAAGTCATTTCTGCAGTTAGATCAGCATAAATTACTTACAGAAATTTCTACATATTGCAAGAATGTCAGTAGTGTCACCTATTAAGGAGAAGTAGCTGTCACGCAATTTGTCAAATTTTGGGCACTCATACTGTCATTTTTGTTTAAGACCTGCTACATGTACAAAGTAGTGACAAGTGTTTCAGTGAAAACCCAATGTTAATACATGTACCCCCATCCATCATGGTGGGGGTCTGTTCAGCAGCATCTGAATTGGACCGAGAAAAGTATGGAAGCCAAATGAAGGTCATATTGGCACCAGTTTCATTTATGGCCACCTACATGTAATAACTTTTTTGGTCACTCCATTCTATCAAACACAAATTTCCAAACTAAAAGTAAAATTCGATCCAGTTTTGTTTGTAAATAAATATCATAAGTGTTTTAGTGAAAAGATTTTCAAGATGGCATCTATGGTGGCCATTTTGAAAGTCGGATTAGCACCACTTTTTTTTAGGCCCAACTACTGTACATAACTTTGTCAGCACCAGACCCTTGTTAACACATTAACCCCTAGCACAGAGTTTACGGGGAATGAGGAAGTAGCCTACTTCCAAGGTCTGTAGCATCAAGGTCATGCATGATATGCTAAAGTGGGTGGTATTATAGAAAAGCAGACAGATTTAGCTCTACAATGATACCAAATAATCTGGGCATTTTAGTTGCACTACAAAATAGAGGGAAAACCTAATTTTTTTTACTTGTTTTTTTTTCTCCACCCAAAATTCGGCCATTTTCAGATGACAGATTGGCACCATTTTTATTTAGGAACAAGTTATAAGATGGCTTTTAGTGACAAACTTATGTCAATACAACCATGGTCATCCATTTATGAGAAGTAGCAATAACAAAATGTTGGTAGCTATTTTGGAGGTCATACTGACCTTCATTTTTATTTCAGACCAACTAGTCATACAAAGTCTTTAGTGAAAACTCCATGTGAATAATTTGGTGGAGTAGTTATAACAGAATTTTAAGATGGCCACCATAGTTAGGAATATAATAATAAATGTGTATTAATGAATGGATGAACCACCAAAAACACAGACATCAACTTGACTGTGTGTGACCAGTAAAGCTAAAAAGGCCACACAACCCCATTTTTTTATATCTTTAAAGTAGATTCCCATTTCTTAACCTTTTGAACCCTAATCTCCCCCATATTTCGGCACCCTAACCCGAGCCTCCATGACAAATTTTGACACTTTTATAGGGAATCTAGCGAATAACATAACACAGGCCGGTATACCCGCCTGTCGGGTTATGATGGTAGATAGCGAGGCCGGTATACCGGCCTTTCGGGTATATACACCGTTACGTTCAAAGGGTTAATGTTATCTGTGATGTACAGGATGCTCTGACCGCTCAAAACTAAGCCATGGTTATGCTTAATAAGTTAATCATTGTTTTCAATTTAATCATAACTTAACCAAAAACATATTTTAGAAAATTATGAAATATGATTAATTTTCCCCCTAAATGTTATCATCAATTTAGGAATAATTAATTCTTTTATGGGGCATTTCAATTTCGTATTTTTTTTAATTGTATGTAGCAGTTAATTTACTCGTGCCTGGTCTCTCAAACTAAAGCAAACTAAAGGATTGTGCAAAAAATGGATCAGTCTGTCAATTTAAAAGAAAGAATTTGGATTCCTCTTGTAATTTGTCTTGAACTTCTTTTCACATTATTTTCAGAAGAGTTAAAGGTGTTGTGTTTTTGTGTATTTGTTACTGACTCAAATTTAAGTCCATCCCCATGTCCAGAGGCATGCCAAAGCCCATCCTTAAAGCTGTAATGGTCAACAAGTCCAATGACAGAGGTCACATATGTTCACCTAGCAAAGGCAGGATAAAAATTTAAAATGGACTTTTCCGTCTGCTACTTTATCAGAAGCAAACTTCTTTATATCTTGTTGAATATTTGCAACGTCTGAGTTTCCTCACACTCTCTATTTACACTAGGCCTAAAGGCTGAATCAGGGTCAGAGAGTTACAAGTCTTCCTAATGGTAGGTTTCCTGGCCAAGAAATTTACCCTTTGTTTTGCTAGCAACAATCATACTGCAAAATACCCTAACATTCTTGAATGATGAGAGCAATGACAGGCTGTTTCCTCAGTCCTGTCTCATGCAACAAAAGTAATAAAACTATTTCATGCCCTTTTCAGAAATATTTAATTTTAACTAGAAAATGTCATTTTTGTCACTTCTCTCCCCCCCCCCCCCAATGATTAATTAACCAGGCACTAATCAAAACATGGTAGGATGGGATGCATGCCAGTCACAGATGGGAACATACTCTTACTTGCACAACTTGTTCTTTTGGATTAAAGTTTTCAACATTTCCTCTTAATCTGGTAACAGAGTTTATCCAATATTTTAAACAGCAGCATCTGATGACATATCAATTTATAAATCTGGACTGCATATATACAATACAACCATGCACTTAGAATGCAGCTTACCCTAGAGAAAGCTTCAGTAAGGCTTTAATTTCTTACCTGCCAAAAAAAGACTAAAAAAGACTTATGTGAGTCATTAATTTAGCATCACTGAATTTTCTCAGATTGGCTAAAAATAGAATACACTGGGGACTTGATGTTTGGCAGTTTTCAGAAATGTGGTATCCAATAAAACTGTATATAGTGTGCTTCAAAAATGTTGTGTAGATATTTGAAAAATAAACAATCAATAAAAAATATCATGTATGGCATATTATTTGCCTGCCCATTGTTTAACAATTCTCAATGTCAAAATCGTAAATATCTGTGCAGAAACCAGTTCTTTTTTTCAATCAGTTGCCCTGATCAATTTTATGTAAAGATGTTAACATTCTTTAAATGGTGTAATAATATTCAACCTGTATCAATGTCCAATAACATGAGTTAAATATGGGAGGAGGGTAGCTGCAGGAACATACAGACAGACAAATATTTTACAAGTTGAAAAGTTAATTTGCTCAATGCATGAAGTACACTGGCATGTAATGTAATACTGCATATTGTTGCTTACAAGTCAAATTGCAAACTGCACAGACCCAGATCTGCATTTGTATAATGTACTGGCAGATCTGGGTCTGTACATTTTGTTAGGAATAATCAGTAGAACAAACAGAGGCCTTGATCAGCGGGAGCAGTAAGGTATGACAGATCAGGATCTTTGTTGTTTGAAGTTTCACTGCACTAAAATGAGAGTCTAGTCCAAATGTGTAATAACAATTCAAAAAGTATTCTGATGGGACAAAAACTTTCAGTGATCTTTCTGTGCATATTGCAAAAAATGTGCTCTCGACAGTTAAAACCCTTTTTAATAACATACTTATTGTCCCCATATAAGTACCCTAATTTAACCTATTTAGTGCTTCTTCAAACTACTGTGAATCAGCATAACATACAAGAGCAACATGTTAAAGAAACCATACAGGGGCTACAAGTGGGGTTTTTGTGTGTAAAAGTGGTGAAAAGCTAACAGTACAACCTGACCAAGCAAGGGAGACGTGAGCTGAAGACTAATCCCACTCCATGACCTTGATTAATAGTAAGACATTACAGGTGGTGGAATTTGGGTCAGCAAAGTCAACTAGTCATAAAGCCAAATCAGGGCATGGTACTTTGGTCATAATATTTGGTCCAATATGACCATACAAGGGTGGGTACCATCAAATGTCAGCTGTACAGGATTAATAGCAATACTTTTTGGAATAGCATGTTTTCAAGATCATTGAAACTTGGGTTTATTGGCTCCTAAAAACAACATTATTATAAAGAGTACAAAGTATAAACGAGTATAAACTCCCATACTCATTTACAAATACACACACCGTCTTTAACACAGTAAATACTTGTCAAACACTTTTGCCTGAAAATGTATTACTGGGATATACTGATTACAGGATTACCAAATATTAAAGGGTTCTCCACCTCAAGTCACATGTCTGCCGAAGTAAAATCACTGTATGTCCTTAACAATGGAAGGATTTAAACATCACCTATGCATTAATAATCTATGATCTGTCCTGCAGTCATCATGATCCATGTAATCACTCTACCACTGCTGCATCTTCAATTTAGCTGAGCCTCTCTCAAATTCCATTTGCTATTAGAGGAAATGAAGATTTCACATGGGCCGGGGAAATGAATCACTACTGTACTAATCTGCATCATCAATCAAAACACCATTCAAAACTACATGTGTGTACCGTACTTAAAAAACTACATGTGTGTACTTAAAAAGCTACACTGTAGCACTGCCCTGTTAAATCACATAGGTCTTGTATAAATTAGTGCATACAGCCTTTTTTTTTTACAGGTGGACGGGTATTATCTGTAGTTCCTTACTGCTGTATCATGACAGCTTGTCATATTTACCAGTTCTGCATTCTGGCAACCCCCAGTCATGGGGTATCAGTAACATGCATTTGACAAAGGGACATTACCAATTTAATTATAAATACTAATGATATGTCAGACACTGCCTGCTGTATCCAGTTTAATGCAACTATATCACTGACATGTTGTAGAATTAACCAGATTTCAAGGTGTATGTTAGACCCTGAGGCTATAATTTCATGTCATCAAAATGTAATATGGTGTCCATTCAGTTAATTGACATAGCCATAAACTGGTGGCCAATGCTTTACTTTTGCCAAAGCCAGTTATGTAACATTGTTCACAGGTAAGTGGGGAATTCTTCATGAATGCTGACCAAAAACAGTAATGGTGGAATTGGTAATGGCCTATCTGATGATTTTAATGTTAGTGTGAGTTTACATAGCAAAGGGAATATGCTTTGCTAATGTCCTTATATGTATACTTTAGAAGCTTTTAGGGACCAGAGGGAATTACCCCAGTGCAGTTGATCCAAGTCTCTGGGAGACAAAAGAGAAGGAAGAATGGAGGGAGATGTTCAAAGGAAGAATGGAGGGATACAAAGGAAAAGAGAAGGAAGAGTCATACAGATGAGTAGGAACTAGGGACAGGAGGAAAATTTCACACACTAATTCAAAGGAAGAAATAGGCTGTCACTTGGTCCTGTGATAGGGTTTTAGTTTAATTTTATTTGAGAGATGACTGTTATTGAATTATATTAAACTGTTATTTGAATTTCACATTTTGTGTATTCATTAATTTAACTGTTGGCACCACTCACTGGGGGCTTAGAGCTTAGCATCTCTCTATCACTATTTAAATTTCTGACAAAAACGAGCCAGGGTGAGTCTTCTGTATTAATTTAAAAAAATTGGGAGCACCCCACCCCAAACTAAAAAAGGCCAACCTTCACAGGTTGTGCAATTGAAAGACAGATTTGTCTAGGAAGCTTCTCAAAGTCTTATAAACTGCTTGTTTGTATGGAATTGGAATGCAGATGGCTCCAAGTCTAATTAAATTGCTGATGATGTTAATCTATTTTCTGTCGTGGTGAAACAAACAATCTGTTTCATTTAAACCTAGATTTCATTTCCTATGTACATTTAAACTCTAATACCTCTTAAACTGTTATTTGAATTGGTATCAAATAATCAGAAATCACACAGAAAAGAAGTAAAAAACAAGATTCAACAGAGGGTACTCAGGCTTGACCATTTATTTCTCCATGATTTTCACACAGAAGGGGAAATTCACAGGTGTTTTCTTAATGGGAGTTTTCAGTTGAGTGCGAGTGGGTATTTTTAAAAGAACACTATGAATCAACTCCTTATAGTTTTTGTCAACAAATGTGTATAGCTTTTAATGAACAAAGAGAAAACTTTATATTCATCATCAAGCAGTAATCATGTGACTATTATACTTAATGTATATTGTATGCATTACATCTCTATGTTACAGCCTTGATTTTTAGTAAAACACCATAACTTTGGAAGTTTGACATAAGCACCAACAGTAACAGAAAAAACTGCATATCCACCATTGTGCAATTTATAAAATGCTTGATCAATGAAAGCGTCTGATTGGTTAATTGCAGAAAGTCACTTAGCAAGTGTTTGATTATGCAAATTAATGTAAAAGTCCAGCAATTTTATGATTTGGTTAAGTTCTACTAATATCAATGAATGTTAGAGGTTTTGTTATACTTAAGGTAAATCTAATGCGACTTTTGTAAGCTCACTCATTTTTATTTAGGAGAGAAATTGTGCAATGGTACATCCTAGGGAAAATAATTGGTCTCCCTTTAAAATTCTATATTAAGTTTTGTAAGATACATTAGCTGGTGTAATTGGGTTCAAAACAACCCTGGGTTTTTATCACACTAGCATGAACATACAAATTACGCATAACAGAATTTTAGAGGCAATGGTGCAAATGACACTTCAACTGACCTGTTACCTTCAACACGACACAACAAGAGGCTAAAATGGAACACTTGCTACTTGCTGGGTAGGACTAATGATACCCTCAAATATAAATATATATTCATAGATACATTCCTTCACTAGGTAAAGGTTCCATCTGAATGCACTCATAAGGAAGTGTCCCTGCCATCTTGTGTTTAAAATGTATGGGCTAGGTCAACAAACTAAGTACTTCTATGATGGGTGTGGTATACAGCCTCATTTATGAATGAATAGGTCATTGACATAAATCCTATCCTTACCAAACCCAAAATAAGCAATGCTATTGTTGTATAAAATCATGAAAAAAATGTCCAAAATAGAATTTGTCACGTAAATAATCAATGTCACATCACCTACGTGACAAATGTCACATCACCTACGTGACAAATGTCACATCACCTATGTGAAAACTGTCGCAATATTGCCAATTTGTTTAAACTGGGTCATTTGAATGGTCAGACTAAGTACTGGTCATAGACGCTATAACAGTGTACTGTGATACATATAAGGTCATCTTAAATTGAGGTTAATTTTATAGGATAATATATAATCCAACCAGTACTCTTGGTCACATGTGTATACATTAAGGACCTAAAACAGATACTTTTTAACATCCAAAGTATGATCATGTACCAAACTGAAGCCATTACAGGTCTATCTGAGTGAATGCAAACATGGACCAGCAGCGGAAAATCACTTACTTATCAGTCCATTCAAGCTCTGTGCTCCCCTTATCATGACCATGTAGAAATAATGTTCAAATCTGACTGGATTGATTGGATGCAGTGGCTGATGCTGCATCCAGTGAAAGTCACCGACTCCAAGCACCAAAATATCTGCTCAATATGCAAAAGTGTAGACAAGGTTATCACGTCAAAACCTTGGCTAGTGAAGATGTCAGAGACCATGTGTTTTACAATACAAGGCTACTATGTTACATGTTAGCCCTGAGATTATGTGCTTTACAATACAGGCCAATTGTCACCCATGTTAGCTCATGGACCATGTGCTTTACAGTACAGGACCATTATGTCACCCATGTTAGCTCATGGACCATGTGCTTTACAGTACAGGACCATTAGGTCACCCATGTTATCTCATGCAAACACTGCAGACATTGTAGCAATATGACTGATAGCTGTTAAAGATACAATAAAAACAAAAATCACACACTTCATCTTCTTTTTAGACTCCATTTCCAAACTGAACATTTTTTAAAAAACACACAAATTTCTTAACAGTTACAAAAACTTGATTTCAAGTAACAAATGGGCTGATAAAGCAGCCCAAGCTGAAATGCACTGGTCTATTTCTCCTTGGAAAATTTCACGTTCAATATAATTGATACACAATGTAGAACAAAAACTCCATAAATAAGGTCTTTAATATCAAACCCACCAGTGGAAATTGGCATCCACTGTATTGAATAAATCGGCGATGACAAGGCATTGTACAGATTTGGTAAAGGATGAATATATATCAATAAATAACCCATGTAAACCTCCTGAAGGGTAAACCCAACTCAAAAGTGTACAGCCTGCCAGGATCCATTTAGCTGAATATATTCTTGTTAAGTGTCTTGACTTCCACCCTGTGAGACCGATTTGTTAAAAAATATTACCACGCTCAATTAAGAATCTGTATGATGATCTACCTCCACAGATCTTGGTCATTTGATCAGGGAGAGGGGTGAATGATCTTTAAACATAAAAATTGGGAATTTACATATTTTTACATTTGTGTTTTTTCTTTATATATCCTTTTAGAGTAATTCAACACGTAATATTTAATCCAATAGGCTGAGCACTTCATGCTTTCATTTTTCTCAAAGTATTTGTTATCTAAATTTTCTTCAGCTCTTTAATATTTACAGGTGTAATGCTAATCTTATTACATCATAATCTCATTTCTATTGAACAAGTTGTTTCCTAACATTTTATTACAGTTCTTTATATTTACATTTGTAACATCAATAATGTAATTCTTTATGTTTGCATTAGTTTGGAAGGGTTTATTTTTAAGTATTTCAAATTCCGTACATTTACACTCAAAATTTTTTTACTTTCATCTTCACATCTATTTGGAAGGGTTTGTCTAAATAAATAAAAATTCTTTTTAAAAAATCTTTCTATTAATATTTTCTGAACGTTGCCTTCAAACTGCCACTAAGGAAGCATTATTATGCTGTCAAAAACCAATACATACATACATACTACATACATACATACGATGCACTCGACATTAGAATTAAAGATGCAAAAGCAAAAGAAATTACATCTCTTAAGTGTACTTCTATTATTTATTTATTTATTTTAAATGTGCTTTGCATATTGCAATTTGTTTATTATTTTATGTACTAGTTTTTCCTCCCGTACATGTATCATTTTAAACAAGTAATTAACAACAGTCGTGTCAAAACATATGATATACAGCGGTGAACTGCCACGCACAGCCTTTGCCGAGTCGACAAAGCCGACATAAATGATGCAATTTTTTTAAAAAATAACGGTAAACTGTAATTGACACTATTTACATCTGTCTTATAACTTCCAATCACTCCGATAAATCAGCTTAGAACCTGTAAAGATACTGGATCGTAACTTATTACGGGGGTGGGGGGCTGAGGTATCAGACGATATAACTTCCACCCATTTCGTGTGATGCTACTTACTGTTCGTGACATTTTGATCCAAGGCGAACAAAAACAGTATCAGACGAAAATTCTTCAATACGTATCAGCGGAGTCTGGCCGTGTATCTTCAGCAGTCTGCTTCTCGTTAACGACTACGTGTTTAGTGAACTGACAGTCACGCATCGACCTGTTTCTCCTAAAGACCACGTGTGCACTGGATGCGTCAGACCACACGTCTACTGAATATTCTGCTTACAAGAGCAGTGATGTGGCACTATCTAGTGTTGTATACTGGCTAACGGAGCAGAACTTTATATACATTACACAACTTTTGAGTAAAGGTCGACATTACTAAAATTTTTTTAAAAATACTCCCAATATTTTTAATTAACATTTCTATATAAATATCTATGTATTGCAATTTAGGGAACAATTCTACATATGTTCACAAAATGAATAGTCAATGTTGCATTTGGTTGTACTTGAATTCAAATTACTTAATACATTACTATTTCAAACATTGTATCTAAAGAATTCTAATTAACTGATAAGCCATTATGACGTATGTACAATTTGCAATACAGGTTAAATAACTAATCGTATGTGGTTCATAACATTGTACAAAACCATATCAGCGCATTGTCCCTTTCAAGTGTCTGACAATTATGTAACTGTGAGAGAAAACGTCTTCATAATCTTTTATATTTGGACGAAAATATAGGGAAAAAATGTTATTCACAATGCAGTTAAGTATATAATTACAAATATGGTACAGTGTGGTCAAATAATTTGGATTTTTAAAAAAAAATCAGAACCATACCAAACCCCCCATGAAGGGACCACTGTAAGATAAAGCCTCCAGTTAACCGCCCCGTTTAGAGGCAGTTCCAGTCAGTGCACGGGTAAGATGCTCCTCTCTCACATTTCGTGAGCTCACAGGCTTTTAAGAGGGAAAATAAAACACAACATAAAACAAAAACAAAACCACCCGCAACAATAAAAATGGCACCTTTCTTCACTCTCATGTAACCGTAATCAGACGAGTCCAACAGAAAACTGTACAGACCCAGATCTGCCATCACATCATGCTCTGGCAGATCTTGGCCTATGCAGTCTGTTAAAAGTCATCAGTAGAACAAACAACATAAACCCCCACCAGCAGGAGCATTATGATACGGCAGTTCAGGATCTTTGTTGTTTGCAGTTTGAGATGACTTATAAGTGAGTATATTTGGTTTGTCTGTAATGACAATTATGCCATTGAGTACTCCCAAAACTGAATCATATATAATAGCTACTTCTGGTAACTGGATATCCATATCAACATTTTTGTTTAAAGTAAAGAAGAAATAAAAAAAAAAAAACCTCTTCAAATAAGTACATCTCTTACGATGACGTTTGATCAACCTCCCAAATAGCTGTCATCATGCCCGGTTAGAACATTTGCTTGTGATGCGTTTCAACTGAATGGATATTTCTTAAAAGCCATTAGGGTTTTCACCAAAACGCTTTCACATAAATATGTATGTTTGTTTCTGACATAGAACATGAACCCATAGTGCCCATATTAAAAATCCTTAAATATTTATATATATATATATATATATATATATATATATATATATATATATATATATATATATATATATATATATATATATATAGATAGATAGATAGATAGATAGATAGATAGATAGATAGATAGATAGGGGAAAATGAACAGTACAAAAAACAACCAAGTTTGGGGGACTCGCTGCACTCTGATATAAGCCATTATGATGTACGTACAATTTGCAATACAGGATTAAATAGCTAATCGTATGTGGTCATAACATTGTACAAAACCATATCATATAAACTATTCAACAAAACTGGTCTCACTGTTTTGACCACACAAAGAAACAAAATAAACAAAGGAAACTATGCTTTCTAATTACACCAGCGCATTATACATTTTCATTGTAAGCACAGTTTTGGTCTCATCAGCGTTATGAATCGTCAAGTATGGATATACAAAAATGAAGAGGCCATATGGACACGGCAGCTTTGGTCGCCATTAAAGATCATTTATCGAAGATGTATATAGCTGCAGGAGTGATATCTCCTTTCATATCAAAATGCAAACTCATATTTTAAAGACGGACAAGAGGATTTTGGAAATTCCCATCTTTACTGTTAACAACAGATATGGAAATCCATCATGGCATTTAGCTAAATACAAGAGGATTAGTTACATGTGTTATTATATGGCTTGTATCATAAGCTTTTTCTAACCTGTTGCTACGAGAAGGGATTACTCGTAGTTACGAAATGTCTTTGCCCATGGAAAGAGAGAGAGAAAGAAAGAAGGAGGAATTCAGGCTCTCTAACACACACACACACACACACACACACACACACAAATTCTATATTTATGTCTTTAAGAATGGAATACAGATTGTTAAATCTCGATTAACTTCATGATATCCAATAGTATAACACCAACATAACCGCTCCGGTGGCCTAGTGGTTAGAGCGTCCGCCGCGGAAGCGGTAGCTCGTGGGTTCGATTCCCGGCCGAGTCATACAAAGAGTTACAAAAATGGTATTAACAGCTGCCTCGCCTGACGCTCAGCATTCTGAGGTTAGTGTTAGGTTGGCAGGATAATGTGACCGGGTGGGACATAATGCTACATGTCTGCGGCATGATGCCCCAGTGCTAGACATCACTATAAACTGCATCACTGCAGACATCGTTGCGATAGGACTGAAAAATTGTTAAGAGCTACGTAAAAAATCCTAATTAAACAAATAAACAAACTAAAAGTCACCTCCATCAATGTAATCCTTTTGATGCTAGCCGTATTCTTTCAGCAGGGACATGACAAGATGACGCGTCATACTGCAACACTGTCAAAAATAGACTGCTGCATACAAATACAATTATGCCTCTTTTTAACAATTATTAAATAAAACCACTATGTTATGTACGCTGTAGCCACAACAAAACCCAATTGCATAAATCTCGGACCACTCCAGTGGCCGAGTGGTTAGAGCGTCCACCTCGGAAAGACAGATCGTGGGTTAGATCCCCGGCCGAGTCATACCAAAGACTTACAGAAATGGTACTAACAGCTGCCTCGCTAAGCACTCTGCATTACGAGGTTAGTGTTAGGACTGGTTGGTCTAGTGTTCGGATAATGTGACTGGATGGGACATCATGTTATATGTTTGCGGCATGCTGCTCCAGTGCTAGACATCACCATAAACCGTCACAGTGCAAACATCGTAGCGATATAACTGAAAAATTGTTAAAAGCTACGTTAAAAATCCAAATCACACATATCTGATTTTTCACATTTCTTTGCGATAATGGAAATTTTGAATATGGTGTAACGACAAGTTTATTTGCAATTTTTAAAACATTTTTTTCACACAAAATAAGGTTTTGTTAAACGAAGAAAGTTGACATGGTATTTTAATACTGAATGCATTGTCATATGTTTGAAATGTGAAGCCTCGTTCAAGAATCTTATTTGATATCCGTTATCCATAGACGTTTATATAATAACCAATTCATTAGAGCATCTTTTATATGCAAGTGTTTTTAAATTCACCTTGCATTTTTATTTCAATTTTCGATCTCTGAATTCACAGCTCGAGATTTCCGAATTGTCTGTCTCCGAAACGTCCCTTCTCTGTAATGCCCTCCCTCCCCCCCCAATCCGAATTGTCCATTTCCGTATAATTTCTCAAGAACCCTAAGAAATACAATGTGTTTTTCTGCCCACAACAACAATCTATTTCATTTTTTGCGGGTTTTTTTGGGCATTAGCATCTCTTTTTAAAACATTACTGGCTATATCACCCTTGAAATACAAGTCATATGCTCTACCAACCAAGGTAACGAAGGTGCCAAAACAAGAAACAAATTATTTCAATCAAGCATTGTCGACTCATTTTAAGAACTTAAAAAGGGAAAACAACTCACAATTGAACATTAAAAAACTTGCATACTGCTTTTAATTAAGTTAATGTTGCTCAAAAAAATGCAGTAAAGTTTCAATACCTGATTCATGGCAAATCTTATGTTGAAGGATGTCATTCGAAGAAATAACGGAAGAACAATCTTACTTATCCAAAGGTCTTGTTTGTTAAGAAAACCTGTGTCAGATGATGTGGCATTTAGCTGTCTATATATTTATATACACGTATGCAAAGACAGAAAAGACCCCTCTCATTTGCATAATTTATAGAGAAGATATACATCATATATTATCTAATCTTTTTATACGTTACAAATATTAAGAATGTTACTGTTAGGCCTAATCAATTCAGATTCAATGGCATACGCTCCTCCCTCGTGTCTGACAGCAAACCGTCAACATCCATGCCATAATCAATTTTCCCCAGATTGTAAATTTAACGCACCTACTTCATGGAATCTAAGCAAAGCAAACACAATTTAAATGACAACACATATTTCACAAATTAAACAATGAAGATTCGAGTCCATCTTTGCTGATGGCAGTACAGCATAATGTACACAATAACGTCTCACCAATAAGCCTACATACAATCAAAGGTAATGCCTTCATGGCACTGCAAAGGACAGAAAATTTCTAATTAGGTTTATCAACGTGGAAAACACATTGTAATCAAATCCTGACCATATGCTGCTACATGTACAACTCAATACACTACGTAAAGGTTAGTGAAGTAACCCGTATGCACCACTAATTTTATCTGAAGTGACCTATGGAGAAAATGTAACTGATTAAAATCCAATCAAGCAATGGTCACAATCTTTCAATTTATCAAGTAATGGGGGCACTGTCAAACATTATGCAAACACTACGTACATCTTACGTAATAAGGTCATGAGTGACTGTCAAAATCACTTGAAGTTCTGACAAATGTCTATGCCAGTCGTCAACAAATTCATGCTCTTATTATATTACTTTAGGAATCCATCAACAAAAAGGATTAAATTAATTAAATGAATTAAACGTATTAAAGCTGTAAATCAAATCACAAATAACATACAAGTTTTCTACACTTTTGGGACTGGATGGTAGTATAAGCAAGGGACACGTGTGTGCCTAGCATCACTTGCCTGATAGCATTCAACAGCTGATCACTCAACATTCAGCTCAGTATAATTTTGCAAATTTATAAACATAAAAAAGATATACAAATATTTGTTTGTTGAAGAAGCGAGTGTGCAAAGATATTTTAACGAAACAAATAGTGAAAGGTAAACTTTGCAATGCTACACTAGATGCAGCTAACACAAAACAATTTAAAACCTACTCGGGGCCCCGAGTGGTCTAAAGCGCTGTCCGTTACGGATCACTGCCATCTCACCTCTGTCTGCGTGGGTTCGAGTCTAAAATTCGGCTAGTGTAGTTATGTGAGAAAGCTTGTCAGTAAGCTTCTCGTGGGTCGGTGGTTCTTTCTGGGGGTTATCCGGGTTCTACCTCCACCATTAATACTGGCCGCCACGTATAGCCAATATTGTGCTGAAAAATGGCGTTAAACCATATAATAATAATTTTTTTAAAAAAAAATACTCAAGTAATCAACTGAATTCCAAATACATTTACCTACTCATAAACCAATCAAAACATCAAAATTCGCAACACGAACAGTCCCATTTTTCATAGCAATGCCATTTCTATGTATGGCTAATCAAATGCTCTTGAAATGGTAGCTTGTAGAATGGCATGTATCAGTATTAAAAAAATGCATATGTATCCAAACTGAATTAAACTGGCTGCATACGTTCGTGATCTTCATTGTAAACAAATTACTTCCCAGAAAAGTTATACGCAAGAGCAGCTGACCATGGTACTTTCTAGCATATACAGGTTTTATATACATTTTGTTTAGTAATGGCACCATATGAGAAGGAAGATCAGTGTCAATTATGCCTTCTGGCTGGATGCTGTAGGGGCCGTCCATAAATGACGTCACGCACCTTGGGGGGGGGGGGAGGAAGTCACACATTTGTGACGATGTGTGACGAGGGGGAGGGGTCTTTAAGAAATGTGACGTCACATCAAAATGCGTAACTTTAAATAAACGTTCCACTTAATTTTTTGATTGCTTACAATTTATTTAATGACGTTTTAAGTAGCTTCACGCGTGTCGTACATGAGCTCTAATTAAGATGGACTCGTCTTCGAACTAACAACATCCCTACTAGCCCTAATAGTGGCTTTTTCCAAATAGATTCTTCCGTTTCCAGTCCGATGGTGACTATAAGGTATCACGGTACCAATTGTTTTTCCATAGACCTTAATGCTAATAATTGGAGAGATAAATATATTTTCTATCCTAATTTAGCGTGCATCTCACACACTGTTATAGAGAACAGTGTTATATTGTCAATTTGATGATGACAAAACCAGGTACTCCATTGCATTTAAGAGAGATAACTCTGCTGGAACTAGACAGGGGTATGAGTTATCTAGTCACAACATACCTATTTTCAGTCATGGGTATCACATTTTCAAAAAATCATAAAAAATACAAAATATGATCTATATAGGAATTAGAATTAATTCACATGTTGCCAAGAGGCTAAACTTTTTTTAAGCCTAACAGAAAGTACAACTCTTACATAATCCACCAATCATAGCTTGTGTTGTTCTTTATTTCTGAATGGTATGGACCCTACACCTTAAGCTCCACCCACATGGACTTGAGCAATTGATACTGTTATACCTATAGCAAACCTTGATTTTTCCAATAATCTGTGAAATAGCTTGGGACTATATAAGTAACAAATGTACCTAGTCTCACTTGTCAAAAACAATTTTATGAGGTACTAAGCTATGTTTTATATGATTGAGTATAGAAATGTTATGGAGCTGTTTGAACTCTTGTTTTCATACCTTTGCTTCACTATCAAACTCATCTTTTGAAATAAAATGGATTCTTTTAACTATGAATTGTGTTTTATTCATATTAGCACTTATTGAACTTCGCTTTGGTGATAGGGGATAAATCACATTATGTCATATTGTTTAATAGTAAGATCAAAGGTCAATGCACTAGTTAGCCTGTACCAGTTCTACTCTTAAAGAGACCTTTTGATCTAAAATAAAAGACATATTTGTTTCATGAACACAGAATGTAACAACAGGGACAGGTGGACATGGCCCAATCTAATTATAAAGTCTTAGCTTTGAACACTTTAAAGTGTCAGCATATGAATGAGGTCAGTAACCCCCAGTCCTCACACAAAGGTCAAGCTACCCAGCCTCTTTGTCATACAAATAGAAAGCTTCCCTCCTTTGTGTAGTGAATACAGATGTAATAAGCCAAACTGACACCAAATAAAGTAGAAAACAGCTTTCTAAGTGGTTATGTTGGATTTGGGGGTGAAAATGGGGACTAAAATATAGAAAAAGGCTCAAGTTTAACAATGAGTATAGTGAGTTCAATGGATTTAAAAACAGGAGGAAAGTGTGTATCTAAATGGGAGATGTAGCTAATGATAATGGAATTAAAAGAGACAAAAGCAGCAATGAGAAAAATGAGAAGTGAGAGCTTGATAACATTATCTTAGAAAATATAGGGTGGCAGTGGACCATAGGTGCAAATACAATTCAAAGGCACCTGTGCTATAACATCCCTTACAGGCACCAAATATCAGGTGACATGGTGTTCATTCCTAGCTAATATAAACGGGTGAATAATGTAGATAATATAGATGCATATAAGTTATATTTCTTCTAAATAAGAAATTATCAATAATGGGCTTCTGTTAGACAGAAACATACCTAAACCAAACAAAGCATGTTTGATCAGTTTTCAAACTTGTAAACTTTACTGGGAGAAATTATTAAAGTACTTCTAGTTCAATTTGCATCAAGACCAAAGGCTAATATGATACTTCACAAAAATCTTCTCTTTATTTTTATACACATTCACTTAAATTGTGGGTTTTTATCTACTGAAATGTTATGTCTGTGTAAGGGAGATAACTGAATGTTATACATAAGGTGTGGTCTTTTTATTTCCTCCAATATATTATCCATGTAATATAGATGAGTTCAAGAACACATGTATTAACATCAATGCAATTAAATTATCAAAAAATGCATTACTGATAAAGTGAGAACCTAAAATCCAGGCTTCTATATGTAGTAGAGACCTCAATAATGATTATCTAACTAAGGAATCACATGTTCATTTTTCAAGCCAAAAAAGTTTACAACCAAAAAAAAAGACAATTAGAGCAGGACAATTAAAATCAAAATAGGGAGGAATACCATATCTTTAATAAATTAACTAAAATACTCATACCAGAATATTCTTTATGATACAAGTGAACTATCTACAAGATGACCAGGAGTGTCCTCTATCCTGCTCTGGAAGAACAAGAGAGTTGTTTTTTATCCATGATTTTTCATCTTGTGTGCAAAAAATAGTCAATATTTGGCTAAAATTAACTAAATTAACTTTATATAACTTATTTTTTTTGCTTGTATGCTAATCTTGAAGCTGACTACACAGGCACAAAGCCATCAGTCTATATATGTTATAGGTATAGTTACAAAAGCCCCATTCCAAAGCTAATGTGTCTTATTTTCTTAAGATTTTATACATTTTCTATGTAAAAGTCTGTCAATATTAGACAAAAACTTCTCAATATCCATTATTTAACCAAATGACGCTATGACAGTATATAAATGGTGGCTATGTATACTCGGTGCTATGGATACACTGTGAAGTTGGTATTACCTTTTAGGTATCACGGTACCAATTGTTTTTCCATAGACCTCAATGCTAATATTTGGAGAGATAAATATATTTTCTATCCTAATTTAGCATGCATCTAGGAATTAGCATAAATTCACATGTTGCCAAGAGGCTAAACTTTTTTTTAAGCCTAACAGAAAGTACAACTCTTACATAATCCACCAATCATAGCTTGTGTTGTTCTTTTTTTCTGAATGGTATGGACCCTACACCTTAAGCTCCACCCACATGGACTTGAGCAATTGGTACCGTTATACCACAAAGCGAGGTTGAAATGATATTTTTCTCACCAAACTTACTTAGTGATAAGCGAACTTTCTGCGAGATTTCGTCCAGCGAACAGTTTGAGTTTGAAAATGATTTTAATTGACTCGAAGGAGGGGATTGAAGCAGAGCTTTGTGACGTCATATTTGAGGAGGGTTCCAACTTTTTCTGACCCGGGGGGGGGGGGGGGGATTTTAAAAATTCAGTCAAAATTGCATGACATCATTTATGGATGGTCCCTTATGTGAAATTTGGTCAAATTATGTTTAGGGATTTTTTGTTGTTGAGAATTGCTATTGAGGGCTTGTGTAACATTGCTGGATTCAGAACAGACTCCTACAATATACTAAATGAAGTAGCAGATACATCGTCAGCATGAGTATCTATTATGATAAGAAAGCCAGACTTTCTGCTCAATTACTTTAATGGTTTTAATGTTAAAGCATGCCCAACCTTCAGTTGTAATACCAGCTTTGGACACGCCTGCCGTTGTCGACCAGGACGGAGGTGACAAGAGTGCTACTGGTATTTTGCATACAATCAGAGCGAGAGACAGCATTGCCATCGCCACCTGGAACATTAGAACTGGCGCAAACTGGAAGACTCCAAGAGTTGACATGAGATAGAAAACTACACATGGCACATACTGGGACTCTGTGAAGTAAGATGGAAAGCCCTAGGAGAACACCAAACTGAAAATGGGCATATATTTTACTATAGTGGTGAGTTGGACAAGTCCATAAATGGAGTAGGCTTCCTTGTAAACAAGGCCATCAAGGGATCTGTGCTTGAATGTCACCCCATATCTAGCAGAATCATCTCCATTTGTCTGAAAGCATTTCCCTTTAACATCACAATTATCCATGTCTATGCTACAACTACTGATCATGATGATGAAGAATTAGGAGTTTTACAGTAAACTCCAGGGTATAATAAGCATGGTAATTAAAAAGACATCCTCATCCATGAAGACTGGAATGCCAAAGTTGGTAAAGATGCTCTAAATGACTGGGATGATCAATGTGGACCTTCTTGAAATGAGCTTACCAATGAAAGATGGAGACGGACGCTCAAGTTCGCAAGATACAACAACGTGGTACTTGCCAACACCTTGGGCCAACAAAAAGCTTCACGATGCTGGACATGGCATGCACCAAATGGAACCCATCATAACCAGATTGACTACATACTGGTTCAAAACCGTTACCAATCTGGCATCAATAGAGCAAAATCAAGGATGTTTCCAGGTGCTGATGTTGGGAGAGATCACGACCTTGTCATTATGAACTTCCAAGTGAGGCTCAAAAAAATTAACAAGCCAAAGAAAATCAGGCACAAATTCAACCTTGAACAACTGAAGGACCCTAACATCTGCAAGTCATTCCAAGCCACAATTGGAGGAAAATTTGCTCCACTCATTGTGATGGATGTTGATGTTAAAGCGATGACAGACACTTTCAACACAGTCATGCTGCCAAGAACATCATTGGCCTCCATCGCTCAAAGAAAAAACCCTGGGTTACAGAAGAGATTCTGAATATGTGTGATGCCTGAGGAGACCTCAAAATCACCAGACACAACGGGGGCAGTGGAGTACCAAGAAATAAACAAGAATATCAGAAAAAAACTTGAAGAAAGCATTATAAGATTGGATTAGACAAAAGTGCACTGAAACAGAGAGCAGTCTGATAAAGAATAACACCAAAAAGGCATTCCAAATTGTGAAAGAGTCAGTACCATTCAAGACGAAAATGGAAAATGCCTCACAGAAACAAGTGACATTGCAGAAAGATGGACTGAGTATGTAAAGAACTCTACAACCATCCGTCCACAGGAGACCCAGAGGTTCTTAAAGTTCCAAACTCCACAAATGATGATGATTTCCCCATTCTCAAAGAAGAGGTGGAGTCAGCAAAAAGAGCACTGAAGAATGGGAAGGCAGCTAGAGTAGAGAACATCCCAGCTGAACTTATCAAGAATGGTGGGGAATCAGTGATAGAGCTACTAACAAAAATCTGCAACAAGATCTGGCAGACAGGCGAATGGCCAACACAGTGGACCCAGTCACTGATTATAACACTTCCCAAAATAGGCAATCTCCATATGTGCCAAAATTACAGAACTATCAGTATTGATATGCCATGCTAGTATGGTGATGCTGAAGATCATCTTGAACAGACTGAACCCACAAGCAGAAGAAATAATCGCTGAAGAACAGGCAGGGTTCCAGAGTGAAAGAAGCACAACAGAACAAATATTCAATCTTAGGGTTTGTGGCGTTGCCCGACCCAAAAATTAAATTAGAACCATGTGTTATCAAGTAAGTCGGACAAGCCACTGTTTATTGTTACACATGACCGCAGAGAAACACCATCCCTTACGTAAGTTGGCCATAGTTAAGAGAGGAAGCTGACCAAAGCCCGTCAGAAGTGTAATTAGCACCTTGGGCTGGAAGGATGTTTTGTACATCAAAAAAGCTGCCAGAAGGAGTGGGCGTGCCTTATCTTCTGGATACGCTGACGGACCGCCAGATTGAATAAGTCGAGTGGATAGGGTCCCAGCGCTACCCAATCAGAATCGAGATAGGGGTGGGACCCTGATTTATTCTAAAATATATACCTTTAACCCGGCCATCGAGCATTAGTTGCCATAGTCGTTACAGAACGCACCGTAAATTGGAACTCCGGCGGCCATACGTTAATTGGCGGAAAAACCTTAGGAACAGAATTCTAAGTGTAGCTTCTAAAAAGGAAGCTTCGAGGGACAGACTAGTGAGTGGTCCCAGTGTCTCCGTTATAGACGGAAGAAAGAGAAGGAAAGAGGGAAATCTGGAGAGGAAGTTTGGGGACAGACCAGTGAAAGTGGTCCCAATAGTCGTGATAAAGGACGGAAGGAAAGTGAAGGGAGGAGAGAAGTCGGGAGAGGTAGAATCCAGGAGGAGTGGGAGGATCGGATAAATAGTTGAGTACAACCAAAGGCCAGGTGGAAAATCGAACTCACACTGAAAATCATAAGATGAAATAGGCTATCACTTAAAGGACGAGTGATTGTGTGACATGTAAATTTATAGGCTTCATTAAATTGTTATTTTTGAATTTCATCTTCGTGTTATATATATATATATATATATATATATATATATATATATATATATATATATATATATATATATATATATATATATATATATATACCACATACATTAAAAATAACATGGCATTTAAAGTGTTGGTATAAAGCAAATCTATATACCAATACTATTGGTATATCAAATAGTGATCCGCCCATAGCGCAATAATACGAATATATAAACATTCTTTCTACCGTAGGCCTATAGCTCTATGAAGAATTTCTACTCATTCGTTAATCATAAATGACATGAAATTAACGACACAAATATTAATAGTCCCTGTTTTCTAAATATTAAAATGGTACACAATTTCATCGGAATCCTGTCTTTTTCCTCTCCCCCTCTCATGCAAAATAAGCACAAATCGGGAGTGAGAGAGAAATATATTGCGCTGGACGAAAACATTAAAGCTGAACTTGTACCAAGTAACCCACAGTACTCTGTTTCCTCGTAAACCTATGATTACGCTTTCCTTGGGATTTATCTATAATATTCATAATATCAATGATACATAGTTGCAATCGTCATACGACACACAAGGCCTACATGTTAAATTTGTCGGTTACGATGCGCACATACTGTATTGTGTTTAAAGCCTTTGTTGTTGTTTCTGAAACCCGTTTTAATCGAGTATTAATAATTAAATATAAAACTGTCCAAATGGTCGCCAGACCGCCCCCCCCCCCCCTCTCTGGAGCAAAAATACACGAAAATACAAGCGTTGTGGATTTTTGCTTGTGTCATACGACGATGTCTCTGGATCTATGAATGATGGCAATGTTAGTCAAGACGTACAGAGAGAGAGAGAGAGAGAGAGAGAGAGAGAGAGAGAGAGAGAGAGAGAGAGAGAGAGAGTGTCAGTAGAATCGCTAATTAAATCAAAATGATGACTTAGTTGAACTGTCAATATATTAAAATATTTTAATTACCTCTTGTTGGTTCGTGATTCCAATTCGTTTATATTCCACGCGAATTTCCATACGATAGTAGGTCAATGACAGTACATGCATAGTCTATAATAAGATCACCGTGTTTGCAGTGCACTACTTTCTTCATTAAAAAAAAAAACAACACAACAACATATTTTATGTTTAAATAATGCGTGTGACTTATATTGATTTAATAAATGTGAATAAAAAAGAAAATGAAAAAGAAAACAATCAACTTATCAATTTGAATATGTGATTGTGATCAACAAGAAAAATCGTAGAACTAGATTTTGTAGCAAACAGCCACTTGGTTGTGAGGAGGTCATTTACTCGGGCAATCAGAAGCACATCGTAACTCGAACTTGCAAATATTTGTATTTGTATGTGATATAAATAAAATATATGTATAGTATGTACGCTGTATCATTGATATACCACTCGTTGTATAAATTTTTCATTAAAAGGAAACTCGGGCAAGCCTCGTTTCCTTTTAATGAAAAATTTATACATCTCGTGGTATATCATTGATACATCGTACATACTATACATATATTCTATATATATATATATATATATATATATATATATATATATATATATATATATATATATATATATATATATATGTATATAATTTAACCGTCGGCAGTGCTGACTGGGGGCTCAGAGCCGTATACCTATTTGTTCTTTAATTTAAATTTAAATTCACGAGCCAGGTGGAACTTTCATAATATTTTAATTTATACCTTGGAAGTACCCCACCCCAACCTTTGCAGAACGCTACAGGGTTCTATGTGAAAAGTACTCATAACATCAACAAGACATCTAATTAAAGCCTCTCTATAACTGCTCTGGTGGCCTAGTGGATGCAGCGTCCACCACAGAAGCAGGAGGTCGTGGGTTCGATCCCCAGCCGTGTCATACCAAAGACTTACAAAAAATGGTACTAACAGCTGCCTCGCTTGGGGCTCAGCATTAAGAGGTTTGTGTTAGGACTGGTCAGCCTGGTGTCAGGATAATTTGACTGGGTGGGACATCATGCTACATGTCTGTGGCATGATGCCCCAGTGTTAGACATCACTATAAACTGCCCCCTTCAGACATCATAGCGATATGACTGAAAAATTGTTAAAGCTATGTTATAAATCCTAATCAAACAAACAAGCAAAAAAAAGCCTCTCTACATATCCTATGAATCCAAACTATGCCCTACTGGAAATTGGACAGGCAGAAAGTAAGAAAATATACAGGTGAGAAAGAACAAAACATAAAAAAATATTTTAACCTTTGCCCTTGTTTCAGCCAGAATACCTTCCATCCTTAGTCTAATATTAGTTGTTGACTGTACAGTTATTGTGTGAGGATATCTATATATACCCCTTGCCTACAGGTAAATCTGGTTATCTTTAACATAGGGGGATCCTATATCATTTATCACATGACATAGGTACTGATTAAATAAATAAAGAGTGCTGTGTTCTACTTTTTGACCTGGTAGAGTAAGCACTTTATTGAGGTGTTGGTTAAAATGCAGAACATGTTCCAGTCTTTGACCAGGCTTGGCAAGCAGTTTAATTATATTATATGATGAAATCTTTGCTTTTAAACACATACTCTTCCACATTAGCAATTACTATGTAAGGCAAGTCCAACTTCAAAATGCACATACCCAGATTGCCATCACATAATGCACCAGCAGATCAGCATCTCTGTTGTTTCCAGTTTCACTCAACTTATAAGTGAATATATATGGTAGATATTATTCATATTGAAAATATCTATTTATTATCATCCATGCATCAAGGGTAACTAATTTGATGTGATATTCTCCATCTTGTCCATCCATCCATCCATCTGTTTATCATACTTCCACCTAGATCACCAGGTAGAAATTCATGAAACTTTGTTCTTACATTGCCTTCTGTAACAAGAGACATATATGTAACTCCTATGCCATGAAGTAATTTAGTTACCTGTTAAAAATGGGTCAGATTCTTGGATCCAACAGCCAACAGCATCATTACATGCATTGAGTATAGCATCTACTTGTAAATTATATCCTCTACAAGACAGGCATAATGGTTTCATTTCACCAAAAGCACTTTGGTCACTCCCTGAACCAATTTCTGAAGGGAACAATATGAGATTGGATAAAATTCCCATCTAATTAAAAAAAAATCAAATATGATGTGTTTGAACTTTAAATCTGCATATCCTTGCTGACCTAATTTCTGACCAAATCATAAAAACAGTTTTGCATTTGTTTTTACTGATCAAGGGTAAAGCCTTCTACCCCATCCCCATGAATAGAAAAAGTAGATAACTTTTAACTTGGACATCTCTTATCATAATACTTGATCACTCGATTATGAAATAGTACAAGTCATGATTACAGAACCTATCGTAAGTACACTTCCAAAACTGCAAACATTAATTAAACTTTTTCTGCCTCTAAATTCACTACTACCACAATGATCCGGACGGGCACATTTTTTTAAGATCTTTTGTTTAGGTCTATCAGTACAGTACCATTTTCAAGAGCAAACACATGTCAACAATTTACTAAGGTTGCTTCATTAGTTTTTTCTTCCAGTTCTTTTATCAATACCGTATTTTGTTGTGTATAACGCGTACTTTTTTTTAACCTAATTTTCTTATCCAAAGTCGGGGGTGCGCGTTGTATACAAGAACTAAAAAAAAAAGATTTTTTTCCAGGTCGATCTGAAGAGGATGAAGGCACTCACTACTTGTGAAATATTAAATCCATTGTACATTGCATTGTAACTAAAATGTTTACCAGTACTAGCCGTATTAAAGAAATAAATAATGCTTACAAATAGTCTTGTTCTTTGATTGCTTATGTTAATCAACTGGTTTCATTTCACGTCACTGTGTGAAGTTTTGTTTTGTGCCACGGCCGGAAATACATGTACATAACGACTGGCAATTTGTTCGAAAGCTGTGCAAAGTGCCGCATTGGAGCGGAACAAATACCACTGTGTGGATTACCGTACTTGTTCCGTAAATGTTCAGTACCGTATTCCATAACTGTTGATCTAATCGAATTTTTCTTCATTTATTATTGGTCGAATTGAAATATAATATGTGTAGAATTCAACTAGTGTTAATGTTCTCATCAGAGCATCTGTGGGGACATATATATTTTTGCGACTACGGGTTCTTTCTTACGGGAACACTGATACGTTGTGGAACAAAATAATCAATGTATGAAGTCGGGAAACATTTTTTTCCTCTTTGGAAAATAAGCTTGTTACTTAGTTTCATTTCTCATCTTAAATCATAGTATTTGAGATATCTTTGCGATTATACAGTGATCAATGGCTTCAATGCTTCATCGACTCGGTGTGGTCTTTTCACGGTAATCGGCGCCTGGTAAGCTTTGATGCGCTCAACATAGTTACAATGCTTTGTCTCGGTGAGCAGTATTTAATTGATTCAGGACATACAGCGACTTTTCGAAAGTGATGAAGACAAAGTGGAATTTGAGGGATTTGATGCAATAGACTGCGTCAAGTTGACGAACATTTAAAGGGCCCTTTTAAGGACCAACAATAAAATCGCAAAGATACAATATCAATATTGCCACTTTTTCATTCACTATCTAAAATGACCAACTGTTGTTGCACTATGAAAACGGAGCGAAATAGCGGTAGTCAAAATTTTAAAATGCATTATATCACATGCGCGTTATATGGCAAAACTACGTTTTTTCCACTTATTTTGGGTCGAAAATCGGGGTGCGCGTTATACATCGGTGCGCGTTATACACACCAAAATACGGTATTCTGCTGTGTCCATGAGGTTACTATACATGGTGGTGAGGGCACCCATGCGATCTTTACATCCAAGTATTGTTTGATCTCTTTAATGGCAACCAACACAGTTTCTGATACTCTGGTTTTCCCTGATTACAGCAAGTTAATTGTGATGACTACTCACGGTTTCAGAACAACATCTTGAACGTCCATATGAGATGTTTTCAGTTTTCCAGTTTAATCTGAAAAAATTGCAAGATCACATCATGTTGACAACAACAACCTGGCTGAAAAAAATCGGTCAAATATGCTTTTGAAAACAAACCCGCTTAGATCCACAACTACCCCACACTGCAATGGGCTGAATAGTGTCCGTAAATATTATTAGAAATATCATATTCTATTAAAGCATAGTTTCTAAGTAAAAAATCAAGAAGCATGCACGGTGCTGCTGAATGCTCAAGTGCATGCAATACTACCAACAAAATGTCTCCATACTTTCCCATCCAACTAAACTTGCAATGGCAGAGTTGAATAAAACTGTGGCAATCACCTACAGCCTGAAGTTATATAATCAGCAACTTCAAGCAGACAATACAAGCCCATACAACTTAATGAAACTTTGAGCCTGTTCATAAACAAGATTAAAAGGGGGGCCCCGAGTGGCCGAGTGGTCTAAAGCGTTGTCCGTTACGGACCACTGCCATCTCACCTCTGTCTGCATGTGTTCGAGTCTAAGATTCGGCAAATGTAGTTATGTGAGAAAGCTTGCCAGTAGCTTCTCGTGGGTCGGTGGTTCTTTCCGGGGTTTGTCCGGTTTCTTCCTCCACCATTAATACTGGCCGCCATGTATAGCCTATATTGTGCTGAAAAATGGCGTTAAACCGTAAAAAATAAAAAACAAAAAACAGATTAAAAGGTGCTAGTTTCCCTTGCACATCAATTCACTGGTGCAAGTTCAATATGCATAAAAAACACCTCAGAAAATTTTGACTTACTTTGCCGTAGGGAGGAAATGGAAATTATGTAATTGACATGTGATCTTTTGCAAGTCAGAAGATAGTCTAAGACTTATGCCGGATGATATTCTGTGAGTTGTCCCAGCTAATAAAACTTTTCAACCAACCAATTTCTTTAGAGTAATTCTGGATGTAGTTCTGACAGCCCAATGCTTTTGCAGCCGTGGGTCAAGCACAAAGGGAAAATTTCAGATAACTTTGTCCAAGAGATGTAATCTTGCAATGATTCTTTATTGTGCTCTTTATTTTCACTTTGGACTATGGTCAGCCTTTACTTCATGATAAGACATTATTATATGAAAAATAAAGTGGTTTAATTACGAGTTTTCTAAAGGCATGTAAAGGACCTTCATTCCACCACTTGTGACCTCCAATGACTGAGTCTGGTTGGAGAGGATCACACCAATGCATATGTAACTGGGGATAATAGCCAGATTAGTAACACATTCATGAATGTACATGATAACCATGAACTGCCAGAAGAACTCCAGGTGTTCCAGCTAACAAAAATAATTCAGGTATAACATAAGAAAGTCATGCTGAGAAACCTGCAGACCAGTGTCAATGTTTTAAATCAGGTCCATTTACAATGAAGCTTGTGATATTCACATGTCTTCACAAGTGACAAAGCTGTTTTTGTCATTAAGTGTCAATAGTTTGATGTTTTCCTGCACAATATTAAATGACTTTTCCAGCTTTATGTTGTATTTATCACCAAGTTATTTTATTGCTGTTATAAGATAATTCATTAGTTGATTCTAAATATGTATCTGAGAAATAATACATCTTTGACCAATCTGCATGACACAGAAAAAGAGCAATTTTTTCTGCAATGTTAGAAACATGATAGTTTAGTAATATGATACCAGCATTAGATACTTATAAATTCTTTCAAAATACTGTATGCATTAATCTGCAAACTTTTAACCTTATTAAATACAAGGAAACTTATATGCTTGAGTTGTGCTTGTGAATCAATATCTTTGAGTAAGGTGTCAACTGTAAGGACTTGTCTCTTGGAATTTTCTTACATCCAAAAATATAAATATGCTTACTTTTACAAAAATCCTGTTATTCCAGAGAATCACGAGGATGTGTAGACTACGAATATACACGTATGATGATACATCAGCATCAGAAGATCTAATGTGGGCAAAAATTTACGGAAACACTGCTGCAGCAGACTTGAACAGTTATGTTTTATTTTTAAAAAAATAGCTGTATTACATGTTATTTAACATCAGGGGTAAAACAAAAATCCATTGCATGGGATCCCTGGACAACCAAACATTTATGCTGGGCAACTATTATTCCCATTCTGAAAGTCTGGTTGGGAAACTGAACAAAATAAATATTATGTTTGAAATTATAATGGAACATTTTTTTTAAAGAGACAAACGCTTAAATCCCTGAAATAGTCTCCCTGGGAACCTACAGTAGGATGCCTGAATTATCTTGGTATAATTTGGAATTTGAGTCTTGTGTGATTTCTTTATGTAAGAAGCCACATTAATTCATGTCATTGTTGTGTGATTTATATAGGTAAGGAGCAATATTAATTCACATGTGCCATTGCTGTGTTATTTCTACAGGTAGGAGCCACATTAATTCACATATTTCAGCTACTATCTGATTAAATAATCACATTCCATACCAACAGCCCCATGAGCTTAAGTTTTGAAGAAACAAGAATTGTGAACATGTGTCTTTTATCAACACAACAACATATGGCAGAAGGGTCTTTCATCTATTACTTGACATAATGAATTCCTATGCTGTAGTAGTACACTTTCCCACTAATCAGAGCATGTGACAGTTGTTTCTGCTGGCTGTCTTTAACTAAAGGAGTATACAAAGTATACAGAATTATACCAATCAAAGTACTGTTGCATAATATACCGTATTTTCGCGCATATATCCCGCACACGCAGATAATCCGCACCCTCATATAGCCCGCGGGTTTTGGGGTTTTGTGTAAAAAAATCGTTGGCATAACCCGCACCTTTGTATAACCCGCAACCATAGATATATTTATACAGCTACAATCGGAAATGAAATCAATTACAGGATCACGGGGCTTCGCTGATGTAGCAAACTGCGATTCTGTTTTCCGTTTTGGTGACAAAATATACCATCTGGTGATATTTGTGGCGACACCAATTTTGGCTGATAAAAACCGTATATACAGTCTTGCGTTTGGAGTAGAGAAAATCAAAGGCACCATGACAGGAAACAATGTACTGGAATATATTGTTAAAATAACAAGTCCTTGTCTCATACTGGCAAACCACACTAACAGTGCACTGTTATATCATAATCCGCTAATGATGATATCTGGCCTTATTACTTTATGCAACTGACTAGTCAAAATCCGAATCCGCAGAAGGCGGAAACGTAAAATGAGTACAGTCAAGCAGATGACACTAATTTAAAAACAAATACCAGATGGAAGAAGAAAAAATACGTTTGCTGACACTTCAAAGAGAACTGATTACCTTTGAAGCACTGATATATACTAAACAAATAAAATAAATCTGTTTCAATGTTCTACAATTATCTGAAGTTGCCGCAGCAATAACAAACAGGTATTTGTTTAACCCTTCAACTGGAGCCTTTAGCGGCGCCATCATCAAAGTAAGCCGACGATCTTTGCTTAATAAAAGTCAGGAAAAACATGGTACACAGTGCTTGTGTGCGTAGGAGCTGTGCCTCAACTACAGGCTACATAAACACGGACATTTTTAAATAATCTTGTATTCTTGTGAAGTGTAGATTCGAGTTTAAATAATTTCTTTCTGTTTAATTTAAAAAATGCCGAAACGAAAGTCTTACACAGCCGACTTCAAGCTAACTGCCATTGCGTATGCTGAAGTGCATGGCAATAGAGCCACAGGCACAAAATTTGATATTGATGAGAGTGTAATCCGAGGTTGGAGAAAAGAAAAAGGAACGTTGGAGAAGATGAATCCACGAAAACGTGCTCGTCGCGGACCTAAAGCAAAATGGCCTCACCTTGAAGCTGACCTGAAGCAATGGATCGTGGCCCAGCGGTAAAATTAGGTACCGTAGTTATTTCGATTGAAAACAGAAAATATTGATTATGAAAACGTGACGGATACGAAATTTTAAGTTTTTATCCCGAAATGTTGATTTGGTCCCGATACCGTAAGTTGTTGTAAAGTCACCGTAGTAGCCATAATATCCAACCCTAGCAAAACAAAACTAGAACAATATATAAGTTATGTAGTTACGTTTTTCAAACAATATGTTGAAATATCATTATGTGTAAAAAAATTGTGATATAGCCCGCACCCTTATATAACCCGCACCCCCCCCCCCCCCCTGCGGGGTTTGTAAAATCTGGTATAACCCGCGGGATATATGCGCGAAAATACGGGTACATGTATTGGCCTGTAGGCTAACTAAGGCTTGTAATGATAGTGTGACCCATAATAAAGCCAACTCAGAGAAACATAAAATATAGAAAGATTTATGGTCAGGAGTGGCTAAAGACTACAAAGCTGATAGGCAATATGACACTTGGTCCAATAAATCAGCCCCCAAACCCATCAATCAAATTACAGATTTAAAGCTGTCATATTGGACTACAAAATACAATTAAAAAAGAGAAATATAAAATTACAGATTTAATTAAAGCTGTCATATTGGACTACAAAATACGATTAAAAAAGAGATATAAAATGACAGATTTGCTGTCATTTTGGACCACAAAATACGATTAAATAAGAGAAATTGCTCAACTGCCTCTTTATTAGCTGATCTTGATCAGATTAAATAAGTGTGTAAACGTGTGAAGAACGGAACAAAGCAATCCCAACAAGTTTTGTAAAACCTGACATGTAAATCAATTCTTTAAGTTGTACATGCAATATGAAAATTTAAGAGAAACTTACAGTAATGTGAATTCAATCCAACAATAATCATACAAAGTTCTATCACAAATCCAAAAGAATTCCAGACCCTGCATGTACCAACAGTCTTTATCACAATGGATTGTTCAGAACTCCTTTGAATAATTTTACAATTATTACCAGAAATGTTGTTATAATCCAGTCAAAAGAGTACTTTGTAATTCCAAAATGTTAAATAACGGTTTCCTACCACTAAACACTCAAACATCTGCAGACTGATATTAAAACAAGAACAACAGGAATTAAGAATGAATTATTCAATTATTTTACCTTATTTACCCCTATGGCTCTGTGTTGCAATATTTTCATACTTGATTTAGGTTACCATACCTCCCAAGTGACATAATTTATAATTTTGACAAATGTCACAACAGAAACACTACCCCCAACTTGTAAACAGCTTCATTATTAAGATTCATTTTAAAACGTTTCAAGAACATATTTATTGCTCAATGCAATCTACGGTCATGTACCAAAAGTAAAGACACAATACAGATATGCATAACAGTGACACTCTCCATTTGCAGGATTTATGGTGAGTTACTAACATTTTAGGCATTTAGGGTTAATTAAATACAGTACATGACAAAGCTATTGAATAATTTTCATTACAGCAATATTGGGTACAAATGCAGTAATTTCCTGGGCAACTAAAAATTGCTGGGCAAAGTTTTAAAAAAATTCTACACGTAGTTATCTTTCTTGCGATTCAGTATACTAAAGTATCAGATCAATTTTTAAGTTTTTATTCAAGACGTGTTAAAAAAATGTCATGGATATAGATTCTGTAACTATTTTTGAGGGGGGAGGGGGGGTCAGTTATGGTGTTGCAAGGTATGTTTATCTCCAGCACACAATAAATATACATTTGGACTTCTAGGATTTATTCTATACAAAATGAAATTATACTCAGAAGATAACTGAAATATCATTGATATAAAAAAAATTATAGCCAAATTCCAATTGATCCCAATCCTGGACAAGGCCACCAATTTCTATGTTACGTGCTTAGGCTCGAATAAACAGTAACATAGAAAGAGTGAAAATAACAAGCTTGTAAAAACTTAATAAACAATTTATTGAGCACAAATATTTTCCAGAAAAGAAAAATAAACTTACGGTTTTAAGAATCAATTCCAAAATTAATCCAAAAATAATTCAAAATATAATCCACTAGTGAAATTGCAAAGGTCCTGGTAATAAAATGTCCTAATAATTCCCAGTTCGAATCTTAGAGAAGCATCCAAGATGGAAGACGATGTCACGTGATGAAGTCAGTTCTGGTCTTATGAAATTCAATGTGCACAATTATTTTCCAGATAAATAACAAAAGAAATCCTCTTGATCCAAACGAATTGAAATAATTTCCAGTACAAGGTAATTTAAAATAACTCAAAATGACACAACTTAATATTCTAACAGCCCAACTTCTACTAAACAGTTCATTTTAAAAGCCTGTTTACAACTCTGAAGCCAGGTCAGAAATGAGGTCAACATCTGGTGTTTATTTGTATAATACAGGTCATCCCACTTTTTAAAAAAAATATCTCCCAATGAATGATTCTTAAACTTAAAATGTCAAATTTGAATCTGACAAACAAACAATTAAAACAAAAATAAATGACTTAAATCAAATATACGTAACAATAGACTGTTGGCTCTAGTGACATGGCCATACCATTTCAGCTTTGTCTTTTTGATGGCAGTGAAGAGGTCTTCATATTGGCCTACTTTGTGCCTGATGGTGTTACACACTGTGGTCCATGTAAGAGATGCCAAGTATGGTTCTGTAGCATCTTATTTCAAGTGCCTGGATTCTTCGTTGTAGTTCTGCTGTCAGGGTCCAGGCCCCAAATGAAAACAAAAAGATTGAGATGACTAGTGCTATCACAATAGTCTGATTTTAGTTTTCAGACAGATATTCTTGTCTCTCCAGATGGGTCTAAGCTGCCGTTGTTTGTGCTTCTCATGACAAAATTTCTGCTCTTAATCCGTCTTCGGTGATTATGGAACCAAGATATTTGAACTGTCCCACTGTTTCCAGTTCCTGTTCTCTGATTTTAATCTTGGTTGAGATTTATTTGCCAATATTTGTCATCAGTTTTATCTTCTTGGCACTTATCTCCATGTCAAATCTCGAAGATGTTTCATCCAGGTTCTTCACTAAGGTGGCAAGCTCATCTTCACTGCCTTCCAGCCAATCAATGTCATCTGCAAAGCATAGGTTTGTGACATTATGCCCTCTAATGCTGACTGTCCCACAGTGGTTTTCCAGGGCTTCGCTCATGATGCACTCTACACAGATCTTGAAAAGCATGGGTGACAGGAGACAGCCTTGACATACTCCAACTGTTGTCTTGAACCAGTCCCCCACAGAACCTTGAGCAATTACTGCACTGATAGTTTTGGCGTACAGCTGCTTGATGATATTGGTCAACTTTTGACTCATGTTGTACTTCTTCATTGTGGCACGCAATGCCTCATGCCACACAATGTCAAATGCCTTTTTTTTAAATCTATGAACACATGATAAATGTCTTCTTAATGTTGAGAGTACTTTCACACAGAACCCTAAGATTGCATATTAGTTCTGTTGTCCTTCTTAAACTCCAGAACCCTGCCTGTTCTTCAGTGATTATTTCTTCTGCTTGTGGTTTCAGTCTGTTCAAGATGATCTTCAGATTTACCTTATTAGCATCGCTGATCAAACTGATAGTTTTGTAATTTTGGCACAGCTGGAGATTGCCTTTTCTGGGGAGTATTATAATTAGTGACTGGGTCCACTGTGTTGGCCATTCGCCTGTCTGCCAGATCTTGTTGCAGATTTTTGTAAGTAGTTCTATCTCTAATTCTCCACCATTCTTGATAAGTTCAGCTGGGATGTTGTCTACTCCAGCTGTCATCCCATTCTTCAGTGCTCTTATTGCTGACTCCACCTCTTCTTTGAGAATGGGGAAATCATCATCATTTGTGGAGTTTGAAACTTCAAGCAGCTCTGGGTCTCCTGTGGAAGGATGGTTGTATAGTTCTTTACAATATTCAGTCCATCTTTCTGCAATGTCACTTGCCTGTGTGAGGCATTTTCAATTTGAATGGTACTGAATCTTGGTTACTTCTGTCTGGTGAGGTATATCACAATCTGGAATGCCTTTTTGCTGTTGTTCTTTATCAGACTGCTCTCTATTTGTGTGCACTTTTGTTTAATCCAATCTTCTTTTGCTTTCTTCAAGGTTTTTTTCTGATATTCTTGTCATATCTCGGTATTCCATTTTCCCTGTTGAGTGTCTGGTGGATTTATTTTAGGTCTCTTTGGGCATCACACAGATTTAGAATCTCTTCTGTAACCCAGGTTTTTTTTCTTTAGGCGATGGAGGCCAATGACGTCCTTGGTAGCTGTTGTCATCAATGTGTTGAAAGTGTCTATCACTTTAACATCAATCACATGCAGTGGAGCATATCATCCTTCAATTGTGGCTTGGAATGACTTGCAGATGTTAGGGTCCTTCAGTTGTTCAAGAATGCATTTCAGCCTGATGTTCTTTGGCTTGTTAATTTTTTTTAGCCTCACTTGGAAGTTCATAATGACAAGGTCGTGATCTCTCCCAACATCAGCACCTGGAAACATCCTTGATTTTGCTCTATATATGCCAGATCGGTAACAGTTTTGAACCAGTATGTAGTCGATGTGGTTGTGATGGGTTCCATTTGGTGCATGCCATGTCCAGCATTGTCAAACTTTATGTTGGCACTAGATGTTGGCAAGTACCAAGTAGTTGTAGCTTGCAAACTCGAGCAGCAGTCTCCCTCTTTCGTTGGTAAGCTCATTGCAAAAATGTCTACAATAATCATCCCAGTCTTTTAGAGCATCTTTGCCAACTTTGGCATTCCAGTGTCCTTGGATGATGAGGATGTCTTTTTTACTGACCATGTTTTAAATGCCCTAGAGTTTGTTGTAAAACTCCTCTATTTCTTCATCATCATAATCAGTAGTTGAAGTATAGACTTGGATAGTTGTGATATTACAGTGAGATGCTTTCAGACAAATGGAGATTATTCTGCTAGATATTGGGCAGCAATCAAGCACAAATCCCTTGATGGCTTTGTTTACAAGGAAGCCTACTCCATTTATGGACTTGTCCAACTCTACACTATAGTAGATATATGACCATCTTCAGTTTCGTATTCTCCAAGGACTTTCCATCTGACTTCACAGAGTCCCAGAATGTGTCGTGTGTAGTGGTCCAGCTCATATGTCCACTCTAGTGTTCTAATGTTCCAGGTGGCGATGCGGTCTCCAGCTCTGATTTTTATGCAAGGTCATTAAAAAAAATAAAGAGTTACTTCCCATTGCAGCTAAATTTCCAGGAAAAGATTATACAAAGTACTTTGTTTACTGACAGTTTAGGAAGGGTGTCTCCTATACTTTGTTTACTGTTCAAAAACCGATAGTTATTTGCACGGTGACATGAAGTCTGACGTTTTATCAATAAATTAAGATGAAATCATTGATTTTGTGTTGTCAGATTTTATCGTATATTATTGATAAAACGCCAGACTCCTGTGTCGACTATATAATTATATTAAGTAACCAGCGGAATAAAACAATGTTCGCACCCACAGGCACTTGATTCTGAGTAAATTCATGTATACACTCACCATATAACACTATATGGTGAGTGTATACATGAATTTACTCAGAATAAAGTGCCTGTGTTCGCACCCCAGTACGAACTCAACTTGATGAACTTAAGATTGTGTCATTGTATATGGTTCCGTATTATTAGCGAGATTGTGGTAAGCAATAGAACACAATTCATTTTACTATATATTCTCTAAATTTGTGTCTCAGCACTGAACTTTCTACTGTGCGACAATCAATACAAATTATATGTTAATCTAAAATACCTTAAAAGATTACTTCACGGTGAAGTTCTTGTCAAAGGTTCACCTGCATGTTTTGGAAAGGTTGGACTGGAAACGAACCAGCGTGCAATGGAACATATATCACTTCCGGATCATCACCAAGGCCTTATTACTTTCTGTACACTGTCGCTGAAACACACACACCCACACACACACACTGTAAGCTCATAATCGAAAGAATAAACAATTGCCTTTAAATCCTTTGCAAGAAATGCCTAAATCTAATTCTTGTATCACCACGAAATGGTACAGAAAATAAAATGTTATAAAAAATAGTCTGAGACTACATTCGTTGGGTACTGAACCAGAATTATTATATGTGATGTTTTCTGATAAAAAGATTGAGGAAAGAAAATCCTGTCCCGTTTTTAAAAATGTAATTACAGTGTGATTATTAATGGTAATATTCAGTTTATTGCAGTTTGTATTTAATAAATAAATAATTATTATATGCAATATTTTTATAGTTTGGAAAAAAAAATATGTTTATTTGTAAAAGTGTAATTGTAAAAAGTTGGCTAAGTCTTGTGATGAAGGAGGTAAAAGAAAAGGTGAAGCAAGTGTTGGGCAAAGGTGAAGCAAGTGTTGAGCAAAGGTGAAGCAAGTGTTGGGCAAAGGTGAAGCAAGTGTTGGGCTATATCCAAATGAAACAAAAAAATGGCAAGATTAGTGTTTGGCTGATTGCTCATCCTAGCAAATAATTTTCTTGATAAAGATATTGATTTGTCATGAACAAAGTTTATGCCACCATTATAATCACTGCTGGGACATTACTTCAGAAAAGGTTTATAGGATGTTGGGATAGTGTCTTTAGGGGTGTGACATTCAATATTACTTGCTGTTAGGCTGTTGTATAAATGGGTTCTTTGGAAGTACCTCAGACTCTTCATACCCTAAGGTAAAGGTCCAAAATAACAAAAATGGGATGTCATGGGTTAGTGGAACCTGGTCTGGAAGGACCATTGCAATCAACATAACTCTGTCTTAAATACATTTAAGAAAACAAAGCCACTAATCCATTTTGAAACAAAGATAATAACACATCAATGTTTTGTATCTTATATCTTTTCAGCATGTTTTTATGTTTTCCAATTTCATAGTTTTTGTTATTTGTTTTTCTGTAGTGTAGTCATATCATTATAGATGTTGTAAAGAGAGCTTCTAAAGATTAGGTGCTATACAAAGTCCTCATTATTATTATTATTATTATTATTATTATTATTATTATTATTATTATTATCTTTCATTTATTCAAACATAAAACTATAATTTGTAATCTTTTATTGGACCAGATCATGATGTGTGCCATTATTTAAGTTAATATGCTTTAATAAGTATTTGTACAATAAATTGATGCTCATTAAAAATTGCGAGTACAATGTTTGAAAAGCAGCCCCCCAAAAATTGCCTATGTAAACTGAGGATTTTTTTAAAAAAAATATCTATGTAATTTCTTGTTGGGAATGTTTGTATCTATCTTAGTTATATTTTATTTTAATGAGTCATATATTTCAAAAATGATATTAAACATTTTTAAAATTGTTTTAATAATGTATGAAATATGTGTAATTTGGCTGACAAAGTACCAAAGCAATAGATTGCTTGTAATTCTTGTTGCAATAGCAGTACACCCCTGAGCTGGGTTAAATTATCTTTAATAATAATAATAATAATAATAATAATAATAATAATAATAATAGCAGTAGTATTAAATTGAATGGTAGAAAATAATTGTTACTTGGTCTTTGATTATGAAGTAGGCATGGAGTACTTTTGTTTATATTTAATAAATGCATAATGCAAGCATGATACAGAAAATTGCAGCAATTAAATATTAAACATTTTCTTGTTATCCAATTATCTTTTGTTTATTCCAATATCTTTGTACTAACTTAAAGAACAGCAACTGTTTCATCAGTAAATTAAATAAGTTATCAATTTACAGTTTTACCAAAAAATCTGATTATGTCTGGATTTGGTTTCATTCACAACAAAGGTTTTTACAGAGTTCAGTTTGTAATAGAACACCATCATAATGCATGAAAATATTTACTGTTTAACAAAATGAAACACTGTTATAAAAAAAAGTATTCCTCGAAGAATTAATAGGAGGCAAGTTGGACAGGATATAGGTTTTATGTTCTAATGTCCATTCTTTGTAATGAATCTGACTTGAACATCATACAGATGCAGAATGCCATATACAACTATATACAGGACAATGCCCACAAATTATGTCAGCTGCAGACTAAGTGGAATAGAATAACACACCAACAAACATTTATGTTGCAAGTTTGTGCTGGATGAAATGGTGATCAACAAGGTTATATATTCAGAGACAATGCACAATACCTAATGAAATTTAACTCTCTAAGAAATTTCCATGATTCCATTTTGTAATATACAAAAACCCAATTTATGCGTATATTACCGGTATTCTTGATTTTATTTGTTGCATTACTTTTCTCCAGTGTGTGCAAGACCAAGGTGTAGACTTTAGCCATTAGCTGTTTTATGAAGTTGTACTAGGCAGGTACTCTTTTAAATGTCATCACTTTGTTACTTGAACCAGTACACACTAGTATCTGTATGTACAGTTCATTTTTATTTAAAACCACTTTCTATGTTTTATTTCATTTGAATGCAAAATCAGCTGATCTGTCACTGATCACTGGCACTTCGCTGTTCAGCTTTTTACTTTGTCTCATACTGTCAGTAATTAGAATAATTTGAATATATAACAGTAGCATTTAAATCTATGTTCTGTAGTGTTCCGATTACCGATTATAATCGATCATCAGTTGGTTGAGCAGACCAGTAGGATAATCGATTGTGAACTCATAATCTGTGTAAAGGGAGACTACTTTTTAAGTGTATGCAAAGCACATAGGTTAGTAAAACTACCAGCCACTAAAGTTGACATGAGATTTATTAATTTCCTTCACAACTACAAATATGAAACCATATGATTCATAATTAGGAACATAAAGTCATTATTACATGGTCAAGTTGTTAAATTGTTGAGTTAATCAATTTAAACACATTTTGTTGATTTGTTTGAGTTAAATTGCAACATCTTTTGTAGCATTTATAAACAATGTCAAACAAGAAAAACATTTCCTTCAATACTTTAATTATAGACACATCACCTATAAACAAAGAATTTTGGGGTATTGTAGCAGTTATTTCAGTTAATTATGACTAATCAGCCATAAAAGTTGCGCTCATTTAACAAAGTTGTAGAACAAAAAAAACACACAATGTAATATTATTGTCAGGTTAAAGTATAGATGTCATTAATGTAAAAGAGATTACTTTTGTACATTTATAAACATACTGAACTCTTGATCAAAGATATAACTGTTTAAGAAAAATTAAAATTTGCTCAAAGTAACCGATTTTAATTGATGATCAGTTGGTTAAGGGGAACAGATTATCGATTATGAATTTCTGACAGATTCCCATCACTGATGTTCTGTAAGTGGAGAAGAATTACCTGTGATTGATTACCGTGTGTACATTGCTTATAAGTCGAGTCCAGCAGCAAACTGTACCAACACTGAATCTTAGACTCGCATAATGCACCAGCAGATCTGGATCTGTGCAGTTTGTTAAGAATAATCAGTAGAACAAACAACATTGATCTGCAGATGTATTATGCTATATCAGATCTGGATCTGTGCAGTTTGTTAAGAATAATCTGTTGAACAAACAACATGGATCTACAGATACATTTTGATGCAGCTTATAAGTGTGTATATATGGTATGCTGAACTATGAAAAACATTTCAGCAATTCACTTTTGACAGTTTTTCCATACGGACATTATTAATGAATTTTCAGCCATTCTAAAATTATATTCCAATGATAACATTCATTATTAAAAAATTGTAAGATATCCCTATTTAAATGTTGTCGGCCAAAATATCCCAATCAAAATATCCCAATCAATTAGTCTCAATCAAAATATCCCAATCAAATTGTCTCAATCAAAATATCCCAATCAAATTGTCTCAATCAAAATATCCCAATCAATTTGTCTCAATCAAAATATCCCAATCAAATTGTCTCAATCAAAATATCCCAATCAAATTGTCTCAATCAAAATGTCCCAATCAAATTGTCTCAATCAAAGTAGTACTTTGAGGAGAATCATCCCAGGCCAAACTGGTTTGGACCCAAAATGACCTGGAGGCAGGTGGATGTGAGGGGAGGAGTGGGGTGAGAAGGCTGTAGCACAGGACCAGAGTTATTTATTATATAGAGTATTCAGTTTTAATGTGCTGGCAGATCTAAGTCTGTGCAGTTTGTTGTTAGACTTATAAGCAAGAATATATAATAGTAAGGATGAACCAATCTATCTATTTTAAATATGCATGCAATATCATTTTATAATCATAATGTAAAAAGATAAGTACAAGAAAATGTGATTGGTTATATATTCTTTATTTGCATTTCATAAAATATGGTTAAGACTGCATCATCTTTATACTAAACATCACCCTGTTTTAATGCAGTCATGGTGAAATGCCTGAAATTATAATATCATCATTAAAGAGGTAAATGTACACTGTGGAAGTAAAACATATCCAGTCGTTTTATAAAGAGTACAGTGCAGAAATTCACTGATGAATATTATTGTCCAAACAGTCTTATGCTAACAATGAAATATGTTTTGAACCATTTCAAAAATTATTTAATTCAGTACTTCCAAGAAGTTATAATCAATGTACATGTATGTAACCCAAGGTAAACTAGATCTATTAAAAAGAGTGCATCACAAAGGGATACAGCGTTGTATAGAACATTTAATGTGAAACCAAGGTTAGCAGAAAATGGGCATTCAAGGACCATGACTCTAAATGATGACACTAAATGTTAAAACCCCAAATCCTTTCAAGTCTTGTCAATACAAGCAACATCCCAAGTAAAGATGAAGTAGATGCATGCATAAAGGGCAAAACTCTCTACAATGGCATAGATGACACCCCACCCCTCCAAAAACAAAAAAAGAATCCCATCAAAATCAACAAGATGATATTCATACTGAATTCCATCAGAATATGCTGAACAGTTCTTGAAGTACATGCATGCCGGTTACAAGCTACAGTCCAAGTTTCCATAAGAAGTTGTTAGTTCACTTTACCTGGTTCATAAATTTGTGCAACACAGAGCAGAAGAAACAAAACTCATTAGCACATGCAAGTCTGCAAGACAATGTTAATAACGAATTCATTCAGAACATGTTGACTGTCTTTAACTGACAATAATAACCCATTTGAAGATGTCAAGTTAAATATCAAGGGCCATAACTGTTTTCAAAACTGCAGCTGATGATAGCAATTCCATAAACAGCACACCTAAATCTAAGAGAAAATAACAAACTACAGAATATGCTGAATAGTTCTCACAAGTGAAATACCATGGGAAGGGTCATTCAAAATGGAGCTGAGACAAAATCCATAAATAGATTGTATAGGAATGTGTTGAATATTTCTCAAGTCAAACCAGTTACATGCAAAATTCAGTGCGAAGATACTAACTTTAGTGAAACAGGACATAACATTATCCAAAATGGACTTGATGAAGCAAAATATATAATGGTACAACTATGTCAATGACACAATGTACACACCAAATTGCATCAGAATGTGTTGAATGGTTTCTGATCCATGCTGGTTAATAAAGACAGGGTACAGTGTAATGGAGACTTAAAATTGATGGATATGGGCAATAACAAAATCTTTATTCAGCACTGTTAATCACATTGCATGTTGAGGTTATAGGGCTTTGGAAGTTACACAAGTATGAAATGATGGAAAAGGTGATTGAAACAAGACTTTCACATTCTGTTGCAAAGCCCTATTGTTAATTACATAAAATCTGCCTCATTTTTACTGTTCAACTTTTTGCAAGGTTATGAGAATAAAAGAAACACACTCAAATTAAATTCAGAATCTGTACCACAATTAAAATCATGTGGTTGTCTGATTATTCAGTTGCTGTGATGCCTCCACCATGTGATATGTACATTAGCCTAGAAATTATAAGTCTCAATGTAATATTAAATTCAGATGGAAAAATAGAAATAATTAAATTCTGTGAATATGTTTAAAGAAAAGCATTTTGGAACAAATGTTATTTTTAAAGAGCACTAAACAATGTTGTATCTGTAGGACCTGGTAGATAAAAATGTCAAAACTTTTATTATTGTTTTGTGTTCTTGTTTGGTATTTTGATTTGGTAGGCTAAATATTCATGAAGGCTGCAAAGTTGTCAAAACAATTATGGGACAAAGTAAAGTTGTGACAAAATATATTGTGTACCATCACCCCAAATGACAAAACATCTAAGAATAACCTTGTTAATATTTCAGCCTATCACAATTAATTAAGAAGCCTAAAACTGGACCCCTTTGCTTCAAATTAATTTAGCTTTCTGTCTATTTTTTTCTCAAGTAAATTAAAGTCTTTATTTTTTAAAACAAATATAAAACATACATTGCTGTACTCTACTGTATGAGAAACATACCATATATACTCAGTTATAAGAAGAGCCAAACTGCAAAGAACAAAGATCCTCAGCTGCTGTAGTATAATGCACCTGCAGATTAGGGAAGTTGTTTGTTATACTGATTACTCCCAACAAAATGCACATACCCATATCTGTCAGTGCATTATGTAACAGCAGATCTGGGTCTGTGCAGTCAGCAGTTGGACTTATTTTATAAGGGTATATATGGTAACTGATATGATAACCTTAAATAAGTCAATAATGTAACCTCATAATAATAGGATCTGTAATTAACAATTATTAAAAGTGACATTAAACTTCATGGACTAAAAATAGATTTCAGAGACTCAAAAAACATTCATAAGAATGCCCTTAAATACTTCCATCAAAAATACAAGTTTTGGTTAGGGACTTGTAGGCCATTGATTCAACAGTCTGAAGATAAATGGAATTGACAATACAAAATGCTGGCCAAAGGTATGCATATTTAGTCCAAGCTTGAGTTATATTTTGAAATAAATCTGAACCCGACGGAATATAAAAGGAGCCAAATATAGATATAAGGAAAGTACAAAATATTGAATTGATGTTACTGGTGTAATGTGGATATATGAACATGCACATGGACACCAAAGCAAGCATCCTGCCAAGCTTGTATTAATGGTCTTAACAAAACTGATTAGCAAATATTTGATTTCTACTGGGAACTTGTACTAGTGGTCTTAACAAAACTGATTAGCAAATATTTGATTTCTACTGGGAACTTGTGCAAGTATACATTTTTGTAAAATAATCTATATAATGAAGAATTCAGCATTTTTCTCTATGCAAATGAAACTTTTATTTATAATCTATGTAAACCAGGAAGTATTTAACTATTTCCTCAAAGTAGTTGTAGTTTCCTAAGGGGATAGATGAGAATATTTAGGTCATCCCAAACTCAAGTAGGACAACAACAAATATAATGAAGAAAACATTATAAGCAAGAGAATAAAATTTGCTTTCATAAATAACATTCTCCTTCCTCCAAAACTGGCTGTAGTAAAATGAATTTATTCCACCTGTGGAAACTAAATTAAAGGGCAATAAAAATCCCTTTTCAAATGGATTCTTGCAACCTGTTTTCTAAACTGTACATGTGGCATGCAAGCCAATTATATTACAAATCACTAACATCAATTGGGTTTCTAGCATTATAAATAAAACTAGCTACAATATTCCCTGCCATTTTGTCATATTGACTATGATTATCTATTTAAAAGTATTTCTATATAACATGAACACAGAGCTGGAAAGATCTTTACAAAGCAATTAAATGTAAAGCTAATGCTTGTATCAGTCTGAAGGATAATGGAATGAAGACGTTTTGTAACCAAACTAAAGATTACTTTTAGGGACAAATCCTTCCAGCTAAAACAGACCATGAACACATATTGATGCAGAAACTATAAATGTCAAATGTATCCTTCACCAGATTTTAAAGTCTATGCAGATCTAGAACCAAGTCAAAACACAACTAACAATCATAAATACATAACACATTTATGTTGTGATCAATAAATTCCTTCAATTTAACCCCATTTACCTTGGGCTTGTAGACTCCCTTCAGTAACCAATTTGGTTTTATTTTATAACTGCTTTTTAATGTGATTCATTTTCCACATTTTTGAGTCACCAAACTACATCCTTAAGGTAAAGGCTGTAAGTAAATAACTATTTTAAAATTTCAACGAATCTTTTTATTGATTTCATGATGGGTTTTACGCAAATCATTAATGACACCAGGAGTGCTAAGAATTTCATACTCTGAGGCTGCAAGGTTCACTGAAAGTTTGACATCAAGGTAGTTCTCATTATAAAATGCAAACAATTTCAATATCTTTCATCCATTTTCTTTATCAACCAAAAATGTATCTAAAAAAAAACAGATAATACTATCAAATCAAAAATCTGATTGAAAAAAAAAAGGTAATGCTAATAAGCAGGTAGAGTTTTATGGGGGGATTTGTCAATGAAATAGTCACCATTAACATTAACTTACCCGAAATACATGCTTATAAGTTGAATCAAACAACAAAGATCCTGATCTGCTGTAGCATAATGCACCTGCAGATTAGGGTCTATGTTGTTTGTTCTGCTGATTATTCCTAATAAACTGCAAAGATCAAGATCTTCCATTGCATTATGTGACAGTGATCTGAATCTGCAATTCTCAGCTGCTTTTGTCTTATAAGCAAGGATATGTGCCATATCTTGATTCACTGTACACAATACAATTTAACATAATGTACCTTGAAAAGTTAATTAAACTTGAAACATTTGTCAATGTGACCCATTTTTCAGCATTAAAAAAACAAAAAGGACAAACCTGCAGATGAAAATTGACATGTTACAATGGCACAGAAACAGATTTAGTTGTTAATGTTAGCTACTATATCTACAGGAGTCACACAAATCTTGTCAGCTTTGTAGCGTATGCAAATTAACATTACCAGGTAGTATATGCTATATAAAGAAACAAGGTGAAAAGTACCTGTAAAAGATTTTTTTCACAGAAACACATTCTATGAAGAGGCTAAATTGTGGAAATTTGAACTCTTGACATAATTTTTTTAGAATGCAAACCCTTATTTCTAGCCCCTCCCCCCAATAATTACAAAAGTTTGAGACAGTTTCTCACTCACCCTCGCCGCAATGCACAACACGGAGACAAGCAATAATGGTTACTCACTGGACTTGCAAAAAGGGCAATTTGCAAAAACTGTGATAACTTTATACAAATAAAATGGAGAATTACTTTTCCACACCTTACTTAGGTGAAGAAAAATCCACTGCTAGGTAGTCTTCGTCAACTTGAAATTAAAGACAAGCAACCAGCTTGACTCAAAAGTTAAAGCCCTGCCATACAAGCAACCAGTTTGACTCGAAAGTTAAAGCCCTGCCATACAAGCAACCAGTTTGACTCGAAAGTTAAAGCCCTGCCATACAAGCAACCAGTTTGACTCGAAAGTTAAACCCCTGCCATATAAGCAGCCAGTCTGACTCAAAAGTTAAAGCCCTGTCATACAAGCAGCCAGTTTGACTCAAAAGTTAAAGCCCTGTCATACAAGCAACCAGTTTGACTCAAAAGTTAAGCCCTGCCATACAAGCAACTTTTGGTAGCAATGGTTCAAAATATTTGCCATTACACTAAATTAATAAAATGGTCTCTCTGCATGAAATGACAGACAAAAAACATAATTTAGCAATGATTTTTACATTCGTTCAATAACTCCAATGCTGAATTAAGAATACTTGTAACTGAAGAGTTACATAGGAATTTCGAAACTTCTTTAAACAATTAGTCAAGCAACCAGATGTATTGCTGTGCAACCAGATTTATCTGTTACCCTTTGATTCACCAATAAATTACAGCTTTCCTAGTCCTAAAGTGAAAAACATCATTCAGAACATATTGTTACTAACAAGAATGCTCCATAACACAAATTACAATGATTTTAAATATTTTACAGGCTTTTAAAAATAGGTTGACTGGAAATGTCACTAGAACGCGAACATTTACTGGCGCATGGCAAAGATCTTGTTATTGGCTGGAGTGACTGCATAGACAAAGTACTCTGTCTAAGGTATTTGCCCTGTAATGTTGGGGTGGGAGGTCTATCCAAAATATGCAATTTACCAAGACCAAAAAATAGCATCATAGGATAGTTGCTTTACACTGAGGCTATATTTTTTTAGCAACTCTGTTTCGTACCCTAACTGCCTGAAACTGATTAGCAGAATATTTATCTTCACAGACATAACAAATAAAATATAATTTGTTACTTTAGTAACCCAACATACAGGACAATTAACTAGTACATAGTCAGTCACATAATTGACAAAAATCTTAGTAAAATGTAGACCATGAAATTTGTAATCAAATAACTAAAGCAATATGAGAAATGGTCAAGCACAGATTGTAATGGTTGTAATATTAATTCAAGTGTCAGCTTATTACAGAAATTATATATTTTCAATTTTCATGTGTGTGAAGGTAAATTATTGTATTATCAGTTCATTTTACTATCAATTTAGATAGGCTGTGTTTGATAGAAAGTTGCTTACTGTAATTATGCTAGTCACTATAAAATTACAGACTATTCTGTACCATTAGTTTAAGACTTCCATGGTTTTAGTCAAGAATGCATTCCCACTCCAAAATAACTCTCCAAATATATCTAGCACAGGGTGTTAGAGTGAGCTTAGACTATTACAATAAGATGTAAAAATTACAGCCAGGTAAGAATAAAATGATTGATTGCAATTAACCTATTCATTCTTTACTGATTCAAATAACTAAACTTAAAGTCTGTATGCAAACAGAAATTATAAATAATGAAATATGGCCCAAAAAAATTACAGTTAAAGACATCATATAAAATTTTATGAATCTGAATTAGACTTGTCTGAAAAGGTAGGCAAATTTGTAACCTAGCCTGTCCTGTCATGAACCAATTTTCCATCCAGGTATGGTCTTTGTAATCAATGTGATTTTACTTATCCACAAAAAAGAATTTTATTGTGTAGAACCAATAGATGCAACACATAATTTATTTTTAGCTCATTATAAAAAAAGGTAAACATGTTGTGTCATGAAAAGGCTAGAAGTCATCTTCCACTTTTTCATGTAATTTAACAAAAATTAATATCACAAAGTTGATAGTGGTACAAACTAAGCAGTCTCTAAAATCCAATGATGCAAAGAAAATCAACTGAAATTTTTTTGGGAAAAAAAGATTCAATCACCTAAACAAATTTGAAGTCAAACAATTAGAAAAAGATATTTATACTGTTAGAAAAAAATGTTTCCTCAACTTCAATCAAAAGGAATTCTATCTATACTTGTTTTTTTTTTTCCTTTAATAAAATCCTTCTCTTTTCAAGATATTACATGTGTTCCAGAGAACAGTAATGTCTCACAGTTTCCCAAGGTATGAACAATAATTACATGTGTTCCAGAGAACAGTAATGTCACACTGTTTTCTAAGTTCTGGACTTGCACAAAATTTGAACACTGAATTGATGTCTGCACCAACATCACGATCACTATGCCTTGCATTTTCTTTGAAAAGACAAAAACAATTAGATTTGTTGGTACTTTTAACAAAATTCAGTTGTAACAAAGAAATGTCACTGGTCCCAAAATGAGATTCTGTTTTATTTGTACACAGTTAATTGATAGCCAGGTAAAACAAACACACTTAAACATCTAGAGAAAAAATAGTCACAGTAATTATCACAATTAATTTCAAATATGTTCTGGAAAGCAAAATGAAAATTAGGGCAATTCCAGTTTGATCTACCTGGGAGAGAGAGAATGCACTTTAATCTGTAGGGGGCTAAGATGTAACTTTTTCATATTCTTGTTCATATTTATTAGAGACACCATCCCATCTGAAGCAGATTTAAATGGACTTGTCAACTCACTAAAATAAGAAATGCTACAAATAAGACAGTAAAACATTTGGTAAAACTAAAAGTGGTGTGTGTGTGTTTGTGTGTGTGTTATGGTTAAGTGGTCTTTATACATAGGTAAGAGTCAGTAATATGGTATTACAAAAATGATAAAGCATGCATGCATAGATAAAAAGACAGACTGATAGAAAGAAAGAAAATATAGTTTGGAATAGTAATAAATAAACAAATGAAATCAGATATGTGTTCATAAAATATGTTTTCTCCCACTGCAGACCAAAAAGTCTAAGCCATAAAGTTTACAAAATATAGAAAATGTGAAAAATTGCTGTAATGGCAAGAAAATCATATGGTGTCATCTGTATATTAGTACCAATATGCCAACCAAATTTCTCCTCTAAGTGGTTAACCATGCAAATAAGGTTTTCTCCAAATTATCCAAAAATGTGTACTAACTGCTGCATTGGCCTGAAATTCGAGTCAGTTATTTGCATATGAGTACAAATATACAAGTACAATTACATACGAGTACACATATTGAAATACAGATTGTTTATTATGAGTGGGTTTTTGCATATTCTTGCAAACAAGGATTGATGGACAGATGAACATATAAACAACGACATGACCAAATCACATGCTTTCTGCAATCAGTGGATACATACAAAATAATATTTAAAAAATCTGTTAAACCTACAGGTGCAAATGTTGATATCAATTTCTTATCCTATTAATGGAAATAATTACAAAACTTTAGGAATTTTATTTATCTAGTTACAAAAATGGCTTTGGTGTGCATAAAAAAGCTTCATTTTTTTAACAAAAAGAAGCAAAAACAGACCCAGTCCAAATGAAACATTTTTAAGTTGTAACAGAGTGGATGAATGAATTAATTTCCCTGTCAGAGAGGCTTGAAACGGATGAAGACATTAAACCCATACTGTGAGGCGAGTTTTGAGTATATCACGTATGACTAGATGGCAGACAGTTTTTTATGTCAGACAGAAATCTTGACATTCTGCTGTGGATGCAATACACTACGATTTATTCTTTTGGACCTGAAAAAAAAAAGAGTGAAAAAAGTATAAAGTATAATAATAGCTTAATTTGCATTACATAAAGTATAAAGTATAATTATAGCTTAATTTGTATTACATAAAGTATAAAGTATAATAATAGCTTAATTTGCATTACATAAAGTATAAACTATAATAATAGCTTAATTTGTATTACATAAAGTATAAAGTATAATTATGGCTTAATTTGTATTACATAAAGTATAAAGTATAATTATGGCTTAATTTGTATTACATAAAGTATAAAGTATAATTATGGCTTAATTTGTATTACATAAAGTATAAAGTATAATTATAGCTTAATTTATATTATATAAAGTATAAAGTATAATTATGGCTTAATTTGTATTACATAAAGTATAAACTATAATAATAGCTTAATTTGTATTACATAAAGTATAAAGTATAATTATAGCTTAATTTGTATTACATAAAGTATAAAGTATAATAATAGCTTAATTTGCATTACATAAAGTATAAACTATAATAATAGCTTAATTTGTATTACATAAAGTATAAAGTATAATTATGGCTTAATTTGTATTACATAAAGTATAAAGTATAATTATGGCTTAATTTGTATTACATAAAGTATAAAGTATAATAATAGCTTAATTTGCATTACATAAAGTATAAACTATAATAATAGCTTAATTTGCAATACATAAAGTATAAAGTATAATTATGGCTTCATTTGTATTACATAAAGTATAAAGTATAATAATAGCTTAATTTGTATTACATAAAGTATAAAGTATAATAATAGCTTAATTTGTATTACATAAAGTATAATTATAGCTTCATTTGTATTACATAAAGTATAAAGTATAATTATAGCTTAATTTGTATTACATAAAGTATAAAGTATAATAATAGCTTAATTTGTATTACATAAAGTATAAAGTATAATAATAACTTAATTTGCATTACATAAAGTATAAACTATAATAATAGCTTAATTTGTATTACATAAAGTATAAAGTATAATTATGGCTTAATTTGTATTACATAAAGTATAAAGTATAATTATGGCTTAATTTGTATTACATAAAGTATAAAGTATAATTATGGCTTAATTTGTATTACATAAAGTATAAAGTATAATTATAGCTTAATTTATATTATATAAAGTATAAAGTATAATTATGGCTTAATTTGTATTACATAAAGTATAAAGTATAATAATAGCTTAATTTGTATTACATAAAGTATAAAGTATAATTATAGCTTAATTTGTATTACATAAAGTATAAAGTATAATAATAGCTTAATTTGCATTACATAAAGTATAAACTATAATAATAGCTTAATTTGTATTACATAAAGTATAAAGTATAATTATGGCTTAATTTGTATTACATAAAGTATAAAGTATAATTATGGCTTAATTTGTATTACATAAAGTATAAAGTATAATAATAGCTTAATTTGCATTACATAAAGTATAAACTATAATAATAGCTTAATTTGCATTACATAAAGTATAAAGTATAATTATGGCTTCATTTGTATTACATAAAGTATAAAGTATAATAATAGCTTAATTTGTATTACATAAAGTATAATTATAGCTTCATTTGTATTACATAAAGTATAAAGTATAATTATAGCTTAATTTGTATTACATAAAGTATAAAGTATAATAATTGCTTAATTTGTATTACATAAAGTATAAAGTATAATTATAGCTTAATTTGTATTACATAAAGTATAAAGTATAATTATAGCTTCAGTTGTATTACATAAAGTATAAAGTATAATTATAGCTTAATTTGTATTACATAAAGTATAAAGTATTATTATAGCTTAATTTGTATTACATAAAGTATAAAGTATAATAATAGCTTAATCTGTATTACATAAAGTATAAAGTATAATTATAGCTTCATTTGTATTACATAAAGTATAAAGTATAATAATAGCTTAATTTGTATTACATAAAGTATAAACTATAATAATAGCTTAATTTGTATTACATAAAGTATAATTATAGCTTCATTTGTATTACATAAAGTATAAAGTATAATTATAGCTTAATTTGTATTACATAAAGTATAAAGTATAATAATAGCTTAATTTGTATTACATAAAGTATAAAGTATTATTATAGCTTCAGTTGTATTACATAAAGTATAAAGTATAATAATAGCTTAATTTGTATTACATAAAGTATAAAGTATAATAATAGCTTAATTTGTATTACATAAAGTATAAAGTATAATAATAGCTTAATTTGTATTACATAAAGTATAAAGTATAATAATAGCTTAATTTGTATTACATAAAGTATAAAGTATAATTATAGCTTAATTTGTATTACATAAAGTGCATTCATTCCATTTCAACAAAGTGTTTCTAAGCAAAGAAAAATTGCTAGAATATATTCAATACTTTTTAAGACTTCGAAATTAAATTGAAAAAGAAAATAAATCCTCTACTAAAACAGGATCTTTTGTTACAATGTATGCTGTTTAGCACATACACACATTTGTTGTTGTTGTTATAAGGTTAAATGCTATTTTTCAACACAAGACAGGCTATACATGGTGGCCAGTATAAACGGTGGTGGAAGAACCAAAGGAAAACCCCTGAAAGAACCACCGACCCATGAGAAACTACTGGCAAGCTCTCTCACATACCCACATTGTCTAAGTTTGATACTTGAACTATTGCAGACAGAGGTGAGATGGCAGTAATCCTTAATGGTGAGCAATTTATACCACTCAGGGTGTGTGCGCGCGCACGCACGCACACACACGCACGCACACACACACATTATTGCAATTTGACTGGAATCTCTTCATTCATAAAAAATCTTGAATGCTAATAAAAAAAGAGAAATTACTGCATTATTGACAGTAACACCCACTGCAATCAGTGCTGGTTAAAAACAAAGATGATTCCACTCTACCCCCACTCCCATTACAAAGTTTTGTGTATTTTCACCCAACAGTTTAGGAGATATGGTAATGAATGGAAACATGGAGAGTATTACAATATCTCTTACAATAGCATGGAGATTAGAACATGTTATCAACATAAGAAACAAATCAGAAGTTGAACAGATGACAAGACTTATATAATAGCAATTCATCATAATCATCAATCTTGTAAGAGTAATGACAAAAACATTGTCCATTGTATTATAAATGAATAATGAATGATTTCAATGAAACTGATGACATTGTATATAATTATGAAATTTATGGTGATTATAAAAGCTAATAATGCTATAAATGATGATACCAGTCAAGCACAGTTACCTGTTTCATAAATTACGGATAAACAATTTCATTAATGATGTCAAAGCAGAAGAATTTACATATCACAAAAAATAATAATACAAAGGCAGTAAATGAGAGGAATTATCCAGAAGAAAAGCAGAAGATATAAAGATCTGCTAGATATGGTAACCAAGCTTGCCTAACTTAATATCTGCTATAACAATGTTAAGCATAGTTAGTGCAATGACTTTTAGTATAGCTCTTGTTAAGTTTTTGAGAATAGTGAGTAAACACAAGTCATTCAAAGAGACTGATGCTCTACTGGGCCAACAAATGATATGAAATGACCATTCATTCTCTAAAAGTAATGATAACATGATTTTCAAGATGGCCTCTGTGGTGCGTGGTCATTAGGATCAACTAGACATTGTACAAAGTATTTTATATTTTTTAAAAACATGTTGATACCACTATAAATTCTGCAGAAGTACATGTAGCATCAAAATGATTTTTGAACTGGCCACTGTGGTGACCACACTGCACATTGACCAACATTTTTCATCTAGAAATGGGTAGACATTATAATAAGTCTTGTAGCTAAAACTCCATGCTGATTTGACCATCTATTCACGAAGTGTATTGATAATAGCAGGTTTAGTCTTCAATCTTAAGCCGGTGTAAACCACACAAGCTTTCATTGTAATAACAATAGTAATTAGCAATGAGAATATGATAAAATTTCATGACTCAGTTTCTCTACCAACCAAATATCAGATGTTAATAGATCAAATATCAAGCATTAATCAATTGGCAACATGATGTCTAACCCAAAAAGGAAAATTTTTAACATCACCTGCAGTCCAAAAACTGGGAGAATGGTACAGAACTAAATTGTGACCAAACTTTTATCACAGACATCAAAATCAATAAATTAATAAACCTAACTGATAAATTAGAACAGTGCTTAAATGAAAATTTGTATTGCTGATGTCACTCGCAGACAAGTTAAAATCAATGTAACACATCAAGGAGTTACAAAATAAGCTCAATTATCATAAATAACAAAAAGAAAATATTTGTTTAGGTTTGTTCTTTACGGCTAGTGACTGAAATCTCTGATTTTATTGGACTGATGTTAAAAATTATAGAAATTTAAAAAAAATGAAATATTAAAATATGATATTAAATGTAGTTTTTGGGAATGGGATGAGGAACAAGCACAATGCCAAGTACTCATATATATATATATATATATATATATATATATATATATATATATATATATATATATATATATATATATATATATATATATATATATATATATATGCAATGAAAAACAAGATGGGAACACAAAGTTCTACTATGGGAGAAGATTAAGTCACATGAAAGCACTAATATATAACAAATGATGTATCAAATCAAACTGTATAATATGGGTCAATGATAAAAGCATAAGCAAAAAAAAAAAAAAAGAAATTTATCGTATCAATGAAATTATATCAAAACAGCATAGGTAAATAAAATGGATTACACACATGCCTATCAAATGCTATCATTAATCCATCTCTGGGAAAGGAACCCTGAAGATCATCCATGCTAGCATTCAGTGAGATGATTTAGATCATGACCAAAAAAATTTTTATCTAGCAATCTAGAACTAAATTGATGGATGATACAACATCAAGCTATGTGTGTGTGTATGTGTGTGTGTGTATGTGTGTGTGAGAGAGAGAGAGAGAGAGAGAGAGAGAGAGAGAGAGAGAGAGAGAGAGAGAGAGAGAGAGAGAGAGAGGGAGGGAGGGGGTTATATCCGGGTCAAGCTAGGTGTCATTTGCTTTGTTGACACCATGTCCCTCAAAATTTATAACCTCCCCATATTAAATTATTATAATAGGAGAAAGGTAATGAAAATGCCCACAGACTGTTTAGTCTTGGTATAACAATCGAGAGAGATGTAACAAATTTTGTGATTATAATATAAATCTAATGTAATCCTTTGAAATCTAATGTAAAATGAGCACCTGGATACTAAATGCATCTTTCAGGTCTGTAGGTAAACTTTTATCATAAATATCTATGTATAAGTTGAGTTCAACTGCAAATAACATAGGCTCTGATGTGTTGTCACATAATCGGCTGGCAGGTCAGCATTTATATTATTTATTCTAATGGCTACTCCTAACTGCAATGACTCAAATCTGCCAGCAGATTGTGCAATGACAGATCTGGAACTGTGCAGTTTGCAGTTGGACTCAATTTATGAGTAAGTATTTATAATATTTACTCTTTTATGTTACGAGAGTGATTAGCTATGGGTGCATTGCAAACATCCATACTTGCTACAATTTGCTAACAAGACACTCAAACTGAGAAACTTGTGGAAATATCTAAATTTAGGTGAAAGGACAATTAGAGGACACAACTCTCATAAGTTATGATGCAGAAACCAAGGGAGTTTGCATGATCAAGGGCAATATCTCCTCCAAGTGATTATAAGGAATGTTGAAATTGTAAATCATTTAGGGTCTCCTCAGTATTAAGTTGTATGTCAAAACTGGTTGAAATCTAATAGCCAATGGTAGCATAATCTCAAGGTCTCATTAACATAAAGCAACATACCAAACTTAGCTAAACAGCAACAAGCCTTGGTAAAGTAATGCTGAGGAAACAAAGCTCATCAAGTGTGGCAACCAGGTAGCACAACTCCTGTACATAATGTTATACATAGCTTGAAATCAAACTAATTAATGTTCATGTCAGTATAAAGCCCATATTACACTTGGTTGAAAACTTAACAATTCTTGGTAAAGTCATGTTCCATACATCAAAGTTATGTTCCATAAATCAAAGTCAGCAGGACTGAAAATCATGGGGTATAACTCTATATCATGGGGTATAACTTCATATCAAATTTGTTGAAATTCAACAAGCCTTGGTAAAGTAATGCTGTGAAAGCCCAAATGAAAGGATGGGCAATCAGGGGGCATAACTCCTATAAATGATGATATTCAATGCGCAAATTCAAACCCCAACAAGGTCTTATCACTATAAAGATCTAAACCAAATTTTACTGAAAATCAACAAACGATGGCAAAAATATGCTGCAGAAACCAAAGTTAGCAGGTGCACAATTTATACAATTGACAATGTAAAATATTCTAACTGAAATCAATTAAGGTGCCATCACTATAAAACTGCATACCATATTTGGCCGAAATCCAGCAAATGCTAGCAAGATTTGCAACAGATATCAAAGACAGGTGGTTGGGCAATCAGGACATAATGTCATGGAATGCTAATTAATTTAAGGTCTAATCAATACTGATCTGCATACCGAATGAAGACCTGCCAGGCTGCCAACCCTAACAAAAAAGTTTTTGAAAGGCAATTGATTTTTTTCTTCTCTTCAGTCTGACCAGTTTTCAATACGGTAAAAACAAAATGTAATTTATTGCTACTGTAAATTTGAAAAATATGTGTTCAAAAAGTTTGGTATCAGAAACTGATGCAGTGATGGTAAACATTATTTTCAACTGAAAAATAACTCCACTAAATTTAATATGAAACCTGGATCCAAACTGAACATGAATGGGCCAATTATCCTGATTTTGCCACAAACATTTGATCTCCATAACTTTCACTTTGATTCCCTGAGTCAGTATTTTCATGAGATTACATGTCATTTTCATAAGACTTAAGGCAAAGTCATAAGGATTGGCAGGTCTGAATTTGACTACCTTTGAACAATCATTGAAAAAGTTAAAATGCTACAAACATGTAGCTGGAATCAGATTCTTGTAAATAATTTAGAGGAGGCTGGAATCAAATTCTTCTATGGTCTCATCAAAACATGCATACAATATTTATTTTAAATGCAATGACTCCCAGTAAAGTTATCTTGTGGAAGCCAACCTGCTGCTAGATGGATGGACAGACAAATAACCAGCAGGACAATGTGATCAATATAGGTTTCCAATGAGATTGGCAAGCAAGTCCCTAGCAATAACTGGGGTGAAATAGATTCAACAAGCTCCAACTGAGGCAGTTTAACAATATATGGACTCAAGTAATATTACTCTACTATTCTGCCTTCAGAACTATATGCTTAGTTTTAGCCCAAGGTTACCAAAATATGTCATATGCATCTATATACATGTAGTCTCATTTTTATATTTATTATGCACATTTGTTTGTTATAAGAATATCTTTGAGAATGGAGCTGTGGTGGATCAGATGGTTGAGTGTCAGACTCATTGTCCAAGGGATGCAGGTTCAATACCTTTCAGACCAACTCAAGTAGGCTGCCCTGCTGCCCTTGGGAAAGGTATTTGGCACTCATTCCTTTAACATGACACAGCTAATCATGTGCTAAAAGCCTCCCTTCCCCAAATCTTTTGGAAACAGTGTTTAAAATAGACCATGCCCATGTTGCCACTGTGCAAACAGACAAAATAACATGCTAATTGCTCCCACTTCATATTGCAACTGAGAAATTGGCTAGGTTTGACTAAGTGAAGGATGCATAAATATATGGCATTTCAAAAAGACTATACAAAACAATAACTAGCACATAGAGATATAAAATCACTGTACAACCTCTCAAGTCAAGTTTTTGGTAATTTGTTTAAAAAAGCAATACAAAATACCATATCCCAGATATTTTACAAAAAGTTGCATGTTTAACTGTTAACTAGGTTGTTGGTACAGAATTACATTTTAAGCTGTTATCAAGGGATTCCATTATCATGCTATTAGTATCACTATTCCTCAGGAATCTACTAGTAATTAGGTAGGAAGGCTAACCTGTCATTTGAAGAAACCGTGACCAGAGGGATGGTGTGCTAGTGAAGGAAGGAAAATATGTTAAGTTCTACCTCCTTCTATTCAGGTCGTGGATTGTAATTTGTAAATCAAGATGTCCAAGGAGACCTGATATCACTCACCTTGGTAATTGATATATGTCAGCAAGTAAATGCATACTCAAACACAATAAGATTCCCATCAATGATAGCTAAGATTGAATATTGGTTATGGCATTGGACTCATGACCAGAATGTTTTTGGTTCAATTCCCAACATGATCAGCCTGGATTCTCATTAATATATGTGGATCATAATTAACCTCATCTGAGATACTGATAATACAAACTTCTAATCTCAGCCAATCAGATGCAAGATCACATAATTAATATTCTTTTAAGTTCCTCATAAGGGAATGTATCCAGAAGCTTACATATCAAAACTTGGACCAAAATCATTTGATATATGGCCTCTACAGTGTTGCCAAGCTCAGCCAATCAGACACAACAAGCCTTATTAATATGTCTCGATGTCATTCATCTGAGATTTTGATGATTTATGCATACATACCAAATCTGATCAGGATAAAAAATATGGCCCTTTAGTGTTTATGGCTTATTCAAATTACATAAAAGAGCACCTCATTAATAAATGTAGATCCAACACACAATCAGACTCATCCAAGGTCTTGATGATATAAAGCTAGTGATAAAAACACAATCTGATCAGAAATGAAGTCCATACAGTATGTCAACTGATGGACAACACATGATGAACGATGAAAGACATACCATAAGCCCACTTGACCTTTTGTCAGGTGAACTAAAAACATTCACACTCTGATTCAACTGAAAATTCTAATGTCTCAGTGGTCTATGATTTGAGCTGAGTCAATAAGACCATATAATTTTGAGTTGAATTGGAGTTTGAGTGTAAAAATATTTGTTTCACATTCCTAAACATGTATGGCATGTTTTCCAGTGAAGAACAAGAACAGCAAATATTTCTTGCATCACATGCCTGCTGTCTATACTATGATAATAGTACTGGCACAAATTTCATGAATACAACATTCTTTCACAATATACATTAAATGCATCTGCATTTACATTGCTAAATTGTGCATCAGTTGAAGTTAGCCTTCTGCAAACAGGATGTTTGCTCTGACTGACCTAGCTATATAAAGAATATGTAGTCTGGTTTGGAGTCAACAAAGTCATTGCTGTAATTATTAAATTTTTAAATTCATCTTCACATTATTATTTATAAAAGAAAATCCATTTTGTATTGCAACTGAATCTAGGACTTTATATTTATATTTGTCTGCATTGTAAAATCTGAGGGATAAGAGTCAACTTTTTTTTAATCAACCACTGTTTTATGAATGCCTATGGATGTTTAAGCATAATTTAAAATCTACACTTAATCAAGGACAATAAATTTTCAGTGGGTGTTAACACTGCATCAGTATTCACAATATGCCATTTTGACCAAAATTTTCGTTTTTCGGAGATACTTTACAAAATTAATTCATAGTAAATTCCACCCAAAAGATCAGAATTTTGCACCAGACAACATGGGCTTGTGTCTGATTCAAAATTCTGACTCTGAGGTAGATTTTTCAAATTCTTGGAGTCAGTTTAGGGAAAAAGGTCTATATTTAATCTTATCAATGTACATATAGTTTATTCAATTTCAAATCTATATTCTGTTAAAAGGCTTACATGATTTAAGCATTATAACTCTGGAATTGAAAACAAGTTCATGACTCTCGGTGTCTATCCTACATGCTTTGTTTATAAACCATATAAACTTAGTTTCTGATTTTCTAAAATGTTAACGTAAAACTTTACTATTGCTATTGCTGTCATTATCAGTGAATGACTACTATAATTCACAATATTACATACGCTGGCGAGACAAAAAATGAAATAAGCTCATGACTTGATTGGCCTATTGTGCAGCAGTAATGAGAAGCTACTAACACAGAAAACGAGCAACTGTTAATAATAAAATAAAACAGCACATCTTGGTACTGAGGCTTGGATGATCTCAGATATATTTCAGCAACAACTCAAATCTGCAAACCCAAGGCAAAAAAGCAATGAAAAATGACCCATTTATGTTAAAAATTGAAATACATTTTCAGAAAGACATGATGTATGTTTTGCAATGAATTTTAATAAAACTATTCATTATTTTCTTTGTACTCTTTCTAATGCATCAACTCCCAAAACATTAATGCTGAATAAGGCACTATGATGAAGCACTACATTCATGAAAGGTATTGCAGTTAGCAATCAGAAATGATTCTGGCATATTATACAAACAGCATTCATTTGAGATATTTTAGTGTGTCAACTCAAAATTATACTGGCATGTTAAAAAAAAACAGCATTCATGTGAGATGTTTCAGTTAAAAATCAAAAGGATATGAGACTGGCACATTTTACAAAATGCTTTATTACTAAAAAAAAATAATCCTTATCTGATGCCATCACGATGCATTGCATGTCACTTAATTGCTTCTATCCATGTATACAAAACATCCTTTAAGGCATAAAGATGTATATGCTTGAGAAACTTATGTCTAAATTAACATGTTCACAATATAAGTGTAGTAAAAAAAAAATTATGTAATGGCCTTTGACCTTAAGCCTGATATCAAGGTCAGATGATCAGAATCAGATATGCCAATATGACTCAGGAATGTAAACATTACAAAATTAGTATGTGACTATAATAGAAATACTTCAAATTTTATCCCACAATTTATTTTAAGCAGTATATGATACTGATATAAAGTGATTTCTGGTTGAAAAGTGTTTCCCATAATGTATCATGCTAAAATCCATAGAAAAAACCAAATATTGTCTAATGATGATATCTATCGCATCCTGTTTCCAATTTCTGTAGTGCACAGTTTTTGTTATTGAAGTATAATCTGTAACCATTGCTGTTTGTTCAAAATCTTTTATGAACCTTTATAACAGATTTAGCACACTAAGCTAATAATGACTTTTTTAATACAAGTGCACTGGTTTGGGTATCCATTCATAAAGGAATTACAATAAGATGTTACAAAAAGATTTATGTAATCATCAGTTTTCAAATTGCAATTCACCTATATATAATAAATTGTATCTGAAAAGAAAACCAGGTAAGAACTGATCAAAATAGTATAATCTAATGCTGAAAAAGGGAATAATTCTGCAATAAATCAGTTTGACTTACTGTTTTTTGAAAGAAATCCCCTGCCCAAGTTATTAAACTGGCATCAACCAAGCATATTCAGTTATATATAAAAAAAATGGGCTTGATACACATCCTTTCATACTTGTTTATGTTATTATTCTAACAAATCACCAATAGAATCTGAGTCAAGGTCACTGACCTTAATGCCACAGTGCTGACTGTCAACTAATTTATTAAAAAATAATGAATAATAATGTCTGGGCCAAATTCATCAAATTCACCACAAAGGTCAAGCAGTTTGGTTTTCAAACTTATTCCCAATGGCAAGAACATGTTGGCACCATTTTCAGAACCAATTAGGTATTGCAAGAGATATTTTAGTAAAAACTCAATGGCAATGCCACCTATTCTTTTAGAGTGAGTAGTTGTAACAAGATTTCATAAATGGTCAATATTAATGAAACAGCAGTGCATTCAAGACATTCTACTCCAAAAATATTGGTTTCGTCTTCAATTACATTACCTGGCAATACCCAAAAAGACAAGGTGGAGGGAGTTATGTCCCCTTAAGTCAAATAAGGCCAATCTCCATTCCAGTAAGATATGAGGCAGCTTCAACGCAAGATAATAATAGGCTGGAGTGTGACAGTTGGAAGCTGGCTTGTGATTCCACATACCTGGATGCAGCTGCATGGGAAAAAACTTTTTCTTGGCAAATCCGACATAAGTCATTGAGCTACATCACTGAGAAGTTACCAAATGACCTGGGACAGTAGCCTGTTGTGCAGCTGCTGAAGATTTCAACAGGTCAAACTGAGCCCTTGAAATAATTGCAGGTAAAGCAAAGTCATCTCTGCTCACTATATCACTGCTTGTACAATGTCAGGGAACATTCACACTAGAATGCTATGCCTGTTGCAACAGACCTGACTTTTTGAGCTGAAATGCATTATGATTTCATGGATAAGTTTTCTGTATGCAAATAACCCATCTGCTGCATGACAACAGAGCCCTCACCTGATATACTGTCCTTTTCCTCTATCAAAGGTATAGACAAATGAGATCTCACGCTTCACAATGGCTTGGTTCGTTCTGATACTACCTTGAAGGGACCTACAGATGGCCCCAAAGCAAAGGGTCCAACAAGGAAATAGGTTTTACAACAAAAGGATCATTGCCCATGAGCAGGATCCTGTTCTAAACCATGTTGTATGGTTTAACGCCATTTTTCAGCACACGATAGGCTATACATGGCGGCCAGTATTAATCATGAAAGTAGGAACTGTTATGAGTTCAATCTAATGAGCACAAAATTTGTACATAGTTTGAATGAACCAACAGGTTCTCTATGATTCTGCCAGCTGTTTTTAGCTAAATCGACTATGAAGCAGAGGTGAGCTTATAACACTCATCACATGGCACCTGTACTGATTCATCAGATATACAGGTGGATCTATAACCAGCAAGAACCATCTGGGCTTTGAGTGGATATGGGATGTCCACTTAGTACTAGTCTTTTGGGATTCCTGTAATTAAGAAGGGTAATCGAGTATACTAAGGAAATGGGACACAGAATTTGGTTTGGAGGTCTTGTGAAATAATGTTTACTATGCACACTACTACAACATAAATGTCTTCCACTACTCTGGAAATGATGAATTCCTTCAAACAGGATGTCACAAAAGAGGCATAATCATGGTATCATGGTTGTCGGAATGAACAGAATGTGAGCCAATAATGTTTGTCTCTTGATCTGTTGTTATCTATGGGAGGTTACATGAAGATAGCTCTGATAGCAGAAAGTGTGAGAAATGCATCTCTTATATCTGTTAATAAATGAGCCATAACTGACTCCCCTGCAACAATGCCAGTGGAGTTCTTGATGAATGGGTTTAAAGCCCTAGAAACCAAGTCCAACATGGGTCTTAACACTATGTTATACAGAAGTACATATTGTCTTTGAGGGCTATCACTGGGTGAAGCTAGGTTGTATTTATTCAATTTACTGAAATACAGCCATTATAATATATCTGCAACTCAACCAGTCTTATCCTGGATCAAGAAAGCAAATTTTTTAGTAAATTATGTTTCTCCGATAATACTTACCCGATCACATTACTTTCGGGGATATTAGCCTGCTACCTCGCGAATCCAGCCCTACCAAAAGACGAAAATTCGTCTTTCCTGTCTATGTCATATAGACAAAGGGCAATAACTCTTGCCCCTTACCTCCCCTTGCTACCCGCTAGGTGTCGCTTCTTTAGTTTTTAAGCTGAGCGGTATATAAAACACGAGGATGCTCGCATGGCGGGGTGGTTGGGAGGGTTTCTTAGTAATGTGATCGGGTAAGTATTCTCGGAGAAACATAATTTACTAAAAAATTTGCTTTCTCCTTTGAATACGTTCCCCGATCACATTACTTTAGGAGAATAAGTAATAGGACGAGGGAATGCGGAGCATCCGACCTCCACCCCGGGTATCCTCTAGGGAATGATGGCTGGATTCCCCATGTGAATGATAACCCGGTCTCCTAATTTTCAATCAGCAACACAGCCCAGGGTCACGTGATATATGACCCCTTTATACAGTTAAGAAGATAGTTATTGAAATCTTCTTACCTACGAAAATTTATCTGGCAAATCCAGCGAAGCTAATAGGCTGTGCTGATTGTTGCACATGGGTCTGGTGGGCGTCTGGGCTGCCAACACCGGACCTACTAGAATCAATGTTTGCCTCTACGAGTACAAACTTGAAGATAAAACTGTAGAAGGTTGACTCTGCATGTCAGCCAACAGCTTCTATAAGGTGACTGATTTGCGAATCCTCAGAGTACGCCGAGCGTGTAACCCACTTCAGCCATGAAGCAAGGGCTTGAATGGTGATATCTCATGTTCCAGCTATCACCAGAAGAAAGAGGTGCTTGTATGTGACCTGACTCACCTCTATGCATTGAAATGGTGCTAGAGTGCACAAACAGGATCTTACATGGCTGTTGATCCTGACTTATCTATAAAGAAAGCGAGCTAATGACGACTCGTTGATCGCCAATGTATGGTAATCTATTTTGGACTACGAAGCCTGACTGCGTCAAGAGGACCATCAAACCCTCTGATTGGAACGGACGAGAGTTCGGGTCACTAGAAAGGACATGTAACTCGCTCACCCTGCATGCTGAAGCTAAGACTATCAAGAAACCCAATTTGTATGATAGTAGCTTTAACTAATCGTGGGTTAAAGACTCAATACTGTCTGAATTGAGTCATGTTAAAACCCAGGACAGATTCCATTTGGAAACAGGGTGAGGGATATAAGTCGATTGAATTTTTAAAGTGTTTAAAAGATCTGACAAATCTTTGTAATAGCTGATAGCACATGTACCAGAATGGCGGAATATCATGGAGCGGTAGCATTTGATAATAACTGGAGCCAGGTGTTTCTCCTCGAAAAGCCAGAGAAAAGTTGGCCAGTTGAGGGATTGTGACACTCAGAGGAACAATGTGAATGATATGGTACCAGTCCCTGAAAACATGCCACTTGCCCTCGTAAACCTTCAGAGTAGAGGGCCTTCTTGCTCTCGAGATTCTCTCCGCAATCAAAGATTTAAATTGTTTGTCTTGCAAGGCTGTCTGGACAAGAGCCAAGCTTGAACATAAAGACGGTCCGGACAGGGGTGGAACACCCTTGGCCGCGTTTGCTTGCGAATACTTGTGCTGACTGTAATCTTCCTGGGTAGATCTATCGCCTAGATTGAGTAGATCGGAGACCCAGGAGTTGTTCCATCTGAGAGGGGCAATCAGAACCATCTGACAGTTCTGACCCCTTAACTTCTGGATTAATTTCAGTACCAAGACTGTGGGAGGGTAGGAGAATGACCACAACCCTCCCCAGCTGATTGATCGAGCATCCACGACCCAAGCTTCTGGGTCTGGAACCTGTGAGATAAAAGGTGGACAACTTGCGATTCCACCTTGTTGCAAAAGATCAATCATCGGACGTCCCCAAAGTGTGTCAATTGGAAGAAAGTCCGATTGATGGAGTGACCATTCTGTGTGAATGACTAGATAGAGTGTCAGCCAAGACATTGAGTCTGCCAAGAATGTGTCGGAATTGTACATTGAGGTGGAGATTGTCGAACCAATGTAGAAACTGCCAGCTCAGATTGCACAGGTCTGGTGATTGGTGTCTCCATGTTTTGAGGCAAGGCACCACCACAAAGTTGTCTGACATAATGAGCGCAGTTTGTAATAAGAGTTGATCCTGCCCGAAATGAAAGGCGTTGATGACAGCCGTTATTTCTGAAAGGTTGATGAGGAAAGGGCTCGCCCCTGGCACCCACGTGCCGCTGACAGTATCAAAGTCCGGCAACAGGTGGGCACCCCAACCGTAGGTACTAGTGGCGGAACATACCGTTATCCCCGCTTGGGGTATCTCCAGAGTAATCCCTGTGGACAGCCCATAGGGGTTGTGCCACTGACTCAAGAATGATCGTATCTCTGGCGTGAGCATGACTGTGGGATCGAAGGGACTTGAAAAGGGCGAAATTACGCTAGCAACGTCCTTTGTAAAGGGCGCATAAAAGAAAGGCTGAGCGGAATCAAGTCTGCTGCCGCACTGAATAATCCAAGGATCTGCAACTCTCTTGCTAAATGCGCATCCTGTTGGAAACAGACTCTACGAGTGCAATTATCTGGATGATCGCAAACTCAAGGAAGCCTTACCAGATTCAGATCGGGAGAAACTCCACACCCAGATGGACCAAAAATCCGGATTGGACAGAGATCAGACTTTATCCAGTTCACGAGAAAGCCTATATGATGTAAAGTGATATAAGATCGTTTCTGCCTTTGAGCAGAGCAGAACTTGACAGATGTTTCTGCAGGATGTCGTCCAAATATACTGCCAATGCCATAGATGAAGTCGAGCGGAACAGGGTGACGACGTAATCCATAACCTTGGTACTAGCCCAAGGGCTTAAGTTGAGGCCAAAAGGTATGACCTGGAACTGATAAACCGAGTCCCGACAAGCACAACGGAGAAATGTCCGCTACTCGTGGGATAGGGACGTGAAATGTGCGTCGGTCATATCTAGACTGACAGCATACCCGTCGGATGGTTTGATCACGCCATCGCCACATTGACTTTCAGGGTGGTTGAGGCAGCTCAGGTCGATGAACGGCCTCTGGATAAGAAACAGCCATGAATAAAACCCTAGCTATTGCAGGTTTATTAAGATATAAATATATATATATAAAGGCATCCTTCTCCCGGTCTGACGATACATCCATGAAGAGGGGAGAGGAGGACAGAGGAGGGGATGGATGAATGAAGTCCCAAGTCCATCCGAAATGACCTGAATCACCCAAATGTTTTAAGGTAATAAAGTGGTCCAGTGGTCCTGAAATTGCAGGTGGCGGCTGCCCACAGGTAGGCAGTCCGCTGGCGGTGGGCAGGGTATGTCAACGTCTAGAGTTAGGAGGCGTGAAGGCGGAGAAACTTTGGTTCTTGCCGCCTCTGTATGGTTGCCGTCTAGCTTGATTAGACTGTTGACTCCCAGCATTGAGTTGGGATCTATATTACACATTTGATTATAAGGATCCCTTTTCCCCGGTCCGCCCATCATCCCTCCGTTGTGTCAGGGGATGATTGTTTCGAAACGCCTGCGAAAGTTGGGCGACGAGTTGGAGGGGCAGTTCCTGAGCTGCCTGCCTCCAAACTTTTTCAATTTTCCCCCAAAGTATAAAGGTGTCCCAAAATGAGACATCCGTAAAATCCGAGTACGATGGGGCCTGCGCGACGTAGACCACCTACAGACGTCACGTCATATCAGGTCGAAGTTGGCAGAAGCAGTCAACACATTGGTCATAGAATGATGAGCTGCCCTGTTAACAACTCTAGCAATCCAGGCCTTCACTTCACAAGCGTGGTCATGGCTGGATTTGCCTAGGGAGTTGGAATAAAAAATGGCTAGTGAAGTCAAGTCTAACAATGAAGACGTATCGACTACGTTTTGGACTAGCTTTGACGTGGCATTTGAGATCAGTACTGAAGGCGTCTGATGGAGTTTTCGTACCAGCTACACTAAAACGTCGCTGGAAGTTAGCTTCCTGAATTTTTTCTTTTTTTTTTTTTCCTCGACTGGCAAAGAAGCAGGAAGGACATCGTCTCTTCCTCCTCATTCAAGATCTACAGGTGCCTGAATTGTGTAGTCTTGAGTGGCAGTAGGAGGTTTTGGGCATTCTGAAGTTCCCAACAACCTATAAATCTTTTATTCTGCGGCCGTGGCGCTAAGCTCAGTCCGGTCCATGACCTGATCTGTGGACGGCTGAAAGTGTTTCGTCACACTCACTGTGTGCTGAGTCGTGTTCTGGTCAACTCAAGCATCCATTCGCAGCGGAATTGTCATCATTTTTAATATAAATCTCCATAATGCTTGTGTAGTGCGGCCAGCACTGCGCACCCATCTACCATTCGCTCAGAGGGAATGTTGGTTCTGGTACAGCTTGCATATCTGTACAGCATACCAGGTGACCTAGATGACGCAATTCTGTCATAATTGACACTTTCACTAAATCTCCCTTGTGGAGAAGCCGTGAACATATGGATGGCCGGCACTAACGGCTGATTGAACTGGCGAATGGTCGGCCTGAAAGTCCTGTTCTGGTAAAGCTGCCATATCTGGGTAGCGCATACCAAGTGGCATAGATAACTCAATTCCGTCATCTCTGATAATGTCACTAATTCTCCCTTGTTTTAAAATCACACCGTCACGTATTTGACGTGACGGGAGGTGTACACCGGCAATACCGACTGATTTGTCTGGAATATGGTCGGCCGGAATGTCGGCGAAGGTCCGGCTATGACCGGCACCTGCCTCTCGAATGGTCTGATTGGATGGAGATTCATCTATAACATCTCTCTCATGGTACTGATATGTAACCAGTAGTACAGATTGACTGACGGGTACATCACTATAATCTCCATAAATCCGATGTACAGCCGGTGCAGGTTGATGCCGGCTGGAAGACCGGTGCCATTTGGGCTGAACGGTCGTTGCTGGATGGACGGCCGGTGCCGGTTGATGCCGGCTGGAAGGTCGGCTGGACGACCAGTGCTATTTGGGCTGAACGGTCGTTGCCGGGTGGACGGCCGGTGCCTGTTGATGCAGGCTGGAGGGTCGGCTGGCCAGCCGGTGCCATTTGGGCTGAACGGCCGGTGCCTGTTAATGCAAGCTGGAAGGTCGGCTGGCCGTACGGTGGTGCCATTTGGGCTGGAAGGTCAGCTGGCCGTCCGGTGCCATTTGGACTGAACGGACTGTGCCGGATGTACGGCTAGTGCCGGTTGGTGCCTGCTGAAGTGCCGGCTGAACTGACGGTGTCGGCTGGCCGGACGGCTGGCCGGCTGGCGAAAGTGCATAATAAAATGGATCCAATTGATCCAGCATAGACTCCATGCGTCCGGACTTACAGGCCTGAAAGCCATGCACGGACCTGCGGTGAAATTTACACCCACTGGGCAGCCTAAACCATGTCAACATAATTTCCTCCATTTCCACATTGCCAACACCCATTTTGCCATTCATGCCTTCGTTGTTGACTTTGCTACTGAAACGACAAAAGAAGAGAACAAAGCACAAATTAAAAAAATTCAGCATATTATTAATTCGATAATACTATAACTGTTACTAACGGAGTAGTCAAATTATTCCGTGCCATGTTAACTCTTAATGACCACACTAGTTATTGCCGTGAGCGTGTTGCAATGGGTTGTTCAAGACGAAGTCTACTGAAACGAAAAAGATGATAAACAAAGCACATTTAGCAATTCAGCACGCTATTAAGTCGCTATTACCATAACCGTAACTAACGGAGGAAGCGAAATGATTAAGTGTCGCGTGAACTCGTGACTACAACACGAAGTCCGCCATTAAATAGTCGCAACTTGGTCGTTCAAAGAATTTTCTGAAGTCTACTGAAACGTCAAAGAAGATAAATAAAGCACAAATTATCAATGCAGCATGTTATTAGTCGCTAATATCGTAAACGTTACAGACGGAATAAGCGAAATTATTGAGTGCTACATGTATTACATGCTAGTACCGCCATAAGCGTGCTTTTTGACCACGTTGCAACCTGGTCCGAAGTCTAGAAAAGGTGACAAAGTCACTCAAATTGGAAAATATTGTAAAATAATGTATACAACCTGTAGAGGAATGATTATCCAACACAGTAATTCCAAATTTAACTTCGGATGGTCAGAATTTACACTAAGATGGCTTGGATTCATTGGAGGTCTAATTGTACGTGTTTTCACGTACAGCGAAGCTAAAAAACTAAAGAAGTGACACCTAGCGGGTAGCAAGGGGAGGTAAGGGGCAAGAGTTATTGCCCTTTGTCTATATGACATAGACAGGAAAGACGAATTTTCGTCTTTTGGTAGGGCTGGATTCGCGAGGTAGCAGGCTAATATCCCCTAAAGTAATGTGATCGGGGAACGTATTCAAAGGAGAAATAATGTTGTAGCTTTCAAACGTGAATCACTGTACCGGTATATTAAAATCTCAAGACAACTGCGGAATGTTTTATTGGGTATGGAATCAAGCATCTGGGACTGCATTGTCATCACAGCCAGTACTATACTTGTATGTTGCAAATGAACATGAAGACATCTGACATTAGTCTGTGATGGCAATGTTGTTGTTGTTGTTATAGTTCTTTTTGCCATTTTTTAAGGGCAAGATAGGCTATACATGGCAGCCAGTATAAATGGTGGAGGAAGAACTCAGGAAAACCCCGGAAAGAACCACCAACCCCAAAAAGCTACTGGCAAGCTATCTCATATAACCACATTGGCCGAACCCGAGACTCGCATCCATGCAGACAGAGGTGAGATGGCAGTGATCCATAACGGTGAGCATATTTTACCACTTGGCAACTCGGGGCCCCAGTGATAGCAATAGACCATATTGATCCATACTGGCCATGGACTGATAACAGGTTATGGACAACACTGGATCTGTTAATGTTACCTGGACTTAGGCACAATATATGGGTCTGTTGTGATGCTTGGACACTTTGGTATTATACTAGCCATGAAACAACTTAAGTCTATTATGGCATCAAGGCACTGTGGCACTATACTGGTCATGGACTGACATAGGTCCTAAAATGGACAGAGACTGCCCAATCTGCAATAATGAAGCCAGTGCAGCATTGGTTCACCTGTAACCTCAAAATAAGGAAAAGGCTGTATTTGAGTCATTGTCAAAATCCATATCTAATAGCAGAGTTCAGTTTTGACAGAGCAGGACCATCATTTCTGTTAAAAAAGTGCCAAGGTCATAAGACCATTACTGACTGGACATGGAGGACAAAAACATATTTAAAGCCAGTACGCTATCAGTAAGCCATGATAGACCATCCTGGAACCTGTCAATGTTAGTCATTAATGGCACTGAGCTGAGACAGATCTGTAATATGTATGGACTGACCCAAGTCCATAAGAGCATCTGCAGCATGGCACTGGCTGGCCATAGGGTGATGTGGGTTGATCAAGGCACTACACTTAATGAATGTTCAATGTGAGTGCCTGTGCTCTGTACTGGGACAAGATATGTGATATCAGATCATCTTAAGAAGTTCCCACATGCATAGGTGTATATACAACTGGATTCTGTGTTGACTGTAAATGATCTATATCTGATATCAGGGTCTTGACAGAACAGGGCCATCATTTCCTTTATTCTAGTTCATGATCCTGGGACAGGTTAGGGAATATTTGATCCCTGTAACAAGTCCCTACCTGCATCAGCTGCAGTCGTGTCAGAGCTAGTGCTGAATCCAGTTGATCTGCATTAAATGTCATACAAAGGGTGTTGTACTTAAGTGGGGAAAATCTTGATGGCACCTCTGTAAACATCTGTTCAGTTTGAAAAGGTGATGGCAGAGCAGCAACTATGTGTGACATATTGCACAAATGAGCTCTATTGCTTCCATTGTTTTAAGAAGAATAAATTTGTCTGCTAGTTCTACTTCCATTGTTTTAACTAAATTAATGTGTTCATTAAGCTAAGCTTCCCTTGCTTTTACCAGAAGAAATTGTTCACTAAGGTGGTGATGGTAGCAGCAATGCTCATTGCATCCTCCACTCTAACAATGCCCTTTGTTACCTTCCCCTAAAATGTGTGCTATGAAAACAATGAACTCAGAAATTACCCACATGCCCTTCCCTATCTGTAATGTTATTACATAGTCAATGGCAGAAAAGCATCACATACACTTACTAGTGATCTAATAAATGTCAACAGAATACTTTTTTCCAGTCAATGACTGCAAACACATAATAAGTAAAGATCACATTAATAAATGAAAATACTAATGACCAGGGCAGGTGTAACAACTTGGCACCAACTCATACATCATAGAAAGATGTTTTTCTAATGAAGTTAGAAAACTTTGTCACAGACAGAATACAGATCAAGTATACTTATCTTATGTGAGAAATTCATGCTTCCCTAATGTGAGAAATTCATACTTCCCTAATGTGAGAAATTCATAGTTCCCTTATGTGAGAAACTTATACTTCCCTAATGTGAGAAATTCATAGTTCCCTAATGTGAGAAATTCATAGTTCCCTAATGTGAGAAATTCATAGTTCCCTAATGTGAGAAATTCATAGTTCCCTTATGTGAGAAATTCATACTTCCCTAATGTGAGAAATTCATAGTTCCCTTATGTGAGAAATTCATACTTCCCTAATGTGAGAAATTCATACTTCCCTAATGTGAGAAATTCATAGTTCCCTTATGTGAGAAACTTATACTTCCCTTACAGAGGCAAATCATACTTCCCTCGTGTGGGAAACTTGTAAGTCCCTTATGTGAGACTTTCCTCCAACTCATCCAGCAGAGTGGAAATACGAAATGATACTAAGAGTGAAAGTAGAAACTGAAGTATTGACAGGATTTGTCACTAGTTCACTCTTGTCTGACTCCCACCTGTGTGGGATGACAATTTTTAGCTTTTTATTATTGTTAAAATTTAACTTGGATGGGCTTAATTTGCATGAAAATGGACATATACCTAACTTGTTATGATCTGGTAATGTATTAGAAGAATAAACTACATATAAATACTATATTTTGTTCAGGAGGAACAGTCACAACAAGGTTTATACAATAACTGCTGTTGTGATGGCCATTATGGGAAGTCAATTTTGTAAAAAGTCTTCATTCACAACTTAATGCATATCATTCATTTAGTGAAACGCTTATGTCAATATGACCATCTATTCAAGAGAAGTAGTGAAAACAAGACTTTAAATTTGGCCACAACAGGGTCAGTGTTGACCATCAGATTGGCACCATTCTCATGTCATATGAAGTCTTACAATTATAAATACCGACCATCTATGCAGGAGATGCAGCAATGAAGATATTTTCAAGACAGTCACCATTGTAGCCATACTAAAGTCAGATTGGCAGCATTTTCATCTTGGACCATCTACATATCTTAAGAAACTTTTCAGCAAAAAACCCTATGCCAATACATTAATCTGTTTAGAAGCAGTAGTGATAAGAGAATTTGCCATGGCAGCCATACTTACACATTCTTGGGGCATCATCTTCATTTGTATGATTACTTGACCTCGTAGTTAGTAAAAGTAACAATAAGAAACAACTATTAACAGACAACTGATGTAGGCCCATCGCACATGCCCTTAATAGTGTTTAACTAGTGGATTCAAAATAATGAAACTTTTGTACGATGATTGGAGTTCTTGGTTACATCTTCCATCAAATGGTGGAAAATAACTTACCTAGGAGAGTTTATAGGGCTTGTATTAGGACCTTTACTACCTCGGGGCTGGTCTTTTACAAAGTTTCGGCACGATGCTAGTTTGTTCTCTAGTGCCTGAAAATTAAGATAGATATAAGCCAGTGTTGAAAACTATTTATTTCTGATGTTAACAGTTACCACAGACAATGACATTAATAAAATTCCTGCATTCAATTAAAACAAGGTAAATATCCAACAAAGAAAATCCATTCCAAATGATGCAGAACAGAAATTTTTGATTATTTCACATTCAGAAAGATATAAACTGGGATACAAATTTCTGAAATAGACACAATAACTGTCACGGCAAATTGGGATGGACAGTCAAACAGAAACAAGACAAAATGAAAAGACGACTTCCTTCTGTACATCTTTAACATACTGAAAGGTAACTTTTTAGTGACCTTCTTGATATATGTAAAAAGATCTTAAATATGCATGAAATGTGCCAGATAACTTGCATTCTATCAAAAAGACAAAACAGAACAACATATAGCAAAATCTGTATTACATGCATTCACCAATTAAAGTTATTTTGAGAAAAAAAAGATTCTCAATCTATAACAAAGCATTGTGCAAGACTAAATTAACAAAACATTGTATGTTAATAAAATTATGGCAGGATTTGAAGGCACATTCAAATCAGATTTCATTTTAAATCATTTCAACTGTTTAGAAAATGTCTTGTATTTGATTCCAACTTTAAACCACATGATTACATTTCAATCTAAATAAGGGGTATTTTCTGTTGATATAAATTCAATTTCTACATCTATTACAATTCCAATTTTAAAATAAAATAAAACATTTTAGAGGCTTTAACTATGACTTGGAAGGTTGAAGTCAAATAAATTTACAGAAGAATTTACTTCCAGTTATGTTCCTATTCATGGTCAATTTTACATCCAAGTAGATAACATCTATAGAGTCATCATTTTTTTATATATGAATTGACTCCCTTAGCAAAAAAGCCAGTGGATTAATTCTTGGTTACTACGTTTAGTAAGACCATAGTGTTTTTCACTATATTTGGTAGCAAAAAATGGATACTGTGCCAAAGACATGAGGGATTGGAATCTCTCCTTGCCAACAAAGTATTGCATATTTAAAAACTTACATTTATGTGCCAGAAAGTTTAAATACATCATCATTCATTCAATTTTCTAGGTAAAATATTCTGCATCTATCAGTCTGAACCAATGGTCATGTTTGCATTTTGTATGCTAATTATTACGCTCTGTTATCTTTATACAGGTAAACTGTCTATTCATTGAGAGATGGATACAAAAACTGAATATATAATTCTTACACCAGCTTAACTGTACTTACACCAACTTTTCGTAACAAATCACCCACAATGTTTAGGGCAGATATTCGAGCAGAAGGGGTTAAAGGTGTGCCACCAGATAGAGCAGGCATTCCTGAAAACAAAACAGCACAATAAAAATGTAACTAATTCTTTATTCTGCAGAACCAAATTAGGGTTCAATAAATTTCAAATTAGATGGCAGTCCTTCATTCCTGAAAACAATTACCTGGTAGTGCTCCTTAAATATAAAAGCCAGTTGATAGAAGATACTTTAACAAGAAATTAATACTCTTATGACTATTATCTTGCCATGTTTAAAGTCATTAATAATTATTTGTATCTGTGAGATACTTTCACAGTTATGTTCTGGAACAAAATGTAGAAGAACATGTCATGCAATTATGAAGCAATCTAAAAGGATGGCTACCTGAATTCAACACAAGGTAGCACTAATTAAAAATTCGGGTTGCACCCAGGCTCTGACTTGTCAGGTTATCTGCTGACCTTTTTAATGGTGAAACTCAATGCTGATTGTAAATGTTTCATATTCTTTCAGTATTTTTCTTTTGTGCCATTTGTGCTTCCAAATAAACCCATTTTAATCTGATGCCTAGTTTTCATAGCAAAGTTTGTATTTTACTCAGTCTCATCCCCAGTTCTGACACCATGGGGATTGTTTTCTCTCAATATTGCATCCCTTGGGGATGCACTGATTTTAGGTTGTATTAATGCTATAAAATGTTATCTGGTATATAAAATAAGCAGTTGTGTCAATTTTTTTCAATATCTTAAAGTGACAACTTCTACAGAATTACTAGTGCTCAAGTAGCACATGGATACTTCAAATATTTTGTTACAAAAACATCTTGTCATTAAAACCAGTTCTGACACTCACGAGTTTTCATTACAATGCAAGGCTTCTATATAAAATCAGACTAGCAACACCTAAATTAATTATTTATTTGTCTACAGAGTACAAAAGGTCACATGACAGTGCTCAGTCAAGATAAAGATGTGATGACCAAAATCTGCTAGCCTGCATGGTCCTTTATGACCAAAGCAGCAGCTACTCAAGTCACTTCACTAAAAAAAACTGGACTGACCTATCTTAATCCACTTGCAATGTAAATGTGTTCTTTTTATCATGACTCTTCTTATAAGCAAAAAATGATAAACTTTTCATCCTAATATCAAACAATGACTTTTCTGTCTTCCATTAAGCTTGTATGTGATGTCTTTTGATAATCTACATATAGCTATTTGGAAAATACTTCAATTATTATCAATATGAAAAAAAATAACAAGAACTCTGACCTTAAGTGGCCATTTGTGACACTGGATGCAGGCAAAATTTAGTAATAAGAAGTGATTACAGGAAAAAAAATAAATTATATCTCTTATAAGCTGTCAGGTCTTGTTGCACATTTAATTAATTTAATTTTTTGCATTATTTTTCTATGAGGTAGGGAGTGAGTAATTTTTTTTTTAAAAATTACCACTTTAAAGTGTCATAGCCTTGGATTAATAGTATTATAGCCTTTTATTTAAAGTGTCATAGCCTTGGATTAATAGTATTATAGCCTTGAAATTAAAGTATCATAGCCTTGGATTTAAAGTGTCATAGCCTTGTATTTAAAGTATCATTTCCTTGTATTTAAAGTATCATAGCCTTGGATTTAAAGTAATACAGCCTTGTATGTAATAGTAACATAGCCTTGGATTTAAAGTGTCATAGCCTTGGATTAGAAGTATCATAGCCTTGGATTAATAGTATCATAGACTTGCATTTAAAGTATCATAGCCTTGTATTTAAAGTGTCATAGCCTTGTATTTAAAGTATCATAGCCTTGGATTAATAGTATCATAGCCTTGTATTTAAAGTGTCATAGCCTTGGATTTAAATCATCATAGCCTTGGATTAATAGTATCATAGCCTTGTATTTAAAAGTGTCATAGTCCTGTATGTATAGTATCATTTCCTTGTATTTAAAGTGTCATAGCCTTGGATTTAAAGTATCATAGCCTTGGATTAATAGTATCATAGCCTTGTATTTAATGTGTCATAGTCCTGTATGTATAGTATCATTTCCTTGTATTTAAAGTGTCATAGCCTTGTATTTAAAGTGTCATAGCCTTGGATTTAAAGTATCATAGCCTTGGATTAATAGTATCATAGCCTTGTATTTAATGTGTCATAGTCCTGTATGTATAGTATCATTTCCTTGTATTTAAAGTGTCATAGCCTTGTATTTAAAGTGTCATAGCCTTGGATTTAAAGTATCATAGCGGTGGATTAATAGTATCATAGCCTTGTATTTAATGTGTCATAGCCTTGGATTTAAAGTGTCATAGCCTTGTATGTAAAGTGTCATAGCCTTGTATTTAAAGTATCATAGCCTTGGATTTAAAGTATCATAGCCTTGTATTTAAAGTGTCACAGCCTTGTATGTAAAATGTCATAGCCTTGTATGTAAAGTGTCATAGCCTTGTATTTAAAGTATCATAGCCTTGGATTTAAAGTATCATCACCTTGGATTTAAAGTATCATAGCCATGCCTTGTATTTAAAGTGTCATAGCCTTGGATTTAAAGTGTCATAGCCTTGTATGTAAAGTAACATAGCCTTGTATTTAAAGTATCATAGCCTTGGATTTAAAGTATCATCACCTTGGATTTAAAGTATAATAGCCATGCCTTGTATTTAATGTATCATAGCCTTGGATTTAAAGTATCATAGCCTTGGATTTAAAGTAATATAGCCTTGTATGTAATAGTATTATAACCTTGTATGTAATAGTATTATAACCTTGGATTTAAAGTGTCATAGCCTTGTATTTAAAGTATCATAGCCTTGGATTTAAAGTATCATCACCTTGGATTTAAAGTATCATAGCCATGCCTTGTATTTAACGTATCATAGCCTTGGATTTAAAATAATATAGCCTTGTATGTAATAGTATTATAACCTTGTATGTAATAGTATTATAACCTTGGATTTAAAGTGTCATAGCCTTGTATTTAAATTGTCATAGCCTTGGATTTAAAGTGTTTCAGTCTTGTATATAAAGTACCAGCCTTGTCTTTAATAGCATCACAGCCTTGGATTTTAAGTATTACAGCCATGGATTTAGCATATCACAGCCTTGGATCTGAAGTATTGCAGCCGTGGATTTAGCATATCACAGCCTTGGATTTGAAGTATTACAACCATGGATTTAGCACATCACAGCCTTGGTTTTGAAATATTACAGCAATGGATTCAGCATATCACAGCCTTGGTTTTAAAGTATTACAGCCATGGATTTAGCATACAACAGCCTTGGATTTGAAGTATTACAACTATGGATTTAGCATATCACAGCCTTGGATTTGAAGGATTACAGCCACAGATTTACAGTATCACAACCTTGGATTAAAAGTATCGGCCTTGGATTTAAAGTATTACACCCTTGGATTTAAAGAACCTACATGTTAGATTTAAAGAATCACAGCTTTGGCTTTGAAGTATTTGTATCACATATTTCATGTTACAGAGTCTTGGACTTAATGTATCTCTAACTTTGTTTAACTTGATAATGTTACCTGCCTTCTTCAGCCAAAATCAGAAGCTGTTCAGAGATCATGCACATGCTAATTCAAACAACACAGAATATTAATTTTTCTTCTTGTAACTTCTCATGCAATCTTTATGACTATGATCTTAAATAATTTTAAAAAAAAAGACTTGAAACAGATAAAAACACTTGCAATTCTCAACTAGAACAACAACATGCTAAATGATGTGCAAAACTACAAGCATGAATGGACAGAAGATTTGATCCCAAAAATATGGTTGAACTATCTGGTACAGAATAATTTTGTTAAAATAATTTTGAGGTTCTTTTTTGTTGTACAATATAAGTACTCTATAAATCCAGTATTAGGTACAACATGAGATGGACTGTACTGCACTACAATTTAGCTGAAAATACGTGTCACCCTATAAAAGAAGAAAAAAAAAATGAGCAAAGACCAGCTTAAATAATTGGCAAACATTATCATCACACACACACACACACACACACCAGTCCTGATATAAATTATGTATAACAATAAGACTGGGAAAACGATAGAGCACATAAATGTTGGCACATATTTAAATGACAACATAACTCATATTCTAATAAGTTTTTTAAGATTTTTAAGTTCTGAAAACCAAAAACTTTTTTTCACACCATTTTCTTGGCTAACAAGTTGAATGTTACAAATGCTATTTTTCTGAGCCATACATATGGCTTAAATGCTATTAGTATTTCACTATGTGATTTTGATAGTATTGGGAAGTTAAAAAAATTTCAACATGTTTTTTATGTTCACACTGTTATCACATAAACTTGTTATACCAGATGCAGTCTTAATTAATCATCATCAAAATCAAGCTTTAGAAAAATCATCAATTTTCTTTTCTCATCATTATCACGCCAGTCAGTATAAACATCTGGAACTTCTCTCTTTTACATAGTTTCTATTATTTAACTGTACCATAATAATTAGTTGTATGTTATTACAGCAGGGATAATATGCCGACAAAACTGGACTATATATCTTGAAAGTCAAACTGTTTTGTATCCTTTGAATGCACTAATCTTAAATCATTTCTTAGTTAATTAGTTTGCAAATAATATACACAAAATAAACCAAAAGCAACAAGGATATAAGACAAATGCATAGAATTTAGTCATTTCATCACATCAATTTATAATTTTTAACCTGATCGTCACAAGGGGTCCCTAACATTTGTCATCTTCTGTACATTTCAAAGAAAAACAAGGCTTTTACTAAAACGATGACTTGTTTGAATGTGTAAGTCTATTTTTCTGACAATGGATATAATGTGGTTCACCATCTTCTAAATGCTCTAATTCATCAAATTTCAAAAACTTACATCACTTATGACACATGTATAAATGACAGCTTTTTATTTCCATTAAGAATAGTACAACTATACATCACAAGTATTAGATGTAAGCAACAGTCCTTTCTTTAATGGATGGTTTAAAGAATTGGAAAATACAGTGAGCAGTCTGTCTTATTGTTTTAAATGACAGCTTCTGTTTTGTTTCAAAGTGAAAAATAATGTTAATTGTTTATCTTAAAATAAAATTCTTTTGCTAACAGGAGTACATCTGGATTAGTGGATAATACAGAGTGCTAGAGAGAAAATTTGGCCACAGTGACACTGTCTGTGTCATGGTTTCATTACTCTACTGGAATTGGATCAAGAATACTAAGAATGTAATAAAAAGCTGAAAATATAAGTCACTCAAATATACAAATTAGGACACAGTGACCTGGTTTTGGTATGGCTAGTTAACTTCCATTGAGATGTACATACAAACCAGTTTCATGAGTTTATGTTAGAATTAGTCCAAGATATTAAACAAACGGATGAAAATACAGGTCATTCAAGAGCACAAATTAATTTACACTGACCTAGTTATGGCTGAGTTACTCTTCCAGAGATGCATCAACACACCATGTGGAGGTAAAATAATGTCTGAGATGTTAAGATGGTAACAAAATAATTATAGAGTAACAAAAGAATGAACAAAGGGTGCATAAATGAACTGGCAATAAATATTACCCTCACAAGCCTGCTGGAAAAAGTATAATAGTATGTACCAGCTATAAAAAATCTTAATGCTAAGATTCAACTGAAGAAAAAGCATCCACAGCATACCTTTTGCAGGTGTAGTTTGAGAAGAATCTGCCTGTGTTAAATCTCCATCTACAGATAATAACCTGTCTTTATGCATCACAACCTGTGTTCCAACATCATTTTCCCCAATGCCCTCAGCACCATTAAGAGAATTTGTGTTATAGTTTCTTGAGCTATCAGTCCGTGATTGTGCATCAAGTTCATGCCGCAAATCTGAAAGATATGAGGACTTCTGTAACTTTAATATTAGTTCTTTAAATAGGTCCTTACCTCTGAAATAGAAGATTCACACAAATACATTTTAAAATCACAGCTTACTGATTTAATTAATCATTAAATCGTATATGCATGAACAGAACTAGATCAATATCCTGAAAACACAATTTAATCAAAGTTAATGAGACATGAGATATAGGTCACAGTCAGCTACTTATGTGATCAGAGTTTAGTAGTCCTCAAAAGACATTCTCTCACCATGTTTCATGGACCTACACATAGATATAAAATATGTATACAGTGTGCTAAAACCTATTTCATCATGAACTAAAGTAAAAAACTTAACCTAAGCCAGTACATTGTGAAATGTAGGTCACAGTGACATTTCATTTGTGGCAAGCTTTTGGAACCAATGAAGATGCATACAATCACCCAATATTTTAAATATGAAACGAGTTTGCGAATTAAACTTAAACACTAAATTTAACCAAAGTCATTGAAACATGAAATATAGGCCACATTGACAGTGTTGACCCCCTACAGTGTGGTACAAGTGTGATACTAACAGAAATATATACTAACAGAGTTAGATACTAATTATATAGATTGATGATTCTATTATAACCGAGTGTGAGAAATAAACTCAAACCACTTAAACCACAAAATGTAACCAAAGTTAAATAGGTCACTGTGACCAAAATTTGATGCTGATGTATCCTCATGTTTCATGATCCCAGATATAAGACCATTATGCAGTGCACAAAAGCCCAGAGCTAACTGCAACTTGACAAAAAATGTACAACTAATATACATGTACAAAGTTTGCCTCTTCAACCCGATCCACTGGAGGTACCATAGATACTATAGTCCCCACTCCAAACCAATGCCTGCCACACATTTGGAAGAAAGAATGGCTGGCATTAAGAGAGGGCATACATATGTATATGCTTTTTTATGTGCAGACTTCAAAACTAATGCCTAAAGTGCAAAGGTAAAAATGAAATAATCACAAACAGTTCTCACCTCGGGCTTCATCTTTCATTCGCTGAACTGTGATTGCCAAAGTCTCTTTCTCATCTAGTTCACTTTCTAAAAAGGCATTTCTTTCTATGGCCTATAAACAAGAATAAAAGTTTCAAATATAAATATTTCTAATGCGAATTTAGTCATCTTTAAGGTTCTTCACAATTTAATAAATTGAAAATTTCTTAGCTATTTAAAACTGTTATGGCTATTCTGTCAAAACAGAAGTGCTAAACATGTGAAACAGTGCAGTTGCATAGTGAATTACTTTTACAGTGCCAGAACTCCATGCTTGGCATCTAATGATGTTGTCAAAGTTCTTTAATTTTATATTATTATATTTCAAATATAATTTTTCTCACCTAAACTTTAAATGCAATTTGCATTAAAGTTTTTTTTTTCAAGGAAGATTGAATAATGATTAATATATTGAAATTCTGCTAACTTTGCCAGTGAAACTGACCTTTTTCCTGAGATATTTAATTGAGAATCTTCGTTATGAACAGAAAATACTGACTGTTATTAATTTATTAAAGTACATAGAGATCTGCACTAAAACAGCAGCATTTTCACATTTTCCTCTATTATTCATTCACTAGACTATCTCCACCAGTAGTCCCCATGCAAGTGGATAAAGATTTTGAGACCATATTTGTTCCCATCTAAATACCACATCCAATCCTTTCTGTTCAATGTCTTTATCCAAAACAATAAAGGAGCTTTGCACATGGGACACAGAAAATCACCCATGAAGGAGTCCTCCGTAGGCATACAAATAGCTGGGCAGCAAATTCAAAGGCTTGACAGTCCTACTTCAACAACTGAGTTGGAGAATGTGTTGGTTATTGGATCATTTTAGCTGTGCTGATATTTACAATGACAGAATTCAGTGGTTAAAATACTCCCAGATGTGCCTGCTGCATTTATAACAGTACATCAAAAGAACACTATGCAATAGCTGGGTGGCATGTTCAAAGATTTCTACTAGCAGCTTGGGGGGGCCCCGAGTAGCTGAGTGGTCTAAAGCACTCACTGCCATCTCACCTATGCATAGGTTCGAGTCTCAGATTCGGCCAATGTGGGTATGTGAGAAAGCTTGCCGTAGCTTCTCGTGGGTCGGTGGTTCTTTCCAGGTATTTTCCTGGATTCTTCCTCCACCATTAATACTGGCCGCCATGTATAACCTATTGTGTGCTGAAAAATGGCATTAAACGCTACTACTACTACTACTAGCAGCTTAGGTGAGAAAATCTGCAGATATTAAAAATGACTGAATTCTGAGGCAGAAAGACCCAAGATGTACCTGTCATTATTATAAGAGTACATCAGAACTTTAACTTCCACTATTGTATTCATTTCTGATTGTAGCCAAATAAATAGTGCAATCAAGACAAAAAGTCTTGGTCAAAAAGACATTTGCAAATTTGGATAAGTATTTTGAGGTTAAAGGGCAAAATGACAAGGATTGTAATGACATTCAGAAGAGTGCTAAAGTTGCTAGAACTGATAGTTTGAATGGGATAGTAGCCAAGTGTAAGAAAGTGTATGATGCCTGGCTTAGTGTTTGGAAAAAACTGATTCCTTGGATCGGCAAAATTCAGTCTCACCCAAAAGGACTAACAAGAGTTAAACCGATTTCAGGCTATTCTGCAAATCTAAGGTCACCAATATTGGCATAAAAGTAAAAACCCATACTGAATTCAATTGATGAAAATAAAATTCTGCATTGCTTACCAATTGAAAAGCAGCAATTGTCACCAGAATATTCTTTTCAAAATAATCCTAATTTTGGACTAACGGGATACCACCCTTATGTTTTCACGACTCAATGTATGATGGACTATTCTACGCATGGTTTTAAAAAGATGTAATGTTTATGCATCAGGCTATGGAAATGAAATACATTACTTTGAAAATTGAATTTTCAACCAAAACATCACAAATCCAATGCTAACAGAAATAACATATCGTTGTGCAGAATTACCAGACACGTTGAATAGGCTGACATCGTTGTACATGTCTGAGTGGAAATTAAACTCAATGGCAACCAACAGTTTTTCTAATCTGCTAAATTTAACATTTTCTGGGAGGGGATTGCAACTTTTGCTGGTGGGACTCCTATTTTTACCAATTGGAAGTCCTGGACTCCTAATTTTAAAATCCTAGCGATATCTCTGATTCAAATACTTTACAAAAGTAAAATAATTACATGGCAATTCTTGAAGCAAACAGAGTCATTTTAAAATGCCTTCTCTGGGCAAATGAATCCAAACTGGGGTATCTTATTCTTTTCTTTTTAGACAACCTTCCTGATTTGAAAATTTGCTGGACACTGCAAGGTTATCACAGAAAACATTCTCATCAGATTCATTAAAGGACATATTGGTCTAAAACTTGATTACCTGTATTTTCTGTTCATCTAAATCATTACAAGTAAAAAAAACATGATTTCTGACAGATACATGTACAGCTGCAATAAATAGAAACATAATATTTAATAAGTACATTCAACTTTTCTCCTCATGTCCCACTAACAAGTTCCTATAACTGAGTTCATCATGTTATGCATTAAGATCTCAACAAGCAGCCAAAAACAAAGAAAATGAAACATACATGAGACATTACCACCAAATATCATAAACTGTATATCTGTCACTGTACAACCGCACCAAGAGCAGATGATAAAATGCTTTTGATAACTATATAATCAATGAAAGTGTCTAGCTAAAAAAGGTTATTGAGTGCTTGACTATGCAGTAATTCATTAAATTTAACACATTTTTTTTTTTCATGCATTCTGAAGAAAATGTACAAATGAGGTCATAATGAAAAACTTGTGCACCCTGGAGAAAACAATGTGACTGTACCAATGACATCATTATGAAAAACTAGTGCATTTTGGAGAAAAGACAGTGTAATGTACAAATGAAGTGATCATGAAAAAACTTGTGTATCCTTGGGAAAACATTGTGAAGGAAATAATGAGGTCATTATGAAAATACTTCTGCTTCCTGGGGAAAGCAGTGTGTATGTACCAATGGGGTCATTATAAACACATGCATCTTGGGGAAAACACTGTGTAATACCCGTGGGGCCATTATAAACATATGCATCTTGGGGGAAAACACTGTGTATGTACCAATGGGGCCATTATAAACATATGCATCTTGGGGAAAACACTGTGTATGTACCAATGGGGCCATTATAAACATATGCATCTTGGAGAAAACACTGTGTATGTACCAATGGGGCCATTATAAACATATGCATCCTGGAGAAAACACTGTGTAATACCCGTGGGGCCATTATAAACATATGCATCTTGGGGGAAAACACTGTGTATGTACCAATGGGGCCATTATAAACATATGCATCTTGGGGAAAGCAGTGTGTATGTACCAATGGGGCCATTATAAACATATGCATCTTGGGGAAAACACTGTGTATGTACCAATGGGGTCATTATAAACATATGCATCTTGGGGAAAACACTGTGTAATACCAATGGGGCCATTATAAACATATGCATCTTGGGGAAAACACTGTGTAATACCCGTGGGGCCATTATAAACATATACATCTTGGGGGAAAACACTGTGTACATGTATGTAAAAATGGGGCCATTATAAACACATGCATCTTGGGGGAAAACACTGTGTATGTACCAATGGGGTCATTATAAACATATGCATCTTTGGGAAAACACTGTGTAATACCAATGGGGCCATTATAAACACAAGCATCCTGTGGAAAACACTGTGTATGTACCAATGGGGCCATTATAAACACATGCATCTTGGGGAAAACAGTATATATGAACCAGTGAGGTCATAATGAAAAATTTATCATCAATATATACAATACCTGATTTAATCTACTTTCAAAATCTTCTAAAGAAACTACTGTTGCCCTGAAACAGAAAAAAATACATTCAATCTGCTGTACACACTGTGCATGTTTTGACAGTTTGTGTGATTTGGATTTTTAACATAGCTTTAACAATTTTTCAGTCATATCGCCACAATGTCTGTAGTATGTCAGTTTATAGTGATGTCTAGCACTGGGGCATCATGCCGTAGACATGTAGCATGACGTCCCACCCAGTCACATTATCCTGACACCAGGCTGACCAGTTCAAACACTAACCTCTTAATGCTGAGCGGCAAGTGAGGCAGCTGCTATTATGATTTATATAATGAACCGCAACCTCCCGAATTCAAGACGGATGCTCTAACCACTTGGCTGCCACTGCAGCCTTATATATACTGATAATTATGAAACAGACTGTACAACTTATATGAGTACTTAATGTAATATTTACACTTAGAACTGATGTAAAGTCGTGTAACCAATTTGCAATATATTTTACTCAATTTAATTAAACACTGGAAAAAAGTATCATGACATATTGCAATAATATGGAGCATAAGGCTGACTTGTCTGCAACATCATGCAGTACTGATGTTTTGCTTTATTTTGTGCAATGAATGAAATCTAAGATGCATGTAAAATTACTGGTACTAATAGATAATGTTGATTTCATTATAATTGCCTGTTATAAAATATGCACTGAAAAAAGAACATAAGAAAGACAAGCTGCCCTGAATATGCATTGGTTGCCATCAAAGGCTAATTCATTCCTTAAGCATTGGCAAAACAAATACACCATAACAAGTAAACAACTGTGGTGTGAAAATCATATAAAACTGGTGTGCATTAATATTATGAAGACTGCAAAACTGAGAATAGTGGCTTGAAATTGAAATGTAAAAGAAACCTTTTGGCTCTTTCTAAATCATCATTGGTCTGTTCAAGTTCCCTGACGTATTTCTGGAGTTCATCTTTAAAGGCACGTAGTTGTGCCAACTCTGCCTCTAGGTCTGAAATTTGGTGGTGGCTGGTGCCTTGTAGAACCTCTAACTTCTCCTGCAACAGAAAATCAAGGACTATTAGTTAAGGGAAATAACTCCTGAACGTTTGTTGAGAAGATCTGAAATCAAAGCCAACTGTAAAATATTTAAATATTTGAGAAATTATATAGCTTCCCCATCCCCAAAAATATGTTTGTTTCTTATTGCAATGGTTTTAGAATTTGGGTAGACATGTGGATTTTTTTCAAAACATATTTAACAAGATTTTTGTTTTTAAATATGGGAAAAAGTGCTAGGGTCAGAAATAAGAAACAGGGATGTTAGGCCAACCAGAAGCTATAAGAATGATGAGCAATTTGCTCATGTCAATTATACCCCTGGCTCCAACTCCCATCCCATTTTGGCTATCATTCTAAAGTAAAACAAACTCTATCAAGAGTCTATGACTCTTCTGAAAGAAATTTTAAGTAAAATAATTGGTCCACATGCATATATGATGACGATGATGAGCATAATAGGTATTTTATTTCACAGCAATCAACAAAAACTATAAGAGCAATTGCATTCAGAAAATTCTGCCATTTGTTCCATTAAGTTTTAAGTTAAAATGAGCAATAACTCTGCTAAAAATATCACTGGAGCCAAAAGGATTGCATTTTTTCAATATGTTCATCCCTGACATGAAGACTATAACAAATTTCAAAGCAATCTACAAAAGAAATTCTGCTCCACTAGACAGAAAGCCATGAATCCATAAGTTCAGTTTCTTTTACATTTTATAAGACCTCATGGTAATCTTAAGCAATGAGTTTCTCAAGATGACTGCTGTGGAAGCCATATTGGTTGTCAGATCTGCACCATATTCATTTTAGGATCAGGAGGAGGTCTTAAGAGTCTTCTGGTGAAATATTCTTTATTTGACAGCATATGAAGATCTGGACATCCATTTATGGGTAGCAAGCTATCACTACATTTCTATGGAGGTCCTTCTGGAGGGCAGAAGACTGACATAACTTTAACTGAAATGAACTAGACATAACAGGATGTGTTCTGCTGAAAACCCCAAGATGATATGACTTTACATTCACGATGAGCATGACAAGATTTTGAAGAGCTATACAATACAGCTATGGTGGCTGCCATACTGATGTCTGAAGGGCCTGTTTTGGTTTAGGCCAAAGTAAAAACAACATAATAAGTCTTGTTGTGAAAACTTCATGTCAATATGACTTTCCATTCAGGAGGAGTAGCTAAAACAAGATAAAAGGCTCTGTGGCAAATATACATACTGTCCAAACAGTCTCCATTTTCTTTATGACCATCGAGACATCATAAGAAGCCTTGCTGTTAAAACTTTATTTCAGAATGATTTTGTGTACAGGAGAAATATCAATAGCAAGATTTTCAAGATGTCCAAGTGGCACCATATTCATTTAGGACCAACAAAATCGGATAAAAATGCATGGGTGGAAGAGACAAAATGCAAAGAACAGGTCATCCCATAAGCTTTTCTGGCCTATCATCAGCAGAACTAAAAAAAAATGCAAGTCAAGTTGCTTTCACAAGATTCTCTTTTACATGGCACTGAGTTGCAAGACATAAAGGGCAATTACTGTGACAAGTTCTTCTTCAAAAGATGACCAAATTTTCATGATGATCCATTGAAAACTGTGAAATCAGTTGTATCCTGTGATATACTACATCCAGCTCAAAATAAAAAATAACTGTGATATCAGTTGTATCCTGTGATATACACATGTACATATACTACATCCAGCTCTAAATAAAAAATAATTGTGATATCAGTTGTATCCTGTGATATACACATGTACATGTACTACATCCAGTTCTAAATAAAAAATAACTGTGATTTAAGGTATGCACATCTACATATAATAGTTATAACATTTTGCAAACTTCATGGCAATCTACTGAAAATAAAACTATTTGCATTCAGAAGATTCTGTCATACACTGCAAGCAAGTAACAAGGGCAATAACCATGTAAATACTTTGATCTGACCATATGCATATCTTCCGGTGATGATTACAATGCCAATCCTTTACCAAAACTTTTTCTGGGTTGGTAAGAACATTTTAATTTTGTAATACATTACCTACCACTATACCACTGACGGTAATATAATTTATGCACTAACCTTATGGTATGAGTGTTCACTAACATTAGCTAGATGAATGTTGAGCCATGAATTGTGCCATTATAATCTAGCCCAACTAAAATGGTTCCTTTCCACTGGTACACCAAAGATCAAAGCTAAATGTAAATGAGAAAGTAGTATGAGACATCTTGAAGGTGGCTTTCATCATCACATCATTCCTGGATGAAGATTCAGGTATGCCAAAGAAGTAGCAACAGCTCTAGCTTCTTGGGGTAAATTCTCACAAGAAGGTCCTTGACTGAGGAAATACCTTAATTAAAACCCTATCTGAGCAAGGAGTCTATACTGATCATCCCCAGCAATGATATGACTGAAACTGCCAATCTTAATAGAAAGCTGAGCTAGTGATGGGAGCTGATTTATGAAAAGAAAAACTATTTGGCAAGGAAGCAAAGCCACGTCCCAATCACTACTGAACCATAAACCACTCTCTGCTACCAAAGCAGTATGAAGCTCACTCCTCCTCCTCATTAAGGCTAAAGTAAACAGGAGAACTTACCCAAGGAAGAGATTCAAAGGAAGCCTCACAAAACAGTTTCTATTGGACTTGACAAATGACATGGACCAAGGAACACATGATAGACTGCCAAACTTAAGTACCTGATGAGATCACAATGATGTATATATAAGCTGATATCTGGACTTCCCGATAATATGTGTGTTGAATAGTGCCTCCCTATAGCTCTTAACTGTGAAAAGAGAACATTCTTGATACTAATAATTTTTTTAAAAAAAACATTTAACAAATGAAATCTGCCACTGCACTTAAACCAACAGCTAAGATAATGCATTCCCCAATACCCTAATCAAAGCAGCTTCTCAACTTTGCATTGTGAAAGTTGAATGGGCTTGGAGGTGGAGAATCTGTGGGCTGCTCTGAAGCTGAGATCACCTGTGCTGTGACTCTCTCCTGGGCTCAAAAACCAACAGGATGAATTTCTGAACCATGGCCATAGAGACCACTGGGTGGGGGATAAGCACTTGGAGAATTAGTCAAAAAGGTGGGAAGACACATGTAAATAGACTAATAGACTATCTCTCTTACATTGAAGATGTTCACTACTTGGGCTCTTTCTGAACTGAGATGATAATGGGTGACTTGCTATCCCATCTTGTTGCAAGTCCAATAGAGTTTTTCTGCACAGTTGAAAAAGTGACACTGCTACCTCCTGGTGAAGAGAACATTCCAAAAGGCCAATGAACCATTTGGACATAGAATGTGTATGAAGATATTCCCTCTTTCATGAGTATGGTGGATTCATGACTGGGATCTCTTTTAAAGCTGCAATTTCTTAGTGTAGAAGGGTCCAAGCTTCCATACAAAGTAACAGCGAGAAAATACCTCCTTAATCCAGAGGTATACAAATGGAGAAAAGTCCAACATATAATGATGCTGTAAGTGTAACACCTCAGTTAGGGTCAGAACACTGTCACAGATTAGAGCTGTTTACGTGAAAAGACCCTTCTTCCAAAGAAAAAGGTTTCTGAAGAAATGACTCCTCTGGCTTTTGGTGAGCACCAGAGCTCCAATCTTGCACAACAGCATATAGAACACAGTTGGGATCCAGTGTAAATTGGGAATCTGGTCAAAATCCAGTCCTAACTGAGCCCCCAAAAAACTGGACAGGTCACAAGAAAAACTTCTAATCTATCATAAAGATGACACAAGAAACCATGTTCTGAGGCAACTACATGCAGATATTTAGTTTGAGAGGAAAAAAACCCAGATATTTTTGGTCACAATGTTTAGAAAGCAATCACACAAGCAAAAAATAGCTGAAATTTGGTGGCAAACTGCCTCATGCACAGTGAATCATAATGTTAAACAGTTAATAGCATAATGGCATTCATAATGGCCTAAATGCTTTTTTGTGAATAATGATGGGTAGTTCCAATCTCATTTTCTGTGATTTCTCCAAGATTTCTACACAGAAGGGACCTCCACAGTGTGGCAGTTTATAGTGATGTCTAGCACTAGGGCATCATGCCAATGACATGTAGCATGATGTCCCACCCAGCTACATTATCCTGACACCAGGCCAACCAATCCTTATAACCTCTTAATACATTAACCCCTGCTGCCTCGATAACGGGGCTGAGTTTGCATAGCTTGTATCCCGAGCGCCGAGTTTGAGAGGCAGTATTTTACTGTGCCTGTATCCAGAGCGACAAGCTGAATCGGTGAAAACCATTGGTTGATTTAAAGTCATTTCCTAATTATGCTGGCAGTTTAACCAATAAAATGTTATCTTATATAGATAGAGTGTACATTGCTGAAGAAAGTGGGAAAAAAATTTCCTTCCATAGCGGCAAAATTAGTGGAAATATTTAGATTAGAAAATAAAGAAAATTATGAGAATCAGCACTGAGAGTAGACTTTTACTTGACAGACTGAAGAAGTATTCACACGAGGTTAAGTTTGCAAAAGAGATGACAAGTGGAATTTGGATGTACATCAAATGGAGTAAATTACACGTGTTGATAGTGTTATTTATTCACTGTGAATTCATCATTTGTATGGATTATTCATGGCAAGAGAAATAAACTGGTACAAAAATCATTTTATCGTTCTGTGTCAGTTTTATTTCTGCATGTAGTTCGAAATTTTTATACCATTTTTGTTCGTAATTTTATTGAGAACTGCTGTGCCATATTTTAGCTTAATTAAAGGAACGTAAATATAAAAAAAATAACATTTATTACTCGTAGCTCTCTGAAAAAAAATCTGCAAGCCATGTATTCTCAGCAAATCTCAGGGATACAGGCACTGGGAAGGCTAACACTGCTCTAGGCAATCTCTGCAAGTATGCTGTCGGGGACTGCCTAGCTGTTTGGCTCAGGGGTTAATGTGTTAATGCTGCATGCCAAGCAAGGCAGCTGCTAGTACCAATTTTTTGTATAGCCTTCAGTCTGAACCTAGTACCTCCTGCATCTGAGGCAGACTCTAAAAAACTTGAGCCACCAGAGAGGTCAAATACACTCCTTATATATGTGATCGATAAAAAAACTTTTAATGAATAAAGATAAATCTTTGTAGTTCATCTTCGTTGGCAGCACATCAGCAGTAACTATGTTATGAGTATGGCACTGTGCACATACCAGCTTGGTGTAACTGCAGACATTACCACCGAATACTAAAAACTACATGTCCATAATTGTACAGCCAGCAGTCTGAAAAATGCTTCTGCATGGTGTAATCAATGAAAAATACCAAATGCTAATGCAAAAACTCACTGGATCTAATCTAGTCCATTGCTTAACTCTGACTTTCTTAATATTAATATGGTTCCATTAAGCACAAAACCAATCAACTGTGCAAAACCCACTCACTGGTTTATAAAGGATTAATTACTATTAGGAATATTTACAGAAAACACTGCATTATGTACAGACACTGGACCACTGAACTTGACCATGCATTCATTCTGACCAGTGTCCTATAACAAAATCAATTTTCATTTGTGTTTTATACTCATTAAGATCCTTAATGCAAAAAAGACCCCATCTATGTTAATTAGAGTATGTACATTATATTCCATAAAGATCTGTGCACTATGGGCATTCATATTGTAATTTATTCATCAATATATAGATTCTATATAAATTCAATGACTCATAAAATCAGGTACATTATGTGGCTCGTGTGGGATTAATTACATGTAATTAAACTGCATATTTATATAGATGTGGATGGATCAAAGGCAGAAGGACTGAGATTTCTTACATATCATGCATGCAGTTAACTTCATTCAACATGCAATTCCATTTGTAGCCAAGAATGGCAATTTCATAAGAATGGCTTTTAAATTTGATCTTTATTTCAACTACTGATTTAGTTTGGATAAAAATTGCTCAAAAGCTTGATCAGGAACATAAGGGAAAAAAGAATGGGGTTTATGAAGCAATAGAGCTTTCCCGCCTTACGTCACTGATCTTTTAAAGTCTCTTAACGGCAATGCTGAATACATATAGGCTAAACCGAATGACAAGGCCTTTGGTAAATTCAACCATGGATAGCCATCAAATACAAAAATTCATAAATTTATCATCTCACCTGCTACAAGCAACCATTAACTAAATAATTCTATTAATCTTGACCTCTGCACTTTTGAACACTCCATTCTGATAACAATACACACATGGAAGCAGACTGCTGCTAATAATTTATTTATAATTCACTATGACCCAAATATTTCTGATACCTCACTCTTTCCCCCCCAAGTATGGGCTATGTACACTGGTAATCTAGTTAGAAGTCTAATGCAAAGCAACAGACATTTAAATGATTTAATACATGTTCCCCCCCCCCCATCCATTTTTTAAAAAAATCACCACATTAACCTCAAATTTTATTCTCCAAAGCAGTATTTATATCATATGGTAATAATCTTTACTTACATGATATCAATTCAATAGTGGCAATGAAAGACAGCACTGCCAGATTCAACAACTTTACCCATCTACCCACCTATATAATGGCTCTGTGATCTTGACCTGCAATCTCCCTGGCCATCAACTTCTATACATTAGCTCAATTGAAAGAGCTTCAAACTTGTAATCCAAGGGTCACAGGTCAAATACCCACACAGACCAGCCAGAGTTGGCTAATTCAGTGTTCTTAGGAAAGGCACTTAGCTCTCATTTCCTTAGGATGATATAACTAATAATGTGTTAGAAGTTCAGTAAAACTCATGCAAAATACTTTCCTTAATGCACTTGTGGGAAAAATCTGATGATGACTCCCTAGTAAATGCTGAAGATAATGCCCTTTGTCTGCTTTTCGACTCGTGCTTTTAAAAACAGTACAAAATACCGCAATATATCATCTATTTCATGTTATTGAATCTGAGCACTTTGAAGCATACCAGTATATCATGAAAATGTTTTCCAATGCTTTTGGAAGTCTAAGTCATGGTGGGTTAGCTGCTGGGGTGCCAAACCAGAATGATACCAGTTCAAATCCAGATCAGCACAGTCAGCGATCTTGGTGTATATCTGTGACAGGCAATGCCTTTGTATTTTATAACCTTCAAGTGTTACTGCACTGTTAAACACCAAACTACAACAATATTTCTTTAATTCCCACCCATTCACCTCTGGCAGATTAAGCTCTAAATAATATTTACACTTAGCGCACAGTTTTTTTATGCAAATATGTTCAATGATGTACATATCTGTTTTAATTAAAGCTATCTCTGATAGTAAAGTTCTTCTTTGAGAAGAGATACAAGTTACATCCCTTTTTATTAGTAGAGATACAAGTTACATCCCTTTTTATTAGTAGAGATACAAAAGTTACATCCTTTTTTATTAGTGTCAGGGGACATTCAGTATTTAAAACTTGTCTGTAAGTTTCAGTTTGTGTAACACAAATGATATCCATATATGGTTATGTGACTTATGTCCATATATGGTTTCTTCTCCTTCCCTATCCATCACAATCCTCTGAATAAGCAGTCATTTGATCTTGGTGTGTTGTTTTTGATGTGTTTTGATCTTGGCAAGTTTAGCAAATGGTTAATCCTGATATCATTTTAAGTGTTAATAGCTGTTTTTAAATCTACTTTATACAATCTGGCTGACCAAAGAGTCAGTCTTCTATGTAAGCTGTCAGCACTGTCCTGGTGCACAAGTCAGTGATGATTCTATTTAATGTATAATGGATAACAGTAAGCAGAATACAGTAATCATTATTAACAAACTTGGAAGAGAACAAAAATATACACATATTTTATTCAACTGTGCATTAAAATAATAATAATAATAATAATAATAATAATAATAATAATAATAATAATAATAATGACATTCATTACATGTTATTTGTATTAATATTATGTCCATCCTTCTTGATTGGGCTTTAGTTATCTTTTTAATAAAAACTGGCTTTATACATGTATTCCATAAAGTCAAAGTCCTTGACCCAAAATGTCTACTTTGGACCCAGTTATTTTACCCTATAAAAGTTCTGCAGGACTTCATATCAATCATGTTAAATGTTATATTAAACTGTATATAGCTGGGACATTTTTTCTTTCAACTCAGACAATTTATGTTCTTCAAATAATATAATAGATACAATAGGCTCTACTATGGAGCAAAACATTGTATGGGCTGGAAATTTTAATTTAAAAAAATCCCAATCCTTCCTTTTCATATTAAATGGTTGGTTCTTAAAGTGGTTGTGACTATTGTTTTACAGGTACTGTATCATGTTGGTTGTGTATATCTATATCAAGTTAGACAATCTGTGCAACAAACTGGAACAACTCAGGAGCTGTTCTGACATCTATTATGACTGCCATGGAAAAACAAAATGGGGTCAAAGTTTAACAATACAATTTCAAATTCCCAGCTGTTACAGCTCTCCAATCATATATTCAAAAAGCACAATGATAACATTTTATTATTATTTATGACTTGTTTACTCTGAATTACTTGTATGACTATATCAAAGCTTCAAAGGAAACTTATATACATTCATATTTGTACCTGGATTACATTGGGGGGGGGGAATCACCATTAATAAACCAATAAGAGTATTTGCAATTCATAAATAAACCAATATGAGTCTCTGCAATTCATAAACCAACAAGAGTCTTTGCAATAAATAAAAAAACAACAAGAGTTTTGCAATTCAGAAAAAAACAAGAGTTTTGCAATTCATAAATAAACCAACCAGTCTTTTCAATTCATAAATAAACCAATAAGAGTCTTTGCAATTCATAAATAAACCAATAAGTCTTTGCAATTTATAAATAAACCAACAAGTCTTTGCATGTCATAAATAAAACAAGAGTCTTTGCATGTCATAAATAAATCAGCAAGAGTATTTGCAATTCATAAATAAACCAATAGTATTTGCAATTCATAAATAAATCAAGAAGTCTTTGCAATTCATATATAAACAAACGAGAGTATTTGCAATTCATAAATAAACCAATAAGTCTTTGCAATTCATAAATAAACCAACAAGTCTTTGCAATTCATAAATAACTGAATAAGAGTCTTTGCAATTCATAAAAAAAACCAATAAGAGTCATTGCAATTCATAAAAAAGCCAACAAAAGTTTTTGCAATTCATAAATAAAACGAGTATTTGCAATTCATAAATAAACCAACAAGAGTTTTTTCAATTAGTACATAAACCAAAAAGGGTCTTTTCAATTAATAAATAAAGTAACAATCGTCTTTGCAACATGTTTAATATTCAGAACCCTCAAAGGAGATAATGCCTGATGGGATTGCCTTCAACTATTGGCCAAACAGATCTGCATTATTTGGTAAAAATATAAAAGATAGTACTGTAAATTAGTTATTGTATGTCAAGAATATGTTGATCTTTACAATGTAATTTACTACCTGGCAATTTTCATTTGAGTGAAAATCTGATAAAATAGTTTTGAACCTGGTTTATTTTGAATGAAATATTTCAAATAAAAGCAATATATTATGTCATATTTTGAACAAAGTCATTTGATTCCACATGCATCTTTTATCAGCAGAACTTATTTGTATTTAATGTGCAATTTGGAACAATGTCTGTACAAACATTTAAGTGCCAGCACAAATCCCAGTGATGGAAAATGTTTTTTAAAATTTATATTTATCAGTCATGGGAACACTCTAAGAAATAGGGAAAAGTTTCAAATGCCAATATGACAGCAATTTGTTTAATTAAACTGAAAAGGCAGTGTAAAAGCAAAAATAATGACAAATCATGTTATTGTGATACCAAAACACTGAGCATGGAAGAAAAGATGGAAAAAACATAACAAGTAAACATGCTTGTTTCTTGTGTAAAACAATAAAATCACTTTGCAAAGCTTGAGAACACAAATATCATTCTCATTTATCTTGCAACATTAACAGGAGGTGGGGTAAAGCAGTACAATTTCTATAAACTTTCTAGCACTGGCTAACAAAAGACCCAAGTGGGTCTGTGATTGCTAATTTTTTGCACAGACATCAGTCTAAATGATAAATGCAATATATATTGGGTTTGGCACGTAGATGTGGTGGTCAGCATGATCTCCATAAATCTAGTTAAAACTAGTCACTTATTGTTTTTTTTTAATTAAAATAACATCTAAGACTTTCTCTGTGGTATACCATAACAAAGTTCTCGAACCACAAGACATCACAAAACTTCTGTTTCACTAGGTGGAAGCTGACACAATCAACAAGAATGTGCCACTCCTTGCAGCCCAGCTAAATTCATTTGGAAGCAAAGAGAACAGATGACTGTAAAACAAATAGTTTCAAGTTTTTACTTTCTGATTTATTATTACTAATTATTATGATATTTTTATTTTTTTAATTTTTTTTGGCATGTTCTGATAATCACAAAACAATCTGTGGTATATAAGCCCATGTGATCTTGGCACAATATTTGTTGAAGCCTAATTAAGAGAGGAAGTCATTCAAAAGTTTTTCTAAGTTTAACATAGACTCGATACAGCAGATTGATATCAGTGAAATGACGTTCATGCAAGGATAGCATCCAACTAATATAGATTAAATTAGCTTTTGAAAAAAAGTCACTTCACTGTTTTTGTGTTTATAGTTAGAATTCAATATTTAATGGCAAACAGAATCAATTATGTAAATCTGAAAGACTTTCACTGCAAGATGATGTCATGGAATAGTATAAACCCTTTTATTTATTAAATACATGTACTTGAGTTTCATTTTTGTGTATATTACCCTTTTTTACATTTTATTTGTATTTTGTATGTATTGCAGGGCAATATGCAAAAATTGTTACCTTTTTTGTCTCATGGTAGATCTTTGGTAGTGGTTTGTCATCATGAGGATTTTGACAAGGTACCTGACTTGCCATTTTGCCCAGCAATGATATATACAGTCATAGTTATCCTGATGTGACATTAAACCCTATACATACAATGCAAGATATGAACTGTATTAATGTCTGTATTTGAAGTTCAGAATGGAAATGTGTGGTTTTCATGGTATCACTGAGCAGATTTTAGAGAAATTTATATTTCTGTACTAGTTCATAAAATATAAATTAATTATCCAGAAGTACAATAAACATGTTGTCACGGAATTGTGAAAACCCTTTTTATTTATTAAATACATGTACTAAAGTTTAGTGTTTTTTTGTACAACAATACCAGAGGGTGATTAATGTATATTGTGTTGTATTTTTGAAGTACAGTCAAACCCGGTTATCTCGATTACGTCGGGGGTGTAAAGAAATCGTCAACATAACCGGGTCCTGAGATATCCGGGTTCATAAAAACCGGTAATTTTAAAAATGTCCTTGAGCATTACTCCTGTCTCTTGCTGGTGTTTACTGGAATCCCCTCCCACTGCATGTTACAATAAAATAAACAAAACGCTTAATTGATAATAAAATGAAATGAACTAACCTGGTGTTGTTATCATTTATTCCTTTTTTATCATCATAAGTAATTTATTAAAGAAAAAATATATCTATGAACTCCTTATATCACATGTAGCGTATGCATCCATTACTGTAGTGTGCATCACTTATGTCAGATAACACACGACGCATTTTTATAATTGATGTGAATATTGAAAAACAAATCATGTTTGGTTGTACTAAGAGGTTTGAATATGTTATCAGATTGAAAAATGGATCAAAGAAAATCACAAACGAGAGAGTGAGAGAGAAACGTGACTACTGCTGTAACGGACCAAAATTGTGCCTGAAAATCGATCGCTTTTGTTGACTATTTCTTGTACAATTTCTGTGAGATTGACGTTAAAAAGTTGCATTTCGTCGAATTAAGCGGGTCCACATGTTACTTCGGACCGAAACTTATGCCCGACATAACCGGGTTATCGACTTAACAGAGGTCGAGATAAGCGGGTAAAAAATAGCATAACAAAGAAGAACTTTTTCGGGACCAGACCAAAATGCTCGACATAAGCGGGTTGTCGAGATAACCGAGGTCGAGATAAGTGGGTTTGACTGTAGTGAGTTTGGTCCATCATCTTCAGCTGTAGAGGTATGTGAATTTATTATTTTCTTGTATATAAGATATAATTATTGTATTACATCTATTTTTGTTTATGCAGTATAATGCACATATTTATATTCCTGTTGGCGACTTAGCAAGGGATTTACATTAGTAATAGAAGGCTAAATTTTAAGAAAAGTTTAGTATAGATGAGTCTTATAAAAAAGGGTTAGGTTTATTTCTGAACTTGTTTTGTAATTATTGCCATGTATAACGTTATTACGGTTTTATGCCAGTGTCATGTATTGTAAACAGTATTGGATATAATCTTGTAGCTGTGGGCTAATTTTGGGGTTCATAAAACCCATTATATCTTTCAGGACTGTAAAAAGTTGCATATCTGTCCCTTTTTATATGCATAATTTCACTATCTGAGTGAATTCATTTTACTACACGAGTAAAATTCCACATTGTTTACTAGCTGAGTAAACTATATCCATCTTTTCATTGTGTAATCACTGTGAATCATTCATCCATGGTTTTTGTATTTTGTAAAGTAATTTATTTGTACTTTTTATCATTACATTTGTGCATTCTTGTGTTAGTTAATCCAATATTTGGATTACATATACACGCACATATTCATAATTAATTGCTCATTCACTATTAAACATTGTATTTATTTCATCAAAAATGTTCTATTGTGAATACGGAAATCCCATCTGGTTATCATGTTACAGATGCTATGTCAAATATGCTGATGCATTTTGGGGTGATTTTTTTTTTAAAATGGTAATAGTATCTGACAGTATGTTGGCATCATTTGTGTAAACTTTAAGTGCCTTCATGCTATCAAAGTCTTGAATCTATTAAGCATTGTTTTCCAGAACAGTGTTACGGCTTTTATTTAATGAAGGTCATATGTATAATGAAATGGCAATATAAAGTTTGAATCTATTTTATAAGCATATCTCATACAAATCTTCTTAAGTCCACTGGATGAAAACAATAACAAATCGGCTGAAACAATATGCTTGTACTTTAAGGAGAAAGTTATCAAGTTATGTGCAAGAAAATGTCTGCATATATCATTCATTTATTATCATTAGTAAAAATAAGTACATCTATAAATGATAGAATAAGAATAAACTGCTTCCAGTCTGCCATACATGAAAAAGAAAATTCTCATTAGCATTAGCATCACATGTTCTCTTGAAAAACTGATGCAGTTGAAGAAGAAAAATCGTGGACACAGTTCTAGATATGCAGTGTCTTTTTATTTACATAGAAAGAACTTAACTGAAATTGGAAAAAAGTAAAATATAAAACAGTATAGTTTTTAGCATTAGTCTCAAGCTGCCAGCTTACTCCTCATGCAGCAAGACCATCACATGTTTTTTTTTTAGCAATATAAACTTCTATAAATTCAGCATGTTCTGTTGGATATCGGAAATAGTATTTCTTGACCCACTCCAACAGAGCTATATAATCAAACACGACTTAAACCAGGCACAAATTTCATTTTGGGACAAAGTAGACCATAAAAATCTTTCAGTAAAAAACTACATGTCAATTGTCATAATGATCATCTAGATAACAAGATTGTTAAGCCAGTCAGTGTGTCAGCCATATTGGATGTATCATGACTGGCACTATTTTCATTTAGGACTTTGTGAAAAAAAAGTCATCAGAATGATAAACTTTATTCAAGGGAGCTGTGACAACAAGATTTCTAAGACAGCTTTAGCAGTAGCTATAATAGACAAAACAACTGGCATGGTTTTTATTTAAGACATTTATTGATTAAAAGCCAATATTGTCATCCATTTGGAGAAGAGTAAAATAACTTGATTTTCAAGACGGCTGCCATGTGACCATTTTGGATGTCAAATCAGCAACATTTTTATTTTAGGTTTCAGGAAGTGCTATAGTGAAAACTCCACATAAATTCAACCTTCTGTTCAAGTTGAATTGTGATAATTAACATGATTCTTAAGATGGCTGTCATCAAATTTTCATTTTAGGACCAGCTAGACATCACACGTCATTTAGTGCTGATATGATCATCTAAAATGGAGGCGCAGTGATAAGAAGAATTTAAAGATAGCTACCATTGTGGCCATCAGATCGACTAGATCTTTATTTAGCACAAACTAGGCATCATATTTGTCTTCTTTGAAAATCCCATGCCTGTCCATTTAGGAGGAACAATGGTAAAATTTACAAAATGACTACTATTGTGGGCATATTGGACTTCAGATCAGTGCCATTTTCATTTCGGATCAAGGCAGATAGATATCGAAGGATATTTTCTGTGGAAAATCCATATTAATATGACCATCAATGTAGACGAAGTAGTTATAACAAGATTTTCAAGAGGGCCATTGTGGTGAAAAAGGAATACATGTCATTCAACACTAACTAGACATCATAGGAAGTATTTTAGTGAAAACCCCTTGTTGATATGACCATCCATTCAGGTAAAGAAGCTAAGGCATGTTTCAAAATGGCTGCAATATGGTGATATTGATTAACAGATTGGCACCATTATTATTTAGTTTCATAGACATACTAGGAAATCTTTAGTCAACACCCCATGCTGATATAACTATCCATCCAGGAGGAGTTGAGAGAGAACAAGGTTCTCAAGATTTTCAATGTGGCAGCAATACTAGATATCCAAGCATCACCATTTTCATTTTGGACCAAGTAAATCATGTGTGTATAAAGTTTCAAGGCAATCCAGTAGGATGAGTAGTGATAATAAACTTGAGCTAACAGCCAGCCAGAAATTAAAAACAGAGAACCACATGGGCTTTTCTGGTCTGTACATATTACCAGTAAACCTAACAGTACCATGTCAATACTGCAGAAAGTTTGGAATGGTATAGTCTGTTTTTGAGTTCAGTGGATTCACCCAAGAGAATATTAACAATATGGAAGTCAGTATTGAAATGCAATCCCATATTATATCCCCAGAAAGAAAAATAAAGATAGGACCAATATGTCAACTTATCACTGAAGCAGGTGAATGAACCTATGGTTAAGGTTCCACTCTTAACTACACATAGTAACATGGGTATTTATAATGGATTCTTGACATGTGTGAAAATATAAAGAATAATCTAACACCAGCTTGGGTCCATAAACTATACTCAAAGCAGAGTCTGCCAAGCATGGCCATAATTAATTATCAATTCTGCATGCTCAAGCAGACACAAGCTACACACAGCTTAAATACTTAATACCTTCCTCTCCAAAAGCATTGCTTAACAATACACTTCACCATGAAATAGAAAATGACAATGCCATTAATCAAGATAATGAAAATGCAATTAGTACTAGCAAAGAACTCACTCCTTTACACCCTCACCTGCACATGCAGCAAAAGAAACATAGTGCCAAAATATATTGTGTTTCTAACATCTCCCTCTTCCTCCAAGCTAGGATAGATCTAAATACTCTTCATCACAGTGAAGAAGACAATGACACTAATCATGATGATGAGACTTCTTTCCAACATAATCCATGCTGTTGTTGCTGCTGTTGCTGTAGGGTTTAACGCCATTTTTTTCAGCATATGATTGGCTATACATGATGGCCAGTATTATTGATGCAGAAAGAACCCGGGAAAACCCCCAGAAAGAACCACGACCCTCGAGAAGTTACTGGCAAGCTTTCTCACATAACTACATCAGCCGAATCTTAGACTCGAACCCACGCAGACAGCGGTGAGATGGCAGTGATCCATAATGGAGAGCGCTTTAGACCACTCGGCCACTCTGGGCCCCGCATAATCCATGTAAAAGTATGTTTTGTAACTTTTGTTTGTTTGTTTTTATGGTTTAATGCCATTTTTCAGCACAAGATAGGTTATACATGGTGGTCAGTATGAATCGTGGAGGAAGAACCTGGAAAACCCAGGAAAGAACCACTGACCCACAAGAAGCAATCCATGTAAAAGTATGTTTTGTAACTTTTGTTTGTTTGTTTTTATGGTTTAATGCCATTTTTCAGCACAAGATAGGTTATACATGGTGGCCAGTATGAATCGTGGAGGAAGAACCTGGAAAACCCAGGAAAGAACCACTGACCCACAAGAAGCTACTGGCAAGCTTTCTCACATACCACATTGGCTGAATCTGAGACTCAAACCCACACAGAAAGAGGTGATATGGCAGTGATCCGTAACAGACAGTGCTTTAGACCACTTGGTCACTCCAAGGGGGGGGGATATATATATATATATATATATATATATATATATATATATATGAGGAGGGATCAATATGCCTGTGCAGTGCTCTTTTATTTTTGTTTTACTCTGTGCACCACCTTTGTGGACACTTTAAACATGTGGAGCAGTCTGTGTCAGTGCCCAGAGCATTTCTTAAGGCCACACTTTCCAACAGTTTGTCATAACATTGTTCTTTTCTGAATTAAATGTTCTATCTGAATGAGTAGTTGTAGTGTTTAGCGCCAATTTTTCAGCACATGATAGGCTATACATGGTGACCAGTATAAATGGTGGAGCAAGAACCTGGGACAAACACCTGAAAGAACAACCAACCCGCCAGAAGGTGCTGGCAAGCTTTCTCACATACCCACATTGGCCGAATCTGAGACTCGAACCCATGCAGATAGAAGTGAGATGGCACTGATCCGTAACGGAAAGCACTTTAGACCACTCGGCCACTCTATCTGAATGAGAACAACAACAATAATGACAATTGTATTATTTGTTTCACCTGAATCTTACCTGTTTGTTTGTATGTGTTATATACACCCCAGTGTATTTGTACAAGGTAACAGATTACTCTCTGAATTACAATTAATTGAGAGAACAACCATGATAAACTAAAATAATAATAACAATGTTTCATTAATGTCATGTCTGACCCTCATCTGTTTGTAGTTACTAAATGCTATATACACTCCAATGCATCTGTATCTCACCTGTTTGTACTGTGCTTTATAAACACCAAAGTATGTACAATGGTACAAAAAGAATTTAACAGAAATTTACCATCTACTAACTTTCCTACCTTTTAACCAGGAAGATATTTGTCTAATCTTTATTATATTATATAGAACAAACACTCTGAAATGGTGTTGGAGTAATTATTTTATAACTCAATGCATAAGAATTACCCTTGAAAACCAATTTTATTATTTTGACAAATAAGAGGAGTGTACCTGACCCCTGAAAGGTGGGACACGATGTGATACATGTAACTCAAAACAACCATTTCAGAACCAATTACAGAAAAAAAATGAAAGTGATTACCAGCATAAGAACACAAGTCAAGAAAGATGAATGTAACACCAGAAGAAATACATGTATAGTTCAAGGGAGATTCAAACATGGTTTAAACTCACAACAATTTTTGTCTGGTTGTGATTTAAATGAATGAACCATCATTATTGTAACCATGAAAAGGATGACTGTTTCTGCACAGGCATGGTGAGTACATGAGAGTACCTGTGTCATTGACAATTCTCAACTCTGGGTGGATATATTCACATCAAAAGGATTGCTTGACTCAAAAAGGTAATAAGTTGTATAATAGTGATGAATAATAACTGCTATTAAATTTTCATATCAGATGTCAGATTGACACCATTTGCATTTTCTTTTAAGCCCCATGTCATTATGACCATTTCTTCTGAAGGAGTAGCAATCAAAAGATTTTGAAAATGGTGATCATGACAACCATTTCTATTTGTATTTAAGACATACTTGTCTTTAAAAAAATTCTTATAATGCAAAGCCCATGTCAGTACAACCATCCATTCAGAAGTGATAATGATAAAAGGTTTCAAAATGACAACCTTCATGGTCATAATGCATGTCAGAGGAGTGCTCTTTTCATTTCGGATGAATTAGATCAGTGGTTCTTAACCTTTTGGGGTAGTGACCAAGATTAGGCTGATCTCACCAACAAACTCAAAAAGCATGGCATCCCATGGTTTAAAAACTACTGAATCGAACCATGAGATGAATGTTTGTGTAAAATTTAAGTGTAAGGCAATCATCCATGTAGACAAGGAGTAGATTAATGTATAAATATGCACTAACAGATAGATGATGGATACAAGATGTAAAGCCATGCATAAGCTGTTCTGATTTATGACCAATAAAGCTAAAATCTAGCCCATGGGAGGTGTCCTAGGTCACATGTACAAAATATCAACCACCGTGACATGTCCAAATAGTTTTTGACCCAACTATTCCATCACTGAAGGAAGGCTCTTAAGATATGTAACAGATTTCTAAAACCTCATTAACTGTGTAGGGGGTGGGGAAGGGCATTGGTCGAAATATGGAAAAAGCTCTGCATCATGATAGTACCACCAAATCTACTGCACATGACAGAAAAAGTCATTTTCTTCCAGTATATACTGGTCTTGCAACAATTTTCTTCATAAATGAATATATTCTGAACAAGAAAGTAACAAATTTTCTTCATAGATTAGAGAAATGTAAAACTAAAAATTACTGCAGTAACAAACAAAAAAGTGGTTGTCTACCCAAGAATGGTGGCTTTATCCATGTGTTCTACTTTCTAGCAGTCAAGTACTTCAAATAAATGGTGTGGGAGATCAGTTATAACTGACACAAATAAACAAGCACAACTTATAAGCATACCTTGAGTGAGTCAACCTCGTGCTGTAGTCTGGAATTGTCCTGCTCAAGGTTGGTATTTTTTTTTTCTAGCTGTCCTAGCTGCGCTTCTAACTCTGCCTCCAGCTCTCGACTGCTGATCTGAAACTCTTCCAACTCCTCTTTAGTCTCCTCCAGTCTGCAAATACACATGTTGAATGAATATGTGTCTAGGCTTTTGTTTTTTACAAACTGTGTTATTCTTGCTGTGAAAATGCTATCTTGTGAATTTTTTCCAGAAAATGTACAACACAAATACTGTATTTGCTGTCTCTCTCAATGGACTTACTCTGAACTTATTTGGAACTTATAATTAAAAACTGGCAGCATCTTGCAACAAAATCCATGTCCAATATCTGTTTAATTGATTATAATGTGTTTTTTGGTGATTGTGTTTTATTTTCATCAAAAAATGAAACTTACAAGTAAAAACAACAGAATTTCTAGACTACAGAACATAGAAAGTAGTGTATCCATAAGCCACAAAGATGTTTATTATAAAATTCCCACCAAAAGAATATACATCTTGAAATAGTATGGCTGAACATTGAGGGAACATCAATATATTATTTCATTGAAAAGTCATATGGGCCATATGCTTAAACATATTTATATGCTCTATTGCAGTTTTCAACTAGTCTCTTTTGAATAAAATAACATGAACAATAATTATGCCATAAAAACAAGATTATCATGGGTCAGTTTTTAGCATTAACTTTTTTTTTAATATGATCTAAAGCCATAAGCAAAAACACATCATATTAATGTGGTGAAGGAACAGTGGTGCATCTAAAAAGGGAGCCACAGGAGTTACTAATCTTGATTGAAGTCAACTTATACTGGGCTATAAAATTAAACAAAACTACAGCTACTAACACAGAAAACCATGGTAAATCCCATGCCTCCCCATCCCATCTCAGGCCATAACATAAAATTTGTCTCATGTGTCCTTAACTATGACTGAATGTGAAATATTCACAAGTCACTCTAACTGAATTTCTTCAAATGCTTGACATTAGAACCCCTCCCTCCCACAGATCCAAGCAGGGAGGCCCACAAATAATAACTGTCTTGCAAATGTTAATCACAACAAAAACGTTTGTACCATGAATTTCAAATAGTTGTTTAGGAGGAAGCATTGTTATGAACCGACAGATGAAATCAAAATATCTACAAACCAAAGTGAAATAAATTATATTAAAATTGGCTAAGACGAAGTCCTTTTTTCCTCAAATACATGTACACTATCTTGGGAGATGAGTAAGGAGAGAAAATGAGTCAAATTTTTCTCCACTGCTAAAATCTGATGTTAACTATCAAAGGTACAAATGTAAAAATCTGAGCTTCAAGTGCATACCAAATTCTTTATATTCAAGTGCATACCAAATTCTTTATATTCAAGTGCATACCAAATTCTTTATATTCAAGTGCATACCAAATTCTTTGTATTCAAGTACATTCCAAATTCTTTGTATTCAAGTGCATACCAAATTCTTTATATTCAAGTGCATACCAAATTCTTTATATTCAAGTGCATACCAAATTCTTTATATTCAAGTGCATACCAAATTCTTTGTATTCAAGTACATTCCAAATTCTTTATATTCAAGTGCATACCAAATTCTTTATATTCAAGTGCATACCAAATTCTTTGTATTCAAGTACATTCCAAATTCTTTGTATTCAAGTGCATACCAAATTCTTTATATTCAAGTGCACACCAAATTCTTTATATTCAAGTGCATACCAAATTCTTTATATTCAAGTGCATACCAAATTCTTTGTATTCAAGTACATACCAAATTCTTTATATTCAAGTACATACCAAATTTTTTATATTCAAGTACATACCAAATTCTTTATATTCAAGTACATACCAAATTCATTATATTCAAGTACATACCAAATTCATTATATTCAAGTACATACCAAATTCATTATATTCAAGTACATACCAAATTCATTATATTCAAGTACATACCAAATTCATTATATTCAAGTACATTCCAAATTCTTTATATTCAAGTTCATACTAATACTAAACACCTTTATCATCCATGACTGCCTGTGCTAAGATTTCCTTTATTTCATGAGTATGCATCAACAAAAAGACATGATCTACAACACAATGCAAAAATCTCCATAAAAGTGACAGTTAGATCAATCAATATGTAACTGTGATTGGAATAGATCAATGGATTTGTTCATTTAAAAAGCATCATATTGGGTTACAATGGCAAGAAAAAATTTACTCCCACTAATGTATTGATTGGTTAAACAGGTTTATGCATATTCATGAGAAGAAATCACAGCACGGACAGCCATTAATCAATAAAGGTGAGTAGCAGATTGTTTTTCTGTGGATGCGATGATGTACTATAAAGTTTAAAGTAAAGTTTAGTTCAGTTTTGTCACTTTAACGCCATTATTCAGCACACCCTCTACCTATGGGCAATATTTACAGAAAATGAGAGTGGATTGGCTGTGTTATTATGCAATTTTAAATTTTTTTTAAATGAAATGACATCCTACAATCAGAAGCAAATGTGACATGAAGATACTTTCATATTATTACATCACCAATGTAAAGCCTAACAACTGCTGAAAATGGTTGTTGTTGTATGGTTTAACTCCATTTTCAGCACACGATAGGTTATACATGGTAGCCAGTATTAATGGTGGAGGAAGAACCTGGGAAAAACCCTGGAAATAACCACTGACCCACAAGAAGCTACTGGCATGCTTTCTCACATACCCACATTTGGTCCAATCTGAAACTAACACCTGCTGAAAATGTTACACCCATAGCAACACAATGCTGTTCCTACTTTCTGACTGACTATGATTGCAATGTTACATAACTTGTTGATTTCATGGCAAGAGGTATCATCTACAAGTTGAATCCAATAACATAGACCCTGATCTGCTGTCACATAATACACTTGCAGATCAAGGTCATATTGTCTGTTTTACTTATTTCTCTTAAGAAACTGCATACATACAGATATGCCAGTGCATTGTGTGACAGCAGATCTGGAGTTTGGAGTTGGACTGAACTTATAAGAGAGAGTAAATGATAACTGCATGACCAGTGGACATTTAAGCCTCTCTTTTTCCATAAGCATTGACTGGTATTTATTGTTTGTTATCAAGCAGTTGGCCTAAGAATGACTGGCATGAATGGACACTGTTTGTACATTATCATACAGATTAAATGAGATGTAAAAAGACTATTGTTAGCTAACAATCAGTTGACACCTGGCAGTGTATGCTAACTGGCATATCAAATGAATTCACAATATATATAATAACTATCTGTACAAATCTGAGTATGGATATTTTTTCAAGCTATTGTGAGTCAGAACATATTTCTTTTAAATCCCAGCTCCCTGTCCCCTTTCTCAAAGAATGAAATGGCAACTCAATAAACAATCAAACAGTGAGTCATCATAGTCATTAGTTTCTAGATAGTACCTGAAGTTCAACAACAAATCAGAAAACAAAAAGGAATGTTAATTCAATATCTGGACGATGTGAGATTGGAGCTGTATTCTAACTTTAATAGTATGACTTCGGCCACAAAATGACCCACATGTTATCACTGATATTTTGTTTGTCATTGACCTTACTTAAGGCACTGGCAGTGTAAACCGGTCTCCCAATTTCATGTATGTTATTTAAAGGCTCTTAGCACTGGTTTATTTTGTACAAAACATTTACTTAACTTGGAGTTCACTGTTCTTTGCATTTTAGTTACTGAGTTCATGTTTAGGTGGCAGGGAGCAGTTTTGTAAATTGGCCCCTGGCAAATTTCTTAAAAGGCTATGGTGTGACTTTTGAAGCTATTATTGTGTAATAATTAAAGATATGGATATATCTGTAAATTTGAACTTTCCAGCCTGTGTTGGTCTTGAAACTAATGTATTCACTGCACAGTATGTAGCCAGTGAAATACCAAAAAATCGGTTAGGAATCAGAGCCAGTCATTAGACACGCCTGGACGACAACTATTTTGAATAGCATTGTTATTAAGTAAACAACGTTTTTCAAAATTATCACCCAGGGAAATGGCTCATGTTTAAACTGTGAGCATCACATGTTTTTAAAAAATAACCATTGGACGTGAAAAATATATTTATAAATTTGGGGTGTTGGGTGCATCAACAACTTACTTTCTGAATTTTCACTGATTTGTCAGGTCAATTGAATAATATTCTTATGTTTTGCTTTATTATACCTATCCAAAAATATGGATCTTTTTGACCTCACCCATGCATTCTATTTGATATGAATTATTATATTAGGCAGGTGTATGCAACATTAAATTTGTGCATAAAAACTGTCCCTTTACATCCTAAAGCCTGAAATAGCCCCACCTTTAATTGTATTTAAAAACTGACTGCATCTGCTAACAACTGACACACAGGTATAGTACAGCTGTGAGTTGACTTTGTACTTATCTAGCTGACTCATCATCATCATAATTCAATTATGTTCCAAAATCAGCTGATAGTCATGAACAAGATGATAACCACTGACCTATATATGATCAATCTATAACATAAGACCCTTCTGAAATTTGCTTATTCTTTGCATTTGATTATTTATATTATAAGAAGATATTTTCTGATGTACATGTATCTAAAAATATGAAATTGTGCAAACATAGTAAACCATAAGTATATACAAGATTGATTTCAAATTTGAGCAAAACCAAAGCAACAAGTTAGACTTTTTTTCCTATGCTTTAATCCAATTACTATATATTTCCTATACTTTAAGTTCAATTACTATATATTTCCTATACTTTAGTTCAATTACTATATCTTTCCTATACTTTAGTTCAATTATTATATATTTCCTATACTTTAGTTCAATTATTATATTTCCAATACTTTCGTTCAATTACTATATATTTCCTATACTTCAGTTCAATTGCTGTATATTTTATGTTTCAATTCAATTTGCATGAGCCATTTCCATGTATTACCTCATATTTTGCAACATTATCTAACACTCTCATCAGATTTAATTTTATATAATAAATCCACTAGCTCAAAGACTTCATTCTCTTGATTTCTAGTTGGTAATGAGATAAAGAGCTGTTACATGAAGGGACTGACCCTCTACTGTATGACAAAAATTTCCAAGAATTCAGAAGCATCATTTCATTTTTAACTCCTGAGTGTTGAGACCATCTCTGATGTTCTTGGGGATACAATGTTTTAAAATTAGCAGCTGTGCCAGTCATATTAAACATTGGACTGCTCCAGTAGCGATTGTGGTTTGAGCATCCACCTTGAATGCATAAGGTTGTGGGTTTGAGCCCTGGCTGAGTTATGCCAAAGACTTGTAAAAAAATGGCACTAACAGCTGCCTTGTAGGCACTAAGCATTAAGAGGTTAGTGTTAGGGCTGCTAGACTTGGTGTCACCATCATGAGACTGGGTGCGACACTATGCTACATTGTTGTGGTATAATTATGCCCCAGTGTTAAACATCACTATAAACAGCATATATCATAGTGATATGACTGAATTTCGTTATAAATCTATGTTAAAAATCCAAATCACACACACACTGAATACTGGATATAAGATTGGCACCATTTTTGTTTAGAACAAAACAGACACCATCTGAAGACTTTTGATAAAAACCCAATGCCAATATGATTATCTGTCCAGCAGAATAGGTGACAACATTTTCAAGATGTACGTTGTGGCAGTCATACTGGATGTTTGCTGGGCATAACTATCATTTAGAACCAACTAGATATCATAAAAGGTCATTTCATGAAAGAACTGTCAGTATGACCATATATTCTGGAGGATTAGTGATAAGATGACAAGAAGATTTGAAGATGGCTGTTTTGGTGGCCAGATCAATCAGCACCATCTAGAGAGTCTTCTAAAACCACCCTAAAGATGTGACTTTTCATCTAGTAGTAATGAGAAAATTGTCAAGATAGCTGCTATGATGCCCATACTGTTTGTCTGATGAGTAACCTTTTCTTTAGCATGCTGCCACATTAAATACAATTCAAAGACCCCAAGTTCCAAAATCTCAGAATGATAGGCCAAGATGTTGATAGGGTTTACACACATCGGAACCTCAGCTTGCAAAATGCTACTGTGTCTGAATGTAGTATATGTATTTGTTTATAAGACTGCATATTATCTTGCGATATTCAGGAACTCACTTGTTTTCTGTCAGTGAACTTTATGTAATTTTAAGTCTACTAAATACTGAGTTGTTTTATGTTTACCTGTGCTCTCTGACAAATACCTTGCCATGTCTCTTACATTAATAGTATAGCTAGTAAACTAGGTTACAGTATCAACTTAATCAACAGGATCTCTAATGTTATCTATTCACAGCTTTTACATTGCAACTTGTACAATTAACATACAAATTTATCTACTATAAAGTAATGTGGTCTTTCATTTAAGGGGGGGGGGTACTCTTTTTGATCTGAAATAATTCCTTTTCTTTTATCTCAAGATAGTTAATATTTTGATCTCAAATAATACACGTGTCATGAGTTTAATATGGTGTTATTTTACTATAAATAAAAGCAAGATATTTTTTCCAGCTATTGGCAGATGAAAATTAATAACCAAAATGTCAGGCCTCTGCCCCAGAACACTGAATGGTCCCTAATATAACTGCAGCATGCTGTGGTACATGTATGTGGCAGTACCTTCAAAATGCAAAATACCATGGTATAAAATGTATTGTGGGACCCAGCTCTAGTTACCACAATGGCAGGTATTGGATATCAAATGAGAGAACAGGCCATCACACAAATCCTTCTGATTTCATACCAGTACAGCTGGGGAAAAAAAGGCTCACAGCATAGAGATCAGTTGGTGACCTTTATGTCATCCCCATATCTTACATAATTACTACCAGACAAGTGGGTCAAGTGCTAATAGAATCCTGGACTTGGCTGACTGGAGGATGGGAAAGAAAGTCTGCTACATGCCTTATAATTTATTACCTTGATGCATTGCCATCAGCTAGGAAAAGAACAGCACATACAGCTAGGCATATCCTAGTATCTCAGTAGCTATTTAAAGGCTCTTTTGTGTGCAAAAAAGCAATGTCTTATGCAATCTAAATCAACTCTCAAAACTGTGGCTGTTGACAATGAGCCCTGTGCAATGGCCTGACAGTAGTGTGTATGGTGGTACCAGGCAAGTACACCTAGTCTTACTTTGTAAATCTGACACAGATTTAAGCTAAAAATACTATGGTAACTACCTGTATGCAAGTCAAGTTTAATAGGTCCCATATGCATAAATAAAAGACATCTTTACTTTCATAACAACACTGCACAGTCATCATGGTGATCAATTTATGCTGGTGTTTTATGGTAGTCCTTATAGACAGGTGACCTCCACTGAAAATGTTGCAGTTTAATTAACTTATTTATATACAGGTTATTTCAGATAATGCAGATTATTTTGCAAGGAATATATTGTTGGCTGACTAAGTACATATAAGTTAAGAAGTGTACCCCTCCCGTACTCCTGTAACAAACTGTCCCAAAACACATGTGGGGGTAGAGGTGTTGCACCTGCATGAGGTACTAAGAGTCAATTGAAATACATGCTCTATACCTTGATAATGAGATTTTCTGGATTAATTATTTCATTTAACACATTTAATGAGTATAGATATTTTATAGGGTACATTTTCAAGGAGCATGTGATCCTTCCATTAATCCATGAAAATATAAAGTATGAAGCACTATGCCAGTGGCATTATGATGTTCAAAACCTCAATTTGGACAGAAATGTTTATATATGGAAATGGTAGCAGCTACATTTTTAAGAAGAAAAAAATTGGTTAACTGTCATTAAGTTTTGTTCTTGAGCCTAATCCCTAATTGTTGAGAGCTTTACATTTTGATTGTGTCTTTAGGTTTGTTCTAGTGCCCAGTCCCTAAAAGTTGAGAGCTTTACATTTTGATAGTCTTTAGGTTTGTTCCTGTGCCCAATCCCTAATTGTTGAGAGCTTTATATTTGGATAGTGTCTTTAAGCTTGTTCCTGTGCACAGTCCCTAATTGTTGAGAGCTTTACATTTTGATAGTCTTTAGGCTTGTTCCTGTGCCCAATCCCTAATTGTTGAGAGCTTTACATTTTGATTGTGTCTTTAGGTTTGTTCCTGTGCCCAATCCCTAATTGTTGAGAGCTTTACATTTTGATAGTCTGTAGGCTTGTTCCTGTGCCCAATCCCTAATTGTTGAGAGCTTTACATTTTGATAGTCTGTAGGCTTGTTCCTGTGCCCAATCCCTAATTGTTGAGAGCTTTACATTTTGATAGTCTGTAGGCTTGTTCCTGTGCCCAATCCCTAATTGTTGAGAGCTTTACATTTGGATAGTCTTTAGGTTTGTTCTTGTGCCCAATCCCTAATTGTTGAGAGCTTTACATTTTGATAGTCTGTAGGCTTGTTCCTGTGCCCAATCCCTAATTGTTGAGAGCTTTACATTTTGATTGTGTCTTTAGGTTTGTTCCTGTGCACAGTCCCTAATTATTGAGAGCTTTACATTTTGATAGTCTTTAGGCTTGTTCCTGTGCCCAATCCCTAATTGTTGAGAGCTTTACATTTTGATTGTGTCTTTAGGTTTGTTCCTGTGCCCAATCCCTAATTGTTGAGAGCTTTACATTTTGATAGTCTTTAGGCTTGTTCCTGTGCCCAATCCCTAATTGTTGAGAGCTTTACATTTTGATAGTCTGTAGGCTTGTTCCTGTGCACAGTCCCTAATTATTGAGAGCTTTACATTTTGATAGTCTTTAGGTTTGTTCCTGTGCCCAATCCCTAATTGTTGAGAGCTTTACATTTGGATAGTCTTTAGGTTTGTTCCTGTACCCAATCCCTAATTATTGAGAGCTTTACATTTTGATAGTCTGTAGGTTTGTTCTTGTGCCCAATCCCTAATTGTTGAGAGCTTTACATCTGGATAGTCTTTAGGTTTGTTCCTGTGCACAGTCCCTAATTATTGAGAGCTTTACATTTTGATAGTCTTTAGGCTTGTTCCTGTGCCCAATCCCTAATTATTGAGAGCTTTACATTTTGATTGTGTCTTTAGGTTTGTTCCTGTGCACAGTCCCTAATTATTGAGAGCTTTACATTTTGATAGTCTTTAGGCTTGTTCCTGTGCCCAATCCCTAATTGTTGAGAGCTTTACATTTTGATTGTGTCTTTAGGTTTGTTCCTGTGCACAGTCCCTAATTATTGAGAGCTTTACATTTTGATAGTCTTTAGGCTTGTTCCTGTGCCCAATCCCTAATTGTTGAGAGCTTTACATTTTGATTGTGTCTTTAGGTTTGTTCCTGTGCCCAATCCCTAATTGTTGAGAGCTTTACATTTTGATAGTCTTTAGGCTTGTTCCTGTGCCCAATCCCTAATTGTTGAGAGCTTTACATTTTGATAGTCTGTAGGCTTGTTCCTGTGCACAGTCCCTAATTATTGAGAGCTTTACATTTTGATAGTCTTTAGGTTTGTTCCTGTGCCCAATCCCTAATTGTTGAGAGCTTTACATTTGGATAGTCTTTAGGTTTGTTCCTGTGCCCAATCCCTAATTATTGAGAGCTTTACATTTTGATAGTCTGTAGGTTTGTTCTTGTGCCCAATCCCTAATTGTTGAGAGCTTTACATCTGGATAGTCTTTAGGTTTGTTCTTGTGCCCAATCCCTAATTGTTAAGAGCTTTACATTTTGATAGTCTTTAGGCTTGTTCCTGTGCCCAATCCCTAATTGTTGAGAGCTTTACATTTGGATAGTCTTTAGGCTTGTTCCTGTGCCCAATCCCTAATTGTTGAGAGCTTTACATTTGGATAGTCTGTAGGTTTGTTCTTGTGCCCAATCCCTAATTGTTGAGAGCTTTACATCTGGATAGTCTTTAGGTTTGTTCCTGTGCCCAATCCCTAATTGTTGAGAGCTTTACATTTGGATAGTCTGTAAGCTTGTTCCTGTGCCCAATCCCTAATTGTTGAGAGCTTTACATTTGGATAGTCTTTAGGCTTGTTCCTGTGCCCAATCCCTAATTGTTGAGAGCTTTACATTTTGATAGTCTGTAGGCTTGTTCCTGTGCACAGTCCCTAATTATTGAGAGCTTTACATTTTGATAGTCTTTAGGTTTGTTCCTGTGCCCAATCCCTAATTGTTGAGAGCTTTACATTTGGATAGTCTTTAGGTTTGTTCCTGTGCCCAATCCCTAATTGTTGAGAGCTTTACATTTTGATAGTCTGTAGGTTTGTTCCTGTGCCCAATCCCTAATTGTTGAGAGCTTTACATTTTGATAGTGAAAACACTGAAAAAAAACTATGACCATTTTCCCTTAAATGAGACAGTAACCAATTCATGCCATTTGCTTTGCAAAGCATACTGCTGTCTTCTGATAACACTAAGGCACAGGGAGACATGTATAGAGTTTTTACTCTGATTCAGAATCTAGTCAACATACCTGATAGATGAAAGATTTTACTTCCAAGTTACCTTCTTCTTGACCAATGACTTTTGCATCAACACATTGTGATAGCTGAGATAATAAAAATTGGTTTTGGCAGAACTGTTTATATATGGAACAAAACTGAAGATTTGTTTTGAAATGTTTGTTTGGCCTTCATTGGCTTTGTTTTAATGCCTAATCCCAAATGAAGAGCTTTATGTTCTGATAGCAGTCTTCAAGTTTACTGAAAACACCAATTGCAGTCTTCATCAATGCAGTTGTCATATTTGTATGTAGATGTAGATCCCCTGCATTTACTCTTAAAATAATGGACAAGTTATTTACCAAAATAGACATATGCATGGCTGTATATTTGGAGTTGAGATGGAGCAGCTTTGCATCACTTTCTTTTCAAGCTGACAATCATTTTGATTGTGGGGCAAATACATGTACTTTTTCAGTGCCAAGCCCAGGTCTGCCTCTTCCAGTAAATAATTGACCTTAATCCAATACTGTAGCTTGTTTTCCCATGTGACAACTCTCTGGGCCCTAGTGTGGTACAGTGGCAAGTAACAGATGGTGGTTATTTGATCTTGACACACAACTGACTTGTGCTCATTACTATCTTATCTCAGTATGTACAACAGAAATTTCATGTTCACACCCAGCTGTTCAGATTATCATTATATTAGAAATAAATGAACACACCTCCCCCTGCTCTAGAACTTCCACTGGCTACCTGTCTAATCCAAATAAAATCTGTTCACTATACTATATTTTACCATCTCCAGCCCAATATACCTATCTATGTGTACAAGCTATCTAGCAACTTTTGTTCCTCTTCTGACACTAATATTTTCATTGTTCCTACCAGGCAATGGTTGATTACAGGTGCTCAATTACAATTATGATTATGATTATAAGTTGTTAGGCAATGATAATTATGACAATGATTACACTTTATTTGGAAGCTATGATTATGATTACTGAGGGATGATAACAATCATGATTATGGCCTGAAGAGGTTGAACACTGGAGAATGCATGTTGAATCATTGACTTCACAATGAACAATGACAAAGGGCCACCCAACAGGTCTTTTTTTTTATAAACCTTCTTGACTTCTCACCTATGCTGAATAGATTAACATTTTACCTCTCCTTGCCATAAAGGTGTACTGCTTGTCAAGATACATCACTACAACAAGTTTAATGATTCTAGGCAAAATAGTGGTAGAATTATGCCAAGAATTATGGTAGTCATGGACTAAATGCAACACATTAATCAAAGACAGTAAAAGACAAAATATAGGTCACTGTAACCATCCTTTGTTGTATGAGTGTGGTACTGAGATGCCACCTGAGAAATGAGCAAACACAAAGTTTATCCCAAGTCAGTGAAATGCAAAATATTGTCAATAACAAGCTACAATTAAAAAAGGGACTAATGCTCATCAAGATGCATCATGCTATCATGTGTAATGAAGCTAGATCCTTCTTTATGTATAAAGCATGCAGAAACAAGTGGTCATGAGCTAGATAGGAAAATATAACCTAAACCAATAAAATATGAAGTGCAGGTCCGTGACTTTTTTTTGTATGGGTGTGGTACAAGGATAGTGATACAATCCTTTAACATATATATTCACATGAAAGTCTAGTTCAACAACAAATTGCACACCTTGATATGCCATCATATAATGCACTGACAGATCTGGGTCTATGCAGTCTGTAAGTATTCGGTAAAACAAACAACACAGACCATGACATATCCACACATTTTGCATTAGCAGATCAGGGTCTATGTTGTTTGCAAATGGATTCGACTTGTATATCAAGATAGATGGTTACCAGTAGTTTGATTATTGGAGCATGAACTTAACAAGTCACTGAACTTTTGAGTCAAGGGTGTAGCACTTATCTATATGCATTTCCTTGTCAAGGTTCATGGTATAACATAAGGTACATACACAACAACTATCACAGGTTCAATGTTTTTCACTCACCTCTGAATGAAAGTCAATCTTCTCACAATTAGGAGGCCCACTAAAAATCTGTCCACTTATTCAACATGGGGAAAAGAGGATGTTCTTCAAGGAACTGAATGGACAGGATTATCAATTCCCATGCACCAATAAACTTGAGAGTTTAATATGAATTTCTTTGTAGCTACTCCAGAACATATGAATTTTCATCATAATTACATGTATATCTTTTGTTGTAAGGGTATGGCTTTAACAGAGATGTGCATAATCATCAAGTTACATTATTCTACCATGAACACAACTTAAAAAATATATATGAAATACAAAATTTAACTAAAATAAAACAATATGGAGCATAGTAACCTACTCTTATGATGACTGTGTAGTACTCATAAAGAGGCACCTCCAAAGAAAGTTGCATGATTCCAAATATAACAGTATGTGCACAGCATGCAAGCCATTAGAAATGTTAAAAGCACATTATAAATACACCCTATTGTTAATAGCCCTCATGGCTGGATCAAAAATATTGACCAAAATATCTCAGTGACCTGGACCATTAGTAAAGGTATTCTGTTATGACTCCAAAGTCATAAACTAAGTAACTGAAACGAGACAAAAACCAAAACGTTTTAGAAAATGAAGCAAATAAAATACTTTATTTTCCAAGAATACAACAAAATTTTAAAAAGATCTTGCAGTAGTGTGAACTAAATCACAAATAGTCATAAAAGAGCTCTTTTTGATATGGTTATATTATCATAAAAGAGCTCTTTTTGATATGGTTATATTAGTGCCTATTTGATCTAACTGCGATATAGGGAATTAGTCACAAGCAAGTGGGTTTTTTCTGGATCTTTGATACCTCTAGTTCTTCATGCTGACTTCCTGCAATATGTTTGACCCAGCTTATAAAGAATTCTAGCAGGCATCAGAGAGAGCATTCCCTGAAGACCTTTTCCTATAGCTAAACTTTAGGTCTGATTGTGTTAGGTGCATAACCTTTATCTTACTCTAATCTGCATATAAAAATGCACAAAATCTAAATTATGTAATCCAAAATAACGTCATATATCTACTCTCCATACACAATATTTTCCCACTAATACTGTGATAGATATTCCAAAATATTATAATAAGTAGCAAAGTACTTGTAAACATTTACCTTGTGAGCAAATTAATTTAAAATGTAACAATAACTAACCAACTCGATTTTAAGCACTTTATACCTAGTAAAAGGGATTCAAATTTCCTTACAACTGGCCACTAATTTGAATGTTTAGGTACCGGTATTAAGGCAAACTTGCTATAATTGATTTTAACTAGCTTTACAAACACATAATCCAACTGTCATAATGACTTCTTTGTTTCAATTTCTCAGGCTGTATTGTAACTTAACACTGTGTCATTTGAGTAGCTGCTGATAATACCATATTTACACAAAATCCTGGCCTCTAAATTGAACAGTGATTAAAGAAGTATCATAGGCATACATTTATTAAATTTATGGAGAGAATTTAGAAAATTTAAACATGAATATATCTTCTCTTCTAAAACTTATACATATACTATAGCACCCAAAATAACAAAATTTAGCCCTATAATATGATACAGGGTACAGAACATAAACACTATTAGCTTTATCCACTCTAACCTGTTTTCAGACTTTATTGAAGTGTTGCTGGTTTCATCTATAACATCAGTGGCTTGTGCGAAAGTTTCTTGTCACATAATCATATCAAGACAAAGGACAGTGGAAGTTGATGAGTGATTGGAGGATGGTATGGAACATAAGAATTTTTATCCTAAACCTGCTGTGAAACAACTTAAATAATTTTTGTTTTAAAAAGTTAATTTAGAGTGAAGTGTTCCATAAAAATAAAATGAAAAAAGTGAAGGAAATATGGTCATTTTTTTCTTCTTTCAATATTTAGGCAAACTTATTTACATGAAGTGGAATTCAACTAATTAAATAAATTAATATACAAAAGACACTGTCATTTACTTCTTGATTTCCTTTGAGCTGTTACATCACACAAAATCACAATTATCACTGTTCTCAACTATCTTTGGTGTTGATTTTTTTAATATACAAGTAACACTAATATTTCATAATGAATATGCACTAGCAGCCTGATGACAAGTGACCCAACAATACATGCATATTGTTCTTAATTACTGGGGACAAACACTTATGGGACTCCTGTTTTGGGGGGCTGGGACGTTTTTTTAGGGAAGGAGTCCTATACTGCAAATACCCAAATCCCACAAAGAACCCTGATCAAGTGGGTTCTTCCATACCTCACATGCAAGCCATCCCCAGTGACTGGTGACTGTAGAATGTAAAGAACTCTAGTTATGGTTTCATACATGTCACAAAAATAATAGTTCAGGTCACAAGAGATTTCCAAAAGTTTGACTGAAATTTCTGCCTTAACTACTAAGAAAGTTTACAATTTTTTAAATATTAAAATATGTGCATCATCTCATCAAAACAGACCTTTCACAGCAAATTATTGCCATTCATACTCTTCTTATAAGTACAACAATACCTTTTTCAGCATTTCTTAGGAGATCAGTATTGATCTTAACACTTAGAAGGCCTTACAATGGTTCAACTCCTACTTAGTCAACAGGACACAAATTGTATCTGCAAATGGAACACACTCCAGCCCAGTTGATGTATGTAATGGTGTTACACTGGGGTCAAAATTTTTTTGACCTGTTCTCTTCATTCTATACACTCAGCCACTCTCAAGCAATGTTCCCTCTAAGCGAATGGTAGACGTGCGCGCAGTGCTTACTGCATTGCGCAAGCATTATGGAGATGAGCAAAATTTAATGTTGGATTGAGCAAAAATTGACAATTCAGCTGTGCAGGGGATGCCTGAGCAGCTGCGTACACACCGTACACACGTGTGCAGCTTAGAGGGAATGTTGGTCTCAAGTGTCAAAGATCATCACCCAGTGTCTAACCAACCGGACGCTGATGACACCCAAATATACAAATCTAGCCACCCAACTGATGCTGATGCTACCATCCAAGGAGTAGAGAGGTGCATTTCTGGTGTGAAATCATGGATAACATGTAACAAGCTGCAGATGAATGATGATAAAACTGATGCCATTCTGATCACAACACAAAAACTTTCTCATTCACATCTTTTACCAGCAACACCAACATTAACTTCACACAGTCAGTACGAAACAGTAATCTCACATTTCACCAACATGTCATGAACATATGCAAGGCTGCATATCTTGAGCTGAGACGCATCAGCTTCATTCACAAATATCTTTCAGTTGATGCCACTTAAACACTCTGTGTGTTCATTAGTACTTTCAAGATGACTATTGTAACTCATTTCTCTCTGGCTCATCTTAATATATACTCCACAAAATTAAAAAACACACCTGCTCATTTCATCTTTATAGTACCACGATCAGAGCACACCAGCTTGCTGCTCTGTACCCTACACTGGCTATCCATGTGGTCAAGAATCAAATACAAAATTTGTTCTCTGTGCTACGTTTCACTGATGACTCCAGTCCAGTATACCTATCCGGCCTCACAGTGTACACACCAGCAAGATACTTATGCTCCTCTTCTGACAATCATATGCTCGATATTCCCACTATGAAAAAAATGAAGTCATATAGACAATGTTCTTCTGCATACCAGGACCCAGCAATGTGGAATGAATTGCCCATTGAAATTAGACACAAAGACACAGTGATCCCTTTCAAGAGGGCTCTTAAAACTCGACATTTTCGACTGCAAGAACAAACTTAAAGACCCAATATTGCTTCCTACCTTAAATATTTTCAGCATTTTTTGTTTTCCAATTTTATGGTGTTTGTTATTGTTTTTTGTAGTCATATCATTATAGGTGTTGCAAAGCACTTAAAGCTTCTAAAGATTAGGTGCTAAACAAAGTCCTCAATATTATTATTATTATGTTCTGGTACCGGGTTTCTTCTAGAGTCAGCCTGAATTTTTCCTCAAAATAAAAAATGTCCTTCTAAGTGTCTACAATGGAATGTGGCAGTTCAGTACATCTCTATAAAGCCCACCAAGAACTTCTCAAGACTGGTACTGTCTGGGTCTAAGACTGATTAGTAAGAATATTCACATGAAGCACAGATTCATACATTATACCATGACATCCTTTGTCACTTTAAGCCTGATTTGTACATACCATTGTTGTCATCATTATTATTGCTATTCCTTCTCTTTAATAATGACAATAAAATCTTTATGTAAAACAACATGACACTGTTATTATTGATTAAGACAAAGAACCCATTAATTCCTGGTAATATGGATTAAATTGCAGTTCATGACATGTAGTCACTTTATATTCATGTCTGCAAAAGATTAAATCAAGGCCAGTGGCGTTTATATTAGTTTTATGAGGAGACTGTTTATAGTACAGTAGAAATGAATGCATATTTTGCCTAAAAATGATGTACGCTGTTCTCATTCCGCAGATGGTCACTCAAAACAGTGAGTACATATAATAAATCATTATTACCCAACCATCATTAAATTTGGGTGATATTTCAGCTGCTTAGATCAAGACATTTGGCTGCTTAGACATCTCAACCAACTATAAACATAAATGTCAAACCGACCCAGTTTATTGCATCTTGAGTAATTAAATTATACAAGTAATCGATTAATATCGTTAATCCTCTAAAAGATAATTCTGCTCACACAAAGTATAATCCACTCCTTTCAACCCTTAAAGTTTAAACAGGGCCCTGAGTGGCAGAGAGCGCTATCTGTTATGGATCACTGCCATCTCACCTCTGTCTGCATGGGTTCAAGTCGCAGATTTGGCCAATGTGGGTATGTGAGAAAGCTTGCCAGTAGCTTCTCGTAGGTTGGTGGTTCTTAATGGTGGTTCCCCCAGGTTCTTCCTCCATCATTAATACTGGCCGCCATGTATAGCCTATCGTGTGCTGAAATATGGCGTTAAAACCACCAACACAACAAACCTTAAACAATTAAGCCATCCAGCCATGCCTACAGCATCAAAGGGTGAAATTGCATGTCCTGCCCTGCATATGTCAATTCAGTCGTGTGATCTAACATTATTATTGTAAATATGCTGAACTGGACCCAAACATGATTTTTAAATTAAATGTTTCACAAATAAGTTTGCATATGGGGGAGATTTCAGTGAGTAATAGATGGGTTGGCAGTCACGCCTACACTCAGGAGAAAAAGACACAGACCCCTCCATACAAGGGGCTAACATGCTCTAGTTTTTCCTTAAGATCACAATGACCTCAACTTTTGACCTTACAACCCATAATAAACAGGGCATTTCCTACATTATGTTCAAGTTATCACACACAGTTCTCTTTCAAGTAAATAAAATTGTAGCGACATAGATGCATCAATTCTAACAAACATAAGTTCCATGGCAGGAAAAATCCTGAAATGGTCCACTTACACAGAACTGAAATTTTCGTGAAATCATACAAAACTTAGATTATCCTTTCATATCCTTCATCAATTTATTGGATAGCAAATTAAGATTTTACTAGGTATGGTATTTGTGGTAAATATAATTTTTCCTTCTCTGTTCACTTATAACTTTGGTGAGCTTGTCTACAAATATTTTCTACCATGGTATTCTTAATACATGTATTATAAAGGAGATTCCCAGCCCCAAATGTAATTCTTCCTTTTAAATGAAGCGTGAAAAATAGGTGAGAGAGACGTTATATCAAGATATGATTCCCCATAGCAATATAAAGTTGTGTACCACAAAGTCTGAATCATGTGCAGGAGCTTTATTCATAATGGGATAATTATAATCATGATTCAAACAAACATATAAATGTGCAATTATTGATTCCAGTTAAAAATACAGAAGAACTGTACAACTGGACCAAATACCTAACACTGTATCTAAAAAGATCATTTGAATGAAACTATGACTTTGTATTTTAAAACCACATCCAAAACGAATTAACTCTTTTTCTTACAAGCTTTTGACAGTCATATTTAACATGCCTTCATGAACCTTTTTTTATGATGAACATTCTTTGGGGTTCCTGACATATCAATATGTTACAAAACATGCATAAGAGTATATTTTTAACAAATCATCAGTATTTCTTCATTTACTGCTGTGCTCATTCTACATTTAAAGTCATGATGTCAATAATTACTTTTAATCTTTATTCAAGATGTCTTTTCCCATACAAAAGAATATTAGCCAGACTCCTGGAAATGACAAAAATGCCTACTGATTGCATCACAGGCTTCCAGTGCAAATTCCAGAGATACACAAAGATCCCTGAGATAGACCTTTATTTTATTAGTTATAAATGATTCATACAACACTCCTATGGTATATTGCAGTCCTTGATAGATTACAGTTATCTCAAATACATTCAGAACTACACAAAACATAGTACAATGAAACTGTATGCAACTTTAATTAACAGTGTACAAGGAAATGCTCTTGTAGAGTGGGACAAACAATCTGATGCATGAAGTAAGCAAACAGTAATACATAACCAGCCTTTCCATTAGCTGCCTGCAGCCAGCTCAAATAACTTCTACTTTACAACACTCATGCAACAAGAATTCCATATTCTAGCTTAGAATTTGATATATCCAGTTGGCAGCTTCCAGTATATACAGAGCAATGAAAGTAAGAAGAAGAAAAAAAAGCAAAGCAAAATTAAGAAAAGAAATTCATTGGTGATATTCCTGAAGCACTCCCACATGAGTGACTAGTTGCTATTATTCTGGCCGACATTTCTGTTATTTATTTGGTCATGACATATTTCTGACCTGCAAAAACAACTTCCTTTAGTTAACCAATCCAAATTTAGACTTAATTATGTACTAAAATAATTTACATCTATAATGAAAGTAACCATCTCTCTGACATCTTAACAGCCCAAAACACTGACATTACTGTCAGTCCTGACAAAAGCTAAAGCTAATAAAACCAACTACAGTATATAGAACATTACACCTAATTTATTAGAAAAAAGAACAGAACTTCAACTAATGAGATTTATGACCTTTGACATCTATATTATTTGAACTGTTATGCTGAGCTTTTAAGTAATCTGAAAGATAAAAAATATATGATGGGGTGCAGAGGGGTGGAGGTGGGATGGGGGCATATTAAATTTAATGATGTAATACTTACCAGATGCAATTGTGTAGCTTATCCTTTTCCAGACAGAAAATAATCATGACTCATAATTTCCAATGTGTCTTAGGTAGCAATGAGAGAAAATACCCTTGATTCATAATTTCCAATGTGTCTTAGATAGCCTTGCTTTATGGATATGGTATGAAGCTTGTTCCATCATATCCTAGATGATAAGACTAGCAAGACAACAATCATCTGGGTAATATTCTTAACAGAAGCTTCACCCAATAGGGGAATTTAGTTATAGAACACAAGATACATGAGTGATTCCATCTAGGCATTAGCAAGGAAGACACCAGTCTTTGTAGTCAAAATATCTGGTCAGGTCTCATAAGTGCAAGTCTGAATCAAACCCTTCAAAAGTTTAATGTATATTTCTTGACAGTAGAAACTAAGCATTGTCTCTCTTCAAAAGGATGAGAAGAACATCAGCCACTCCACTCATGGAGAGAGAGAGGATTAACATATTTCTTCTGCACAAATTAAAAAAGATTCTTCACTTTGTATCATAGATCCTGGACTGAAAAATGCTCATGGCAACTTGGTTCAAAAACTTGTCCTGGTCTTGGAGAAGAGTCAAGCTTGAACATGGAGAATGTGTGGACTGTTGTGTAGGAGAGAGCTCTTGTGCTGCAAAAGAAGGTCCCTCCTCTGATGTGATGTCCTGGACTATGACCACTGAAGAAAGAGAGGCAATCAAAATGAGCACAGCAGTGGAGATCCTTATACAGTGACCTCTTACTTTGTTGATGTACCCCTGAAGGGCTAAGAACACTGTCCTTTTCTAAAATGTTGATGCAAAGGGTAGATTTTTCACTGGATGCCAAACCCTTTATAATTATTACTCCTGACTCCAGATGAGTATCCCAATCAAAATCTTATGTGTCTGAAAAACTGAGAGTTAAGGGGCATGTACTTGAAAGGGGGGGGGGGGGGGGGGGGGCTCCAACAGAAACAGCTACAAATTGTCAAACCAAATCATATGACAGTGGCAATCCTGTCATAGGAGAAATCAGAACAGTCTATGTGTCCCTTTGCAGTTTCCACTTTATCAGAATGTGAAACTGGAGTACAAGTGCATTCTGCCTAAGGTAACCTGCACTGCTGTTGAGATCAAGGTCCCCAAATGGGACAAAAAAAAGATGAGACAATAAAATGGCTTGGCTCTCACCACCTCCTACAGGGACAGAATCTTGTCTACTCTGTCCCACAGAAGACTATTCTCCTTCATAAAAAATTCAACCCAAAATGAAAAAGATGCGACACTGAGTAACCTCTGATTTCTCTAGATTTGGTAAAAGACCCAGTCCAGTCACTTTGGACCAACAGCAAGACATATGTGATTTCTCTAGACTGGGTAAAAAGACCCAGTCCAGTCACTTTGGACCAACAGCAAGACATATCTAGCTTGAAACATAAAATTAATGGAGGATAGGAATTCCCAGTAAGCTATTTGGAGTGGAACTACTCCCATGACTCTGCTCTGGGTGCTGAGGCTTGGCAGAATGGCAGTGTGTAAATTTAACTCATTCAGATCCCAATCTGTAATGGCGATAACAGTTTCCACATTTAATGACCGATCCCATCTGTACTCGAGGTTTGTTGAATGCATTCAATGGCCGATCCCGTCTCCAGCCATGGTGAGTGTGTGTTAGACAAAACGTCTCTGCTTGGTTAGAAATTGTGGTGTGGTGGGGGTGCGGTCCAAGAATAAGACCATATTAAACTAGTCAAAAATGATTTACTTTCCTTTGTGCAAATATGAATTGCTTAGATGCAATGGGTTACTAATTGAAAGCAGTTTCACTACATGTGATCTATTCATGACAAATCATAAATGATGGTGGATGTAAGAGTTATTTGTGATGACAATGAGAGTGAAAATGAGGAGTTTCTCAGGTTTGATCTCGAAAATATTGAGGAAGCAGAGGAAAGATATGTCTGGCAGTTGGATATTTTGCGAGATTTAGATTTGGACATATTAGTTTTTTTAGATCAAATCTTCAGCAGAGAATGCTGATAGCATTGATGACACATTTCTAAAAATGTTGCACATAATTTCGTAAATAGTGTATAAATTAGATGTTAAAGAATTGGACAAAGAAGAAAAAAATACATCAATATGTAGACAAATTCATTTGGAATAATTGCGGAACATTTTGTGGATATTTATTGGATATAAAAAGAGAAATTAAGGTAAGAGTGAATGCATGTGCATGATGTTTACAAAAGTTTCCAAATTGGTAAAAACTCTCTGGGGCACAAGCAGCTAGACACAACTTAGTGCAGCTGCACACAGCACCAGTGATACTGAAAACTGGGGTTGAATGAGTTAAAGACTTTGTTCAAGCAAAACCTGGAGGTACTTGTGAGGATTAAAGGAAGGAATGTAAAGGTATGCTACTCAGTCGCTGGATCATATAGCATTCCTGATTGAAGACATGGTCTTCATCTTGAAGGTTGCTCCTGCATAAATCTATTGAATGCAGAAAGGTTGATAATTAGTCAAAACTTTGCCTGTATTTTGGTACCAGTAAAATCTGAGAGTAGAGATTGTCACTGAAAACCAACTTTACTGCACCCTTCTGCTGGAAGCACATGGGGTACCTTACTAGAGGAGAAATCTTGAATCCAAAAGAGTCAGTATCCTCCTTATAACAGACAGGATCCAGTTACTATCCTTGAAGCCAGAACAAAACTTATGAAAAAAGATTTAGAAATGCACCTATAGGAACAAACAAATGAGGGTATTATAGAAATGGGAGAAGGTTCTTAGGTCCATCTTACCTTTCAATAGAAAAGGTGGAAGGTAATGTGGACTTTCTTGCTAGGCCTTTGCATACCCAATTTTGGGCATGACTGCTGAAGGGAAGCTCTAACTTTGTTGTTTTTACTGAAGCTGCATGGCTTTGAACAATGCCCATGGACCCTTTGTTGGGCAGTCATCATAATTTCAATTCTCAGCCATTTTCAATATACTGGGAGTGGTTATGAGTGATCACATTTGCTGGTCTCTCAATTCTTAAGAAGTCAAGGATATAAAGAGCCTATTACCTAACAATATCTGTATGCTGAGTCCCAATCCCAAACACGATTCAATGGTAGCCAGAAAATTTGCTGGGGGTTCCAATGACAGGTGACTAATACTCATAGGAGAACCAAATCTGCTGAAAAACCCTTCCCCAGATCTGACTCAAACTGAAGTACTTCCCTTACCTGGTGGCTCAATGCTGCTGCCAACGATGGTACCAGAGGACTGAGGAGGGTGCTGCTCCTCCATGGCAGAAAGGTACAAACTGATCTCTGATCTACTAGATAAAAAAGGGTGCTACTTCTCCCACATGGTGGAATACATTTTTCTCTGTCCAGAATTCTGATGGGAGTACTTGAATTTGAGAGGGTGCTGCTCCACCCTCATGAGAAGGCATGACCTTTTCTCTGTCCTGAATTATGATGGGAGTACTTGAATTTGAGAGGGTGCTGCTCCACCCTTATGAGAAGGCATGACCTTTTCTCTGTCTTGAATTCTGATGGGAGCACTTGAATTTGAGAGGGTACTGCTCCACCCTCATGACAAGGCATGACCTTTTTTGTCCTGAATTCTTATGGGAGTACTTGAATTTGAGAGGGTACTGCTCTATCCTCATGAGAAGGCATGACCTTTTCTGTCCTGAATTCTAAACGGAGCATTTTTTCATGAGGAAAAAAACAAATGATATGCCTTCAACTTTCATCAGTGGATGAACACCTCTATCTTTGTTGGAACTGGCAATGTCCAAATTTGCAGAAGGTGATAAAACTGTAAGACAACAGTGAATCTCTTATGTTTTTTTTTAAAATAATGTATCTAGCAAAGAAATCATTCAAGGCTAATGATAGTTGGCACATATTTCCAATGTAAAGTGTTTGATGGCATTAGTGCAACGTATTTTCGATGTTAACACATTAACCCTGGCTGCCTCGATAACTCGTCAAACTTGACTTCCCTCATCTCCAGAGTGCCACGATAATGTGGATGAGTATACCTAGCTTGTATCCTGGGTGCAGAGTTAGAGTAACAGTATTTGTCTATGCCTGTATTCCGCACGCCTAGTTAAATCTGCACAAACCATTGATTGATTTGAAGCCATTTCCTAATTATGCAGGCAGTTCAAGCAATAAAATGTTAGGTTACATAGAAAAAGTGAGCACTGCTGAACAAAGGATAGAAAAAAAATTGACTTCGATAGCGGCAAAAATAGTGGAAATATTTAGATTAGAAAAAGAATAAATTTATGAGAATCATTTGCTGGAAGTAGACTTTTAATTGACAGACTGATGAAGTATTCACACAAAGTTAAGTATGCAACAGAGATAACAAGTGGAATTTGTGTGTACATAAAATGGAGTGAAATTCATATGTTGATAGTGTTAATTATTCAGTGTAAATTCATCATGGATTTTTTTATTAATTATTCATGGCAAGAGAGAAAAATTAATAAGAAAATCATTTTATCTTTATTAATCAGTTTTATTGCTGCATATAGCACAACATTTATACAATTTTTGTATACCCCCAGATTTGAAACATTCTATGTACAGCACTCCCAACCACTTATATCCTCCTTTGGTAGTGGGCCCATGAACATCAAGCATCTCCAAAGACACTTTATTAATCATCCTTCAAGACCTGCGGGAGTCACAGTAGCAAAAATACTAACGTTCTAAGGAAGAAGATGAGGCACTTCTTCCTTAGTTTGCAAGTTCATCTGTATTTGGTGAGGTCCAGACCTCATCAGACAATAGACTTCAAAAACAAAAACCAGCAGCCCTCTTACAGTTCAAAAAGGCTAAGCAGGCAGGGCTACTGTCCCAAGAGGATTTTTTGTACCCACCCCTCTACTGTATATAAATATTCTAAAAAGGTATCATATGTTTACATAAAGTAAATGCTAGCTGACATACTAAAAACATACACATGCCAGGTGTTACCTAATTGTTAAAGCATTAAAACAACCATTCATGCTTTAATATAAAATGTCAGAAATGCTGAGTACATGTACTTGATTAGATGCATTAAAACAAAATACTGGAGTCTGGAGTTTTAATAAAGGATGATGTCATCCATACCTATTCAACTACTGGAGATAAATAATTAGCAAAATCAGCTTGCTAAGATTGCTAATACAATATTAATGGTAATAACGAGGACTACTGTTCAATACTGACTTTTTTTTAAAAAAAATGCCCAGTTACAAAATATACATATGAAAAGTAAAGACTGTGAAAAGATGTGCTGCCTCCTTCCAGAAAAAAAGTAGCAAAAGGTAAAATGAATATAAATTCTGATAATTTGTACAGTTTTAAAACAAATAAAATAGAATCAACATGAGACTTTAGACCAAATTCAGTAAGGATATATCAATACCTACCCAAGCTGGAAAAGCAATAAATGAATAGTCAATGACAATAAATGTACCTAAAACCCATGGGGGGGAATGTGTGAATAAAAAATGCATTGTTAAAAAAGCAACCAAAAACAAAATGTAAATAACCTGAGACATTGCTCCAAACAGTAATAATACTCAATCTAACACACAGTAAAAAAGTTGCTGCACATAATGAAATTACTCAAAGCTATGGCTATATTTTCTAAGAAGAGTATTAATATATCTTAAAGACTGGTCAACCATAAAAGAATGATGCATTGTGCACATAGGACTAAAGATATATATTGCTGGACTAAAGAATATTCAGGAGTTACGGATACTTTCCATACTCTTTAAATAGTGCATTAAAAGAAAAAGTAGTATTTATATGATACATTCAGTCTGTTAATATCTTGACAAGTGTAGTGTGTGAAAAATGAACTTACTGCCATATGCCAAACTCCTGAATAATAATAATAAATATATTAATAATAATAATATGACAGTACCAAATAACTGACTAGAAGATAGTCCAACATATCACACAGTATTTTTGTTCTGGGAGTAATGAAACTAAAACAATACTATCATGTGCTACATATTACATTGTAGGACTAACTACAAGATAAAACGAAGTCAAAATCTTACTCATGCTTGAATTGTTGAGCAAGTTCCCTCCAGTATGTAACTTCCTCCTGTGGTGAACTGAACTTTTTACCATCCATGAATGTCCGTAAGAAAAAGTTTGTTTACTTTGTTATAAATGAATTTCGATGAGCCGATACAAAGTTTTCGTGGAGTATTTTGACTTGTCAGAAGTCTGATAGCAGACTACATTTTCACGCGAAAGCCTGCACATGCTTGATGATCGTTATGCATCGTACCTTACATATATTTTCAACATCAAATGATGTAAATCTATACAAATCCTAATAAAAACTTTAACTGTATTGCATAACACATATATTCCAAATTTTCCTTGTGTAACTGTCACTCAATAATCAAAACAATCATTCATTGATTTCGCAAGATCAAAACTGTTAAGTTAATCGAGTATCAGATGAAATTTCCTGTAGTATCCGTGAATTAAATATTCAGCTTATATACAATTTATTCCTATATGTGAAGGATCATCTCATCAATAAAATATTTCGCTAAAAACACTTAAATTTCCTCCTCTTTCGGACTGTTGCAGCTCAACCGGAAGATTGGATCATAACATGGCCGCTCATTCATTCAAAGTCGTTTAAATGCTTGTTTAAACCATTATTCATTTGGGGTCCTACAAAATACCGAAAAGACGCGCAAAGACAGACCAAGGACACATTGCCAAGCAAAGACTGACAACACGGGAAAATGCTGAATGCTGACTGCAATTCTATATCAAAATATAAATAGTTGTATTGTCTATGTTTTTGTTCATATTTCGGGTGGTGGTGTCATTTTTCTTCTTCTTCTTCTAGTATTTAATGTATCTTTGCACTAAGAGTTGTAATGAATTATGGTCAGTAGTCAAACATATCTTGTTTTGCTTTTTTAAATGGAATCTTCTTATCATTATTTGTAACATATTTGATCTAATTAAATAATAATACCGGCAATTTAAGGGGTGTTTATGAAGGAGAGTATCTAACATTTTGTTTCTTTTAAATGCAAATTTTAATACATCAATGTACTGAATTAAGTTTATAAAATATAATTGCAAATATGCATCGTTCCCAAGGAATGTAATAATTATCTATTGGTGTAACATTTATACAATATTTCTATACTTTTTATTTGCGGAAGCTTATTATTAAAAATTTAGCGAAAGTAGTCATTATTTAAGACGTCTAACTACAACGAGACGATTAACTGGTGCAAATTTACGGAATACAAGAGCAGATGCCAAAAATGAAGATGCATGTACCTCTGCATACAAATATAAGTGATGTAAGACAATATGTTCATTTTTACATTTTACCATTATTACATTTTCTTTATCATTATTACATTTCATTTACAGTTTATTATAGAGCTGTAATTCAGGAACCTTTATATTTATACTTGTACCGAGAAGTGTGAGAAACCATAGATGTTGCGCAAAGTTTTAACAATATATAAAACTACAATTGGGGATGCAATATAAATGTTGGGGGGGGGGGCGGCGGGGGGTATGATCACATATTAATTAAGTTATATATTGTATAATCATCATTTTGAGACCGTACTTGTACTGCCACTTATTTAACTCAGATTAAGATAGCGCTTGTTTACTCTGCTACTTATGACTGTAAACACCTTAAGACTTCTCTAATGTATTCACAGTAAATACATTGTAGTAATGTAAGTTTAAAACGGCTATATCCTTGTATTGATGCTGGATTCATTGAATTAATTAAATTAAAAGAAAGAAAAAAAAGAATAATAAATACAGAGACAACAGACACATTTCTAATTCTTATATTTGTTCTTAATAAATATGGTTGTTTTTGTTGTTGTTGTTGTTGTTGTTGTGCGTCCTTGCTTTCTTTTTATATCTCCTGACACTAACCGTAATTATATATGTTATGTATATAAAGTTTGTACAAATAAAAACTTTTTATATCAACAGCAATATATATGTTAAATTCTCTTATGACAACTGAAGTTTAAGTATATTTTTGAAATCCACGATTGTTTGTGGCGTTAGGAATATTAATTTTCTGTTATTTGTTGGCTTTTCTCAATGATTATGTTATATGTATATGTATTTTGTACTTGATCTTTGTCCAAAACAAAGTTAATAGTATACCTCACTAGTGACATTTATTTTGTAAACAACATTATGTATAGCTATTATTTCTCTATAAGTTAAGATTAAATGTTGAAATCTTTAACAATGGAAGTAAACATGTTCACTTTGATCTGAATGTACGTTATCAGTTTTTCAATTGGAAATTCCTTAACTTATTGACAATTTGAATGTTTTAGCAAGAAACCTGACCTACATCCTGGCTCTATTATGGTGTCTTAGCTTTTATATAATATTGCTTACTTTAATAATTACTCTTCTTGCCTGAATGTCAGAGAAGCAAAATCAGTCATATTGTTGTGTTCAGGTGTGAGGTTTTAATTTGAATGTGTTTTTAACAAATTCAAATTATTATTCACTGACATTATAAAGTACTCAGTATTATTCTCTGATCAAGAGATTAATTTGGAATTATAGTGAATTCTGACAAGGACATATTATTGTCATACAGCAAAAGACTCTTAACACATGATTACATTCCAGGTCTTTAGCACATTAGCACGTTCAAGCCTATAGGCACTTCAACACATTCAGTATTGGAATTTATTTGGAATACCAATGTAATTTCAGAAGAACTTCAAGGATTTGGACTTTTGATATATATTTTAAGACTATGCTGGGATTTAATTCACAATCATTACATTCTTTTCAATTTCACAATGTATTATAAGGAAATACATGATTTGTGGAATTAAAAAAAACTTGTTGGTTTTATCTCTTTTCTGTTACTTACATTAAAACCGAAGAGTCGTAAAAGAGGGTATGTGTGTGTTTTAAATAGTAGAAACAATTCTTTGGAATGCTATTTACACCTGATCTGCCATAAAATAATCCCGTAACTTTACAAATGTGCTACAACAAGAGAAGTAGGTCATTGCGACCTACTTTTACCCATGATGAGTAGTGCTTTCCCAAAAAAAAATGTCAGAGAAAGTGAGCTAAATACATTATCTTAGTGTAAGGACTGAAACATTTGAACTGAATTTAGACATTATTTTGTATACTATGAATCATGTTCAGACAAGAATTTACAGTTTATATAGAAATTGCAGCAAATATTATTTTTGAAATGTTCATAACTAATACAATAAATTTAACAAAATTCTAACAAGAGACCCCCCAATACAGTTTTTGTTATAAATGTCCTAGTTATGAGGTGAATTTTAGATAGAATTGTATGTATGTATGAATGTATGTAGTTGTAGTGTTTAACGCCATTTTTGCAGCACACAATAGGCTATACAGGGCGGCCAGTATTGATGGTGGAGGAAGAACCCGAGAAAACCATGGAAAGAACCACTGACCCATGAGAAACTACTATCAAGCTTTTGGTATAACGGTACCAATTGCGCAAGTCCAGGTGGGTGGAGCTTAAAGTGTAGGGAACATTACAGTCAGAAATAAACAATAACACTAGATATGATTGGTGGATTATGTAAAAGTTGTACTTTCTGTTAGGCTTAAAAAAAGTTTAGCCTCTTGGCAACATGTGAATTTATGCTAATTCCTATATAGATCATATTTTTTATTTTTTATGATTTTTTGAAAATGTAATACACATGATTGAAAATAGCTCTGTTTTGACTAAATAACTCATACCCCTGTCTAGTTCCAGCAGAGTTATCTCTCTTAAATGCAATGGAGTACCTGGTTTTGTCATCATCAAATTGACAATCTAACATTGTTCTCTATAACAGTGTGTGAGATGCACCCTGAATTAGAATAGAAAATATATTTATCTCTCCAAATATTAGCATTCAGGTTTATGGAAAAACAATTGGTACCATGATACCGAAAGGATAATACCAGCTTCACAGTGTATCCATAGTAATGAGTATACATAGCCACCATTTATATACTGTCATAGTGTCATTGGTTAAACAATGGATATTGAGATGTTTTGGTCTAATATTGACAAACTTTTACATAGAAAATGTAGAAAATAACACACATTAGCTTTGGAATGGGGCTTTTGTAACTATATCTACAACATATATAGACTGATGGCTTTGTGACTGTGTAGTCAGCTCCAATATTAGCATACAGGCAAAAAAAAAATAAGTTATGTAAAGTTAATATAGTTCATTTTAGCCAAATATTGACTATTTTATGCGCAAAAGATGAAAAATCATGGATAAAAAACAAATTTTTTGTTCATGTAAAACATGTTATAGACCAGGATAGAGGACACTCCTGGTCCATGTGTAGATAGTTCACTTGTATCATAAAGAATATTCTGGTATATGCATTTTAGGTAGGTTGCTAAAGATATGGTATTCCTTCCTATTTTGATTTCAGTTGTCCTGCTCTAATTGTCTTTTTTTTAAAAACTTTTGTGTCTTGAAATTAAAATTGCGATTCTCTAGTTAGTTACATAATCATTCTTGAGGTCTCCACTACATATATAATCCTGGATATTAGGTTCTCACTTTATCAGTAATACATTTTTGGATAATTTAATTGCATTGAAGTTAATACATGTGTTCTTGAACTCATCTGTATTACATGGATAATATATTGGAGGAAATAAAAAGTACACACCTTATGTATATCATTGTTATCTCCCTTACACCAGACATAACATTTCAATAAATAGAAACCCACAATGTTAGTGATGGTGTATAAAAATAAGAGATGATTTGTGAAATATCATATTAGCCCTCGGTCTTGATGCAAATTTAACTAGAAGTACTTTAATAATTTCTCCCAGTAAAGTTTACAAGTTTGAAAACTGATCCAACATGCTTTGTTTGGTTTAGGTATTTTTCTGCCTAACTGATGTCCATTATTATTAATTTCTTATTTAGAAGAAATATGAATTATATGCATCTATATTATCTACATTATTCACCCTTTTATATTAGCTGGGAATGAACACCATGTCACCTGATATTTGGTGCCTGTAAGGGATGTTATAGCACAGGTGCCTTTTTTATTGTCCCTGCACCTATGGTCCACTGCCTCCAAATATTGTCCAAGGTAATATCATCAAGCTCTTGCTTCTCATTTTTCTCATTGCTGCTTGTGTCTCCTTTAATTCCAGTATTATTAGCTGCATCTCCCATTTAGATACACACTTTCCTCCTGTTTTTAAATCCATTGGACTCACTATACTCATTGTTAAACTTGAGCCTTTTTCTGTATTTTAGTCCCCATTTTCACCCCCAAATCCAACATAACCACTTTATCTACTTTATTTGGTGTCGGATTGGCTTATTGCATCAATTGTATTCACTACACAAAGGAGGGAAGCTTTCTATTTGTATGACAAAGAGGCTGGGTAGCTTGACCTTTGTGTGAGGACTGGGGGTTAGTGACCTCATTCATATGCTGACAGTGTAAAGTGTTCAAAGCTAATACTTTATAATTAGATTGGGCCATGTCCACCTGTCCCTGTTGTTACTTTCTGTGTTCATGAAACAAATATAAGTCCTTTATTTAAGATCAAAATGTCTCTTTAACAGTAGAACTGGTACATGCTAACTAGTGCATTGACCTTTGACCTTACTATTAAACAATATGACATAATGTGATTTATCCCATATCACCAAAGTAAAGTTCGATAAGTGCTAATATGAATAAAACACAACTCATAGTTAAAAGAATTCATTTTATTTCAAAAGATGAATTTAATAGTGAAGCAAAGGTATGAAAACAAGAGTTCAAACAGCTCAATAACATTTCTATACACAATCATATTGAACATAGCTTAGTACTTCATAAAATTGTTTTTGACAAGCGAGACTAAGTACATTTGTTATTTATATAGTCCCGAGCTATTTCACAGATTATTGGAAAAATCAAGGTTTGCTATAGGTATAATGGTACCTATTGCGCAAGTCCAGGTGGGTGGAGCTTAAAGTGTAGGGAACATTGCAATCAGAAATAAACAACAACACTAGATATGATTGGTGGATTATGTAAAAGTTGTACTTTCTGTTAGGCTTAAAAAAAGTTTAGCCTCTTGGCAACATGTGAATTTATGCTAATTCCTATATAGATCATATTTTTTATTTTTTATGATTTTTTGAAAATGACTGAAAATAGCTCTGTTGTGACTAGATAACTCATACCCCTGTCTAGTTCCAGCAGAGTTATCTCTCTTAAATGCAATGGAGTACCTGGTTTTGTCATCATCAAATTGACAATCTAACATTGTCCTCTACAACAGTGTGTGAGATGCACACTAAATTAGGATAGAAAATATATTTATCTCTCCAAATATTAGCATTGAGGTCTATGGAAAAACAATTGGTACCGTGATATCTATTACACATATCCACTTTGGCCGAATCTGAGACTTAAACCCACACAGACAGACATGAGATGGCAGTGATCGGTAACAGAGAGGGCTTTAAACCACTCGGCCACTCGGGACCCCATGAAGTTAATGATAAGTTATAAATCTACAAACGTTTATGAGATCTACAGGCAAGTGGCTTCGGTTTCTTCCTGTGGAACTAATAAAACCATTTTTATTTTTAAAAAAGTGAAAAAACACATTGTAATCTTTTGAAAACTCCGCAAAGTAAAAACATTGGATTGATACGTTGGTTTATTAACAGCGTCAATTGAGTTTACTGAGTCATCCATATTGTCCAATACAAGCTTACACAAAAATGCATTTATCCTAAAAATTGCATCTGTAACAAGATTGATATTCCTATGATGATAAACTATGTACATAGTTTAAAAATCAAGTCTAAGACTCACAAAGTTCAGTTTGTAAAACTTTGAATTGTTTTTTAAGTACGTTGTAAACAGTTGTGATTATCCTATTGATACAAACAAAAGCATCATTTTCTAAACTTTATTAAAGTGTTTTTTTTTAAATATATATAAAAATGTCTCTTCCAAACACAGTAGTAGTTTACAAGGAACATAAAGAAACTATACGACACATTTCTTCAGTGCTGTTTGATGTTTGTTGTATTGTGGAGTTATATAGAGAATATCCATTCTCTATATACATACATATATTTTCAAAACGCACAGCAAAAACTCTACATTTATACATTTTTAAATCAGTTTTCAGGCATTAGCCTGCATACATTTTAAACAAGATTTGCTCAAATCTTCTGTTTGTGGGGAGTGAGGGTGTCAGTCATATAAAAGATATATTCAGTTTACCACTGCATTATTCAGTATCTGGTTTAAGAAGGGTACTTTCTTTTCTTTTTAGAACCAATATAATGCATATAATAGTTACCGTATTTTCGCGCATATATCCCGCGGGTTATACCAGATTTTACAAACCCCGCAGGGGGGGTTGCGGGTTATATAAGGGTGCGGGCTATATCACAATTTTTTTACACATAATGATATTTCAACATATTGTTTGAAAAACGTAACTACATAACATATATTGTTCTAGTTTTGTTTTGCTAGGGTTGGATATTATGGCTACTACGGTGACTTTACAACAACTTACGGTATCGGGACCAAATCAACATTTCGGGATAAAAACTTAAAATTTCGTATCCGTCACGTTTTCATAATCAATATTTTCTGTTTTCAATCGAAATAACTACGGTACCTAATTTTACCGCTGGGCCACGATCCACTGCTTCAGGTCAGCTTCAAGGTGAGGCCACTTTGCTTTAGGTCCGCGACGAGCACGTTTTCGTGGATTCATCTTCTCCAACGTTCCTTTTTCTTTTCTCCAACCTCGGATTACACTCTCATCAATATCAAATTTTGTGCCTGTGGCTCTATTGCCATGCACTTCAGCATACGCAATGGCAGTTAGCTTGAAGTCGGCTGTGTAAGACTTTCGTTTCGGCATTTTTTAAATTAAACAAAAAGAAATTATTTAAACTCGAATCTACACTTCACAAGAATACAAGATTATTTAAAAATGTCCGTGTTTATGTAGCCTGTAGTTGAGGCACAGCTCCTACGCACACAAGCACTGTGTACCGTGTTTTCCTGACTTTTATTGAGCAAAGGTCGTCGGCTTACTTTGATGATGGCGCCGCTAAAGGCTCCAGTTGAAGGGTGAAACAAATACCTGTTTGTTATTGCTGCGGCAACTTCAGATAATTGTAGAACATTGAAACAGATTTGTTTTATTTGTTTAGTATATATATCAGTGCTTCAAAGGTAATCAGTTCTCTTTGAAGTGTCAGCAAACATATTTTTTCTTCTTCCATCTGGTATTTGTTTTTAAATTAGTGTCATCTGCTTGACTGTACTCATTTTACGTTTCCGCCTTCTGCGGATTCGGATTTTGACTAGTCAGTTGCATAAAGTAATAAGGCCAGATATCATCATTAGCGGATTATGATATAACAGTGCACTGTTAGTGTGGTTTGCCAGTATGAGACAAGGACTTGTTATTTTAACAATATATTCCAGTACATTGTTTCCTGTCATGGTGCCTTTGATTTTCTCTACTCCAAACGCAAGACTGTATATACGGTTTTTATCAGCCAAAATTGGTGTCGCCACAAATATCACCAGATGGTATATTTTGTCACCAAAACGGAAAACAGAATCGCAGTTTGCTACATCAGCAAAGCCCCGTGATCCTGTAATTGATTTCATTTCCGATTGTAGCTGTATAAATATATCTATGGTTGCGGGTTATACAAAGGTGCGGGTTATGCCAACGATTTTTTACACAAAACCCCAAAACCCGCGGGCTATATGAGGGTGCGGATTATCTGCGTGTGCGGGATATATGCGCGAAAATACGGTATTATTTGTGTCCATCCATAATCAACGAACCCGATGTTGGCTACATCTTCTTCTGGAAGAGGACAACAGAAGATGAACACAGAATCAACGGAGTTGGTTTTGCCATTCGTACTGCACTTGTGTGTCACTCCTAAACTCCCCCCCTCTCTAAGTCACGTTATATCACCATCATCAGTTCGTATGCCCCCACGTTGACCAGCAGCGAAGAAGACAAGCAAGCCTTGTAAGAAAGTATCGACGGCCTCATAAAAGGTACCCCAGTTTGCAAACAACTCGTCGTACTTGGGCGATTTTAACGTCCGAACGGGCCACGACTACGAAAGCTGCAATGGAGTATTGGGACCGCATGGAATCGTCAAAATAGACACGAATGGACTGCTTCTACTGTCGATGTTTGCAGAGAATAATCTGACTATCTCAACCACACTCTTCTGTCAGAAGAACAAATATAAAGCGACTTGGATTCATCCCAGATCCAAGTAATGGCATCAGATCGATTATAATGTCTTCTGAAACAGAGATGACCATGATGTATGGATAACAAGATCTTTGAGAGGAGCTGAGTGCTGGGACGGATCACCGATTAATCAGAGATATCATTTATCTCAACATTGTCCAGTCACAGCGCAAAAGGACGCAGATCACCTGAATCAAGTTTACAATTGCAAGGCTGAACCATCCATAGGGGATAGAGCAATATCGTGCTCACATTGAAGAGCTACTGTGCACGGACCTCAGACTGGTGACCTAACCTCAAAGTGGAACCAGCTTAAGGACATATTGAGTGAGTCGGCGAAGATCATCCTATCACACAAAAGAAAGGTCAACCAAGGCCTATATAGAATGTCAGAACAACGTTGAACCAGTCTTAAAACGTGATCGCTTCAAACACACGCAGACCGAAGCCATGACAGAACTCAACATTATGCAAAATAGAAGGTGGGACCGAAAAGCAGATGAAGTTCAGCATTACGCAGACACCAACAACTCAAAAGAGTTTTCTTTCTAAAGGTCCTTGAAAGATAAATATGGCCGGTCGAAAGCACGCAGTACCCCACTAATCTCTTTTAATAGGACCATTCAGCTCAAGAACAAAGAGATTATCATCGAAAGGTGGAAGGAACACTTCAAACTACTGAACATGCCCACCACCGCTGCATCTGCAGTGTTAGACACAATTGTCCCAAAGAAAACAATCTTGGACCCTGACTTGCTTCCTATCACAGAAGAAGTCGAGCAAGCCATCAACATGATTGGCTCTGGCAAGACATCATACGCGGTTGAAATTCCTGTTGAGCACTTGAAATCAGCTGGTCCTAAAGCACTATAGGCACTGCACATTATCCTGATCAGCATTTGGAAAGAGAATTCCATGCCACAAGAGTTTACAGTCACTATATACAAAAACAAAAGAAACAAAGATTACTGCGTGAACTATTGAGGTATATCACTCCTGTCAATTGCAGGCATGATTATGGCACGTGTCCTATTCAACCATATTCGGACTCACTATCTGTCTGAGCAAGATAGAGGTACTTCACCAACCTGTCACATATACCATAGCTTACCTCCTGATTGTATCTATCGAAGACACTCAGATGAAAAATTTTGATCACTTCAAACACCTTGAACGCATAATATCTTCCGGTGGATCATTAGACAGAGAAAACGTCATGCATCATCAGCGCCAGTCAATTACTAGGATGTGACCTGCACAACATACACAAAGAATGTGCTTTAGCAGCTTGGGCACTTCCACACGAGAACCCTGTTCTGGAATATGGGCGTCAGATAGCAAGACTGAGTGAAAACCTAGAAGTGCTGGATAGAACAGGCTTAAATAGTATGGAAGCGATGGCCATGAAAGCCTAGCTCCGGTGGACGAGTCATGTTATCTGTATGGAGGAGTATTGAATGCATCGATAGTAATATATGGGGATACTTTAGCGACAATGGAAAATACATTACAGATCCCCTCTATCTTGGGAATATTTCACTACAAGACATTTTAGTACATCGTGGTAACGTTTAGCTTCAAGGGGAATTAAAAAATGGAAATAGTATGTCTGTATAGCGACAAGTAAATGTTGGGTTGTTGTATAGGGTAGCGGATAGCGGGTGACAGTTAAGTTCCCCTAACCTTTACCAATAAAACAACGCTGAGGGTGGGACTGGCTGCATATAGACATAGACATATAAAACATATACAACACAATCTATAAAATCGACTAAACTCTTTTAAAGCAAAGAGAATAAAAATCTTTTCGAGACATAAGAGTGGCTCTGAAAATGGCCTTTCTTTTTTTTACTTCTTGTTAACACCATTCCATTAACGTAGAGGGCGTGTTGCGATATAGGTATTCTTCGCATCCTCAAATGTCTTCTCAAATGCAGACCGTAGATGAGAAATATCTTCTGACAACCTTGTCTCGCCACATATATTCTTCTTTTTCAAACGCTCGTATCGGTGATCCAGATGATTGTCCATGATGATCCGAGATACATGGGTAAGTCCGTGTGGAACAGCATCAACGAAACGATAGTAGATGATTAAACGTTAGTCCACATTTTGTGACCAAAACACATGAAGGGAATTCAATGAACCATATTTATTTATAGTGGTAGAGCGGATCGAATAAATTTAAGTTTTTTTTTCTCTCCACCAATCCTAACATGCGTTACAAAATTCATTTACAGTGTGGAGTCTTTCCATCCGAAGAGAGCTGCCTTGACGTCACACTCCATATATACATGCACTAGTGTCTGTGCGCAGTCAAACAGTGTGACAGAGCTTTGAAACACGATGGAAACGAAAAAGACGATGAATTGGGGTGCACCGGCTGTGGAGACGAGACGCGATGGTATATGAGCGGTAACGAAAACAAACACTCAACGGTCCCTTCTCTTGAAAAGAGATTGTATTCATTTTGCCAAAAGCAATTAAAACTCAAAATTCCTTTTTGTACCTCATAATGTACGTGCTTGAATGGGTGTGTAGTTCCTTATTCTAAAAATAGAAAACCAAAAGACACTTACATTTTTTGTCTGCTCTCTTCTAATGCAAATTTTACAATCCAATTCACAAAACAACTGAAAAAAATTCATGAGCTTCTTTTGTGTCTTTGTTCACTCACTCCTCTTTTTGAATTTCTTTACTTTCACATATATATTGTTTTTATCCTCTACTTACTCTCTTTCGTTTCGTCTACCTTTCTTCTTTGTTTTCTCTTTCTGGACATGTCAGAGTTCTTCCTTTGGAGAGAGTGCATTTTATTCTTCCTGTTATGAACCCCTCTCTGTTTCATAGGGCAGTTTCCAAAGTCCTTTCTGTTTACAATGATAACATATATCTTAACGTTTATCTCTTCTGACACCTGTTTTGCTATTTTCACAGTCTGGACATTCTGATGAACAATGTCCTTTCTTCGTACAGATATATAAAGTATCTTAATTTTTATTTCAACAGGAGTTGGAGTAGTTAGTCGGCTTGTCCGAATAAAACTTTCATATGACACTCATACATCTCTGATCAGAGGTTCGATCTCTGTTGACTCTTCCATCTTTCTGGTCGGCATGAGAATGAAATGAATACTGGAAGGGAAGACACTGACCCTTGATAGAGGGAAGACACTAGTCGGACAATGATATAGGGACCGATGGCGTTTAAAATGTAGTGATTTGACGTTCTGCAGTCAAGATGAAATGATTGCATCATTTCGTGGAGAAAGAGAGAAGAAAAAAGTGGCAGAAACGCGATTTTATCGCCTCGCACAGTAGCTGAAGACTTGGCTCAAATTTATGACAGTGATTTAGAAAATGTCACGAGTGAACCAGAATCGAGACTCAGAGAGTCTACACCCAACCGAAGTTCACCACCGATACCAGGAAACCCTGAAAAGTGCTACCACATTCAAGAGACGGAAAAGTCCTCCTCTAGAAAATGTTGAACTACGGCTTACACGTACACGGTGAAGTTTAGCGATTTTATATCCGAAGTACCGTTGGAGAAAGCAGAAATATTCATCATCAAGGTGTGGGATTGTTTATTAACCAGACTGAAGCGGCAATGTCAAGCATAAGAAGAAGATCGCTTGAGACTTTCCATACACTTTCCAAAGTCATCAATACTATTCAACATGTGCAACAATCCAAGGGCAGGTTTCACATCACCGATGGAAAAGCAACACTGCTCATAACCCACGTTTCTCTTCGACCTTCTTAGCACGAAAAAATCCTCGTCTAAATCAATAACCCTCAAGACAAGATGTGTTTAGCCCGTGCTTTCGTCATAAAACGAACCTGTGCTGGCGAGAACAGCACGTTAGAATCGAAAAGAGTCTGAATAATTATTCAACGATCGGACCGAGCCAAACAAAGATTTTAAGCAGAACTACAGTTTCAGCAAGATGGGGTTATCCAAAGAGACACACTGTGATATGCCTGAAATTCGAAAATTGCAAGATGTCTTGGCTCAACACTATACCTTGAAAGTATACCCTTAAGAATAGCATAAACCTCCATTGTCTCGAAGCAAAGATTTCAAAGACGGACAATATATTCTCTTCTATTCTCACGACGAACATTTTGATGCTATAATCAGTATCACCACATTCATGGGATATGATTATTACCGTTAGAAATGTGACTATGGCTATAACAGCAACATAAGCATTGTGGATCGAAATAATCAGGATGTTTGGCTTCTCAACCCTGTCTGGACGTAGGACAACAACGATTGCATTTCTTGCTTGTCAGTGCACTTTTGTCAGCCCTGCCTGTTACCAAAAGCATCTGAAGACGGAAGCTTCACATCAGAAATGTGCTTGTCAACTCATGAGATTGTGCTCTACTTGTGGACGAGGCATATGTACCAATTGTGTTAAGGCACACGTATGTCCAGGAAAAAAACGATGTCAAATTTGTCACCAAATTGTGGACTTTCAACACAAATGTTACATTTAAAAATACCATTCCAAACACGAAGAGGAAGACGACCAGAAGAAAGGCGATTTGATCTTTTTCGATTTTGAATGAATGTTAGGGACCTTCATTCCATTCCGAATTTCTGCGTGACTCACTGAGCGTGCAAGAAGGGCATCCAAGAGCTTATCTTTAGTTATTACCCTCACGACAGTGAGATTCCTGAAGGACATGAAAAAATCTTTCGGGGACCGAACACTCCAGCCAATTTGGCCCGATAGATCTTAGTTCCCATCGAAGAGATGTGGAGCCAAGAGGACATCGAACGTTATGGAGATTGTCATCGGCATGCCACGGTAATGGCTCACAATTTCTCGAGATACAATGGACAGTTTGTTTTGAAATACTATACGGAATAAAGTACCAAACGTCCTAAAGTGACCTTGAAAGAACCAAAATAATTTAATGCAATTTAAAGTTTCGATGTGGGGTTTTTTTTGGCCCTGCCTTTGTGACTAATGCTTAAACCGTCTGTACTGACAGAAATGGTAAAATGCTATTTTCGCACTTTTTCAATACTGAAATCAATCAACACACCAGTCTGCCCTATTTGCAGGATTATTATTACTACGACCCCCACAACATGCGCACAAAAGAACGAAAAGCTTTCTACACTTTGCACCACACTCACGCCTCGGACTCCTTGGACTTTCAGCAAAAAATGTTAAAGTATTGTCGTTCTTACGTATACATTTTAAGACATCGCTGTGAAAAATTTCGAGAATTATTCAAGGAGCACGGAGGGATCGATCCTTTTAAAGAAACCTGCACCATTGCTAAAGCGAGTTCCTTAGTGTACCGGCAACGATTCATGTTCCTGCCCGAAAATACACTCATCAAGTGCAAAGTATTGCCTCCCACCGACTTGTACCAACCCGCTTTACCTCACCATTGTCACTGATGATCAGCCTAAACTCACCGCATGCTTTAGCAAAGCAGTACATCGGGTATTGTAACTCAACTTCTGTGTGAGTGGCTAGGTCAGCAGTACAAATTAGTGCATGCCCTCCCATTTCTGGAAATCGACTTGTCGAATTTGCTTTGACATTTTCCTACTATTAGAAACTGTCCAAGTGCTGTTGAAATCAAAATGCACTAGTACAATTAGTACAAACGACTGATACAATTTATTAACATTTACATATATTTAATTATCCCTTACCCGATGGACACCAATTATTTCATTGTTTCCTCTTGACACAATTCGTCAGGACTTACTTATGACTTATCCTTGTTTGTCCCGGTATTCGTAACCGTAATGTTTAGGACCACTAGCAAAACTTAGAATCTTGTCGTCGGGGTGCTCGTCCATCTAGGCTCTCATTCGATTTTAGGGTAACAGTGACCCAGGCGATCGATGTAGGCGCAGCTGTCCGTGTCCAAATACAGAACACGATCTCCCAACAGTTCTGACATTTCAAAATTCATCGGCTTCTACAAAGTTAAGTTCTTCCTCGTAATTGATTAAGACCAAGTCCTCACGAAGGACGTCGACATGTTTCATGTATTTGGTTTTAGCTGGAAGGTTACGTTATATACTCCGTCTTGGGTAAACACGGTCGTTGTGCCATTTTTCCCACAGCACTTTAACATCACTCTGGCAAATGATCGCCTTCTATCGTTTTCCTCAATGTGGTCTAAAGGGATGCCTTCCTGCTCCCAGTATTTCTCTTTGAATTTCATTTAGCCTTAAGGAGTGTGGCACCAGGAAGGATAACCGATTGATTCTTGTTTCAGTTTCAAAAAAGACCGAGTCTCATAGCTCTTGTAGTATTTTTCTGTCCTGGGAAATTGGTCAATTTTGTACACTTCTAACAGTTGGTATTTCAAGTAACTTTCAACAATTCTACGCTGACCCACGTTCATTTCAAGGCGCGTTCTTCATGGGCGTGCTGCCATGGCTGGTCTTGCTTCCACATCTCTTCCAAAACCGAGAAAAAAAATATTGTAGAACCCAGACGAATTAAATATCATATATCAATAATGGTTGGAGAATCATTGACAACTAGATTAGCACGAAAAACACTATCAGCGATTAAGAAATGTATACCCGTCCGTGATTCTGTCAGACACAATTTACAACAGCGACAAGAATCTCAAGTTGGTTTTGTCGAGGGCACAGAAAAATTATTTAAAGCTATTACTGCAACTAATAAAGAGGTTATTTATGGAAATGAAGAAGAGGGGAAAAAGTGTTCTTCCTGAACTTGAAAAAATCACGAAGAGAAGCGGAGAAACATCTAGACTTTTACAAAATCTTCCTCCTGCAATGCTTCAACCGGCAAGGCTTCAATCTGGTCCAAAAAAAACTGGTGAAGAAATAGTCGAAGAATTACGTAATAAATTTACTGAGGAGACTTTAACAGTAATCGATAAAAGTGATCCAAAAGGACTTCCAGCTCTTGTTAATACGATTATGAAAATAAAAAGAAAATGTTGAAACCGAAATAAAAGGAATTTATTAGAAATATACAATAGTGGGCTGATATTTTTTTTATAAAATTAAAACTAAAACAAGTCGAGTCAAGTCGATACAAAAGTGTATCGTATATAGGATATAGCGATACGGTAAAGAAAGGGTATGATCAATATGAGTAACTAAAACAGCAAGAAATAGAAAATCAAAAACAGCGAAAACAGCAAACGAAAAGAAAAAAACCCTCTATGTAAGAGCTTTTCCTACATCAACAACCTAAAAAAGAAGATGGTGATATTTTAGAAAGTTTGGGATTGGGACATGAAAAAGAATTTTATGATGCACCTGGTGCTACTGGAAGTGGTATTTCTCTGAGTGGAACTCGCGGGAGTGTTCTTGTTGCCTGTCCTAATAATATTCTCTCCGACATATCACGATTTGAAATCTTCATAGGTGGTAAACAGGCTGGAAATAACTCACTGGAAATTAAATAATGAAGTTGTTGATATTTGTCGGTGATTTTTTTAAGGCGGTATCATGGGTATTAGAGTATGTCGAGAACTTATCGACGAACTCGTTGATGATTATCACAGTGACTAATTGTCACTACGATTAGATATAACGATAACTAATAAGATGATCATACACTATCACCATTATAAACCTGTCATGGTCAGAGCAATAAACTCGCTATTACCCGTTTATAGAACCATTTATGGTTATGGTCTTGGTGATGTTATTCAAGGGTTATTTGCAAGGATGGCTCCCAAAATAGCACCAATCGCAAAAAAATTATCGATGAAAGCTATTAATGTTATCGGTGAAAAAGCTCCTGGTGCTATTGGTAATATTGCCAGTAATGCGTTTTTATCAGCCAAAGAAAGGCTAACATGATTAATACGACAAAACCCACAGCCAGTAAAATTGCCATCCACGGATGTTATGCCCGCGAATGTCAATAAAAAAATAAACCAAGCCGCGGATCAAAGCTAGCAGCGCTGATGAATCAAGAATCTGAATAATTACAAAGAAATATTAACGCAAATTTAATCACAGGAAGCGGTTTGAGATCACAATTTAGATCAATAAATATATAATAAAATGTTCAAATCTTCACCTGACTCAGCATTTGATGTAGATGCACCAGTGCTCAAGGATGAAACAGTATGCGATTATCAGTTTTATTCCTATAACGCAATACAACCAATTGAACGAGGGAGAATTAAACAAGTTCAAGATACTAGTAAATACTTTCTACCGACTGAAGTATTTATTGAAGTAGAAGGGGAACTTGTAACAAATGTTGCAGTTAATACACCATTTGAATTAAATACACGGGTTGGTTTTGTTAACAATGGGATTGTGGCGCTATTTAGTAGCACTACATATAAGACTGATGGTAGAGAGGTTGAATCTATGCAGAAGGATGTGGATGTTGCCACAACAATAGTGGCTATAGCGAGATATTCTGATGATTACACAAGATCAGCTGGTCCATCTATGATATTTTCTAAGGATATTACTGATCATGCTAAACATGTTCAGTATATCAAATTACGGACACCACGAGCTACTGCATCTGATCCACAACCATTAATTTTGAACATGAAGAAAGACCACGTAGTGATTTTGATATTATAAAAAGTGTTAATCCAAATTACAACCTAGGGTTTGCAACACGCGTATTAATGTTGAAAGGACGCCGTAGATTATTTTCATGTTCAATTCCACTATTCCATATATTTGGTTTTAGTAGAAATATAAGAAAGGTTATCTTTGGAGCTAAACACACAGTAGTCCTGGTAAGAAAAGGTGATGCTAATGACGCAATCTGGCGAGATGCTGATGCTGCTGCTGGTAAAGTAAATATAACAAAACTATCATTGTGGATGCCAACAATGACTCCATTGATTGTCGCAGATCATAAATTACTCATTTATGAGTACAGGTGGTAAATCATTGCTATCATGGCTAACAACAACGACACCTAGTATGCAGAGTACCATTCGTGGTATATTTTCATGGCATATGGCATCACAACAGGGTGTTTCTGCGCCTCGCCATATATTTGTTGCACTACAGGATTACCTCCAATTAAATTCACAATTGCGCAGCCATATGATATTTGACCAACTGGGTGCTAATGAGGTCTCGTTAAGGATAAACGGTCAACAGGAACCATCTGTGGATATTTTACTTAATTACTACCAAAATCAAATAACACGCGCATATCATCGTTGTTGACAGTTATGGGACGTGATCTGAATATAGATACCGGGATGCAAATATCACAATTATATTTAGAAACTTATGTCCGACTTATTACTTTTCGCTCGAACATCTTGATTTGAAGAGACAGAGTGTCGTTGATATACACTTCAAAGCTCGTGTAAGATAACCCCCTGTTGTCGCGGCAGGTCCACCAATTATTTACGGTTCTTAAAGAGCAATAGCTGTCATACTCAGCGACAAATCGATGTTACTCGAAGGTGTTGGTGGGCGAATGAGAGTCATTGACGCGCCAGTTTAAAACATGTAACACAATTAGATCACTTGTATTATTTAAAAAGTTGTAGTCGGATTCAGCTACAAAAATGTGGAACTACAATTTCATTAAAACACTTGCAGATGTCTAGCGGTTAAAATAAACTGACAGCGCGTCAGATTAAGCATTTCAATGATGCTAAAAAAAGATATAAAAAAAGTATTCAAGTTACACCCTCTGCGGGCGCGATCAAAGACATAACTAAATCAAGTGGTATGTTTCCACTTCTCGCTGCGTTATCAAAACTGATTGCCGCCGATGCCTCCCCCGCAGCTGGAATGGCGCTAAAGAAAGCAACGGGAAAAGGAATTTTTTTTAAAAAAAAAGGAACGTTGTCTAAGGTTACCAAGGACTCCTTATTCATGGTACAGTGGTAAGGTCAAAGTTGTTAATTTTTTATTTAATCGATCCTGCTACAAAATCAGCGATAAAAAATTTCAGAGATGTTTTTATGCGAGACCTGTTACCTTCCACACCAAACAACGCTGAAACCGGTTTTATTAATCTCGATAACAGCACCGGACCTGTAACTCACTGGTTTGCATACACAATTGACCAGGTTGGAATCGTTTATTTTGATGCAAATGGGTTATCACCACCAATGAAATTTATGTACTATATACACCGACTAAAAATTCCAATCTAGTATTCGACGCTGCCAACATAGACAATAACCGACCCACCAATATGCGGCTAAAAAGTAATTAATGTCCTTGACAATATATATTAGTATCGACAAAACCACCCCATAAAATCGACACGAATACAAGAGTAATCACTTTTTAAAGAGATCTTAAAGTATAATGATAATATTTACGGGAGATTTCTCTCGAGCCTAAAACAACACCACGGAGGAAATTTCGTCAACCAAATATGTAAAAAAAAAAATTATCGAGGATGAAATGTCCGAACTGTTAATTCTTGCAAATGTGGATCCAAGCGAAATAGTCGTATTTCAAGATTGACAAGGAAAATTAAAAACGAGTAATGTTTCCTTGAATGATATTATAGTACAAATTAATGAAGCAACTTAAAACTCCATAGCGGCGTTTGATTCCACTGGTAATATCAAACCAGGTGTTCTTTTTCCAACCGTGCTACATAATATCACCGCTGCGAGTACAAAAATCTGGTGATACAATGACAGGCAACCTCGACATGAACTCGAATAAAAAAAACGCACTTGGTCATCCAACATTGGACAGTGACGCGGCAACAAAAAACTAAGTAGATGTCATCGACGATAAACTATCAACGCTGCGAGTCGAATATAATCCCACCGACGAAAAACTATAAATGCTACGTGGAGAATATGATGTTCATGTAGGCGCGTTTACAAATCTCCGTAGGAATTTTAGAAAAATCAATGAGACCGTTGATAATTTCTTTGGAAAACCTCCAAATATCCACATGAAACTTTCTGATATTAAAACAACTATTGATACGATTAAACAAACGCTATTGATTTATAATGATGTTCCTGCTATTCTCACCCTGGTTGATAAAATTAAAAATGCAGAAACAAAATATCAATACCTTGTACTCGATACATCAGGGATCTTTCACCTGGACACCTATAAATAACTCCGTTGGAATGTCTGCAGATGTTAAGGATTAACTCTAATTTCAGCGTTACAGTTTAACGTATCATCAAGTATGTCAACGGGAATTAATACAAAAAGTGCAATAATAGATAAGGGATCCAGTGAAACATTTCTAATAACTCCCAGCAGTGGTAATTTAAGAGAAGAGTCACTTACAGTTTATGTCGAATTTGTAATTGATTTAAGTAAATAATATAATGAATGTCCAACAATATTAATACGATCAAGTGTGTGAATTACAAACTAAACTAAACAATCTCATTGACGTGTATCGCATAAAGATTTTTAAAAATACCGCAGGAGTATTACCCGCATTGATATAATCACGTATTTGGCTTCAACTGTTATTGCTGAGACGGGTATATTGCTAACAGTGATAACAATTATGGCACATGTAGTTGTCACAATTTGTGTTTCAGTGGCAACAACAAATACAAGGATCCTTAATATCATTGCCAAAAAAACTATCCACATGCAGTCAGAATAAACCACACGAGTATATAATTAAATTACATATCGCGTCAACTGCGTATTCTCAAATATCTTCGTTGATATCATTTAGTCTCGACGATACAATGATGTATGATAGCAAGTTCTCAGCGATGATTAACACCTACGATACAGGGACATCAAAATTAGAAAACATAACAATAATAATGACGATGTAATTACTGCAGCAGATAGCCATGAACACAACTCCAACAAAGACAACCATGATCTCAATAGCCTCAACTAACCCTGAATTCAGCGTGAACTTTTGAACTGCTTCCAGTAAAGGAAATCGCCCTTGCAAAATTATGAGTATATAACAGCTGGCCAAATATCCGGGCAGAACCATTTGGTGGGCTGCAACCGAATAATTCTCTGGTGTTTGCAAATAAAAATAAAGATGATGAAACCCCTGACTGGCACGTTGTTTATATGCCATCCGGAAGTTATCAGATCAAACAGATCAATAACGAACTTCAACACAGAATAAAATTGATTACTGGAGAAGAAGAATCAAAATAGCTTTAACAGTCCACGAACCAACATTATCAGCCGCGATCGAGATAAACTCACCCGGTTATGTCATAGATATATTTATTAGTCATCGCACAGAACAGTGCTAGGATGGCCTAAAATTCCACCACCTGTTTATCAAAAACCGCGAGATCCAGCCTGGAATGATTTTACCATGGATGTGAAATAACTTATAGCGGAACCAGAGTACAGAAAACCGATTTGGGAAATAGAATTATTCCATGTTCTATCTGATGGCGAAAAAATATCCACGCATATTAATGATTTATTTATGACTGATACTACTGGAGTTGGTTTTAAAATGATTGAAAACGAATAGTTTTGAGAAAGAATAACTCCTGAATTCAATCGCACATTTGGTAGAATAAAAAATTTATTTGTTAGTGCAATACAGCATTATTCTGATGACTTACAACATCAATAAATCGAAACATTTCAGCATTTAAATAAAATAAAAAAATAGGCGATATCGAGTACATTAATCTACGAATTCATGATCGAGCAATAAATATTATAGATGTGTATAATAATAAGGAACTATTCTGTTCAGATAAGGTATTTCTTGATCATTTTAAAATAACCGAAGAACAGTTAATGTAAATATATCCTCGATGATTGCAGTAAATCTAGTATGTGATGTTATTTATGGAAGCTACCAAATAAATATCGAAAAATCAAATCAGGCCCAGCAAGGATACATTTTATATTCATTTACACCATGGACTCCACCTGGATTTTTGATAGTACAAGAACTAGTGACTCCCGTCTATATGCAGTGTCATAATAATGTATTAACGAGAATAAATTTTAAACTCACTGACCAATCTGATAATTTGATTGACCACAATGGGGATACCTTACAAATAAGTCTCTATGTGCGATCTTGAATGTTGAAATCAAGATGCAAAAAAAAATTCAGTCACATAATTGTTTTTTTTTTTTGTGTGAAAATATTTAGTGTACTCCTGTCTACGTAGAAGTCACTTCACTAGTTTCTTTAATCTTTATGAGCTGCCGCATGCGTGAATTGATATTTTTATTAGTTTCATATTGTTTTGATAATTCCGATCTAATTTTTTCTACAGCAGTAAACACGGGTACGAATTTACTTAATTCGCTATCAGCTAATGATGCGTAAACCGCTTGTTGGATCTCCTTAATGAATCTATATTGGGATAGTAGCATGTACTTATTTTCAGATTTAAGATCTTGCAGTGAAATCAGATAGGATTTTGTCACAATTTAGTTTATCTAAAAATGGTATTTGTTGATCTTTCAAATTATATTTTTGATATTTTCATTATAGTTATATTAGTTCATTATATAATAAATAATTTTAAATACAAAAATAATATAAAAAAAATATATGAACAGCATAATTTCTATTTGTATTAAGGTGCTCTATATCTTAACGTGCTTAGAGATATACACACACGACCCCATGTGAACTCCTAAGTTACCTCAAGACATCTTAAAAAATCCTGGAGTTATCTCCTTCGATTTAGATATATTCAAACCAAATTCTCTTGCTATATTTCCTAGAAAGGGCAGATTTATATACATTTACTGCTGCATATTGAAATGAAGGTATGCAAATATCAAAATACTTGCGACTTTATTCATCAATTGAAATATTTATTCCTCGCCGGTCTCAACATTCACTGATTTTACAGGTTGTTTTTTTTCCAACAGACTTACAATTACCAGTTAAACCACGTTTAATATTCTGACTTTGTGTGATAGCTTGAAAGTTGGATAAAGAAATATTTTTATGATCTGCGTCAATGTGATCAATCACAAGGCCATTGGGAATTTCTCCATTAAACACTACATATATACACTACATATACGAATCTATGATAATAATAATGTTTATTTCCAACAGTAAATATTAAATAGCCATGATTATCGACAAACCCTATTGGCTTTTTCAACCGATTGTGTCTGACTACACCATCACAAGATGCTTCATAGCTCTTGATAACGGGATGCGGATGAAATTCTTGGTTCATTTATATATATATATATATTTTTATTTGTTTAAATGATTATTTGTTCTTAATTATTATTTATTGAGAATCAAGTAATATAATCCTCGTTTCTATTAATATAATTATCATTGATGCTGTCAGCAACGTTCCCTCTAAGCTGCATGCGCGCAGCTGATCAGGCATCCCCGCGCAGCTGAATAGTCAATCCAACATTAAATTTTGCTCATCTCCGTAATGCTTGCACAGTGCAGTGAGAACTGCATGCACATCTACCATTCGCTTAGAGGGAACATTGGCTGTCAGAGTCGTTATTTCTCTTATCATAATACCGTTTAAGCTCTATGTACCGCATACCGCCACAACGGAGACACAGCTGTGTTTCTCCTCATACTCCAACACCAATTTTATATAGGGTTTCGGACCTAAGTTCCCCCGCTGCACACTTTGTAATGATATCCGCAGAATTTGTTTCTGCATGATTTATTACAAGGGGTTGTAGATCCTATCATCAGACATTTGCAGTGGTTCATTATATTAAATATCTTTATTTATATACTTATCTTAATTATAGTATGGAGGAGTTTGAGAGATTATCCAAAATCAAACCTAGGAAAAAACTCGAGATTTAAGCTCGATAGAATCTCTGTCGAAGCACCAATGAAGGGTTTAGTGAGGGATAAAATTGTTGTTAATAAAATTTCGTGAAGCCAAAAACGAATTTAACAGTGATGGTGCACCTCACACCTGGTCAACATTTCGAATCAGTGGTGGTGTTGATGCTACCATGAACGACAAACGAGCAGCAAGTATAATCAAACATCAAAAATATTTTATCAGAGTAAATTTATCATACTAGCAGAAACAGGAAATTGGATTATTTGTGCTAAATACGACCCTGTCCTTACCAACAAAAAAAAAATGTCATTGTGAGTCAAAATTCCAAACCAGGAATATTGACCGGAATTGACAAACCATATTACGAGCGAGCGTATTATATGACCACGGCTATTTATGGAATTTATCTGAAAAATGTAAAGCCAAGTGTTGAGATTCTAAATCCTATGAAATTTTCATCTTTGAACTGTGTTGTTGAGTGAGTAACAGAACATTTTACAAATGCGATGCGTGGAAATGGTCTTTCAGATCTAAGATAGAAAGATAAACAAATGGGCTGAATCAGACAAGAATACTGGTGGTATGATAAAAGATGTGGCTGAGCAAGAAAACACATTAAGATTCCCAATAACCATAGCAACGATAACTGGGGAAGTATTATACAAATTTAAATATAGAAAAACAGAGCTCCAATAAATATCATTGATCATAATGCGCACACATGGACTAACGCAGTAACAATATTTCCGATTTTGAGATATTACCAGGAGAATTCTGGCAGCAGGAACATGTTAGATTTTATTCATGTGTTAAGTAAAAATGATCCTGTATCAGTGTGGTTATTTCAGAGTTTTGAAGACGAAAAATGTAAATTTGATCAATTTGTAAGACATAACAGTGAAATATACTGTCAAGAATCTCTTCACGGCATGATGAGAAAACTCGCATGGAAATTTTCAGGGGTTAATACCGAGCAATTATCAAGAAACCTTTTTACAGTCCCATCAGTTGCAGCTCATTTCGTCAGAGAGAGAAATCTGTGGAAGCCAACACGATTTGAATTCCTCTCAGATGTTCAAGCTAGTTGTGTAGAATACGGACATGACGGATTATGAAATACCACATATTCTAAAAATGTTATTTCAGTTGATATGGTTGTGTGTTATCCAGGAAGTTTCCTTGGGTATGAAGAGTGTGCTGGGTATTTTAAACGATTTGGATATCCCATGCACAAGATGACACGAGTTGCGATTAATGGACCATTACCCGACTTTGATCTAACAGAGCATATGATCACAAGCGGCATTATTCACAATTACTTCCAGATGATGCTGAATACGATTTTATAATCGTGGATGCAATAGCTAGAGATATATTTGTCAGTCGTGAAAATGGCTACTTGTCTGATGGAACAAAGTCCAATGACGAATCTCCTTAGTATACACATCTAAGATCATCAGTGCTGGCTTATGTTTCAATAAACCTGCCATCGATGAGAAGTAGATCTCCTTGCTTCACAGTCAGAGTTGTCACTGATTCATTTTATATACCATATTTTCGCGCATATATCCCGCACACGCAGATAATCCGCACCCTCATATAGCCCGCGGGTTTTGGGGTTTTGTGTAAAAAATAAGTTGGCAAAACCTGCACCTTTGTATAACCATCAACCATAGATATATTTAAACAGCTACAATCAGAAATGAAATCAATTACAGGATCACGGGGCTTCGCTGATGTAGGAAACTGCGATTCTGTTTTCCGTTTTGGTGACAAAATATACCGTCTGGTGATATTTGTGGCGACACCAATTTTGGCTGAGAAAAACCGTATATACAGTCTTGCGTTTGGAGTAGAGAAAATCAAAGGCACCATGACAGGAAACAATGTACTGGAATATATTGTTAAAATAACAAGTCCTTGTCTCATACTGACAAACCACACTAACAGTGTACTGTTATATCATAATCCGCTAATGATGATATCTGGCCTTATTACTTTATGCAACTGACTAGTTAAAATCCGCAGAAGGCGGAAACGTAAAATGAGTACAGTCAAGCAGATGACACTAATTTAAAAACAAATACCAGATGGAAGAAGAAAAAATACGTTTGCTGACACTTCAAAGAGAACTGATTACCTTTGAAGCACTGATATATACTAAACAAATAAAACAAATCTGTTTCAATGTTCTACAATTATCTGAAGTTGCTGCAGCAATAACAAACAGGTATTTGTTTGACCCTTCAACTGCAGCCTTTAGCGGCGCCATCATCAAAGTAAGCCGACGACCTTTGCTAAAATAAAGTCAGCAAAAAACATGGTACACAGTGCTTGTGTGCGTAGGCTGTCTATAGGAGCTGTGCCTCAACTACAGGCTACACAAACACGGACATTTCTAAATAATCTTGTATGCTTGTGAAGTGTATTCTTGTGAAGTGTAGATTCGAGTTTAAATAATTTCTTTCTGTTTAATTTAAAAAATGCCGAAACGAAAGTCTTACACAGCCGACTTCAAGCTAACTGCCATTGCTTATGCTGAAGTGCATGGCAATAGAGCCACAGGCAGAAAATTTGATATTGATGAGAGTAGCAAAACAAAACTAGAACAATATATGTTATGTAGTTACGTTTTTCAAACAATATATTGAAATATTATTATGTGTAAAAAAAATTGTGATATAGCCCGCACCCTTATATAACCCGCACCCCCCTGCGGGGTTTGTAAAATCTGGTATAACACGCGGGATATATGCGGGAAAATACGGTATATAGCAAGTATATAGAAACAGTGGCTCGTTTTACAAATTCTGATGTGTGTTGGGGATCATGGAGAATAAAACAAGAAATGTTACATGATTATTCTGAATCAGCAGATGTTACGGTTGAAGATAACTGCCTGAAAAATAATCAAATATCAGAATTATCGAGTGTGCCTTCATTATCTGATCCAGTATGTAGATATAAAACCGTTTACTTAACACAAGTGAACAAATTATTTCGAACTAAGTCAGACATGATTGTGCTAACACCTACACACAGACTCGCCAGAGAGAAGAAAGAGAGAGGTGTTAATTCCTGCACTTATCAGTTTCTTTTGGTATAAGGGTGACACATGGACTCCTGATCCTGATTGCACAGATCCAATTTAATATCTCACAATTTCTACTTAAATCATAGTGACAAAATGGCTAACAAATGGGAGCTAAAGTACTGATTAGCATCTCAGTAATTTTATGAACAAGAGGGACATTTAATTACAATGAAAACAACTCAACTGAATACATTTGACATATCAATACATTGTATTATTCAGCAATCAACTTGAAGGAATAATTATGACTCATATTGTTCATCAATAAAACTGCCTCTGTAAAGAAAAACTTGCAAAGTCGATGAAATTTTAAACATTTTTCTTTTGACACTGAAAGTCTTCGCTATGTACAAAGCTATACTCATGTAGTTTTCTGTGTATTGTTTTATTATGGACATGGTAAGTGTACTCAGCATTAAGATACTTTGAACATAATTCTTTATACAGGGGGCCCCGAGTTGCTGAAAGCGCTCTCCATTACGGATCACTGCCATCTCACCTCTGTCTGCGTGGGTTCAAGTCTAAGATTCGGCTAATGTAGTTATGTGAGAAAGCTTGCCAGTAGCTTCTTGTGGGTCGGTGGTTCTTTCCGAGGGTTTTCCCGGGATCTTCCTCCACCAATAATACTGGCCGCCATGTATAGCCTATTGTGTGCTGAAAAGTGGCATGAAACCCTACAACAACATCAATTCTTTATACAGTAGTTTCTTTCTTTTTAATTTTTGTCAACCTCTGTGAAATGATAGGGAAGATAATGATTCATTGGATGTGGAGGCAATCCCTCCCATCTTCTGGGGTGTCCTAGTCACACCCTTTCCATGATTGGTATTGTTACTATTGTAACTTCTCAGAGGGAATATGGGTTGATTTGTTTGTTCAACTAATCCTTTTAGATCCCTATGAGTCTATGCAAGTGCATCAGTACTCTTGTCCAGCTCTTCTACACATATAGTTATGAGGAGAAATGAGACTTCAAACAAAAAAGACAAAACTGGAAGAACCAGTTACATAACATCCAGAAGCAATGTTTACTACTTCCTTCCAAATCAATTTCTGTTTATAAAGAAGGGAGATAACTTCTTCCCAAATAAGTGATATTAAAAAAAGGTGTTTGATTAGTCCCAAAGGGTGTGGTCTTAAATGGGAAAATACTACAGGATTATAAATTAATCCACACCAGAGATTCAATAATTCTCTTAATTTTGACTGCTTGAAACACCATCCCACAAAATGCCTAAATACTAAGAAGACACTGTACAAACACATAATCAATTTGCTCACCTGCACAAAATATATGATACTATAAAAGAATTTCAAGTGAGAATAAAAATGCACTTGAGGGATATAAATAACCAAATAGATTCCCTGGTATATAAGCATTTTAATTTATCTGATCATAACATAGAGTGTGTTAAATATCAGATAATAGAAATTATTAAATCTGATCCCGAGCTCTCTTAGTAGCAACATTTGTATATAGAGAACTTAATTGGATATACCAATTACATACTCTACAGCCAGTAGGGATTAACATCTTGGTCTAAATGGGAGTTCAGTCATTTTTTTTTAAACTCTGTCAAATGATAGCTTGTGACCATGTGGGTGGCTATTAAATTTTTTGCCATTCAGACAGATTCAGAGATTGTGTGATAAGTAATATTTGTCACTTAGTGTGTGGCTATTAAATTTTTGCCACTCAGACAGATTCAGAGATTGTGTGATAAGTACTATTTGTCACTTAGTGAGTGGCTATTGAAATTTTTGCCATTCAGACAGATTCAGAGATTGTGTGATAAGTACTATTTGTCACTTAGTGGGTGGCTATTAAATTTTTTGCCACTCAGACAGATTCAGAGATTGTGATAAGTACCATTTGTCACTTAGTAACTATTTCAAGTTTTCTCAGCCTGTTTTAAGTGAGCAACTGTTTCAGTGTTTGACAGCTTGTAACCCTGTAAGCAGTTACTAAATTTTTTCTTTTTTGGAAAAGTAGTTTGTAAATAAAAACTGAGCAACTACATTTTTATCAAACTCTAAGGAAAGACACTTTGGCACTACGTGATAAACTATTTCAATTTCCATCAACCTCTGATGAAAGACAGGTTGGGAATAAGTGAGCAATTATCTAAATATCTGTCAAAACTGTTAAAAAAAGTTAATAAATCCTCAACATAAATAGTGTGACAATATGTCTTGGGTTCTTTTGTAAATTTACCATCTCACTAAAGCAAACCACAAATGGTGGATTCCCACTGGGCAAGGTTTCATCTACACCATCGTCTCATTCAACCAGATACTTGCAAGTTTCCTTGAAATTTTGCAACAAAATGGGTCTTGTAAAAATGAAAGTTTTCACTGTGGCACTGATTTGTTTATTTTTTGTTTTCTTTTATGGTTTAACGACATTTTTCAGCACAATATAGGCTATACATGGCGGCCAGTATTAATGGTGGAGGAAGAACCCGGAAAATCCCCGGAAAGAACCACCAGCCCACGAGAAGCTAATGGCAAACTTTTTCACTACATTAGCTGAATCTTAGACTCAAACCCACGCAGACAGAGGTGAGATGGCAGTGATCCGTAACGGACATCGCTTTAGACCACTCGGGGCCCCTCTGTGGCACTGAAACATCACTTCTCTAAAAAACAGATAAGTGTTTTCATTTGTTAATGTGCTGATAAGGTGACATAACATTTCACTTGAACAAAAGAGTTTGCTAGGCTGACTGTAACATGCCTCATGGAATACTTATTCATGCTTGTGTAAAAGCATAGATTTTGTAGTACCACATATCATCTGCAATTCCAATGAATGTAACCATATATCAATTAGCATTTACAAGTGATAAATCTATTAAACAGCAAATTAAAAATACACTTTGTGAGGTGAACATCATAATAGTATTTCTCCAATATGTTTTATGGGCTCTCTAATGGTTTGTTTCAAAAGAGGGGGGGTGGACTTATCACTGAAAAAAAGCATAATAAAACTGTTGGGGGGGGGGGACAATGGGCCAACCATCAAATATTAAGATACTGTCTAAGACAGATGAGAATAATTTTTTATTTGAGAAAAATCTTGATCATTATCTTGTAAACAGCAAAGAAATACAAGAATTTTTAAGTGATATGGTTGTACCAAATGCTGTGGGCAGAAATAGAACAATCAGAACATATAAGCATTACTCTGGGTTTCTAAGTATTAGAATATCAGTTACAGTGCCAATAAACAAAAACATTGTTTTTATATAAACACAGAAATTAAATATGTCCACTTCTTCAACATTTGGATGTTTCATAGCTAAGCCATATAAGAATTTGGTGATATGACCCTTTAATAATTGGATCAAATGATACTATCCATTATAAAGGTGTTCACTCGTGCAAATTCTTCCATGCTATTTATGATACATTTTAAGAGTTGTGATACAATTATGTATTATTTGTGTAAGATCACCAAGGCAACTGCATTAATTCCCTTAAGTCAAGAAGAGATGGTGATGGTAGAATGATGAGTGGATGGAAAAGAGGAAATAATAATAGGGGAAAAAGGGCACATACTGCAGATTTCAAAATGAATTTTGATAATTATTATTGCATTAGGCAAAGTGAAAGAAAATATTCATTTATGCAAGGGATCTTGTAATACTGAAAGCTGTGGATGATTCATCCAATTGTTTTTGGTTCCATCTAGTGCTCTGAATAAAATCCATGCAGAATACATTTTAGCCACTACTTCACATCAAAGATTATGATATTGAAGTTTTCATTAACATGAAATCTAACTATTATAGTAAACTTATCAAAACTACATAAATGAAAGCATCTTACTTACAAAACTTATTATCAATCAGAATGTCAATGTCCTTTCCTTTTGCATGCTACAAAGAGATATCTGAAGTTAACAGTGGCCATTTTGGACTACATTCAAGTCAGTAGTGGTTTTTATGTCATAATAACTTCAATGATGCCACAAGAACATCATGTGTCATCACCAACAGCAACATAAGCAAAAGTTAGAGGCTAATGAAAATCTATATTTTAAAAAAATTGTTTTCATTAAAAAGTTGCAGAAATAATTCAAATTAAAAGTACAGATATTTCATTGATGAATGAAACATCCGTCAATGTTATTTATTAACAGCTATAAGTTTTAAGAATTTATTCTTCTCCCATCCAGCTAGATATCTGCCCACATATTTGGGAAGTATCACTACAATTTTACAAATATGACTCACCTTCTCTAAAGTACAGTGAATTAATTTATTTTTACGGATATCAATTTATGTTGATTTGCAAACAATTCTTGTTACTTCAATATTTGGAAGAGGCATACTAGTTATTCCATGGATGAATGCTTATTTACAGGGTTCTTAAATATGCAATTTGGTCATACCATCAGAACCACACAAAATATAACTTACAATATATAATGTGAGTTAACCATACAATAATGTAAATTTATAATTTAATTAAACTTGGAATACACTAAAGTAAGAAACTGCATCCACAACGTTAATCCAATCTTCTTACAAACCCAGGCCTTGGACTTGTTGCTGCTTGTGAATCTAACAGAAAAATTGCACTCATCAACGCCAATCATGTTAGAGAAAACTTCCCCAACATCTGACATTTTCCTTGCTTGATCAGTTGCCATGTCTGCAACGTGTACAAACAGAACAGCATTTACTCTCCTGTAATTTACATGTATACATATACAGTAAACAATTTTTTGTTTGTGTTTCCACAAAAATAATAAGAAACATTGAGACCTGGAAGCTAAAAATTTATAGCCTGATAACATTATATACAGGAGATGAACAGTTCAGTTTTTATAGAATGTTTAAAAGCCCATTTTCTCCACTTGAATATTGTCGATTCACTAGTCCACAAGATGTTCCATCTCTCTCCTAACCTCTGTGTTTAGTGCTTCCAGTTCTTTTTTCTTCATATCAAAAAGTTTGTTCTGAAAGTAATCAATTCATGCAAAAATATAAGTTATACATAAATTATAAATAAAATTGATCAAGTTACTGTTAAGAAATAACTGAATAGTAAAGACAGATAGTTTAACTGAATAACAAATGGTCATGCATTCAAGCTACAACTTTACAAATGTTTTCTGATATGACCTAGTATGAATGAGGCACAATCAAGAAGATTATTGATAAAGGTCATAGGTCTCGCTAGGAAACTCAGACTATATTTTTCCTTAGTGGTGAAGACATTTTCAAGATGTGTTGTTGAATGGTAATTTAAATAAGCGAGGGTGGCGCATGTGCAGAATAAAAGTCCGGTTATTGATTAAAATATGCTAAAATGCTTGCTACCGGTCCAACTGTACCAATCAGATATAGTTCACTAATATCACGACCAGTAGTACTGGACAGTTTCAGCAACTGCATGACTTACAGGAAATCAGTTATTTTATTAAATATTTTAAATAAATGACAATTGGGGAATCCATGAATTTGTTTGCAGTGTGGATTCGTGAATCACTGAAAAAGTCATGAAATTCATGCCAAATCATGAGGGTTGGCAGTTATGTATATGTAATTGAATGTTAACAACGTATATTACAAATAACGTACATTACTAGTGCATGCTGCTTTAGCCCAATCACATCTGATCTATATTAATTTGTTACCATATTTTCGTGTATATTAGATGCACCCAATTATAAGACACACCCATATATAAGATGTGTATTTTCATGATTTGTGTAAAAAATATTTAAAATAAGACGTCCACAAATATTAGACTATGTCTCGCCATTTGCAGAACTGAGCAAACCCTATATTGACTGCAGATGACATAGCATTGATTTTTTTTAATAACTTATAAGTTACTTGCAGTATCGATCTGTATTGAATATTATTTTGTTAAGTACTAATACATTATTGTTCTGATAAAGTTTAATAAAATCTTTTGAATAATTATGTGTGTTGTTTTGTTCAAATATGTACATCCATTTTCAAACCACGTACAACAAAATGGCTACAGGAACTTTTCTTTGTCATAAACGCAAATATATCCAATGTTTTGATCACTCATTTGATGTAAACAAGGCTTCATTAACCATTTTGGCTGGAGTTCAAAGAATTGTTTGTGGAAATCCTGCAACGATTATCATTTGATCTTATCTTCCTCTAGGCTGCTAGTCTACAGAGGCTGGGGTTAGTATATACCGGTATATAGGGTATACGTGGGATCAATCTCTTGTTATAAATAAATAAGTGATCAATCTCTTGAGCATTTATAAAATTTATGAAATTTTCACGCGGCCAAAAACAAAAATCATTCACAGCCGATTTTAAATTAGACGTCAGCAAGTTTGTCAAGAAGCATGACAACAGAGCTGCTGAAAGAGAATTTAGTTGCAGTGAGAAGAATGCATGTGATTGGAAGTTGGAGGAAGAGAATCTTAAGAAGGTAAATCCAAGGAAATGAGCTTATTGATGTAGAAAGGCAAGATGGCTGAACTTGGAAGAAAGTCTTGCCTATTGGGTACATTTGCCTGCATTGGATCAGTACACATGGTAATTAGGTACTGAATATTCAATAGTTTTAAAAACTAGGAACGAAAACACAGGAATATCGACTGTAATAATTGTTCTGTCGATGAAACCGAATTCACCATTTTTGATAGTGTTAATCTCACACATTTAACCATTCGGCTGCGTAAAAAAATAATTAGATAAGACGCCCACGAATATAAGATGCATGAAGGTTGCGGGATAAGTAAAATTTTTATATAATACACATCTTATATATGAGAAAATACGGTAATACTCAAGTATTAATGTAATTGTTTAAAATACTCAGTGGGATCCTATATTTGTACACACACGACCTCTTCTCCCAAATTAAATTATTTTTGCACATTATTTTTTGTACTCTTAAAGAATTATTTTCTATACAAAAAATATGATAAAGTGATTCAGATGGAATAATCAATATAAGTTAATTCGGAGAATATAGCGAAGCTAAGATTTTCTGGTAAAAAAGTATCATCTTATAGGCCAGCGAATACGGTACATGTATCCTGAGCTCTCTTGTTTACAAAGAATTAAGTCCAGGCCAGTAGTGACGATCATTGGTTTTTGTGACGAGGTCATTCAAGGTAGTGTCAAAAAGCATTGTGACGAGGTCATTCATGATAGTGTTGAAAAGCATGTTTTGCCAGAACATCAGTCACTGGTTGCATTTAGCAGGTGGTTGCTCATAACAGCATTTATATATAATAAAATCAAACCATGCATTATAATTGCAGTCAGAAATGATAGGTGGTTTTTAGTGTAATATGTACAAAACTAAAGTACTGGAATAATAACCCGCAGATACAATAATGTCATCTGCATGGATAAAATAGGCCAACCAAAGTTTGATAGGTTATCTCAAGTGATTTTTGTTTAGCTGTGCAAACAAAATTTCAAAAAGTTAAATAATTATTAAAAACAGGAAGCACTGCTGTAATAGCCTTAAAATCTACTCAGAGCATGGACAGATTCCAATATGTCTACTTAATTTCAATTGTCTACACTGACCTTTTGTGGCAACTTTGCTAATAGATTTCTCATAAAAGAAAGACACGACCAAGATGTCTGCTGGTTCCACTACAAGCAGATGGAACATAAAATAGAATGTTTTTTATATTTAGAATGCATTAATTACTACGATGTTCTTTTGTCTTTCAATTTCCAGCCTGATGAACTCCTCAACTGTCAGTGATTCTACTGGCTTGCCATTTAGCTTGAGGAATGGACATTTTGGGGAATGCTTCTTGTGCTCAGTCCTAAAATACAATAAAAATTAATAAATAAGTCTGTGCAACATTTTATTTCAATTGGTAACTTAGCAATGTTATACCTTCACTGATTATGACTTTTAAAAAAATACACTGTTTATATAAAATTTTAAATTATTGATTTCTGACACCTAAGAATGGAAGATAAAACTGCTTAAAAAATTAGTATGAACTCTGGTATGGATATATAAAATTATTTTGATCTATGACAGATCCTGTAACAAATCAAATAATGAGCATGATATGAATGTAATTAAGCTGCTGCAAAAAAAACACCAGATGATTTTCAAAGTTCTATGGCAGCCTGATAAGCTACCAAGGAGAGAACCATGTAGCCCAAATATATTTAAGTAGCAGAGTGAGGAATTTTCATATAAAATTTATACTATCCAATAACACATATATGTTGCATATAAATCTGAAAGACCTTCAAGCTACATTATTTGTCAAATTTAGTAATTCTGATCTTGTTAAGAATGTACAGTGTTCTAGAAATTAAGTTTTGACCCTCATCCTGGTCCTTTAATTGTAACTTATGCTTTTATATTAAGGTTGTTTGTAATATAATTACTAATTCCCATCCTTAACTTCAGTTGCTTTCATATTTAATTTGAGAAGAATCTTTTACTCATATTACTCAGTGGAATTATAGTGTTCATTAATACCTCCAGAATAAATCACTATTTTGGGATTATTGTGAATTCATTTGTAGTCATTCTAGATTATATCATTGTGATACATCAATACTGTAACCACATCAACAATATTAAATGATTTTTGTACATCAACACATTCAAAATTGAAATACATTTGGAACACTGTCTGAATTTCTTTTAAATAATATATACTTCTGTACTCGTGATAAACTTGTATGAGTATAAGTGGGATTTCAGTCACAATACTGTAAGTACTTTTTTAATTATCACTTTGTAGTGTAAAAAAACATAAATTATCTGTTGAACTTTACTAAACATTTTTGCCCTCACACCTTTATGTCTCATAGCTTAAGACCACAGAGTGGCAACAGTTCTTCCTCACACATGTTGGTAACTGTAGATGGTAGACTACTTGATGTTCCACCTGATGGCAAGCATATAAAAACCCAATATGTATTAATTGCATGCAGTCCACTCTATTTACTCGTTCACATTATAATTAATGTGGAGTCAACTTATGACAACATACAATGTAAAGTCATTATCATTAACAGTTTCTACTTGAGCAAGAAAAGATAGGATGATTATGGTATGGACAAATGTATGTGGTCATGAGCTAAACATATACACTTAACCTACATAAGTAAAGCATAAAATGTATACTACTTTGACCTTTGGTTGTAAAGCTGTAGTACAAACAAAACTGCACCCAAGTATCAAGTTACTTCACTTGAGCATCAACAGTATCCCGTAAATGACATTTAAACACAAAATCTTAAGAAAATCAGAGAAGCATAAAATAAAGGTAACATGTCTTTAATAATAAGGGTGTAGTAGTTACAAAGAGGCATTCCTCACAAAATGAATCTAAGGTAGGATAGTATGCATACAACATGGCAAATTTATGAGTTAAAGAAACTTTAATGAAATCCAGTAATGGGGAAAACATAGTTCATGAGCTGCTATTGCAATGTGGGACTTGTACAAGCAGACAATGCGGGACTTGTATCATCATTGTTTTCATGATTCCACCAAGAACAGTGCCAAAGAAAAGAACATCAAACACCAACTATAACTGGAGTCAGTGAAGCATAAAATATGGGCTATACAGACCAAACATCAGCAAGAAATGCTCATCAAGATGCATCACCTCAATAAGTTCTATCATTCCAGATATAACAGTTATGTAGGTATTGTCAAAAGACCCATGTGACCATGAGCTCCATAAAACAACTTTTAAAACAGTAAAATGCGAAATGTAGGTAACAGTGACCATCAATTGTTGTAACAGGTTGGTATTAAATTCAACTAGTTTACTGATTATTTATTTATTGCATGAACAGAACTGAAGAAAATGTACTATCAAAACACAAATTGAACAAGTTTCATAATTCTTGGTGCAAAACTCCTGGCCTAGATGCAAAACCCCCCATGAAATCAACTCTAAAATATTGCAAGAAAGAATGGCTCAGGGTCAGGTTATTCTATTCTGAAGAGGTAAGGTGAGTTATTGTCAGCTGAATAACTATCTAATAAGGCTAAGTTTTCAAAATGGTCAAGAGAATTCAAAATAGTGCATTTTAATGACTGGCTAAAATGGTGACATGGATCAGTCTAAAGATAACCAGTCTGCTTGACCAATCCAATCACTTGAGTGCTTGAATTGACTTTACATAGCTGTTTAAAGCATGCACACAAATGATCCATACAGCAACATACATGCCAACCTCTGGTGATGAAAAGCATAATCCAAGTGGTCAAAAAGCAGAATCCAGGCAGAAAAAGCATAATCCACATAAAACATTAGTGATGGGAATTGGTCAGAAATTCATAATCGATAATCGGTTCCCCTTAACCAACTGATCATCGATTATAATCGGTTACTAAGAGCAAATTTTAATTTTTGCTAAACAATTATATCTTTGATCAAGTGTTCAGTATGTTTATAAATGTACAGGAGTAATCTCTTTTAAATTAATGACATGTATACTTTAACCTGACAATAATATTACATTGTGTTATATTTTTTCTACAACTTTGTCAAATGAACACAACTTTTTATGGCTGATCAGGCAAATGTAACTGAAATACTGCTACAATCACCCAAAATTCTTTCGTTCATATGTGATGTGTCTATAATATAAAGTATAGAAGGACATATTTTTCTTGTTTGTCATTGTTTATAAATACTACAAAAGATGTTGCAATTTAACTGAAACAAACCAATAAAATGTGTTTAAATTTATTAACTCAACAATTTAACAACTTGACCATGTATTAATGAATGTATGTTCCTAATTATGACTCATAAGGTTTCATATTTGTATTTGTGAAGGAAATTAATAAATTTCAGGTAAACTTTAGTGGCTGGGAGTTTTACTAACCTTTGTGCTTTGCATACACCTAAAAAGTAGTCTCCCTTTACACACAATCGATTATGGAGTTCATAATCGATTATCTGCCCAACCAACTGATGATCGATTATAATCAATAATCGGAACAACACTATAAAACATGCTAAAATTTCAATAAACAATGATGTATTGACCCTCTCGTCTTTTAAGATCCTTTACAGTTTCAAGGTTTCATATTTAGCACTTTTAGCTTTACACACACATAGACTAGAATCCCTCTTAAGACTTTTAGTGCTAAATGGAATCTCATCACAATTGTTATTGCCAATTCAGTACCAACGAATGAAGTTCTAGTCTAAAAGCCGTATTTTCTAAAAATACGGTCTGTCGGATTAATGGAATGTTAATAAAAATGAGAAGAAAAAAAAATATGATTTTTTCTGGAAGGTGGATATATTGAAAAAGTTTAATCCATATATGTTTACGCATAATTTAGTGGAAAAAAGCGTCATGATTACCCCAAAGCGTAATGGTTGTCATGTATGCAGCAATTATATTTGAAGTGACTTAAAGAGCTCCACAACATCAAAAAATTCAAGCAAGAGTACAATAAATTACTGGATGACCAGTTAAATTATAATGCTATAATATATTTTTTCTGATTTCAGCTGGGGGCTGAAAATTTCCAGTTTTCTCTGACTTTAATCAGTTTTTCCAAAATTGTGGTGAGAGCTTTTCCTAGTTAGAAACAAACCTATTCTTTCTCAATTTTCCAGATAGCATCAGAACCCTATTAATTTGTACAAATCTGAATGCCTTTTATGTCCAGATGCTTTCTTTCTGACCTTTTCAAATTATAAATTATGAGAAGCACTTTTTCATCAAATCTTTTACTATTATTAGTAATGGTGCATAGGCAAATTATCAATTTAACAAATCTGTGTATTTTGTCAAATTTGGTTACATTCGGTTGATCAGTTTTTAAGAAAACACATTTAAAGTTGTCACTATTTTCAGTAATAGCTCCCATATTTAATGGCATATAAGCATGATCTGTATAAATTGGAAAAGCCTTCAAGGAAGAATGGTTTCTGCAAAGGTCAGTTGAAACTGTTCCAGTGGCTTTTGAGAAAATGTTGAAAGTAGAACATGTTAGCAGATGCATGACAAAAGGAGCATTGTATTATAAGTTCACTTCATCTTACAACCAGATCAGCTAAAAATGGAGCCCACAATAAAGATGTCTAAAAACCCAACAATGTTCACCTGAATTTGGAAATTGAATGAATAAAAAGTCCTAAAAGCAGGAAATCACAGAACAGAGTACATACTGTGGGAGTTTTCCATTCCTAATGAGGCAGTAAATGGTTCAAAGAAATGTTTCAGGTCATGGATACAAGTTTCTGCTATTAGGTTATATACCAGCATTCTATTCAGGAATAATATTTTTCTAATAAATCTGCTTAGCACACTGAAAAATAAAATAAATTCTGCCATTTTGGCTCAAGTGCATGTCTAAGAAAAGTGTAACCTTTAATTCTGACATTTTCAAAAGAATATGAAGGACACCCCCCACCGCCAAATAATAATAATAAAACAAGGTATAAATTCTGTACCATGGATCATCATCAGGTTCCCATCCATCTAACTCTTTGAAGCACAGAAAGCAGCATACACCATCAGGCTCTTGCTCTGTCGGGATGTGGAAAAAACCAGCTTTGGCCATCTGTAAGGAAATAAATTAGTTGAACTTTATAACAAGACACCACAGTGGGCATGAGACTGCTCACTTGGATGACATCTGCCTAAAAGACAACTGCATCAGCAACTTGCCAAGTCATTAGGATACTTCAGGCAAACATTTCTTTGAATATTAATTGTATATGTTATGATAGTAATGCTTGTACAGTCTCTTTTTGCATCCACATCCATATTTAATATATGTAGTTTTATTAAGTCTGTTCAATCTGCAATGTTATCTGCACTTTAGCTGCCACAACAAAACTTACAATTCAAAATTATAGATTGCTATGGAGATTTTCAAATAGGAGACTAGCAATAATATGGGTCAGGAATAGTTGATGAAGTGTCTAATCACAGTGCTTTCATCATGATATCACAGAACAAAATTCAATCCAATCACTGGATTAAACCTCGTGGTTGGCTTCACCTAAAAATATATATGTACTTTAAAACTGATTACACTGTAATGTATTTCTCAGGGCATTTTATACCACAAGCTTATATTGGATTTGGTTTGACTTTCTGAGGTTTAACACCATTTTTCAGTACATGACAGACCATACACGGTAGTCAGTATATTTGGTGCCTGGAAAGAAGCACATACCCATGCAAGTCAAACTGATACATGTACTCAAACTGATGCAGAGGCTTGATGTGTAAATGATCTGTAATGGCCACCCTTTATTCATCACTGACATGCAAAATAAAGTGAATAAATGCCTTCACTCTGATTTATAATATTAAATAAAAACTTAAATGTGCAACATTGGTTTCTAGCCTTTTAAATCCTCCTTCAACAAGGCCAATTAATTCAGTGTTGTTGCCTCAGGCAAAATCTATTGCATACTAACAAGCAGATGATATCAATTGCACTGACAAAACTTATGTGCATGCACAGGAATGTGTTTAAATAGCTGACTGATCATCAATCCCTTTCCACCATAAATTATCATTTGTTCTGTCTAATTTCTATACCTTAGGCTTATCTGCTTTAGATAAAAACATACCAACTTGTTTTTCGAAACAATAAAACATCCATAGATAAACATCAATTTGTGTTTTCGAAATAGAATTGATTAAACTACTTTCTCAGTATATTTTGTTAAACTCTGTGTTTTTGCATTTTCTACTTCATAAAATCAGTATGAAACCATATCAAGGAATAACAATGGCAGACACTGCTCATTCAAGTACATGTACCCACTGATCATTGTTGGCGTTCATAATTTGTTGGGTACTCAAATCAATGAAAATATACAATTCCTAGAAAGCAAAGTCTAAGTATTATGTTAGGACTAATCAAATTCCACAGACTGACATACCAAACTATTCATTTTCGAGCTCAGATAAGTAAAGTTTTGCATGCTGGAAGTGCGAACCACTGAATAAATAAAATAAATTGTTATTTTAGCTCAACTTAAGTCTAAGAAATGTTTAACCTTTAACTCTGACACTTTCAATAAAGTGTGAAAGAAAAACAAACCCCTATAAACAAGAGATTAAATCTATTCCAAGGATCATCATCAGGAACAAGTGTATATTTTTTATTTTAAAACAAGTCACGTAAGCTCTAATTTTCATGCTGTAATCACTTTATCTACCTCTATCTAGCCATTGATGCTATCCCCACCCACCCCAGGCATACTAAATGCTTGAATCTATATCTCTTCATAAGTTCATTTATTCATTCATATTTTATTATACAACAGTAATTGGTCATTGACAACCGTCAAATTTGTCTACCTTCTGTTAACACTTGAATGCATATTGTCAGCCAATCTAAAGATTTCATACCAAATAAATCTGGTATGGTTAATCAGCAATGTTTTAAATGTCTATACTGTGTATGCTGAATGCTGCAGTGGCCTTAGTGAGTAGTGGCCGCATTGGATGTGGAAAGTTGCAGGTTCAAACCCCGGCTAAGTCATACCAAAAACTTACAAAAATGGTAGTAGCAGACTGGCACTCAGCATTTAGAGGGCAATGTTAGGACTGGTTGGCCTGGCATCAGGATAATGTGACTGGGTGGGAAATAATGCTACATGTTAGTGGCATGATGCCCATGTGCTACATATCAATATAAATTATAACACTGTAGACATTGCAGCAAAATGACTGAAAAATTATTATAGTTACATTAAAAATGTTAAACACACATATTCTTTGCCTTGACTTATAAGCAAGTACATGTGGTAGTACAATACAGACATCATACATGATAAAGGATGTAAGTTTCTTTTGCATCCATTCATAGAAAATGTGCAAGTGAAGAGGAGACACTGCCCTCAAGATGGGACAAGGCCATGATAAACATGTTGCCAAAATAAATGAGGGACATGTACAACATAAAAATACATCATAGCGACCAATACAGTCTGATGAAGATGGATGATTAAAAAAAGGGAGAAAAAAATGGAAAAAGCACAACCTGGAAAAAGAAATTGTGTTTTCAAACATGCATACATAATAAAAACATAACATAAAAACAATGGGCAACTCATCAACAGGACATAAGCAATTAAAAGATTCAAACTAAGTAAGAAGAAATGGCCAAAATAATTGTCCAAAATGCAGGCGTCTAAAGGGAAAATAAATTCTGTACTACGAATTTTGAAAGGAAAGAAAGCTTTGCAAGTTACATGTATTTGGAAATAGAACCCTACATTCTTTATAGAACAAATTATACAGTACTTTAGTCGAATAATCTTAGCACTAATAATTGACAACTAAAATGGAACACAAATTAACTTCTCTATATTAATACAAATACTTACGCAAAAGAAAAGAAACTGAATCTGATGTACTATGATAGTCTATCCCATACATTTCTAAATGTAACACGTTCTAATCAATTTCAACTAAAATAACCACACACAAAATTATACTAAATCAATTATAGTCTAATTAAATTATGATTTTAAACTATAACTTCAAAAAAGAAACTCTAAAAACAAAATAGTCAGCCTTTCAGTATTTCAAATTTTATTGGGGGAAGCATCCCAAGCTCTAACATGTGATATATACTGGGATGGACTGATATGTTCCCACAGATAAACATCAATTAAGGACAAAACACTTTTGTAAAATAATTTGCATAGGTTTCAAATGTTCTTTTTTATGTACTGGTATAAATATATAAATAACTTAAAAGTTATTTAGTTTTAAGGCATTATAAGAATTGTCATAAAAATTGTTTCAAGTTCGACATTTTTGTTGTGGAAAACACCATTCCACAGTCGATCTGCAAAGGTTGTAAATTTGGACAGATTATTTTTAGATTTGAAAGTTTGAAAGCTTCTGGCTTAATATCTTCGGGTTTACTGTTAGTGTATCCCCTAGGGGTAAAACTTAGACGGAAGGTCAAAACTCTCCTTGGTGTCAAAAGTGAGAGTCAGACTCAGTATAAAAAACAAATTTTGGTATCAAAACTGGGGGTCAAATTAGAAATTTGGGGGTCTCTGAAGTGCAAATGAGGGTAAAGGGAAACATTGACTGTTGAACAAAATATATGTAATAAGGCCATGAAAAATCCCCAAAAGTTAATATCAGGTACTCCTTGAAAAGTGTCTCCCTAAACACAATAATGGAGAGTAATGGGCTGTAATGGACAGTAATGCAGGCAAAAATAGAATATTGCAAAAGACATTAGTAATGTACATTAAATATTATAATTTTTTTTATTGTTTTATTAGTGCACAAGCTTTCTTACACTGTTTCTTGCTCTTTCCTTTAATCATTCTGATAATATCCAAGATATCACAAACATCAACAAAATTGAAATTTTAACACAGTGAATAGAAAACTCTTTTTTGGTTTGACTGCAACCATCATTATTTACATTAAAACCACTGTTTAAACATTAGCAAAAGCTGGTAACAAGCACCATTGTTCACATTCAATTAAAGTCTGTAACAAATAATACTGTTAATAATATTATTAAATTCTAATAATGTTTATTGACCATTACATCTCACAGTATGTCGTTAAACGATAATTATGTTAGGCCATACATGACACTGCCTGTTCAACTTACTGGATTCTATGTGCAGCTAAAGTGGACATCAAAGACACATGCAACAGGTGTGAATGACTGAATTATGAGGACAAGAGCGTTATGCTGTGTAACTTATGTATGGAATTCGCAAAAACAAACACTGAGAAAACATCCAGTTTTGTTGTGGGTTGTTAGAACTTTAAACTTGAATCAGCAAATGCAAATGAAAGCTGTGGGCAACACAAAAAGAGTTCAGAGAGAAAAACAGCTATTTTTTGTGGACAGGAACAGGACTAGTAAATTTTTGGCAGGACTAGTAAATTTCTCAGTATACTAGTCCTTCTGGCTACAAAGAAATTTGTGTTAAATTCAAGCCCTGTATAAACTAATTACTGGCTTCAGATGAAAACTTCTTTTATCCATGCATAGCAACCAACAAGAAATTCAAATAAAGCCTTTGTCTTGTGCATTAAATCAATGCTTTTTGTATAGCATCTTTTGTATCAGTGACACACACTAGATATTGAAAAGACAATCATGTATAATTACTGCCATTGATAGTAAACAGTAGATACTATAAGCATAATTAATTAACACAGCTCACATTCTTGAGGTCTCGAAAAAAGTAAAGAGAGTTGACATACATACATACATGTGGTCTGAATGTAAAATTGTAAATAAGAATCATGACGAAACAAAAATAATAAATTTCAGAATATAATTCGAATAAATATAGTTCCAGTAATTTACTCCATTTCTGTAATTTCCATTATATTATAGTATTTTCGTCTCCATTACTGTGTTTAGGGAGAATGCCTGAAAATGCATTTTCAAAATATATTTGCAATGCTTCATGAATTTACTGTACAGTAGAATATTTTGGTATGCGGAGAACTCGCCCCATGGAGAACTCGCCCTGGGAGAACTCGCCCCATGGAGAACTCGCCCTGGGAGAACTCACCCCAGCGTATCAGGAGAACTCGCCCCAGAGTGGTTGGAGAAGTTGCCCCATATCCCAGATAACCTTTTTATAGCAGAATTAAAACATCTTTTACGTGATTCATATTTAGATTTTTATTTAAACTCGATCACAAAAAAAAAACAATCTTATAGTAATATTTCTAAGACGAAATTCAGTTTGTATATTATATAATGAATGACGACAGTATAGTGTTGCTATTGAAGTGCTTGTTATGTGCTGTGTTTGGGAATAGACACTTCTATGATATATTACATGACAGATTTATCAAGATTTAATTTTCAGATATATGAAACATGATTACATTTCAGATGGGTTTATTCAATCCTATCATTTTGATTTTCCTATTATTAGGACAAAGTAACGTAAGTTATCCATATAAAAAAATTATATGCATCAACAATAACCATTTATTTGGTTGTATTATTTAAAATAAACGTACAAGTCAATTTTCAGCGCCTTTTGTACTCACAAAACCCTTTGTTTTCCACACACAAAAAAAAAACACCGCTGTGCATAAAAAGGGTTACCTATGTACCAGTACCTTTTTGGAATGATAGACGTATATTGTTTGATAAAGAAAAAATGTATGCATTAAGGAAAGAAACGTATATAATGAGTTAACGAGTCGACGACATTGATTTGTGCCTCATTAGTAAATTTTGGTCTAGTACGCGTGATCATTGTGTTATTATATATTAATAAATAATGTAATCTTGTTTATTTTACAATCGTAGTTTAGTAGCGAATTAGTTTTTAAAGTTATCTTTTAAATTGAAATAGTGTGTTATTATTGAGAAATAATAAAATTACAAACACTGACAAAGAAGAAGAAATAAACTAAATGATGTAGTACAACTGATCTTTCAGAAACCGTCCGATTTCTACGCATTAGTAATGATGATTATTGCGATAGCGACCGCATAGGCATCAATAATGGTTTGTTGTTTTTTTAAATTTAGTTTAATTATCATTTGTTAATAGTTAGCAAATCTCAATGAAAAATCAGATTAAATTGTTCACTTAGAGAAATAATAACATAACACTTTGGCTTATTGACGGTCAGCGCCAATTCAGTCGATTTCGGGTTATAAAAGTCAATGTCAGTCTCAGGATGACTTAGGTAGGTTAAGTTAAAAAATTGCAAATTTTATAGATTTAATAAGTTACTAAGTTGAAGAAAAAAAAACAACAATAAATAAAGCCTTGACAAACATGTGGCGAAATCTCAGAATTATTATATATTATCCTTGGGGCGACTTCTCCAGGCAAAGTGGGGCGAGTTCTCCAACCACTATGGGGCGACTTCTCCTGACACCTGGGATGAGTTCTCCCAGGGCGAGTTCTCCATGGGGCGAGTTCTCCCAGGGCGAGTTCTCCGCTATTCGAATATTTTCATAACATCGTAAATACAAAAACTAAACACGTCCTGAATATATCTTACCCTTTCCGGGTTACAACTACATGTTTGATCAAAGGGCCATTTTTCAAAAGTTTTTAGTCTCTTGCTTTCGAAGTGCATATGAAATGCTTGTTCGCTGTAGAAGCGTGACAATTCTTCCATATTTATCACCGTTTTCAAATTTCGCAGTGATCGATACCGCCCGTCATCAAGACGCTTGAATTATATTAATGAAAGTAAATCAAACGTCTACTTGACGAAGAATTCCTTGACCGAGGGAGGCGCTCTACAACTATAATTAAGACTGGCAACTAAAGTTATTACATTTGCAGTACGACGGAGAGTATATTAGCATACATCTGTATCAGTTATATATAATGTGGCTGAATATTTAAGTGCGGAAATTGAACATGATTTAACTTTATAAGCACGCATCTAGTTTTAATAACTGCTCCCTTGTGATAAAATTAAAACAATCGTCTGTAGTGCACATCTTGAGCAGTAGGGAAAATGAATTGTGCCAGACTGTATAGACAATGGCAGCTTCTTTAAGTGCAATGCATGAACTGGCAGCTATATAAAATGTAAATAAAGTTATCGGTCCCTGCTTTTTTTTTTATACCTTTCAAGTCCATGAAGTGAAAAAAATGACCGTATATTACAGGGTGTTTAAAATAAAAAGTTATATTTCATTTTTTATATATAGAATTGACATGCGTGTGTGACAAGTGAAAGAAAGGATCAGTTCCAAAACGTTGGGTAATTTTTAATAAAATACCATCTTACATACATGTAGTTAAAAATTACAATTGGTTGTGTTCCCAATGATCCACAACAGCTAGAAGACACCATCACACATTATATTTTATCCTTCCCACTTAAACCTAAAATGAAACTTCTAACATGTCATTTACATCAGGTGTCACATTTATAAACCCTACAAAGTTGGTGCCTATTGCTATTGTTTACACAGTGCAAGACAAGTAGTAACACGTATTTGAGCAATCTCATTGTGTAGTAAATACAAAATGTAATATGATAGTTCAATTACATATTTCGAAGTAAATATGCAAAATGTGCGTGCTGAAGTGAATAAACATGAACAAAATAAAAAGGAGCATTTATAATATTGTACTGCCTAAGACTTAAATTGATTTATAGGAACTGTTGCAACTGTCTACTGAGGAAATCTATGATGTTCGTGCAGTAAACAAATACAGCTATGGCAGTTCTATGACCTTAGCCTTTCAAAAGAACAGGACAAAAAGCAGCCTGACACTAGAAGACATTAGTATTATTATTTTCTTAAAATTTAATATTTGTTTGTGACAATTCAACTCCACATATATTAGATTCCAATATCATGTTTTGTGATTCAGAAGTGAATGAGGGAATGTGCATATTGCATTTTGGGAAATATGGGAAACATGATGAATTTCGAAAATACATATGGTATCACGGTACCAATTGTTTTTCCATAGACCTCAATGCTAATATTTGGAGAGATAAATATATTTTCTATCCTAATTTAGTGTGCATCTCACACACTGTTGAAGAGAACAATGTTAGATTCTCAATTTAATGATGACAACACCAGGTACTCCAATGCATTTAAGAGAGATAACTCTGCTGGAACTAGACAGGGGTATGAGTTATCTAGTCACAACATACTTATTTTCAGTCATGTTTCTCACAGTTTCACATTTATAAACCCTACAAAGTTGGTGCCTATTGCTATTGTTTACACAGTGCAAGACAAGTAGTAACACGTATTTGAGCAATCTCATTATGTAGTAAATACAAAATGTAATATGATAGTTAAATTACATATTTCGAAGTAAATATGCAAAATGTGCGTGCTGAAGTGAATAAACATGAACAAAATAAAAAGGAGCATTTATAATATTGTACTGCCTAAGACTTAAATTGATTTATAGGAACTGTTGCAACTGTCTACTGAGGAAATCTATGATGTTCGTGCAGTAAACAAATACAGCTATGGCAGTTCTATGACCTTAGCCTTTCAAAAGAACAGGACAAAAAGCAGCCTGACACTAGAAGACATTAGTATTATTATTTTCTTAAAATTTAATATTTGTTTGTGACAATTCAACTCCACATATATTAGATTCCAATATCATGTTTTGTGATTCAGAAGTGAATGGGGGAATGTGCATATTGCATTTTGGGAAATATGGGAAACATGATGAATTTCGAAAATACATATGGTATCACGGTACCAATTGTTTTTCCATAGACCTCAATGCTAATATTTGGAGAGATAAATATATTTTCTATCCTAATTTAGCGTGCATCTCACACACTGTTGAAGAGAACAATGTTAGATTGTCAATTTGATGATGACAACACCAGGTACTCCAATGCATTTAAGAGAGATAACTCTGCTGGAACTAGACAGGGGTATGAGTTATCTAGTCACAACATACTTATTTTCAGTCATGTTTCTCACAGTTTCAAAAAATCATAAAAAATACAAAATATGATCTATATAAGAATTAGCATAAATTAACATGTTGCCAAGAGGCTAGACTTTTTTAAAAAGCCTAACAGAAAGTACAACTCTTACATAATCCACCAATCATAGCTTGTGTTGTTGTTTATTTCTGAATGCAATGGACCTACACCTTAAGCACCTCCCACCTGGACTTGCACAATTGGTACCGTTATAACATATAAAGAAACATAACTGATGATGCACTGTACGTTTTATTTGTTTTCATCTGTGTATAAATCATTCTGCTAAAGTTTTATGTTCTAGCCAAACTGTATGCATGCTCAGTTTGACTGTTTTATTAACTTAGCAATTGTCGGGGCTCCGAGAGCCGAGTGGTGTAAAGCGCTATTCGTTACGGATCACCTCTGTTTGCGTAGGTTTGAGCCTCAGATTCGGCTGTCAAGTGCCAATTTTTTCATCAGTGAAATCCATTAATTAATTCTTAGTCTAGCCGACAATTAACTGTCTTGGAGTAGAGTTTGGACGAAAGAATGTTTTTCTAATTCGGTCATGCTGTTAGAATGTTTGTAGTAAAAACGGACTGGGTGTATGACAGGTTTAAAAAGAGGGAATTTCTCACGTATAGCTGTCAAAGTGGTTTGAAGTAAATGGTAGGGTGTTATTTCGACCCACAGGTGGCATTTTTTTGCATCTTGATAGGCAGTTTCCAAATGTCTGTAGGAATAGCATTTATTCCGATTGGTCAAATATGAAATCGGGGGTGGGGGGTGTCGAACCCAAATATTGAAGGGAATATATACTCCGAACCACAGGAATTTTAGCAGTCTGGAAATTTCTCTGCAAGAGAGAACCGAAGGCAGAAGTATTTCCCAACCGAAGGTAGAAGTATTTACCAGGACTCCGAACGTTCTTTGCAAGAAAGACGTTCGTGAAAAAAATTGTGGTTCCAGGAAAGAAAACTGAATTTGGAACGATTGTAAGACGCCAAAAACACAAGGTATTTAATTCAAATTCACCTTTATCATGATGTAATTTATATGATGTTTTCTTGGTATTTAACTCAAATTCGCATTTATCATGATGTAATTTATATGATGTATTGATACTATAGTACGAATAGTTCGGTATTACATTGATTTAATAACGTACTTTGATATGATGTTTCTTCGTTACAGATGCATGATGTGTTCACATTTTTGTATGAATAGTTCGGTATTACATTGATTTAATAACGTACTTTGATATGATGTTTCTTCATTACAGATGCATGATTTGGTGATTTTGTAGAAATCGTTCACATTTATCATGATTTAATTTATATGATGTTTTGATGTATTGATACTATGGTACGAATAGTTCGGTATTACATTGATTTAATAACGTACTTTTGAATTCTGAATAAGCATTTTCACCTTATATACTTAGGTAGGTTAATGGGTGGTGTAGAAAACCCGCCATATACATTTATGATTGGAAAGTGTTACATTAATTTGAATTTATCATATTAGTGAATATTGATCGTGTGCTATGATATATTGCCTCACTTTACGTAATGATTTACGGGAATATATGTTACTTTCCCAAATTCTGATGTCGATAATTAGCAATATAGCTCTATTGATCTGACGACTTGTGTAGTATTTGCTAGCCTAATAAAACTTAACACTGATAGTAAGATCTGATTGTTCGAACCAGAAAGACGGACGGACAATCTCAACTCTTAAAGCATAACGAGATACTTAGGGCGTTTTACCCTTTTCTTTTCAAAGGAAAATAGTTTGTTTGGAGAGAGAGAGACATAACGAGGAGTCGAGATCCATAGGAAGAAAAAAAATAGAAGTCAGGGCTGTGAGATCCCACGTCATACAGAGGACAAGTTAGAGTCGAGACGCAAACAGAGAAACCAGTCTACGACCAGGTCATGTGACTTTACCAAGCGGTCCAATGTTAATGAACACTCGATTTCGTGATGAAATTTGCTATCAGCTATTAACGGCTAAATTTGTCCATTTTTATTAATGTTTGAAATTTAATTAATGTATCTATTATTTTAAACTTCGTTTTTAATGTGGTTAGGAACAAAGTGTACTCAGAAGGAAAGAAATTGTAATTTACTGTGTCCTTCTTTTGATTTTGTTTTTGATTAAATTCTTTTTATCTTTACGGAGGCTCGTGTGTTGTCTTTATTCAAGATACCGTCTCAGATTATCATATCCATTCTAACCGGGCAAATCACACCGTAGAGGTCATCCTTTAGATAACGAGTATTAGCGGGAGGCGGTTTCGAGTGTTGTTTTTCCAAGTTTCGCAATACCTCTGACCAGGGACTTGTGCTGTACTAATAGCGCTTGATACCGAACGCCCCGTTACATCGGCCAATGTGGTTATGTGAGAAAGCTTGCCAGTGGTTTCTCGTGGTTCGATGGTTCTTTCCGGAGGTTTTCCCCGAGTTCTTCCTCCACCATTAATACTGGCCGCCATGTATAGCCTATCGTGTGCTGAAAAATGGCGTTAAACCCTACAACAACTACAACGACTACTCAGTGGAAAGTATTAAATTGTGTCGACAGGAATGTTAAGGCATGATATCACATTAACATTAAAATGAAAATATAGAGAGTAAATTACTTTAAATATTGAGAACATAAATAACCAAGTAAAATAATTCTGCTTAACATTCAATCTTATGAAACTTTCAAAGATTGAATTATTCATTAGTGGTACGGGGAGAAGTGACACTAACATTGTTGAGTGTGCTCCCTTCTGCAATGTTATTTTTGGAAAAGTTTCCTAATATGTCAGATTTGAGGAGGCAAGTTTTTTTTTAAAAAAAGCAATAAAAGAGATTTGAGAAGACTGAAAATATGAGTTTTGTTTATGAATTTTCATCAAACTAAAACAGATTGCAGAAAATGAGAATAATTCTACATCAAAGATACACATAAAAACCAATGATTTTTGTTGACAGAATGCTTATCAGACTTTAATTAAGGTATGGGGGTTAAATTTTTATCAACCAATTCGCGAGTGATTCTCGTACGTTTTTTTTTATCGACTTCAGTGTGTGCTTCAACTTGACGTCCGCGATGTCATTGTTGTAGATCTTTGCTTTTGCACGCGACCAACGTAAGAAATGTGAAGACATTATGAGAAAAGTGTTAGAAGAAGGGGTAAAGAACATTATAAATTACTGGACTAAAGAAAGAAACGACAAAGACAACGGAAAGAAAAAAGAGGAGTTTTACAGGCTGAATGAAAATTGGATAAAGATACAAGAAACATTTAGATTAATGGGGCATCCTGACTGGATTCCAGAGACGGAAAAATGAAGAAAGGAATCAATGGAAAATTCAGGTGCTGGTGGAAGAACTGAAGAAAATAGAAGAAGAACACAAAGGTCCTTTTCCTGGCCACTCATAGGCCTCGAAAAGATTTGCTTTCTTGCCTCAACAAACAATGTGAAATGTTTGTCACTGTATTATGTATATTGTTCTATCACTCTTATGTCCCATTCTCTACTCCCAACTGAGGTAAACCCAGTGCACACCTGTTCCTGCTATTGTTGCATCATTCTTACCAATCTGTAGTACCGTGACGTCATCTCTCCTCTTGCATTTCCATTATCTCCATACAATCATGCCACGTTCTCTTGTCGCTATACGCGTCCAATAGTCCCCATGTTAAATTCTCATCGACCCAGAGTGATTTTTAAAACCTTTACCCTATACAGCGGGGGGGGGGGGGGGGGGGGCTGTAATGTATTTTCCCATATACCCTATATAGCACCACTATACTACTAAGAATTCTGTATGAGCACATCAGATATTTCCAGAGAATTAATCCTTTAAAATCCAAATGATCTGAGGAAAAATTAACATGACTTGAAACTAGCTACAACAGAAGAACATGACACCAAGTGTAGAAAGCCCCTAACTAAGATTTCTCTCTCTAAACATCTCTATTAAATCAAGCAATTATGGAAAAACCTGGAGGGTCACATGATCCTGTTTGTATCAAGTACGCCTAGCATGACCCTGACAAAATTTTTTTTATTCTAATAATTAAAAATGTTTACTTCACCCAAAACTATTTGCAAATCTCGTGTAATGTATCCAATACAGCATCGATCTCGCTATTATTTATGGTCAGGATCTAGGTCAACTTTAAATAGGAAGTTTCAACTATTATTAGCTATTCAAGTTGTTTATGTCATTAAAAAAGCATCTGAACTCTATACTGGAAAAGTTTACAGTAGCATGTACTAGAATTAAAACAATTAAAACCAACAAACAGTTAAATTAAAAAGATAAATATAAATTAAATCTGATATATGCGACACATGACGGATCTAACTAACATTGCATATTAATTATGGGTGCATCAATGACTCTCATTCGTCCTTAATGGAACATTGTTTTTATTCTGACAGAATAACCGCAATTGCTCCATAACCACCAGTTGATAACCGTCACATGAATGTCATCGACTGATGATACTCGTGTGCAACATGATTATAGTTGTAATTCACCAACATTTCCTTGGATGGTTCTTGGTGTCTATATATTCTCAAAGATATTTCACAAACGCCGATCGTGTCAAACATCAGCGGGTTTCATTCTTATGAATCTGCTACGGGAGCATCCGGAATTGCTATAGATACATGTAGTGGAGCTGAAATCCCCTGCGGTGATCTATCTGCCATGTGAATAATCCAGAAACTTTATTCTGGACACTGTCTGTGATCTTCTTCTACCATAACAGCGTTGAATTAGCTGAGGCTTGTTTTGTCAGTGACAGAACTTAAGCTAATTATTTCAGTTGCTTATTTGGTGCTTGGTTTATTATTTTACTGACACTTGCTGACATCACTTCGGTGCTGGGCAGTTTAATTGGCTGTGATTTTCGTCCTACTCATTGCGTGAGTCTGTCCCGGATCGCTGAGAATGCTTTACCAGCAACATCCCCAACATTATTAATATCCTTATCACGGACAACTTCGATGGCTTTCATGCCTAATTGTTTTGCAATTGGGATAGTTGTGTGCGTCTGTCCTACTGCATAAAGCGTGAATAACACCACAGATCTCGTCTCCGTAGATCGCGCTATAAACCGGTAATCGTGAATTTATCATCCTGACACTTTCAGTTCCACATTGGGTGTTGTGTGTACTCGTGTTATTTTGTCATCGTCGATCTAATCGATCACTCACTGCAGTACTCATTGGTAATTTCATCAATCAGTGCCCGATATACACTTCTGTGATTGACACCACCGGTAAATAAACACTGACAAATACCAACTGCTTGACTGATGATTTAATGAGAATTGTGGCCGGCTCGTCTTCCACATTTCCAGTCGATGAACATGAGCTAGGATATTAATTGGACAAAGTTTATTCTAAATCACCGGCGATATTTGATTTTTACGACGTCGATCGCGAGTGACAATGCCACTTCCGGTTGCTTCTACAGGTGGTTCGTCGTGCGAATCTGGAAAACGATGGCAGGGTGACGTTGACTCTTTTCCTTCGTTGTTTAATACTTCACACTTTGTTTCATTTTTTTTGTTCAGAATAGTTTCTTAAAAATCGATGCTCGATTTCTTCGTGTTCCTCTTTCTATTTAATTTTTACTTGTCCAGCTACTATCCTGTTAAAATCTTAAATATTTCATCATCAGTTTTGACCTGCTTATCAAAAGCGAAATATATATTTACGCCTCTGACCACGATTTACAGTTTTAACATATTCAGATTTCACATATCTTTTTTTTCCCCTGCCACCCAACGCGGCAATATCAAGTATTTGAGATTGTGCTGTCTTACAGAATCACCGACTGGAATATCTTTTTTTTTTTTTTATGCAATACGTTTTTCTATAGCTAATTTAGCTGGACGAGATTCCATGGTATTAACATAATCACCCATTATTATACTACTTCAACAATTAATTACAAATCACAAGTCAATCGACATAACCATGTCATATAATCAGTAACGCATATTTTACCGTAGCGAATTGCCCACAGTACATACTTTGCCCACCCTCGCCCCCGACGGCGACGTGCCAAAACACCTACGATAAAGTGACCGCTGATAATAGCACGCTACCTCGTGCATAATGTATACCTGGTGTGAAAATGACATGCTCAGATACTTTATAAATATGTGCACGTGATTTTTTTTTCTTTGTCTGTTGATAAGTGCGAATGTACCTGTGAGTGTGCTTTAAAAACAACACCGTTGAATATCATCTTCAGTTTTGACCTGCTTAGCATTGAAAAATAACGAAATATGTAGTTAGCCGTATATTCTTATTGGATAAAGTGGCCGAGTGGTTATAGCGTGTGTGCACACTATTTCGATTGACCTATTTAAACATACATCACGTGTTCGATTCCCGATAACGTGACTGACACATTGTCGACATTTTAAACAAAAATATTTTTTTTTGTGTGCGTGTGTGCATTTTCTAAGCCTCCATTTTGAAAAAAAGGATCGGGTGCCCCTCCCCCCCCAGTTGCCGCCACTTTTATATGTGTGCCCCTTCCCCCCCCCCCCCCAGCTGCTTTAAAGTTTGTAATCGTGCTAATAATTAAAAAAAGGCAAACCAAACATTGATTATCTGGATCAATATAAAACCGATCCCGTTTATCCCAAACTCGATTTTATAATCCTTTCAAAAATAAAATTCTGTGTTAACATCATCACGATAAACACTGTAGACGTAAAATCAACCCGTGTTGGTTTTTGGTATCTGTGTAGGCACCGGTGGCTCTATTTCAGACCATCCTAAAACGGCGTAATCAGGTGAATTTATTTCAATCGTGGCCGATAAAGTTGGCTCGTTGACTATGCTGTTCATTTATTTTTTATACTTCTCCGGTTATAGATTTGATATTGCGCTGAAATTCCTTATTTAATTCTTAAATTTGACAATTTCCTGTAGGAATAGAAACAACTTGCCATTTGGGGGTTCCGTCTGAGAGATTGTCATACGTAAATATTAGTGAATTATTTTATTGTCATCCTCCAAATGATGCTGATCTAATATTGGCCAACTGTTATATACTCGTAATTGTGCTAATGAAATTTCATTTACACGAATTGGTGTTGGAAAATTAACGTTAAGTTCAGGATTTGTCGACCTTATTGAGATCATCGTGGTTTTCAACGGTGTTGTATTTGGCGCAATATGTTGTAATAATTCCCTTGACATTAATATCTAAATTATAATCAAATATATTTGTATCTTTAATAATACCATTATTGTAAATCTTAACCATTTCTGCAAACTCGGTAGTTATACCGTCATTAAGACATTCTGATATTAGCAAAGACAATTATAAATACGTATTTGTCGCTGTGTGAAGTTTCATTATATATTCGTGTAATTTTATATTTATACACGATGGAATCTTGTTTGCGAAATATAAAGGATTCCAGCAACCGTCGTTGTTGATGAAACAAATTGGTACAATATTACCGGTGACATCATTATTGTTGTTGATAATAATACACACATATTCAAAATAAATTCCGAAAAAACACCATACCGACGCTGTAGTTAAACTTTTATCAGATGCTTCCAATTTAAACATTTCTCCGTCGTTACGATTTAAAAATATAAACGCGATTCGAGAAAATGTATCGGGTAAAATAACACGGATACTAGAAGTCACATTAAATTTTACACTGCTAACTACAGATAAACCTATACACACCAGAAATTGTTTCAGTATATTTGATAGTATTGTTTTGAAGTGGCCATGCCAATGATCCTGGTTATACTTTAAATATCATATTTTCGATGATTTTATTTCTTTTATGTCAGTAAGTTTTACACCGGCTGACAACGGATCTCCAAAGAATTCTTCGCCGATTTTATTAAGTTTTTGATAGTTTCTTCGATGAGCTGTAAATACACCTAAATGAGAATCAAGTTCAAGTTGAGTTGCAAATACTTTAGAATTTACTACTTCGACGGTACTATGTACGTATTTCTTTGTTGATGAATCTTCGTCGGATTTTGGATCCCTCATAAAGACTATTTTATTTCCATTCATTACAAATTCACCTATCAATGTGCCACCGATTGTTTTAAAACATTTAGAAACCGCTTTTATAATTTCATTTCTAATAATCTCGATTGATATATTTTAATCTCTTATGTTTCCACTATCGGTGAAATCTGGAATGTTATCCATGGTAGCGCCAAGGACTCGTAATATTATTTCATTCTACGGGATATTACTTGTTAATTTTCCTTTTTTTATCTTGAAAAATAACTAATTTGTCTTGATCAATTCCAGAAAGATTCATAATTGCAGCAAGATCATCTTTAGTCGTGTATTATGACAGATCAATATCATCAGATTTCTTTCTTCAATTTAATCTAGAGATCTTCCGTATATATCAGCCATTACTGATTTAAAATCTGTTTAAATGACTACTTGTTTTTCATGTACAACTTTATACGGTCATTTTGTTGATTTTTGATATAGCATCAAGTACACGTATTACATCACAACCACATACTGGCTGATCGGTTCGAGTTTGTGTTGGTAATGTTGAATACCAAATTGGAATATTTGCAGTAATTTTATCGATGTTTATATATTTAAGAAATTAACGTGGTTGCGCCAATCCGTATGAGTCAAAATAAACAATTCCATGTGGATCAATCGCGTAGGCAACCCAATGAGTTCCTGGACCAGATTCGTTATCGAGATTAATGATACCGGTTTCATTACGATTTGGTTGTTTCGGTAATTAATCACGCATAAAAGCACCTCTAAAGAATTTTTTTAAAATTGATTAGCTGCATTGATTAAATCAAAATTTGACATTGGTATTAACGACCGTTTATGTACGATGACGGAGGAGTTCCTGGAAGTCTCTGGCCTTTTCCGTACCATGACGGTGGAGTTCCGGGAAGTCTTAGGCCGAGTCCATACATTGATGCTGGAAGTTTTATGCGTGGTTGTGACCTGGATAGTTTTCTTGGACTCCATCCTGGATTTTCTTGACGTTGCCTTTTTTAAAATCCTTCATTATGTAAGATTCATTGTCCTAATGCTTTCTTTGTTGCCATTTCAACGATGGTTCCAACAGAAACAAGTGTAGCTGCTTTCATATCAGCAGGTACGGCTGCGGAAATTAATGCTGGTAATAACAGCGAGAAGAGGGAATATTCCACCCGATTTATTCATATCTTTAATTGCATTTGCGGGGGAAAAAAATAAATTCTAACACAAGTATTTTTTAATTTTGCTTGATTAAAACGTTTGTATTTACGTTTTGATAATTATATTTTATCCGGACTACCTGAGAGTTGATTCGGCTCTTGTGTTATCGATATTCATGCACTACTTGCAGATTTTGATTGTAACTTCTTAATCCGACCAGGAGTCAAAGTTACGCTAACATGATGATATGGCATTTAAAATAACTAATTGTCACGGCATTATATATTTTCTACTAGTGCATCAATGACTCTCATTCTTCCACCAGAACCTTCGAGTAACATTGAGATATGGTTAAGTATAACTGCACTTGCTCTGTAATCAGTCCCAACAGGCAAATCGCCTATTTTAGCTCGAAAATATATATCAACGACTGATAGTCTAGCAAAATCAGGATGCTCCAATGAAAAATAATAAATTGGATACAAATTTATAAAATCTAATTGTGATATTTGTTAACCTGTGTCTTTGTCTTGATCACGTCTCATATATGTCATCAAACGATGATATTCACGTGCTACATTATTATTTGTATAATTTAACGTTTTATATTCGGATGGTTCTTGATGTCGTTTATTTTTAAGGATATCTCGTTAACAACATATTGATCAAATATCTTATGGCTACTTACTTGATGACCTGGTCGTGCAGTTCTATGAAGATGATAAAAATGTCTCAGCGCAGAAAAACTATGTATTGGTGATATATTTTATGTAAATAAACCATTTCTTATATCACTTTGAGTACTGTCTGTAGTTAATGTCAACCATGATAACAATGATTTACCACCTTGATCTATAAAAGAAAGTACTTGTTGTTCTTCAGCGATTGATGGAGTCATTACCAGCATCCATAATGAAAGTTTCTTTAGAACTACTTTACCATCATCACCTATGGGACGCCAAAGAGCATCATTATCATTAACTTTTCTGAAAAGTACAACTATATGTTTGCCTCCAAAAATTACTTTTCTTACATTTCTACAAAATCCAAATATATGATATAATGGAATTGCACATGAAAAATTTATATTATTACCATGTAGCAGCGATATTCGTGTTGCAAATCCTATGTTAAAAGTCTGCATTAGCGCCATGTACCACCGGAGCCACGTCAGCGTCAGCGTTGTTGGCTAAGTTTCTTGGACGTATTATAGTGTACGGATTGTTATTAGGACTGTTAGAGGTATCCTTGGCAAACATCATTGATGGACCAGGTGATCTTGTATAATCATCAGAATATCTTGCTAAACCTAATATTCTTGTAGCGACATCGACGTCCTTTTGAATATTTTAAGTATTTTTCCATCAATCATGTATATAGCGCTATGAAACAGAGCCATAATTCCATAATTAACAAAACCAATCCTCATATTAGCGTCGAAATTATTTACATTATCTAATCGTACAATTTTACCTTCTACTTCAATAAATGTCTCAGCTGGTAAATATATATATATATATATATATATATATATATATATATATATATATATATATATATATATATATATATATATATATATATATATATATATATATATATATATATATATATATATGAATTGAACTTGTAATTCAATTCGTCCCTGATTATTTGGATCTTTAGCGTCATAAAAATAAAATTGATAATCACGTACTGATTCATCTTTAAGGAATGGTGCGTCCATGTCAGATGCCGTATCGGATACGCATTTAAACATTTTATTTATTACTAGCAAGTACCCGGCATGCGTTGCAATGCCACTCAAAGAAAGAAAGTGTTACCAATAGCACCAACGCCTTTTTTACGAACATCAAAAGCTGTCATTGATATTTGTTTTGCAATGGGTATTAATTTTAAAGCTACCCTGGTAAATAAACCTTGAACAACATCACCAAATCCATCTCCGTAAAATAGTTTATAAATTGGTAATCTCGAGTTTACTACGCGGATGTTGATTGGTCAAGTATTATGCATAATTATCTTATTTGTTACTTATTTATCTAGTCGAAATTAATAACTTCAATAATCATCGACGAGTTCATCAATGAGATTTTGATATATATTAATATGTATTGATGTCGTTGGTAAATTACCGTTGACAAATATCAGCTGCCTCATTGACAATCTCACGAGAATTATTTCCGGCGGTTGTTGTAGCTGTGGAGGTAATTGATAAGTAGGTTCTGTTCGTTGTAGCGATGGAGGTAATTTATAAGTAGGTTCAAGTTGTTCTGGCTGTGGAGGTTGTTGAACATCCAGGGTTCTTGTTGAGATTATTTTTGTGGTGTGATTCCGTTCTTGATAACTTTTCTTCCTGGTCTTCATTGTATATTTTTGACACATCCGAAATATATTTATTATAAAAATTATCACCTCTATCAATTCGAGATTGTTTTCATTTAATCTTAAATATAAAAGCAGCCCAATATTGTCGACTTGTAATATATTTTAGATATTCTGGTTTTAACATTTCTTTTCTTCTATCGTTTCCGGGATCAGCTAAATGTAACACATCATCATTATCAGATTTATCAACTACTCGTAGAAATTCTTCAGTAAATCTATTATGTCAAGTGCCAAATTTTTTGCCAGTGAAATCCATTAATTAATTATTAGTCTAGCCGACAATTAACTGTTATTTGGTGGTAGATTTTGTGCGAAGGAATGTTTTTGTAACTCAGGTCACATTGGTACTATGTTTATAGTAAAAATGAACTAGGTGTATGACAGGCCTGAAAGGCGAAATTCGCACGTAGAACTGTCAAAAAGTGATTGAGAGAAATACCAGGGTGTTGAGGCAACCCCAGGTGGCATTTTTGGCACCTTGATAGGCAGTTTTCCAAATGTCTGTAGGAATAGCATTTATTCCGATTGGTCAAATGTGGAATCAAGGGTGGGTCGATCCCTGAAATGGGGGGGGGGGGGGAAATATATTCTCTGAGCTAATGAATTTTAATCAGTCTGGAAGACCTCTGCAAGAGGAAGAGGAAAAAAAAATAGCAAGGACTCCGGAGGTTATTTTTAGAGCAGTACCTTCAAAAAAAATAGGCTCAGGAAAAGACTGCCGAAAACCCAACGGTCGAGAGAGCACGCCAAGAAACACAAGGTTTTTAACTCAAATCACATTTATCATGATGTAAGTTATATGATGTTTCTTAGTTACAGATGCATGATCTGTTGATTTTGTAGGAGTCGTTCACATTTATCAGGATGTAATTTATACAATGTTTCGCCGTTACAGATGCATGACGTGTTGATTTTGTATGGATTGTTCGGTTATTACAGTGATTTCGTAATGTAGTTTGAATTCTGAATAGGAATTTTCACCTTATATACGTAGATAGGTTAATGGGTGTTGTAGAAAACCCGCTGTGTACATTTATGGTTGGAAAGTGCTATATTAATTTGAATTTATCTTATTAGTGAATATTGATTGTGGGCTATGATATATTGCCTCACTTTACGTAATGATTTACGGGAATATATGTGACTTCCCCAAATTCTGATGTCGAAGTAGCGGTATACCTGTATTGATCTGAAGACTTGTGTAGTATTTGTTAGCCGTATAAAGGTTATCACTGATAGTAAGATCTGATTGTTCGAACCAGAAAGACGGTCGGACAATCTCAATTCTCAAAACCTAACGAGATATTTAGGGCGTTTTACCCTTTTCTTTTCAAAGGAAAATAGTTTGTTTGGAGAGAGAGAAACAACGAGGAAATCGAGATTCAAAGGAGGGAAAAGAAATTAGAAGTCAGAGTTGTGGAATCCCACGTTCAACCAGAGGGCAAGTCAAAGTTGAGACGCAAGCAGAAGGGAAAAAAAAGCAATTGTCGAACAGGTCATTGTGAATTTACCAAGCGGTCCAATGTTAATGAACACTCGATTTCGTGATGAAATTTGCTATCAGCTATTAACGGCTAAATTCGTCTATATTATTAATCTTTGAATTTTAATTAATGTATCAATTATTTTAAAACTTCGGTTTTAAAGTGCTTCTGAACTAAGAGTATTCAGAAGGAAAGAAAATTGTAATTTACTGTATCTTTTTTCTCTTGATTTTTATTTTGATTAAATTCTTTATTTATATTTACTGGGGCTCGTGTGCTGTCTTTGTTCAAGATACCGACTCAGATTATCATATCCATTCTATAACCGGGCAAATCACATCGTAGGGGTCATTCCTTAGATAAACGAGTATTAGCGGGAGGCGGTTTCGAGTGTTGTTTTTCCAAGTTGCGTAATACCTCTGACATGTGCAATGTTGTACCAATAGCACCTGATACCGAAAACCCCGTTACAAAGTGGGAGTGCTCGTCCTGGGATTTGAAAATTTTCATTGCGATTGAAGTAATCCGAACGCATTTTGAACAAAGAATATAGTTGTTATTATTATTAAGTAGGAACCGAGTGAGTCAAACATTGTCTGCTATTTTTGTATACTTGAATATCGTTCATGCAAATTCCTTGCGTTAAAAGTGTATTGTAAGAATTTGAGATTTATATCTTCTGTGTGAAGTTATCATAAAGTGTTACGAGCGGTATTGCCTAAATATTCTCTTGAGACAAGAGCCAGTTTGGGCCAGTAATGTATTTTGGACAGCAATTAATCACGTCTCGTTAGCAGTATCCCGCTGCGCGGAGAGTGTTGCTGAAAGTTTGCCTGGTTAATTATTTGTGATTGATTTGACCTGTCCATCTCGCTGCAGATAAGATTAGATTATGGTTCAAACTATTTTCGTAAGGAAGAATTCGGTTGTTTTAAGTCAGTTAAGGACGTAGTTCAAGAAAAAAGATGGACATAATGGCGACAGGCAGACAGTTACTAAAGGAATTTAAATCCATTGGCAAGGACAAACTGGGTTACGACGGAGACAAGCTATCTGAATTTATGGAACGAAGCTTGAAAAAGCATAAGGAAGAGAAAGCTAGAGAGAAGGAGAAGGAAAAAGAAATTGAACTAGCCCTACTACAGGGGAAAGAGAAAGCTAGAGAAAGAGATCATATGCTAGCCATGGAGAGGCTAAGGCTCGAAGCCGAGTTCAGGAGGGGTGAAGAATCGAACGTACGTCCGGAAACCCCGAGTAGGCTTTGGAAGACAGACGACCCATACAGTTAACCATGCCGATGTTTGAGACAAGGATGAAATAATTGACAACTTTTTGACACAGTTTGAAAAGTTGGCCCTGGTCCACCAAATCCCTAAGGACCAGTGGGCCATCAATATTTCGCAGGGGGCGGCGAAAGATGTGTACCATAACATGACCCCAGCCGAGATAGACGATTATGACGCTCTGAAGAAAGCTTTACTTCGCCACTATGAGTTGTCAGCGGAAACGTTCCGGAAACTTTTTAGGGAATCGTCAAAAAGGGCTACCGAAACACAAGCGCAACTTCACAGTCGAGTGCGCGTGATTTTTTTTTAATAAATGAATGAAAATGTCTGGCACCGCGTTAACGTACGACGGTATACGCGAAGAGATTTTAAAAGAACACGTGTTAAGTACCTACAGAAAAGATTTAATTGTGTTTTTGGCGGAGCGCGAATTCTCATCTTTGGATGAGATAAGCGTAATGGCTGAGCGCTATGAGAGCGCGCATGCGCGTCCAACTTCTTGGAATGGTAGGGACCGACCTGGAATCGGTGAGCATAGAAAGACGACTGAGGTGGCACCCCAGATACGAATTGGTCAGAATGGTGGGAGGCCAGGGGCCAGAAATCCCAGCCAAGTACATTTCCGTGGGTCGGGAAAGACTCATTTTGTAGATAGGGATACCTCGGGTAGAAGAGGTGAGCCAGTGTGTTATGGCTGTAATAAACCAGGCCATGTTGTCAAGGACTGTAGAAAGTATCGTCCGACAACGGCTACGGTAAATGGTGAGGAAGCCATGGTGCTGTATGAGACCGGCTGTAGCTACCCGGCCTTGGTAGATCGTAGATACGTTAAACCTGGAGATTATACAGGTGAGACGGTGGAAGTCCAGTTTGCTAACAGGACGAAGGATTCGCTTCCGGTCGTTAGCATAGACCTTGATTCGCCATATGTAAAAGGGCGAATTCAAGCAGCGTGTTTGTCGGGACTGTCTCATTATGTAATATTAGGGTGTAGGTATGTGTTGCCCCAATCTAACCCTATGACGTGTAACCCTATACATGTCGGGTCAGTGGAGACGAGGGCTATGAAGCGAAGGTCAGGGTTGAAGCCACTAAGATCTGTGACTTCTCCCATAGACATTTTGGTACCTGGTGAGTTAGAGAAACTTCAAAAGGAAGATGTGTCTCTTGACAAGGTACGTAGGTACGCGACGGACGGGTCCGTACGGAAATCGCCAGACGGCGAGGTTAAGTTCGCGACAAAACGCGGTATTTTGTATCGGTACGCCAAGAAAGGGGTCGATACGTTTCAGCAAGTTGTGGTACCCGTAGGGAAGCGTGACGAAGTGCTTAGGTTAGCACATGAGGGTCTTCTCAGAAGCCACATGGGCGTGGCGAAGACCAGAGATAGGTTGGTGAGAGAATTTTATTGGCCAGGCGTGTATGGGGAAGTGAGGAGGTTTCGTTTGTCATGTGACAAGTGTCAGCGAGTGGCACCGAAGACCTCCCATCGCCCAGTACCACTAGGAACCATCCCAATAATTGACGAACCTTTCTCGAGGGTGGCGATGGATTTGGTAGGTCCGATGAAGCCGGCGGCAGAAAGTAGAAATTGGTATATATTAACAGTCGTAGATTACGCTACCCGGTACCCGGAGGCAGTGGCCTCGAAAAAATTGACTCAGTCACGGTGGCAGAGGCCTTGTTAGGGGTGTGGTCGAGAGTCGGAGTTTCAGACGAGATACTGACCGACCAAGGGACGCAGTTCGTGAGCCAGGTGATGGAAGAGGTAAATAGATTACTCTCCAATAGACACCTGACGACAACCCCGTACCACCCGCAGTGTAATGGGTTGGTGGAACGTTTCAATGGGATATTGAAACAAGCTTTGAAGAAGTTATGTGAAGACCAACCTAGGGATTGGGGTCGATACCTTCCGGCGATACTGTTTGCGTATCGAGAAGTGCCGCAGGCTAGTTTGAGTTTTTCGCCTTTTGCGTTAGTTTATGGGCGGACGGTAAGGGGGCCCATGGAGGTATTGAAACAATTATGGACGGATGAGCAAGCATCCGAAGAAGTGCGAACAACATACCAATATGTTGTTGACTTACGTAACAAACATGAAGAAGTTTGTAAACTGACTCAAGAAAATCTCTGCGACGCAAAGGGACGTCAAGCCAAGTACTACAACAAAAAGGCGAAGGAACGTCACTTTGAGGTGGGTGACAAGGTGTTGTTGTTGTTGCCATTAGAGCACAACAAGCTACAAGTCTCATGGTATTTCGGTGCTTTTAGGAACCCCTATTCTACACAGTGGAATCAAATACCAATCAATCAATCAATCAGTCAATCAATCAATCCTCTCTGCGCCGTCTGGTGCTTGAGGTAACAGCAAGGGAGCACCATTTCCGTCTGTCGGCAGCTATTGCTGGGGCGGTCTGATAGTTGAGGCCTCTGGACTTAAGGTCTCTCTCTACTGTTCGTCGCCAGGTCTCTTTGGGTCTGCCACGGTTCCTTTTCCCCTGTGGGGTCCATCTCAGTGCCACCCTTGGTAGTGAGTCAGGGGGCATTCTGCAGACATGGCCAAGCCATCTCCATCGCCGAGTTGAAATGATCTCAGAGATGGTGCTTGCACCCGCTCTGTGCATAAGTTCCTCATTTGGGATCGTGTTTGGCCAGAAGATCCTCATGATGCGTCGCAGGCATTTGGTTTGAAACACTTCGAGCTTGTGTTCTATGTTCGCAGTGGACTTCCAACACTCTGGGACGTACAAAAGAACGCTCAACACGTTGCTCTTGAAGATACGGATCTTCGTGTGGACGCTGAGGTTTCTTGTCCTCCATATGGGCTTCAGCATTGCGAAGGTCTGGTTGGCCTTGCCGATTCTTTTGACTACTTCCCTTGTGCTATCTCCATCCGTGGCGACCTTACTGCCCAGGTAAGTGAAATCGTCTAGTTCCTGCAGGGACTGGTCGCTGATGGTGATTTGGTTGCCCACTCTAGTATTCTTCCTCAAGACCTTTGTCTTTCCTATGTTGACTCGAAGACCTATGGCATTTGCTGTCTGTACCAACTGTTGTGTCTTCTGTTGAATATCCTGGTGTCTGCTTGCCAGCAACCCGATGTCGTCGGCATAGTCCAGGTCATCCAAGATTGAGGTCAACGTCCACTGTATTCCATGCCTCTTGCCCTCTGTGGTGCGGCGCATGATCCAGTCAATGGCCAGTGAGAAGAGAATTGGAAAGAGAATGCATCCTTGCTTCACTCCGGTTTCCACCTTGAATGGTTCAGTGAGTTGGTTGTTGTGGATTACTCTGCACTCAGAGTTCTCGTACAGGGATCTGATGACATTGACAATTTTCTTGGGGATGCCATAATGTCGTAGGATCCTCCACATAGAGGCTCAGTGCAGGCTGTCGAAGGCCTTCTCAAAGTCCACAAAGACCACATAAAAGGATCCATTCCACTCATGAGACTGCTCAAGTATCTACCTCAGTGTGAAGATGTGGTCGATACAAGATTTTCCTTTCCTGAAGCCTGCCTGTTCCTAGCGTAGGATGCCGTCCACAGCTGTTGTGATGCGTTGAAGAATGATGCGACTAAAAATCTTACTGGAGAGGGATAGCAATGTGATTCCTCCGCCAGTTGTTGCAGTTTCCCATATCTCCTTTCTTGGGAAGTTTAACTATGATTCCGGTTTTTCCAGCCATTTGGTGCTTACTCACTATCCCATATCTTTTGGAGAATCTGGTAAAGAAGCTTCGGCGTCTCTTTGTCTTCTGCCTTCAGCATCTCGGGACACACTCCATCATCGCCAGGTGCCTTCCCATTCTTCAGCTTGTGAATGGCCTGCTTGACCTCCTCAACAGTGATGTCGTCGCAATTGATGTCAAGGTCCTCCTCTGCTTCAGGAATGTCAGCGAGTACGGGTGGGTCTGGGCGATTCAGGATATACTCGAAATGTTGATTCCATATTTCCATCTTCTCCTCCTCCACTGTGACATAGTTTCCAACTTCATCTCTCACTGGAAGATCGTGGTGCTGACTATGGTCGCCCTTCAGTTTCTTTGTGTTCTGATACACCGTTTTCAAGTCTTTCTGTCCTGCTGCTACCTCTGCCTCCTTTATAAATACGGAAATAGCAGAATGAAATCGAAGGTCATGGGTGGAACCAAGCATTTGGAAGTTACGAACCTTCTCTTTTTATATAGTACGATAGAGAGGGTCCTATGTATGAATGGGTCATGGGGTAATCTAAGGTATTTTTCTCACTCTTCATGATTTTTTCCCTTTAGATTATTGGGTTTTTTTTTATTTCACATCAAGCTTGCGTCGAGCACCTGTGTGCTCAATGCGTTGCACTCCACTATACAGCAGTAAATCTTAGGCCAACAAATTGTTCTCCACCTTTTTTTATATTTTGAGTTGCGGTGTATCACCGCCAATCAAAATAAAATAAAAAGGTGGAGAACAATTTGTTTGTCTACAGTAGATCTAAGCCCACCTATTGTTTTCCGTTTCCTTACGCGTAATAGACTACATTAAAAAAAAACTGTATAAAATAAAGCCTTTATTAGTCATTCTGACTTCATTGGGCGTACCCTAAATTTGTCAGAAAAGTATATTGTGGTGAATTTTCCCCCATGTGTGTGTATGTTTACATAATGATTACATCACTGAACCAACCTGAGGTCGGGTTTAGAATTATTGCTGCTTATAACTGAATCATCATTATTAATTTTAATATATCAATAATGACAATTGGTGTGGAATCTTAGACAGCAAAAAAAAAAAAAAAGAAATTTATTCCCGTGAGAGATTCTGTCCGTGACAAATTGCAGCGACATCAACAATCACAAGTTGAATTTGCAGTAGGTAGAGAACAATGATTTAAACCTGTCACCGAAACAACCAAACCCCTTCTTCCTGAATTTGAAAAGATAGCGAAAAGAACCGAGGACACATAAAATAGTGTTTTCATATACAAAATCTTCCTGTTCAAATACCTCGAGAAATACCTATTAAAATATATATAATAAAACGATAAGAAACAATTGAAGAAGTACGTAATAGATTTACTGAAGAATTTTTACGAGTACAGTAGTTGATAAATCTGATAATGATGATGTGTTAGGTTTAGCTGATCCCGGAAACGATAGAAGAAAAGAAATGTTAAAACCAGAATATCTAAAATATATTACAAGTCGACAACATTGGGCTGCTGTTATATTTAAGATTAAATGAAAACAAACTCGAATTGATAGAGGTGATAATTTTTATAATAAATATATTTCGGATGTGTCAAAAATATACAATGAAGACCAGGAAGACAAGTTATCAAGAAGGGAATCACAAAAAAAAAACAAGTAAAGAAAAAACGAGGAAGACCACAAAAAAATCTCCTCAACAAGAACCCGAGGATGTTCAACAACCCCCACAGCTACAACAACTGGAACCTACTCATAAGTTACCTCCATCGCTACAACGAACAAAACCTACTTATCAATTTACCCACACTGCTATAACAACTGGAACATACTTATGAATTACTTCCACGGCTACAACGAACAGAACCTACTTATCAATTACCTCCACAGCTACAACAACCGCCGGAAATAATTCTCGTGAGATTATCAATGAGGCAGCTGATATTTGTCAACGATCATTTACCAACATCAATATATATTAATATATATCACCATCTCATTGATGAACTCGACCATGATTATCGAAGTTATTAATTACGATTAGATAAATAAGTAACAAATAAGATAATTATGCATAATACTTGACCAATCAACATCCGCGTAATAAACTCGAGATTATCAATTTATAAACTATTTTACGGAGATGGATTTGGTGATGTTGTACAAAGGTTTATTTACCATATAGCTTTAAAATTAATACCCATTGCAAAACAAATATCAATGACAGCTTTTGATGTTCGTGAAAAAGGCGTTGGTGCTATTGGTAATCTTGCCGGTAAAGCATTATCATCAATCAAAAATAGATTAGCTCGATTAAAACGTAGATCAAAACCAGTAAAGTTACCTAGCACTGAAACCGTGCCTGCAAATGTTAGTAAGATAATAATTTAAGCTGCAAATCAGAAATTAGCAGAGCTGTCTGATGATGCACAAAGAAATATAACCGCAAATTTAATAGCAGGAGGTGGTTTTAGACGACAATGATTTTAATCAACATTTGAAAGTGGGAAATCTCTCTCTCTCTCTCTCTCTCTCTCTCTCTCTCTCTCTCTCTATATATATATATATATATATATATATACATACACACATATAAATGAATGTTTGTTTGTTTGTTTGTGTCGTATGCGTTCCTATACCGTGCATCCGATTGCGATAAAACTTTGGTGAGTTGTTCTGTGGACGCCCGCGAAGGTTTCTGAATTAGGACAACCATTTAAATTGTACAATTAACAAATGTGTGTATTTCATATAGTTTTGCGACATTTACCGTGTCTTCGCTGTGAACTGTTGGCGCCTTAGATACGTCACGTGATCGAATAGTAGGCACCTTAAATACGTCACGTGATCGAATAGTAGGCGCCTTAAATACGTCACGTGATCGAACACGGTCTGGATTGGCTGAAACTATGATGACGTAAATCAACAGCTGTATGAAATTCATAATCGATAGCGATACCTAATTTCGCGTGTCTTCGGTGTAACTGTAGGCGCCTTAGTTTTTTCATGTTTACTTAGTTACGTTTGGTTCGCGCCTTGGTTACGTCAAACAATCGCGGTGTGAATTTTTAATAGTCCTAACGAAGCATTACTTTCGCTGTCAAATCAATTATGCCACCTAAACGAAAAGCTATTGGTCGATCTACACCTCAAGCATGAAAGATAAAGGCATCACGAGCTTCAGAAACAGACGAGCAACGGGAAGCAAGATTGGAAACCGTTCGAGTTCCCACTGCTCAATCCAGACGAACAATGCACGCTGATTTAAACGTTAGTGCATTCCATTACAATGCTAATTATGAATACAGTCTTCATCCAAGTGTGGTTATTGGAAAAATGGATAAATTATGCGTGTATTGCAATACCCTCAAATTTAAGAATGAAACACCAGGAATGTGCTGCGCGGGTGGAAAAGTGAAATTGCAATAATTACATTCACCACCCGAACAATTATCAACGTTGGTATCAGGTGACACAAGCCAATCGAAACATTTCTTGGCAAACATACGGAAGTACAATTCATGTTTCCAAATGACATCGTTCGGTGCAACAAATATCGTGCGCGAGAATTACATGTCAACATTTAAAGTGCAAGGGCAAATTTTTTGATAAAAATTTTGTGAGTATCAACAGCTATATGAAATTCATAACCGGTAGCGATACCTAAAATCGCGTGTGTTCGGTGTGAACTGTAGGCGCCTTAGATACGTCACGTATTCTAAAAGCACCGAAATACACTGAAAAGCCGAAATACACATGTATTTACATGTTCTCTCTGTATATCGGTTTCCACACACATATTATTTTGTTTTCGATTGAATAATAAAGCAAAATAAAATAAAATTAATGTGATTTTGATAGGAATAATCTACTTTTTTCCTATTTATGGTGGCAGGGTCCAGTTTCGTAAATTGGCCCCTGGCAAATTTCTTAACTTAAGGGTATGGTGTGAGTTTTTGAGCTACTATTGTGTAATAATTAAAGATATGGATAAATTTATGAACTAGGTGTTTCAGGCTTGTGTTTTTCTTGAAATTGATGTCAGACATGTACACTTTCCATAGTTACTCTGCAGTATGTTGATTGTGAAATACCAATAGTCGGTTAGGAAGAAGAGCTAGCCTCCCATAGCAGTAGACACGTGGGTTCAAGGCAAGTAGAATATCTCAAAAACGGCATGGATGACAACTATTATGAATTGCATCAAGCTATTTAGTAGACAATGTTGTTCAAAATTTTCATCTAGGAAAAGGCCTTGCGTTTGCACTGTGAGCACCACATGCTGTCAAAAATGGCCTTCGGATGTGAAAAATGCATGTATAAAATAGGGGTTGGGATACATAAATATTTTATTCTAAGAACTTCAGTAGACTTGTCAGATCCTGTGTGTGATATTATTATGTTGCACTACATAATACCTATCCAGAAATATGTACCTTTTTAACCTCACTGGCGTATTATATTTTTAATGAATTTTTATATTAGGCAGGTGCATGCGACATTAAATTTGTACATAAAAACTGGACCCTGCCCCCTTACAGCACAATTATTGTTATGATGTCACGTGGTCGTACTTGATTCGACAGACCTGTTACATGGCGAGTCGTAGTAATATATACACAGAATGAAAGGGAAATGTATCGAAGTATCAACAGTATTTCCCGACATTATATTACATATTTAATATAACTTTTAATGATATAGTTTTTGAAAAGTAAATAACATTTAATTTTCCTTTTGTTTAAAAGGTTTCCAAATATTTACCATATATATATATATATATATATATATATATATATATATATATATATATATATATATATATATATATATATATATATATATATACGTTCTAGCAAGTACCAGGCATGCGTTGCAATGCCACTCAAAGAAAGAAAGTGTTTGTGTTTTAATCCTGGCATGCGTTGCAATGCCACTGAAAGAAAGAAAGTGTTTGTGAAAGTGATCGGGCTTGAGCAGTGCGAACTCGAACGGTTTCCAGTCTTGCTTCCCGTTGCTCGTCTGTTTCAACTATTACAAATTCACACCGCGATTGTTTGACGTAACCAAGGCGCGAACCAAACGTAAGTAAGTAAACATGACCTATCGAAGGCGCCTACAGTTCACACCGAAATTAGGTATCGCTACAGACCGTGTTCGATGACGTAACGTATTTAAAGCGCCTACTGTTCGATTACGTGACGTATTTAAGGCGCCTACAGTTCACAGCGAAGACACGGTAAATGTCGCAAAACTATATGAAATACACACATTTGTTAATTGTACAATTTGAGTGGTTGTACTAATTCAGAAATCTTCGCGGGCGTGCGCAGAACAACTCACCAAAGTTTTATCGCATTCGGATGAACGGTATAGGAACGCATACGACACAAACAAAGAAACAAACAAACATTCATATATATATATATATATATATATATATATATATATATATATATATATATATATATATATATATAGATAGATAGATAGATAGATAGATAGATAGATAGATAGATAGGGTCCTATGTCTTAATGGATCATTGGGGTAATCTAAGGTATTTTTCTCACTCTGCATGATTTTTTTCCTTTAGATTATTGGTTGGTTTTTTTTCATATCAAGCTCTCGTCGAGCACCCTGTGGGTAGTTAGGACAGTCGTCCCGGGCGCCGGTGGCTAGGGGGCGCCAAATGGGGCCCAAAGTATCAACATAACTGCGCAACAGGGGCAGCCGGAGGCGCAAATTTAGGTGTTTTGCCCTGGGCGCCGCAGATTTTGGTGTTTTGCCCTGGGCACCAAATATCCTCGCTACGCCACTGATTGAGCATAGTAAGCATGGACCCAGATTGTACTAGGTGTCCACCTAAGCAGTATGTAACGCCCGACTGATCGCAATCATAATGTCACATAGGGACACCTAGCTTTCGTCGGGTGGAAATTGTTCCACATCGCCGCCGTTACAGATGGGTTGGGTCGGGAATCCGGGCACTTTCTCACATCGGGGCATTTTCAGTGCATGGTTACGACCGCCATTGTTCTAGTTACTTGAGTAACGTGTGCCGTGTGGGGAACATTTACACATTTTAAGATATGCCTAAGATTTGCAGTGTGGGTGTTTGCACAAACCATCATATGGAAAAGAAAAATTTAAATAATTAAAAACTCTTCCTAAATTACCAAATACGTCTTTTCTCTCTCGCCAAACCAAGCTTATTTCCTTGACACTCCATTGTTCATATTTGCCATTATAATGCAAACTCCAAACTAAATATATGTCATACGAGCAAACTATATGTGCCCACCCTGAACTGTTCTTTTAAATGATTGAATACTCTGATTGTGTGCCATTTCTTTAATCTCTTTAATCATGAGAACGACCTGGATACTGCAGTTATTAGCAGGTTTTAATTAAATTCACATACACATAAAAACGGAAATTTAAAAACCGAAAACTATCTTTTTTTAAACAGTCATATGTTGACTACTTTCAGACGTGGATGGGGTATTGGAAAAATAAATTAAGCAATGATAGCGTATTAAATGACAATCAGTTCATTTCACAAACCTACTGTATATTCAAAAATAAATCTACATTAATTTATTCTCACTAAAGGTCGAAACACTGCATATCTATCTATCTATCTATCTATCTATCTATCTATCTATCTATCTATCTATCTATGGTTGTCTGTATGTCCGTCCGTCTATCCATCTATCCAACGAACGAACAAACCAACTACTTTAAAAATAAACAGCACGCAAAACTTGAAAGTTTTTTTTTAGTGCTAAGACATTTTGTAAAAGATAGCATTGGACCCGCAATTTTCGCTGAAGCAAGAAAAGGGGATTCTCTAATTATCGCCATGAAAGTTTAACAACATAATATGCTAATTCAAAATTTTATACAGAAGTATTTTGGCGCATGTTAAATTCCAGTCTACGGGCAAGCAGAAAAAGGAATTGATTTGGCAAGTTTGTTAGGGTCGAAAAGCAGATTCTTGAGAGTTTGGAGAATCTAAGGTGATGGAATAGAGTTTAAAAAATAATCTACATTCATTTTGTATTGAAATGAGAAGAAAAAAATTGCCGTCCTTCTTTGCATTTTCCTATGTACGTTTTACATGTTTATACATGTTTATGTAAAGGTAACAAAAATATAGAAGTATTTTTTTTTTTATGTGTAAAGACAGGAAATATGGGAGTATTTGCATGGTCATTCGTAAAGCATTTCAACATGAACGCAAGCGTTAACGTTTGGGAACTTGAGTGAGTTTACCCCCCCCCCCCCCCATTCTAGCGGAGGAGTAGGCCTAGCAAAATGAGATGTTGATGGTAAAGTTTAGTGAATTCTGGATACGGATAATATGCTTCTCTTTTTTTTCCTTCTAAGTCGATTGTTATTAAAATTCCCAAACAAGCAAAAGGAGAAATACCAAAACAAATCCCACAAAAGAACACCGTTTTTCTCTTTGTAAGACAAAGCCGACGTAAAATATCTTTTTCATAACAATGTATAGAGTCTTTGGAATATAACATATACCGAAAGAACTGACAGTTTTTCTTTAAAGATATGACCAACTAACTCGTAGTATTCTACGAATTTGTAATAAGGACCTTGACGGTTAACATTTTATCACAGTAATAGAATCTGGTCAACGATGTTGACCATGTATTATACTGTACCATATAAAATAAAATCAGATTGTGTAGTTTTGTCGCACTTGTTGGGTTGAAGGAGTATTGATAAGCGGACAGATGATGAATGTAGTCTGCATTATATTGTGGTATCATTTCCGAGTTAGATTTCCTTCCTAACTTATCAACTTGAAATATATTACGTCTAAAAAATATTCGACAAACACACATGTATGGTTTTAAATCTTGCATGTACAGAAGAACATGTAACATTTCGGAACAGAAAACAGAAATAAGAAACAAAATATAGGTAAACAAAAACGGTTTGTAATATAGAACATAACTAACGCTACCGTACTGTTACTAAGCGATTGTTTACACCTCCGCAATATGGCGGAAAGTAGGTCGCCAAGCTCGTGACGTCATGCCGACCCAACCTATAAATAGGTCAGTAACATTTATATTACTAAATAGGCTAAATAAACAGGCTCTATTCCTACCCACCAAAACGGTCTTTCAATCACACAGCGACAGTTCAATAACTGTCCCGATGTGACGACCAAATTAATTAGTGTTCTATGAACACATAAAGGCCTGCAGGGTGCGCGGTACCATTCCCACCCTCAGGAACAATTAAATATCTACCATATAAAACTGTGACAAGAGCCTTATTGGACGAGTCACCTTAAGCAAATCTGTCAGTCATATTACTAAAAAGTAAAATAAAACAAACTGATTCGAAACACAAATGCGCCTATGACTCAATGGTAATTAACTCTGTTTTATGAAACTATATGTTTAATAATGATAACTTATAACCCAAGCAAAAATGAATATGAAAATAATGCTATATTTAACCCGGCCTCGCCCTGAACATGCACAGTCCTATATATTTGACACATGCGTCATCCAGTTATTGCTAATCTTTCACGCATCCTGTTCTTGCACACGTCTTCACCAAAACTGAAGTTCTTTTTGCACGCGGCACTACTGTGTCACAATTTCAGGAAGTGAAACCAGGCGGAATAGTACTGTACGAACCTAAGGGTTTAAACCAACGTTTGCAACGTTCTGTTTTAGAAGCTCTTTTGATTGTTTATTTCAGTAAAAAAGTCTGGTAAGTAAACTACGAATCTCGTGTGTCTTTCAAAGAGATGTCGATTTAGATATTTTATTGATACATCTTGATTGGTCTGGTCTAAGCAGTCGGATCCTGATTTGGGTTGGGTCTTAGCGATTCTTGCAAATTGCAGATTTCTGGGTCTCTCTCGCCAGTGTATGGCATGCCCTCAAATATTGAGAAATTTTTTCTTTTAAAAATACGTATAGACGGTCGTTAAGAATTATGGTAGTCTTGTAAACTATTACTGCGCGGCTTGAAATGGCGTGTTCATTAGAACGAGAGCTTTTGAGTTTGTTCTTAGCCCCCCTTACCCCATCCCTACCATAGCCCACCATGTAAGACCTTAACGGTGATATTTATGTTGTGGGCATCTAGGTCTTTCATAGCTACGATGTCGCAGCAGTACTAATATTAGTACTAGGTCTTAATTACATATCAATTTGTGGAAGAGTGTTGATATTGGCTGTCATGTGTGTGAGATATTCCTGAAACTTTGACTATGTCAGCTGACATTGAAACATTCTGTACAAGCCATTATTTGGATAGTAAGACATAGCACAAAAATGAAAATAACGTGCTATGTCTTACATTGTAATACTACCAATAACATTGCTGTTAGTGGAGAAAATATGTATAAAGTCACCTTTATAATGCAGGAGGAATATTGAAAAGCTAGCTATTAATTATTAAACTTATTTCAACTAACTTCTATATTCAGAACTACTGTTTTGATGAATTTAAGCACTTAAAGTAGTTATTTTTCTTCAGAAATATATTCTCTCCATAGTGATCTTATTCAGAGATTCTGCTACTTTTACTTATATAGCTAATTTATAACATCACAAATCAGTGCCACAACACTGTAATCCCTACCCTGAGTTTCATCTGATCCTTCCCACAGTATTTTAGATATTCTGAGATTTATTGATAGTTTTTACATGCAGGTTACAACAGGTTTGATCCAGGTATCTGGTAGGTGAAAACATTTGGTTTACTCGGGTCTTATTCTTCATCTTGCCTTATTAGACTCTAATTTTGCATATAATTTCTTAAAATGTACCTGGAAAAGTCTTTAGAATATGTTTGAACATGTTATTGGTTATAAATTATTTGTTTTAAAATGAAGAAAAAACAACAGGCTAGAAGGATTTTCTTAATTATCAAAGATAATGGTCTCAATGATGAAGAAAAAAAAATCACTTACCTGAATTAGTCCAATAGCAGTGTTCAGATGTTTTAATACCAATGATGACATCAGTTTGAAATTATCAATTGACAAAATTTTTCATTTGTTGCAAATGTCCAATGGTGGCATTGGGTAGCTGCTTACTAGCCATTCCTGCTTGAAATTGAAACAGATAGGATTTATTTTCTCAGAAGTTTATGATTATAATATTTATAAACTTTGACTATGTGATCCCATTCCATGTTGTCACTGTCAGTGTCCAGCTTTATCCTCAAACAATCTGAGGCCTAGGAAATGCTTAATTATGCATATTTGGATGCAATGTTTTTAATCTGGGATGCAGAAAATCACCTATGTAGGAGTCCTCCATATGCATGAAAATAGCTGGGTGGCAATTTCAAGGCTTGCCGGTCCTACTTCAACAACCTACTGAATTCTAGAATGTGTTGATTATTTGATCATTTTAGCTGTGCTGATACATGTATTTACAATGACAGGATTCAGTGATTAAACTACTCACAATTTGCCTGCTGTATTTCTTATCAAAAGAACACTATGCAATAGCTGGGCGACAAGTTCAAAGATTTAAACTAGCAGCTTGGGTAAAAAAATGTGCTGATATTTACAATGACTGAATACAGAAGCAGAAAAACCCACATAAAATCTTGGCCAAAATGTCGTTCGCAAATTTGGATAAGTATTTTGGGGTTAAATGGCAAACTGACAATGACTTTTATGAGATTCAGAAGAGTGCTAAAGTTGCTAGAACTGAATGGGATAGTAGCTAAGCATAGCTGCCAACTGTCCCGTTTTTTCCGTATTTGTCCCGTATTTTGGACCTGAATACGGGTGTACGTTTTTTTTGCAAAAAATACGTTTTTTAATTTAAAAAATAATAATAATAAAATTTCTTTGGAATTGTCAGTTTTGAACGCGCTCTCGGTTCTATTTTGACAGAATATATCACATGTATATACGAATGCAGTTCTACAATACGATTGGTTCATACGAAATCGAGGCTACCAGGCCTGACGTTTTCCGCCATATTGGATTTTGCAATAGTTACCGCTGTTGTTGCATCTAGTCTTCATAATATTAAGCTTCTAATCATGATAAATTGGAAGGCATAATATTCAGAATTTTCTCCAGGAGAAATAAATAGGAGACAACTGGAATGATATTTGTGCCGTCTTGTATAGATTTGTGAAACCATATAGTAAAGGAGAAAAATTGACGTTTTGCAAATTGTGTAACGTGATTTCGCTATTGGGCACGGAGGCGCCTATGAAATGCAAAAGCACGAAAAAGCTGATAAACATCAGTTTCCTGCTTCATCACACACAACTCAGCCTGAACTTACGAAGTAGATAATGACCGTGATAACCTTAATGTACATCTATCGAAATTTGATTTTTAAATTTCTTTTAGAAATAAACCTTCATTTTTCAGTTACTAGTGTTGTTGGCGATTTATTTAGCATAAGTTTTTCAGACATTAAAATCGCAAAAGATAATTCTTATGCTTTAACGAAAACATTTAAATAAGAAAATCTCAGAACTGAGATAATCAATGAAAGTTGGTACATTGAAATCAATGATTAAAAAAGAAACTAGGCGTGGAAAGGGCTCCTATAAATACCTTGTGTTTGAGTGTGTTGCACTCTTGCACCTTTTGAATGGGCACCCATATGGAACATGGTGCAACTCCAGAAGATACAAATGTGCATCTTTGACATTAAATAATTATGTAAGGCACTGTCCAACTTTTCTGATGGTTGTATATGTTGTAAATAGATACATATGCATTGAAATTTAAAAATCAGTATTTGTTCCTGAAAATCAGTATTTTTGTCACAAGTAATCAGTATTTTTGCACTCTGGGGTTGGCAGCTATGGCTAAGTGTTAGAAAGTGACCTATGCATGGCTAAATGCTTGGAATAAGACCATTCCTTGGATTGACAAAATTTAGTCTCACCCCAAAGGGCTAACAAAAGTTACAACATTGTCAGGCTTCTGTGCATCTAAGGTGACCAATATTGGCTCAAAACTCAAACTGAATTCAATATAAAAAAAAATAATTCTGCAATGCTTTCCAATTGAAAAGTGGCAGTTGTCACCAGAATATTCTATTCAAAATAATACTAATTTTGTCATTTTTAGACTGTATATACCAGTGTTAATTACCATCGTTAAATGTTGTTGTTGTAGAGTTTAATGCCATTTTTCAGCACACGATTTGCTATACATGGCGGCCAGTATAATTGGTGGAAGAAGAACCTGGGAACATAAAAATGAATCTTTTCCCCGGGCTCCAAACACTATAGCTACGCCTCTGCATCAATGTACTGGTATAGTTAGTGTTCAAAATTCCTCTTGTCACAAGCCAGTTTCTGGCATTTTAATGATTAACTGGCCTGTACTGCTGTCGCAAAACTATAGAGAAATTCACTGACTATCATCAGAGGAGACGCCGAAACATAAAGCTTTCCATTGTGTGGAAAGTTATGATGCTTGTTCAGCCAAAAGACGAAACTAAAATTGATTGATCTTGATCTTAGTCGATCTATGAGAATTTTAGCTTTTATTTATTACCCCTCTTCGTGAGCATGCAAATTATGGTTATGTGCCTTGTACAATCGAACGTGCGTACCTTTTTAAACATATTGCCTCAATTTGTAGGATGGCTTTTATCAGTGAAAATGAGTAACTCTTGAGAGGTGATTCATTGTAAATGAATCAGCCATTAAGGACTATCTGAAATGTTATCTAGAAGAATGCAATTTGGTCGAAACAACGAATAAAGCAAAATCTGCATCCATTATGTTTGGGAATAATATGGATTTAAGTGATGCTATGCAGGCTTTGCACTGTGTAAGTACTGTACATTATAGTACATGGTCTCCCCGGCCCATGAATTATGAAATCTGTATTTATCGTTATTTAATTGGAGAAATCAGAAAATATGCATATGCAAAAAAAATAACTAAATCAGTCATAGTGTTTTATAACAGTTTAATAATTGTTGGGTTACCGAAAGTTACTTTTTTAACATGTCTATGTCTTAAGACACAGAAAAAAATTGTGTTATATGTTCCAAGATTTATAGCCGTACAGTAGTCAACAAAAAGACCTTAAAACAGTCAATGATTATTATTAATTTAACTTGTTATTCTTTAAATATAGAATTCATCTCATTTGCAGTCCTAGACATTCATTTTTATTAATAAAAATGAAAAAGACTAGAATACATGTACTAGTTTGCCATCTGCAGCAAATGGAAACAAAGTGACATAGTTTGTAATCTGCCCCCCCCCCCCATGTTAATTATCTTAACACTTCCAAATGTGTTCCACGTATATAATGAAGTACTTTACTCATCATTTAATTACCACAGTACTACTGGTATGTCACATTGTGAAATATGATAAATTGAAATCTCATTTTTGGTTATTGATTTTTCCGGTCCAGGTTAAATAATAACTACCAATCAAGAAACCTCATAGCTTATTCCAGCATGACAAACAGGAAGTACCAGCTAATCAATAAAAATGCTGTCAGGATATGTGATAGAGTAAATCATGCAAAATTTGTATGAATTCAAATACATTGTACTTTGGAGAACAGTGATGCACGAGAATGCCAGTAAATTAGTTAATAAATCTTGTCTGTTTTTCAGGTAGGCAACGGTTTACAGATCTGGGTTCTTCAATCATGATATGAATGGTTGTTAAACTAAATTTGATTGGCATGCTATTTTCAGGAATAAGTATTATGGTGAAGGAGGTTTTTAAATAATGGGCTTTCTTGAAAATTCAAATTGTTCAATTCTCACAATGGTTCGTTACGTTTGCATTCATCAAATACTGGCCGGTAATAGTGATTATGACAACAGTTTTTAAAGTTATGAAGTGCATTGGACCTGGGCTATTGTTAATGGAGATACCAGTGAATGATTTTGAGCCAGAAAATGGCATTAAATACAAGTCGGATAGATATGCACTGTATATTGGATGGAATTAAATGCTAAAAGGCAGAATACTGAGCCTAATTAAAATGAGCAATTAAAAAGTAGAGGAGAATTTTAATTTTTTTAAAATTATTAATTAAGTTCACCCTGCGGAGCTTCAAAACCCAATTTTATTAAAATCAATTTAGCTCTGCAGATCAGTAAGGATGAAGAAAGAAAAAAGAAGAAAAGATATTTGACTCCCTCAGGCTGCACAAGCAGACTATGTAATTGATAGACTATACATCCTAATACAGCATTATAGAATAGATAACAAATCTGGCATGGTAGTTGGTTAACTACTGATTCAAGAAAAAGTAAGTTTATGTTAGTGAAAAATCCTATACATGGCGGCCAGTATTAATGGTGGAGGAAGAACCCGGGGAAAACCCCAGAAAGAATCACCAACCCATGAGAAGCTACTAGCAAGTTTTCTCACATATCCACATCGACTGAATCCACGACTCGAACCCATGCAGACAAAGGTAAGATGGCAGTGATCTATAATGGAGAGAGCTTTAGACCACTCTGGCCACTTGGGGACCCTGTGTGCAAGATGAGTAATACCAATCCCACTTGGCTTTGGTCTGCATTTTGCATGAGGAATATTGTAGAATACATTTTGTTATTAGAAGAAGAAAAAATTTGCAAATCTGTGAACTGTAAAGTGTGTTATTGTTTTCTTGCTTTCAAAACCATGTGAAATTGAAGATGTCAACTGACAATGTATCATTGTTTTTCTGTCCATGCTTTTTTGCAAGTGGTTTGCTTTTTTTAAATACATGCATTCTCTTTATATTGTAGTTTAACTCTTCAGTTCTTGAAAATGTCTGGTGCTCCACCACCTTACCCAGGAGCTGAGAAAGGATCAGGTATGTTCCCAGAAGTTAATGAATATTTTGTCAGAATTGTTTCGTTTTCAGTGCTTCTTCCACTGCTTTAGACTTCTCTTAAAAAAAAAATGAGGTTTGAAGTTCAAAGGCCCCAAAAAAAACTGGTTTAAAGTAATGGTTTTTGCTTTCAAAGCTTGCAAAACCTTTGTTTATGACGCATCTTTGGCTAAATTGTTAGATGCACGTATGTCATGCATTTTGCATGTCTGCACCTACCTTAATTTGGTGTGTGTATAATGTGCATCCCACCATTATACACAAATGTGAAGCTTTAATGTAGAACCACCATATAAAGTACACGTGATACCACATAATGTATTTTAAAATTTTCACAATTTTGATTTTGTAGTGTGGCAAGAAGCAGCCATTTCAGATAATGCACTGATCATTTGATAATTGCAGTTGCATCAGTTGATAAATGAAGGGAAGATTTCAGTTGCTCAGAACATAACCATGTGATCATAACCACTTGCATTTTATTCTGTATAAACTGTACAGAGAACTACTTTATATGCCAAGTAACTCGTGTAAACATGGGACTGGAAGGCATACACACTACATACCTTTAAAACAAAATAAAAACTGGGTGTACATTTTATTTAGAAAATGGAATAAAAAATTATTTGATAGTATCAAATACACATCTTTACTATTTATGTAAACTTTCTCTTTGACTAGATTGGAAATAGAAAAGCTGGTAATCTCAAAATCTGCCAAGAACATTGAGGCTGCAGCACTTTCACTGCAGCTTGTTACAAATGATTTTAAAACTAGATGGATATAGGGATTGGGAGGATGGGGTGTTCAAAATTAACATAACAATTGGATTCACAGTCCTACAATGTAAGATGCTGACCTTGAGAGATAGATGTGGAGTGGGTGGAATATCTGCTATGCCCCCCCCCCCCCCCAACTCTCAGTGTCACTGTCTTGCACTGTTTAACTATTGGACCCCCATCGCTATAACTGTTTACCGATCATCATAATTTCATTTGTAAGTTGCCCCTGTATGTAGCTTAATTAGTTCAGCAAATAAGAGTCAAATTATTGATAATTTCTACTTTGAACAAAATGGGATCCAAGACTGACCCCTGGGTTATAAGTGGGTTCTTGAGTTATCAGGTCAAGAGTTATCGAGGGAGTTGTGTACTTGCAAAGATATATTAGGTACTGTGATTTAAGATGAGAAAAGTTAAAGAACCAAGTATATTTTTCAATGGAAAAATTTTTTTCAGGCTATACATTAATTATTGTTTTACATGGTGTCAGTGTTATCATAACAGACTAGGATATAATTACAAAAAAAAATCACCTAAATGTGCATCTGATGAGATCATTACATTGCAAGAATTCAACGTTTTGTTTGTCAAGTAAAACAGATATAAATTATTACCTACACTGTTATTGAATATTGAACATTTACTTGTATGGTAATCATTCATTTTGTTCCACTTTAAACCTTGTAAAGACCACATATTGAGTTTAAGAAGCACTTGTCACTTTATAGTTATAAAGAAATATAAAATACTAATATTGGAGCCAAGAGATAAAATTAAGAATCAAGCTTAGTTTCCAAATTAATAAAATAATGACACATTAATTAATTAATTTGCTTCACACTGTGTTAGTGTTACCATAATGGATAAACTGTAGTAACAGTAAATATGTCCTGTTAAAGTGCCTATGAATAGAATATTATCACTGCTTAAATTCTGGATATTTTATTTTTGTTCATCTTATATATTGATAAAAAGTTATTAGATCTATTCATATCAAATATGAACAATTACTTCTCATCGAAAAATATGCACTCTCTTGAAATAACAACTTAGAAAAAAGATGTGTGCCTATACACAGCTAAATCTGGTATTTATTTTTTATACAAAGAGAGAAATTTCTTTTAAAAGCAGCATCAATTTTTGCACTTGTGCAAATTTATCGATTCTATGTGAATACATGCTCCCTTTGAGTGGAAAATGATCAACATGTTGGGCAGAACACCCCTTTTACATCAGCTCATTCCTGTTAATGATTACCAGAGAAAACTGCCTGCTTATAACTTAACCATTAATATAAACTTCAAACCTTATTACGGGAAATCTTATAGAGAAAGTATATGGAGTTTTTTTTATTGTATATACAGCAGGGCTTGAATTTAACACAAATTTCTTTGTAGACAGAAGTACTAGTGTACCGAGTTATTTACTAGTCCTGTCCACAAAACAAGGTCACACTTGTATTGAGATTAACAACAATTTTGTTTCATAAATAGCATTATCATATGAAATGCAGAGGCACAGAAGTATAAATAATACTTCAAATCATCAATCAGTCAATTAACATTTTTTGTTTCTCAAGATAATATGGAACATATTCCAGAAAGGGATCCAGGTGTCCTTTCTCGTCCTCCACCTGTCCATGTCTTCTGAAACGTCTTCATTAGTATTATTCCTCTCTTTTATGTCATTTTCATTCAACTTTTGCTTTTTTCTGGATGCTGAACACCTTCTATGAAAAGCCATATTTTGCCTTTCTTATAAGTCGGGAATTGTGCCTCGTTTTGAAATACGAGATGTTTCAGTACACAGCTGCTTGATGCAAGCTTGATTTAAAAATACAACAATAATCTAAAGGAGAAAAAAAATCATACAGAATGACAAAAATACCTTAGATTACTCCCATGACCCATTTTGAAATAGGACCCTTTCAATCATATCTCTTTTTATATAGTATGATAGAGAGGGTCCTATATCAGAATGGGTCATGGGATAATCTAAGGCATTTTTGTCACTGTATGATTTTGTTCCTTTAGTTTATTGGTTTTTGTTCTTCAAACCAAGCTCGCATCAAGCACCTGTGTTACAGTATAGCTGACACGAATTATTGAAAATATGAAAAGGAATGGCACAGTGTCCTTTATATAAGGAAGTCAGAGCAGGAAACACATTTAAAAACATGTGCTTTAGCCCCTCCCCCCTCCAATTGCCAGTAGCTTCTCTGGGGTTCGGGGTTTTCCCATGTTTATCCTCTACCATTAATACTGGCCGCCATGTATAGCCTATCTTATGCTGAATAACGGCGTTAAAACCATACAACTGTCCAAATTTGTCATTCATATCCTAAGATCTTTTTAGTTTTAAGGTGTTAAGTGATGCAGTAGTTTCAGTCAACAATTAATGTACATTTTGAACCTTATACTGGTATGCATTTCATAATGTTAAGTGTTTTTGATTGTACATGGCCAATATAAATAATATGGCATTTGTTTGTAATCTGAGTTTTATATGTATTACTGCTTTCAGTAGTTACTTTAAATTGGGTAATGTAAATATTGTGGAAATGAGAAAGAAACTATGACATATGTTTGCATATATCTTCCCACCATTCCAGCTGCTACCTTAAATTCTGGACAAAAAACAGAACTTCCATTGTGCTTACTATTCTCATAGCTCCGCTGTGGCACCAACAGTCATTTAGACTGTTGATAAGTCAACTGAGGTCATCACCCCACAAGGTCATGGCACATTCCTTCTTACCTAGCAGTCCAGGTATTTTCTAGATTCATGCTTGGCTCATTTTGAGTGAATAACTGAAAGTTATCATTACATAAAAAAGCTAGGTTGAGAATCTTGTGATCAGTGCACTAAGAAATATTGATCCTAGCTGACCCTCATGGGCCTGTTTAAATCATTCTTCCCATGAGGACATTATGATAGGTGAATTTTAGCAGTTACAAGTTACCTGATCTCTCTGATCTTTAGTGCCGCAACATGTGACCCAGAGATACCACAGCATTCAATAAAATGAGCGTCTCCCACATTAATGGGTGTATTCTATATTTCTGTATCTGATTAGTGGTTATCATTCTACTTGATGACAAATTCAGTTACACAATAACAACAGGTTATGCAGTACTCCTATTAAAATGTAGTTTTGGGGTAATAACGCTAATTTTAATCATGTAATGCTTACACATCACTTTTGCTGACTGCCCCCTCTCAGCCTATTGAAAAGTACTCCTTTCTCAGTAAAAAGCATGAAATGGGGCATCATTAAAGTATAATTATTAATTTGGTTCACTAGAAGTATAAGGGAGTAGATACTGTAAGAGTAAGTTTCGGTCCATAATCAGATTGAAATAAAACTTGTATAGATAAAATATGCCCCTCTCTCTTCCTTAAATATTTGTTTGACTTTTATCCAGGACTGCTTTAATAAAGGCAAATAACAATTAAATTGCATATGGTTTTCTTCTCCGTTGTGGTAGCTTTATTCATGAATTAAAGGCATGTAGGCAAAAATGCTCTGATCATGTATATTGCTGACAAATATTTATCTTGAATCATGCCTTTGCATGCAAGGTGCATCCAAGTCCATGATAAGACTCATAAAACTTTATTTTTGTTTCAAAATTCAATTGATTACCTCTGACCCTTAAAACACATGGGAGGTATGCACTGATCGTGATACTCAAAGGATGATCCAGGCAGCTGTGTTTTGAACTTTGTGAAGTTTCTGGAATAGATATTGAAATGAACCAGACAGAATGTTACAATAGTTCAGTCTTGAAAGTACTAATGAACATACAAGTGTTTTATTGGCATCACCTGAAAGAAATTTGTGAATGGAGCTGCATACATGCCAACCATTATGCTTTTGGCATAATCATTACGCTTTTTTTCAGTATATTATGCGTAAACATATATGGATTACGCTTTTTCTGTATATCCACTTTCCCCAAAAAATCAATTGTCTCGTTTTTATTAACACTCCATTGATCCCACAGACCATATTTTGAAAAGATGGCTTTTACGTAACTACAGTATAAGAGTATGCTTGTCCGTAGACTTGCGTGCACTTTTCTAACAGTATCATGTTCTATTTATAGCAAACCTTGTTCTACTTTCGGCCTCAAATTCCATTTATAGCATCTATACGGCTTAGTTAGGAGAGAACATAATGGTTTTCTAATTTTAATCTTTACGCGCATATTCTTTGTTCTAATTCATATTACTGCAGAACCAGTCTATGGGTATTTGGCGCTAAAAGTATATTTTATTTTAGTCTATGTATATATGAGAGCAAAAATATCTCCTTTCAAAAATGTCACAGATGAATTAGAAAAAGGAAGGAAAAAACCCAAAAAATAACAATCCTCTAAATATGAAGACGCAAATGCAGCATCACATGACATCTATTTCAGGCCATGTGGAAAGGTTTTTAATATTTGACACTGAAAGTCTTTAGATGGATTCTAGTTGACATGTGTGTAAAGCTAAAAGTGCTACAATAAATCATTGTTTATTGAAATTTCCACATTTTATTTGTGGATTATGCTTTTTTTGCCAGGATTCCGCTTTTTGACCACTTGGATTACGTTGTTTCCTCATCAGGGGTTGTCGTGTATTTAGCTGATGCAACTCAGCTCAAGATATGCAGCCTTGCATATGTTCTTCACATGTTGGTGCAGTGTAAGAGTACTGTCCAGAGTAACACCTAACTTTCATGCTGACTGAATTTCATGTTGGTTTTGCTGATATTTATTGTTTGAGGTAAAGGATATTTGAAAGTCTTATTGTATTGATCAGAATAGCACTAGTTTTATCATCATGTATCTCCAGCTTGTTACAAGGCATTCCATGATTGCACATCAGAAATGCACCTCTCTACATCTTGGATGGTAGCATCAACTTCAATTGGGTGTTTAGATTTGTATATTTGGGTGTCATCAGTGTACAATTGGTGAGACACTGGATGATGATCTATGGCACTTGAGAGTGGCTTGAGTTTATAGAATGAAGAGAACCGGTCCAAGAACAGACGCCTGTGGGACACCACAACATAGAACATCTGGGCTGAATTGTATTCCATTTGCAGACACAATTTGTGTCCTGTTGACCAAGTAGGACTTGAACCACAGTAAGGCTGTATCATGAACACCTATTGCATGCTGGATAAAGTGAAGTAATATATTATGGTTTATTGTGTCAAATGCTGCACATAAATCAAGGAGGGTGATGGCTGTAATCTTTCAGCTATCCGAAGCAGAAGAGTAGTTTTAGTACTGTGGCAAAAATGATATGCAGACTGTACATTGCTAAGAAGACTGTTTGAATTCAGAAGAGATACAAGATTTTTTTATGAACGGGAGATTGGAAACGGGGCGGCAGTTCTTTAAATCATTATGGTCAAGCTGAGGCTTTACAATGGCAGTTGTGAAAAATGATGGAATTCACTGGATGAGAGAGAGGTATTAATAACATCAGTTAGTGAAGGCAATATTGGATCTAGGCACTAAAACAGCAGTGATGTTGGAATTGGATCAGGTTTAGATGACTTAAGTTGTTGTTGTATAGTTTAACACCATTTTTCAGCACACGACAGGCTATACATGGCAGCCAGTATTATTGGTGGAGGAAGAACCCGGAAAGACCCCTGAAAGAACCACTGACCCATGAGAAGCTACTGGCAAGCTTTCTCACATAACTACATTAGCCAAATCTTAGACTCGAACCAACACAAACAGAGGTGAGATGGCAGTGATCCGTAACGGAGAGCGCTTTAGACCACTCGGGGCCCCGATGACATAAGTGCACCTTTCGTCACGATTGTATATACTATATCCAAAAAATGGGCCCCTAGTGGTCTCAAGCGCTCCCCGTTACATATCACTGCCATTTCACCTCTGTCTGCATGGGATCGAGTCTCAGAGTCGTCCAACATGGGTATGTGAGAAAACTTGCCAATAGCTTCTCGTGAGTCGGTGGTGCTTTCAGGTGGGGGGGTCCTGGGTTCTTCCTCCACCATTAATACTGGTTGCCATATATAGCCTATTGTGGGCTGAAAATTGGCGTTAAACAAATCCAAAGAGACAGGTTTAATTGCTGCTAAAGGTTGCTGCTGAAATTCTGTACTACAACCGTATGGTGACAAGTCAATTGAAATTGTGTTGTCAGACTTATCTCTGATGGCTTGAACTTTGTCATCGAAGAAATTTGCAAATAGGTCCAGAAGGTCAACTGGAGAGAAGATTGTTGGAAGTGGTGTACATTTTTTGTTCCTTGACATTAGCTTGCTAGTAATCTAATACTACCTGGATGTTGATACTATATTGAGAAGAATTGAAAATGTTCAGTGTCAACAGCTTTTTTGTCTATGCATCATTCAGGAGAGCTTAGTTCACGTTATTAATAAAATTTGACACAAATATTCCTTATGATGATTGATCATTAAATTTGATATATTTCTTTAAAAAGATATTGTGAGAGTACAATAGCTGTATTCAGCATTTGAAGCACTCAGTTTACATATACATGTATAGTGTGGTTTTACTTCTTCATTGACCAGGGTTATCAGTTTTGGCACATATAATGTTAAAGTTGCCAAGTGAACTGGCACTGTGTTCTAATCAAATAGGTTTCCAGAATGGAATATATGAAAAGAAATTTCTAGTCAAGACAGATTAGGACAAACATTTTTGTTCCAGTTCACAATGCTTCCCCTGTCTATACTGACATTTCCAATACCCAATACTTAATTTGAGACAACACACCACAACATAAATGTCCAGTATCGAAACTTGGGTTTATGCATAGAAAAATGTTATACATCCACCTATGCATGTACCTGGCCAAGCACATGGATACACATTATACACACATGGTGTTTAGGAACATTGAGACAATGTACAAAGCTGTTAGCTAAATGATAAGGAGACTTTTCTTCCAATGGTGAAGCCCACAATCCAAAAAATAAACAGCTATGGTAGACCATCTCACCTGTTTTTGACAATCCATAGGCACATATTCAGCATGCATATACATTTTAAGTTATAAAAGAAGGCAGGTATATAACATTCAAAATCCAGAAACTGAAAAAATGGAAAACCACAAAAGCTCTATCCCCTCCATTTTAATTTTTTTTTTGGGGGGGGGCGGGGGGCTCAGTATATCCATTCTTATTGCTTTTCTTCTTCTTTCTCCCCCACAAAATGAATGTTTACAAGGAAAAGATTTGTACTAATGAGTGACAGGAAACAGTGGGATGACAAATCATAATGAGCTAGATAATGACAAATATATACCACTACTTGAAATAGTCTTATTTTAAAACCAACTGCTTTCAGTTTCTTTTTTAAAGCAACCAGTAATTGAAATGTTTGGATAGATGACACAAGAAAAGACAGACGTCAATAAATAGTGTAATAGGAACAAATTTAAATCACTGAAGGAAAATTAAAACAAAGCATTTACATGTTTAAATCGAAAAAGAAAATGTTATGCTTAGTAATGCATGAGACTACATGCTGGATCTAATTTGAGATGCTAAATAGATTGTATACTAATTTAAATGAATCATATAGTGTTCTTTTATGACACTTTGGTTCATTCTTTTTGAGAAAAAGAATATAATAGATACTGTTAAATAGTGTTCAGGTATTTAGTTTGTTGACTTATGTCTGCTTGATAAAAAAAAATTAAAACCCAAAATAATAATTCAATACAATATGATTAAGAATACCATTTATGTAAATAATAGAATTTATTATAATGTAGCTTGATGTCCAAAGTATATATATTGTATATAGATTAGTAAACTGATAGATCTTGTTTCACATTAAGGACTTGTTATAAATAGTTGTTTTTTCCAGTACCAAGAACTCAACATCAGAAACTTTTGTCATTGTTTAAGAAGGCAACTTCTTCCCAAATCCTCAAGAAGTTTTAATAATAAAAAAAAAACAAACTAATTTTGGTTTATAATATTTTTTTAAATGTGCAGTAAATGGAATCTAATAATAAACTGCAAAAAAAATATGTTGAGAATATTCAAAAAATTTATTGTTGGAATTGTATGGGGTTCAGTTAGAAAATTTTGTTATGGCTTTAGAACAGGGTTATCAGAATTGAACTATGGGAGGGCCACATGAGGTAATTTTTTTTCATGGCCTAATGGCCCCATCACCATTGTTTTCTCCTGTGACACCTTGTGATGCCAACCATTTTGTCTGCCACAGGATACAGCTTGACAGCTGTGGCCTGCATGCCTTGTTTTTGAAGCCCCTGCTTTACATTATCAGAGATAGTTCAACACTCAACAGTAGACTATGAGAAATGGCTTACATGTATTTCAAAGACAATATTTTGAACAATTCATCTGGTTGACCATCATTCATCAATCTCAAGTCCAGAAGGTCTTATTTGAAGTGTTTAAATATTTTTTTTAATTTATATTTTATTTGATGAGTATGGTAATACATGTATGTCATTTATAACTGCCCTTCCATGAAATGTGTGCTATGTGCCATGTATGTTAGTGTTTCTTAATTTAAGATAGAAGCATCAATCTTGGAGTTATTATTCATGGTGGTCCATTGTACACATTGTCTTCTATTTGCATCTGACTTCTTGAGAGCTTGGGAGTTGGGGGTTGTTAGACTTTGGTACAGTGGGATTATTAACTGTGAGGGGAAAAGAAGTAGTTCTTTGTTAAGTATCTCTTACTTGTCCACTGCTCTTGTAACAGAACATGAGTCTTCCAGTATTACTATCCAAGTGCTATTGCTTTGTTATTCTTGTACCCGTTTACGCTGGACAAAGTAAGTTTTGCAGGATTAAAATTAAAAAACTTTTGTCATGGATAGTGATTTTTACATTCTTGGTAGTAAGTAGTTAAGTTGCTTGTATCCCATGAAGTTGACTGGTTTTCCAGCACATTTGCTTTCATCTGTGTATTTGGCAATCAGGTTAAATAATACAACAGAACATTTTACTTGAAATCGATTGTTCACCTATTTTACTTTTCCTCGAACTGTGTAAGAAATTTCATTGTTGTATACAATAGGGGTCGCCATAGGTTAAGGCAAAACTATCCTGTGTACACAGATGACCTCTATACACAAGATTATTTTATGTTCCACATCAGATTACTGTATCCTGCTTACATCCTATAAATAAAATAATCTTATGGTACATGTAGTTAGTTTTGTGTACCATGAGAAAACATCAATTTCATTCACATGACTGTAAATTAAAGGACAGACTCTTGTGTATAAATTCAGCTTGGAAACCTGTCCACATTAAGAAAAAAACAATCTGCATTATCAATGCACCCAGCTTGCCAAGAATAAGTAGTTAGTTACCTTATGTGAGGGGCTTATGATGAATATGGAGTAAATGTAAGCGCTATCAAGCTAATCTTTTTTACTCAGGAATTCAAACCTTTTCCTGCCTTTAAAAATTAGTTTATTGATTGAATGGCCCCTGAGTCTGATGAAAAAAGGCGTCACTCATATCTCACCTCACACATGAACTTCTTTCAGAGGTACTTTAATAGATGTAAATAGATGAAGATATCAAACTCTACCTCTCACACTGTTTCAAAAAGCAACTTTAGTTTCTATGGTAATAACATGACTAGTTTCCTACCATCCAACAGAAGAATTTCTTCAGCCCTCGCCAGTAAAGATTCGGCTCTCATTCCAGCGTGACATATTCACACCTTGAACAGTGTGACTGGATTATGGTGAATGCAAGCAAGAAATGAAATATTTGGATATAATAATATGCATACGGTTAACTGCCCCGGGGGGGCCAAAGTGGTTAGAGCATCTGCCTTGGATGCAGGAGGTCACAAGTTCAAACTCTGGTCAAGTCATACCAGAGACGTGCAAAAATGGTACTGACACATGCCTCACTAGGTGCTCAACATTAATTAAGAGGCTGGTGTTGAGACTGGTCAGTCTGGTGTCAGATTAATGTGACTGGGTGGGACATTATGCTGTGTCACTGCAGACATTGTAGTGATAGGAAAAAATTGAGGTTTTTAAACTGCACAAAGCACAGAGACACCACTGTTAGTTTGGAAACATATGGCCTTTTGCTAAAAGCAGGGCACTATTAGACACATGACAATTATATAGGAAATATTTCCAAGTGAAATTAGTATGGCCATTGTGACCCGGTGACAGCTAAGTAAAGCTGACCATTAGGAGCAGTTTGACTGTACAAACTCATAATGGAATGTTTAGTCATGATTCTTTTCTTGTATAGTCTTAAGTTATTTTGATCAGTTGTCACACCAAGCTGTACATTTGCCCATCCTAGACCAACATGGGCTTTTCTTGTTTTCTGTTTTTTAGCAGCAGAATACGATGTTTACAAGAAAAACATGGGTTTCATACACAGATTATTGGTTTCATTCACAGATTATTTATGTTCGAGAAAAAATATTTTAATTGTGGACAAGTCCATACTTTAAAAAATGGTGACATATATTAGAAGAAAAAAAGTCTTAATCGGCGTGTGGGTTTTATATGACTGAAACATTTTTAGAAAATTTGGAGATTTTTAAACTTCAAATCATGTTAACTCAGGAAAGGAAAAAACAAACTTAAAATCAATTAAAGAGTGTAATACAGAACACAAATTGATCACATTGTCATGCTCATTCAAGAAACGGATTTTATTGTGATTCAGCAGGAGTTAGACATGCAGGCTAGTTAAAATCAGTGTATAAATAATTTGTCAGTATGTTTTGTGTTTGTATTCTGGTGCTGATCCACATTGATTTTCTGATTTGTGACAAAAGGTTTAACCTGCAGATCTAGGTCATTAGTAAAAATTAAATGTACATTTTTCATAGTTTTATGTAATTATGGCATTTAAACATTTTATGCAGAGATTTGACTTCTTTGCCACTTATATTAATAATAATTACTTATATCTCACTAGTGCCAATGGTTAGCATGTATGTAGAACATGTGTCATGAGAACTAATAGCTAAAATCCTTAATTTTCAAATGTTGAAGCATCGAGTTTTATACAGCCATACTAACAAACAGGTTAGTGCATGCATGACTGACATTATAATGGAATTATATTCTGACATGACAGATGACTGATCTTTAAATCATAATTTATAAATATACATAAATGCTGTTTCTAATGAATCATATACAATCACATCACATCTTATATTCTTAAAATTTCTTTACAATTTAAGATCCAGAAGTAATTGTTGTGTACCTTTGTTCTGAGTTATGACAGTGAAATTGAAAGTTGGCACCAACAAATTGTCCCCAGACGACAAGTTGGGAGCATGTGTGCTCTTTTGCCATTTCATTTATGTTTTTGCATTATGTGCAATTTTGTTTTTGTTTCTGGTGGTTTTGTTAAGTTGGACCCAGTTTAACTGCATATCGACACTCATAATTTTATCAAAATTTATTTATACATCCATCTCTAGGAATGTAATTCAGCCATACCAAGATTAAGTCGCAATGACTTAAATTTCATGCTCCAGTGAGATCTTTGTTCCTTTCACCCTCATTATCAGGAGCTTTACTTCACCGTATGAAAACCAGGTTAAGGCTTTAAGGTGATAAAATTTCATACTTGAATGACTTGTGTATTTTCAGATGTTCATTAGAACCCCAATGTTTTAGATATTTTGGATCCCATCTTGTTCAGACAAACACTAGATCAGCATGACCCAGTTTCGTATTTTTGTAACTTTTCCAATTTCAGCTGTTTGTTATTGTTACTCGCTCATATCCAGGATCCTATTTCAACTTGTGAAAATTGGTATGTGTGTAGATCTGTACCAGATCTTGGTCAATGTGACCCACCTTTCATGTTGGACCATTTTCTACTCTTGCAGCCATGCTACACCCTCAGTATCTTGGAGCCAGTTTCACATATACACATGGATACATCTCGACAAAAGTAGCACACCCATATTAAAACTCAGTTTTCATAATTTTGAATTTTCTGCTATTTGGACCCTGTATCACCAATGCTAAAAAATTAGGTGAATAATATAAAATGTCATTTGTGATTGAGCTGCTTTTATATTTACCATTGGATGTTCATTGCCACAGTGACCTAAATTTCATACTCAGCTTTTCGTGCATATCACCTTAGTATATGATCCCAATATTTCACCTACGCTCATGAAAATAGGTTTTTCAATTTATCTTATGGAAGGTAACTCAAGTATATGTAGAATCTGTCACTGTAGTAAATTTATCATAATTGTTCAGGTATCAGTTAACTACGTGCTTAACATCTTGGGGTCTGTTCACCTATACATGGAAAATGGATATGTGAATGCAACTTGACTCAAGAGTACTTCAGCCTTACCAAAACTGGTTACTATGACCAAATTTTGGTTGTAATGATTCTGTCTTAAACCGTTGTTGGGCAATGTCTTTCTTAAACCCATTTATTATCAACTTTTTTTATATCCTTTGCACTGATGAAACCATATTGATGCACATTAATAAATAATAGAATAGTATATATTGCAGTAATATTTGCTACATCCACATTGTTTGTCATTCATTAGCTTAGATCTTGTTTTTGTTATCATATTTGTAGAGAACTTTATTTTGTATATTTTTATCTTCATTTCAGGTGTCCCTGCTTATGGACAACCAGGTACATATTTATGTGATAGACTACTGCCTTTCATCTGAACTTTTCTATGCACCTACATATACTAATCTAAAAAGAAACAAAATTGTGTCATTAATGGCATCTTATTGAAAGTACATTTAGAGAGTTTCTAATGTTTATTATTTTTAGTTCTTTGTTGGATCAATAGGTCTTGTTATTTAAAATGGTGCCAGTATGAGCTCATTGTGTTCACTACATCAGCTAATTTGAAAATCTTTTTATTGCAGAAGACTGTAATTATAATAGATGTCTTATGTTTAATTCCTGGACAGTTTGAAAATTACTACCATCTAGAGACTCTTGTTTGTTTCTGTTATAATAAGGAAGTCACTTGTTTAGAATGTTTTGAAATTTGTACAAGGCCATTTATAGGAAGACTTGTTTTTGTTTTAATAAGTAAATCACTTGAGAGCTTCATATTAAGGGTACAATTCCATTTATAAGAAGACACATCTTCTGATTACACTTTGCAGATTGTTTTCTTATTTTGTATATTTTTTATCTTCATTTCAGGTGTCCCTGCTTATGGACAACCAGGTACACATTTTTACATCATGGACTACTGCCTTTCATCTGAACTTTTTTATGCACTTTCATATACTAATCTAAAAAGAAACTATTATTGCCATGATTTTGTTTTTTTTTATATTTGTAAAACAAAATTGTGTTGTTAATGGCATCTTATAGAAAATACATTTAGGGAGAGTTTGTAATAATAATGTTTATTTTTAGTTCTTTGTTAGATCAAGAGGTCTTGGTTATAAAACAGAAAATGGTGCCAGTATGACAACAGTGTGTTCACCACAGCAGATAATTAAAAACTCTTTTTATAACCAAAATATGTAATTATAATAGATATTTTCAACACTTGGTAATTATAGGGAAGAAATAGTCTTACATTGAAGCCCTGGAAATTGCTTTGGTCAGTTGAAAATTACCCCCATCTTAAGGCTGTTGTTATAATAAGGAAGTCACTTGTTTAGAACTTTGTTAATTGGGTACAAGTCCATTTATAGGAATACGCATCTTCTGATTACACTTTGCAGATTGATCTTTGTTTATTTTGTGTATTTATATCTTTATTTCAGGTGCCCCAGCTTATGGACAACCAGGTACACATTTATGTGATAAGACTACAGACTTTCATCTGAACTTTTCTATGCACCTACATATACTAATCTAAAAAGAAACAAATCAACATATTATTGCCATGATTTGGGGTTTTATTTTTATAACAGATTTGTGTGTTTTTCATTGCAGTTTATAAGCAAATATGGAAATTGCATATTGGTATTTACTGTACCTCATGATCCATGCACAAATGCTTATAATGTTGCAGCTAGATCTCAGTAATTTCAGGAGAGAAAACAAAACCAAAACTGTGATCCAGATTGGGTAAACTTTAAATAAAGAACATTCTATAGGGCAACAAAGTTAATTACATCTATGTAGTACATATACAACTTTTTCCTTCAATACATATTAACCTATTACAGTGAATGATAACTATATCCAATCTGTAGCCATTTCATGATTTGGGAACTACCTGTAGTTTTTCTTGTTCTTTTCCCCTCTCTGCCACCTCTGCAGTGAAAAAGTGAGTGTGGACTCTTGAAAGGTACTAGTGGGTTAAAATGTAATTAAAACCTTTTTTGTCCAGTTTAGGACTAATATCTTTTAACTGTGGATCTGTCCTTATGTTATCCAATCGGACTTTCATTATTTTCTCATTATTGCCATAAATTTAATACAATGTGCTATTGAAACTTTGAAGCGTTTGACATTGGTCTAAGCTTACCGGTAATCTTTGTCAATCAAGTATTTGTTTCTCCAACTTGGCATAAACTGAATATCTTCTCTATGGTTTTATGAAATGGCCTAGATGAGATTAATTACGTATTTATTTTTTAAAAATAAATTGGAGGGCCAGAATCAAACAGAAATTTGCCAGCAACATCTAGTGCAGTATCTACAACAATCATATGTTTCAGTTTTAAAATGAGGCCAAGTACAATTAAAAAAAAAACAACAACTGAGGATTGTGTGTCAGGTTTCTAAATGTGATGAGAGGAAAAATGAAATAAACAAATAAATGCTGAGCAATTTTCTGAATATGTTGAAACTTAAGTAAATGTAAGTGTAAATGAGACCATTTATGATATTTATGATAATTTAATAAATTTAATTGAATAAATAATCTATTATTTTAAAATAATCAATCAATTGAACTACTGAGGATAAATTGTCGAAATTTGACTTGGAACATTTTGTCAGAAAGGCATTTAATATTTATACAAATATTGCCATTCTGCTATTATCTAGTGATATGGCTGCTGAGAAAGACAATAAAAAGAAAAACATTCAGATGACATCTCCTCAGAAACTATTTAACAGAATTGGCCTCAAATTCTATACAAATTATGCTGATCTACCATCAGATATCCCTGAAGATGTTAAAAATTGAGAAACCTTTCATTTCCTTAAAATACCAATCTACATATTTTGAAAATTATTTGACAGAAAGCATCCCATTAAGGTTTTATCTTGACCATCTGTTGCATTTTGCTATTAAGCAGATGGTGGCCAGTGAGCAGTCTCAGTTTTATCAAATATTCCTATAACCTCAATGATTGTTTATACAAGGTTTACACTTGAGATATATTGGCAGGTGCAAACAGGAAGCCAGCATTTGTATTTCAAAGCTCAAAACTAGTTTAATTTATACTGATTCGAAGGGAATGTAAGCTCTATGTAAAAACAAAAATGCACAAATATTTGTTTTTTCTTGGCTTGACATCGCTTGCAAAGATTTAGGAAGAGGGATATCCACGTCTGTTGCATGAACGCTGGCTGCTGATAAGCCAAATATGTGACAGGTGCGTCCGTCCATACTTGTACTCATTTTGTTCCACATGAATTTGGCTGTCAAAACTCGTATTTCTCCATTACATCATACTGCACATTAAGCAATCAAGTTGTGGTTTATAGTAGGTTGTTTATTTATGTTTAATTTTTTGTTTATGTTTGTTTATAATATAAACAAATATACAACCAATTATAAACAACAACTTGATTGCTAATTGTGCAGTATGATGTAAGGAATAAATACGAGTTTTGAGAGACAAATTCATGTTGAACAAAATGAGTATGTAACGAGCTAAATTATTGTTAATCATTTGTTACCAGAATTCAGAATGTTTTTGAACGTTGTAGTCTGTTATGGAGTAGCAGTATGAAGATTTGAAATCTTGGAAGAACATGATATTTGTATAGCCTAGGTTCAGTTTTAAAATATTAATTATTAAGGTTGGCCATCTTCATTCTTTCGTACACTGTATTTACCTGCTTGCTATTTTTGTTAATATAGCTTATCCACAGTATGGCCAGCCAGGTGAGTTCTTCATTCATTGGATGTACTTTTTTTTTAGTAGTTTGTTGTCATGCACATATACTTATTTTTCAAGCTTCATTGGAAAATATATACAGAAGAGAATAAATCTTTTTCAGGAGTTTGAATGTAGTAGGGATTGTTTCTCTTGTCCATAATTTTTGTAGGTGTTATACAAAATATTCATGTAGGTTCATATTTAAGTAGCTTTAATTTACAGAATTAAGTAGTATTTATATTTATTATATATTTTTTCAGACATGAAATTTGTATTACTATATAACATATAATCTTCAATTTCTTATGGAGGTAAAACCTTAAATATAAAGAATTATATTAGACGGATTAATTCAGTTTAAAGGAGTGATTGACATTAAAATGACTGTAAGAGCCAAAAAAATTCAAATGGAAACCACGTCAATTTTGTATTTAAGTGAAATCTTTATATCTGAAAATGTTTTTCAAAATTACTTGTCATTTCTTAACTTTAACACAAATACTCATAATCTATATCACCCATAATATCCAGATCTTTTGCAATTTAATATTTAAATTTGTCACCTTGAAATACCGATCATTATGAAACTGATGCACTTATTACACTGAGTCTCCCATCCAGATCCTCACAGCATGCTTAGTTGAGACATATTTTCATGTTTTCCTGCTTTTTTGTTGTACTTCTGTGGTGTTCACGCCTTATATTATAAAGTGTTCAGTCCTAAGTGTGCATTGTGGATTTATTTCTTTAGTTTTATAATCAAGAGCCTTGCATAAATTGTACAAATTCAACCTGGATTACTGAGATACATTCTATGTTTATAGACAACAGCCACCTCCTTTTTATTTCTGATACCAGACCGCTCTGGTGGCCTGAAGGTGGGAGTTTCTACCTGATTATAATTATGTGACCTTTCTTGGTCAGGTTTATTGATTTTATTGCTGACCACAGTCATCACATGTAGGTCAGTGAGGTTTCTAAATTTCAAAACATAAATAATCATCAGTCATTACTTGACAATAGCAGTAACTATTCAGTCTTTAAAAAACACAGCTTGGGAGACATCTGCAAGCCATGCTGAAACTAAGATTGCAATTATTTACATTTATATATGACTTAACAAAATTATATAATAGTATCAAAAAAATTTCCAGATCAATACTGATCCCTCCAAAGCTAATGATGTGATGCGTGCTCACTGTTATTAAGATTAATTTGTGTTGTTCTCTGTTTAGAGGTAAAGAGAAACATGGACTAAGGACATTTATCATTAAAATTATGTGTATTCAGAGAGATATTGGTGTTTGCTTATGATCATAAAAAGTAACCTGATTATCATCATATAGAAGTGCAATTTAAGTTCATCCCTTTGATCCTGTTTAATATACTATTACCCAAACCTGTTTTATGTAGTAATACCTGAACCTATTTAATGTAGTAATACCTGAACCTATTTAATGAAGTATTACCTGAACCTGTCTAATGAAGTGTTAGCTGAACCTGTTTAATGTATTATTACCTGAACCTGTATAATGAAATGTTAGCTGAACCTGTTTAATGTATTACCTGAACCTGTTTAATATAGTATTACCTGAACCTGTTTAATGTAATATTACCTGAACATGTTTAATGTAGTATTACCTGAACCTGTTTAATGTAATATTATCTGAACATGTTTAATGTAGTATTACCTAGTGTTGTTCCGATTATCGATTATAATCGATCATCAGTTGGTTGGGCAGATAATCGATTGTGAACTCCATAATCGATTGTGTGTAAAGGGAGACTACTTTTTAGGTGTATGCAAAGCACAAAGGTTAGTAAAACTCCTAGCAACTAAAGTTGACCTGAAATTTATTAATTTCCTTTACAACTACAAATATGAAACCTTATAATACATAATTAGGAGCATATAGTCATTATTACATGGTCCAGTTGTTAAATTGTTGACAATACATTTAATCACATTTTGTTGATTTGTTTCAGTCAAATTGCAACAACTGTTGTAGTATTTATAAATAATGGCAAACAAGAAAAACATGTCCTTCTATACTTTAAATTATAAACACATCACATGTGAATGAAAGACTTTTGGGGGATTGTAGCAGTCTTTTAGTTATATATGACTGATCAGCCATAAATGATACAACATTGCGTTCATTTAACAAAGTTGTAGAATAAAATTAACACATAATGTAATATTATTGTCAGGTTAAAGTATACATGTCATTAAAAGAGATTACTCCTGTACATTTATAAACATATTGAACTCTTGATCAAAGATATAATAACTGTTTGACAAAAATTAAAATGTGCTCTTAGTAACCGATTATAATCGATGATCAGTTGGTTAAGGGAAACCGATTATCGATTATGAATTTCTGACCGATTCCCATCACTAGTATTACCTGAACCTGTTTAATGTAGTAATACCTGAACCTGTTTAATGTAGTATTACCTTAGCCTTCCTAGCTTATTTATATTATCAACACTTGGAGTCTCCAATCTATGACTATCTGTACTTTTGTTAGCATAACTTTCAGTAATTTATTGAGACATTTTATTTTCAGGATCAGTAGAATAATTACTTTTCATATTAAACTGTTTCAGAACCAGAAACCTCAAAACTTCATTTGATATTGTTAGGAATTTTGAGTAAAACAAAGTATTACATTTGTTGTTATTGCAACAGAGAGCTGAAACAGGTTAACTGAATTTTGAAGGTGTTACTGGTGTTTTCAAGAGCCATTTTCCATGGTCAGTAGTGTGTGTGTGTGTATATATATATATATATATATATATATATATATATTTATCTAATCAACATGATTTTTTTAACACAAAAAAAATGAAAGAAATCGGCATCAGCTTGCATTGCAGTAATACTAATTTGTACATAGCATCAGAACCTCATTTTGTTTAAAATTAATGTGATTATTGATACCAATATGAAAGGTGTATTACCTGTATCTGGTTTACTGCAATATTTGCTGGCAGTAAGTACCATGGTACATCTTCATTGCTTCCCGAAATGTCGATACAGTAAAGAATATACATATATAACTAAGGAATCTTGCTTCAAATTTAATGATATTGACTGTTTTCCTAATTCATTATTATTTTTTAAAAAGTTGGATCTGTCTGAAATTAATAGTAACTTTTACCTGTTACAACTCTGACATCTTTTACTAAATAACAGAAACCAGCCGGTTTTGTTAAATTCAACAAATAATTTATTTCTCTTAAATACAAAGTGAACATTTAAAAAAACTTGCAGTATTGTGAATTAAATCCTAAATAATTCTTAAAGTTTATCAGAAGTAAAAATTTCAGAGTATTCCGAATGAAATCAAGTAGTTTTCCATATGAGTTCTAATCTTGAAAGTTGATTGTCTCACATATTGCAAGCAGGAATTTTGAAGATGACAAAAGTGAATATTTTAATTAGGGGGAAAATTCAGCAGCTTCTGTAATATCAAAATGCATAAAGTAAGGTTTAATAGAATTACCTGATCTGACAGAACCGTCAACAGTCATTACCTGGGTGAACATAAGACTATCCATTAAAATTCACTATTTGGAACTCAAAAAAATATCTCTTCATATTGCAAGGCTTTATATTCAATGATAAGGAGCCTTAAATTTCTCCAGATGAAAAACAGTCATTAGAGTTGTAGCAGTAAGTTGTTTCCGGAATGCTATATAGTCCCTCCAATAATTCAGAAATTATATTGAATGTACATTATTTGTAAGTGCCAAAAAATGTTACCCTGCAGACAAAAGTCAGTTACACTGTAGTATGTTTTTGTTTATTTAATATATATGCTGTCCACATCTTGCTAGTACAGTACTCACTTGCAATCTTGCTCTCCATGGGGGTCAAAGAGTATACCACTTAATAATAAAGTACATTATACATATAATATCACTGCAACATAAAGTGGGATTCACAAATATATAATGATGATCTTCTTAGAGAGGAGTAATGGATTTGTCTGTCATATTATGCCGTTCTATCAGTATGTAACTGCAGAATACTGTTTAGGTACTAAATGCCTAAATATAAAAAACAAGAAGCAATTAGATAAACATTATTACCCATTAACAAATTTAAAGACAGCACTATAGCTAAAACATGGGTGTCGATCCTTTGCATAAGATGTGTATGTCCCCACCACATTTATGTTCGTCATTTGGTGTAAAACTTTCCATGAAGATGATCTTGTTTCATTTTGACCATTTGCATCAAAATTGAATGTAATGTTGACCCTTTACATGTATTTGTTTGCAAAATTGAATTATTTGTAACAATGGTATTGTCAGACTTGCTGTGTTTGCTTTGTTTTCTTTAATGTTTAGAAACGCTTCATAATACTTGTTCAACAGCATTTTTAACTTATGCATATTTCATATTCAGATATGTACATGATATCAAACTGTGATTTGCTTATTAAAATTTGCATTATGTTTTTAAGGTTGGAATTAACCATTAGAAATTAACTGTGTCATATAATAATATGATTTTCATTAACTCTTTAAATTTCAGTGTTCATTTAGGTCATTCCTGCAATTGAACAATGGTTTGATTGTATTTTGAACATTTAACTATGTTCTTCAAATAGAATATGTTTGTATTAGATTTGTTATTTTTCTGATTTAAGATATGAAGAACACACATTTCACAGAGAATCAGGTGAATTCTTACAAATTTACAGGAATTTGTTTTTGTGAAGTCTGTGCTTGGCCAAGACAATTAAGCCAGAATTTAAACAGTAATTACTTTCCTCTTTTACTAATTATTTATCCAGTGCTTACTGTTGCAACAACTTGGCGATATTATTTATTTCATGTGATATACCCATTTTGAGTATTTTTGTTCACTATTTGTCTTGATCTTGTTGTATACTTAGCATTTAGGTGTTCTTTTTGCTAGCTCAGTACAATCCCCCAGGTGTAATACATGGGTCAAACACAACTGTGGTTGTGGCACAACCAACTGTGACTTTGGTGCAGCACTTCAGAGAAAGCCCTGTGCACATGACATGCCCCCATTGTCGTGCTGACATTGTGACTGCCACATTCTATGAGACCGGAACCCTCACTTGGGTTGCCTGCTTTGTCATTTTTATAGTAGGGTGAGTCATAATCATATACACATTTAAGTTTTAATGTTACATAAAGGGAAGCCATCTTTCCAATCTTAATTGTATTGCAGAAATTTTGAATGTTAATATTTTCTTAAATTATATGCATGTTTTCTGTTTCAGAGATGGATTCCATAGTGCTTATGTATTTTTTTTATTTAATTAATGTAATAATAAAAGCAGAAAAAGAGGAATTTTGAAGTACTCTATTTATCTTGATGGGTAAACAACTTCCAATAATACAGTTTTGAATCTCCATGGGTAATGTGCATGCAGATTCAAATTAATGTCATTGCCATTTTTGTTGATAAAATATTTAACAATGTTCAGTTTACATCAAAATGTAATTCTGAAAGAGTCAATGGTGTATAGATAACTTTATGATGTGTATGATGCATAAGAAATAAGCAAAAAATTTCTTCCCTCTTAGTGGTAATTTTACATAAGTTAAAGTTGCCTGGAAATTAATGCACTTTACTGATTTCATATATGGCTGGAAGTTAATGCACTTGACTGATTTCATAAATGGCTAGAAGTTACCTGGAAGTTAATTCACTTGGCTGATTTCATAAATGGCTGAAGTTACCTGGAAGTTAATTCACTTGGCTGATTTCATAAATGGCTAGAAGTTACCTGGAAGTTAATTCACTTGGCTGATTTAATAAATGGCTAAAGTTACCTGGAAGTTAATTCACTTGGCTGATTTCATCAGTGGCTAAAACATTTCTGTCAAGGTGCTTGTACATGTATCAGAGCTGTTCTTTTATCAGGTGATATTTCCTTTTACATTTCAACACAACAGGTATGGATGGATGTTAATCATAATTTATGGCTATTCCAAAGTGACTATTTAGAGATTGAATGATTTGTAAAATCAGTTGTACAAGTACTTTTCCTATATGTTTTAAATCTGATAATCCTAAACATTTATGACCAATTTTACAACCATATCAGTATGGGATTTTCACTAAAAGACTTATTATGATGAGTCTGAATAAAAATGATTCCAATTTGTCATCCAGAAGGGCAATCATGGCAGCCATCTGGAAAATATTGTTGTTGGTATTCCTTCCAAAAGAAAATCTTTTTGGCTTTTCAACAGAAGATTAATTATGATATCTATTTGGTCTTGAATGAAACTGCTGCAGATCTGATTTCAAATATGGCTGCAATGAAAGCTATTTGCACATCTTTTTGCTACTGCTATATGGGAAGTCATATTGACATGAGATTTTCACCTGAAATCTGCTTTGTGACATTGTCTGATGCTGATCTGACATTTGGTGTTATCAGCTTGATTAGCCATCATTTAAATCTTGTTATTGCTACTCTTCCGGAATCGATGGTCATTGATATTGATTTTTTACTAAAAGTTCATCCTCGATGAGAATGGTGCCCTGCAGACATCTAATATGACTCCCACAATGAACATGTTGAAAATCTTATCACGAATTTTCCAGCATGGCTATTCATATTGGTATGGAGTTTTTACCAAAAGCCTTCTAATGGTGTCCAGTTTGTCAAAATGAAAATGTTGCCAATTTTATATTCAGTATGCCTACCACTGAGGGTAATTTGAAACTCTCATAGCGCAAGAATAGCAGGGATTGTTTCTACACACGTTCAATACTCTTGTTCTTAAAAAGAAGAAATGTTTTAACTTGAATTTCTGGAATCCACTGACCTCTTCAGACTAGACCACCATCTGTTTTTTTTCTGTGTACATTATCTCCTTTGGACCAGACTTGACTAGTATCAGTTTTTCTATGCCCAGCATAAAGTGGAGCATACTATAAACTGATGTCTCTGTTACCGGTTTTGTTACTGCACTGTAACCTGAGTTGTCCACCATATAGTTTACAAACTTTGTGGATTGTTGCAATTAGGGCATGGAAGAATCCTATGAATTTCATTATCAAAGTCACTGTGACTGTTAGAAAATTTACAGTAATTACATACTGGCTTGTACAGGTACAAAACTTTCTGATTTAAATTATACAAGTTGCTTATTTTGGTCACACTTACTTTGGTCCTGACTAATCTCTCATGTTTTTGAATGCCAGCCATACATTTGAGCATATTATGATGTTTACCCTATGTCTGGCCATCTGTTTGTTACTAAATTCATTTCTATGCAATGACTTGGTAATCCACCATATACAGTTACAAAACTTTGTGGATAGCTTGTATTATGGGATCGGGAAGAATTCAGGGTTAGAGGACAAACGTTTTGCACAATAACTGAAGTTTCACCATGAACATTACTTAACTTTTTGGATGGCATGCACTTGAGTATGGAAAGAAGCCTGTTCTTGTTGTAGATTTAAGACCATTTTTCATTACAAGATAGGCTATACATGGCAGCCAGTATTAATGGTGGATAAAGGGGGGGGAGAAACCCCAGAAAGAATCACTAACCTACGAGAAGCTACTAGCAAGCCTGTTGACTTAAATGTTAAATATTAAGGTCACATTTACTGAAGAAGAAAATTTGTTCGTGCACAGAAATTAAATTTATCTACAATAAGAATATTAAACACTAAGTGGGCATATGGTTCTCTTGTTTAATTTTATTGGACTTTGGAAGTGGTCATGGGAGTGGTATGTTTTAACAGGTTCATGTATTATAATCTAATGTGCAACATAAGGTGGCAGCTAATGCTGGAAGTAGAGTTAGAGAGCAAAGAAAGCAGTAAATGTCACAATGTATTACAAATTACTGGTGAAGATTGGTAAATAATTGATGCATAGCAGATTTGTTGACCTATATGTATTATTATTTGACATACATGTACGTGTATTTAGCCATCAATGATTGGCCAGAGATGCTGTGATATTAAGTCCATTTCTGGTCCAGGCAGTACATCATTATTCTCAGTAGTTAAATTTAAAACATTCAGAGCTTTCTTCCTAAGTGTATTTTTTTAATTATATCTCAGGAGTAATGAAATTTTACAAATCTGTTCCTTTAACATCATACAGGGATATTTACAAATTGGAGCAAAATCCAGTATTTGTTGGTTTATTTGAGCCTGAAATTGCTGTATATTTCCAGTATATTGACTCCACTTGTGAAGCCAGCTACCACAAGCTGACCTACATTTTGTAACATTTATGTTACATCTCTGTTTTAGACCATAGTTCTAACCCTGGCAGTGTTTCAATCAGGACAAGCCCATGCAAGATTTGTGGAAACTAGACACCACGTCCCACAAAAACATTTAATTGTGCCAAAAGTGGCATAAAAAAAAATGAACAAACATTTTGTCCAAATTGTTTGATGATTTCTTTTACAAAAAGGAAAAAATCCATCAGAAAACTTTTCGTTTTTAATCGTTTTCACTGCTCGCTGTTTTCAGCCAATCTCCCCCCCCCCCATTATCCTAATACCATATTTCAAAACTCACAATCCTCCAGAAATAATCATACATTAGGTAGATGTAATATTTGAGAGTACATTACGATTTTGTATCATCTGTATCAATCAAAGACTGGAATAATATACTGCATAATCTATTTATTTTAAACCTCTTTACAACAATAACTCTGATTTAAGCCCTTTCTAAAATATTGTAAATACATGTATTATTCTCTTAGCTCAACAGGATATAAGGCCAGTTGAGCTCATGCAATGGCTTAACATTGTTCAACAGTTGTTATCTTCAACTTCTTAAACAGTACTCAACCATTTTCAAGCAAATTTTGCAGGTCTCATCCTGACATGATGATCTTTCAGGTGTCAACAATGCCAATCCATCATCAGATATAACCACCCTAACAAAAATGAAAAAAACTTGAGCTTCTCAAACCTATCAACAGAATATTAGGAAACATTCTGACAGAGAGGGCTTAAAAAGCAACTTAATTTTAAAGAAAATGTTTAACCGAATTTGATAACTTTTGAGAGAATGTATTTTGACTGGGGTCTCTCCATATGAGGCTGATGGTGCTGATGTGCAATTAAAACTGGATAAATAAACCCAAAAGTAGAAAAACTTAAATGATAGCATTCTAATTTCTACAGACCAAAATTTATTGGCAAGTTTCTCTTGTTTTTGCCCAATAGGTAGCTGTCGGGTCTGATAAGAAGTCTTAGGCCCACTTGGCCATACCAGTGATTTCATGAAACAAACATCAGGAATTTTGATCTGGTAGGGGGGAGGGGGGCAGTAAATTGATTAAGTTAAGGAGATTTGGGTGGGAAAAGCACTGATTTTCAGTGATGTAAAGCATGTTTTGTTGTTTCGGTTGTTTTCAGTTTCTGGCTGGGCTGTTGCTTGATCCCTTTCTGCCTTGATGCATGCAAGGATTGTGTCCATCAGTGCCCCAACTGTCGCCAGCAGCTGGGCCGCTTCAACCGCATGTAGTCCTCTACAGGGTGATGGCAGCTATCTTGGATTTATCCGATTCTTGACTTGAAGAAACTTTTCTAATTTGCATATCACAAATCATTTCTAATCAAGGTGATAGTGCACATCTTTCTTCTTTCTGTGTAATGATCTGTTTCTTGAAAGTGTAAAGTATCTTATTTTTGTGCACAAAATCGTTACAATATATCCTGTGATTAAACCTATACTGCTGTGAATTTTTTTAGTATTTTATATGAATTAAGATACATGTATATATATATATATATATATATATATATATATATATATATATATATATATGTATATATATATACATATGTGTATGTAAATGATTCAACCCATTATCTCTCCTATGCTTCAAATGATCATTAAGAATTCCAATGGTTTATTTTATACACATCTTTAATACTTACATTAGTGTATCACTATCTTACCTCTTCCGAAACTGTTCAGAGTTAATGAGATGAATTTCTCGGATTAAAATGTAATGAAGATCTGAAAATTTGTTTTCGTATAAGTACAGTTAGACAAAAAAAAATGTTGGTCTCAGCTAGATGTTAACTTGATGAAGCAAATACATGGGCATCTATATGTACATTGCTCAAACCACAATCTGAATTTATCTCGAGGTTAACTTTTCAAGTGCATTGGTGTGCAGAGTTATGTGATTTACTAAATGGTTACATCTTGATCAGGGGTCTCAAACAGTCTGATCCTGTGGCCAACAAAATGATTGGCATTACAAGGTGACATGAGAGATATCAAAGGTGGTGCGACCCGTGGGCCATGAAAAATATCATTATGTGGCCCTCAGGGTGGTTTGAGTTTGAAACCCCTGATCTTGATTGTGCAACATCAGTTTACCAAAAAATTGGGGCAGGCTAAATTTGCCAGCCACAGTCACCATCTTTAAAAGAAAGCTACAAGTTTGGTTTCCAAACACCTCAACAGCTATTGCTGTCATATAATTGATGTCCAGTTAAACAGCTGAGATTGTGATCTGCTGGTACAATATACTGTAATCATTTGTTTCTGAATTACACATGGGTTAATATTATACTAATTTCTTGCTTTAACTGCTATTATTTATAAAGTGGACAGTTTTACTGCATATCAATGTAGTTTGCAAAGGTTTATGCATTGATTATTTGTCTTAAAAAATGTAGGATCTTCTAATTAAAAATTGGTCTTTAAGTATATTTTACAATGATCATATTGATTGACACTATTGCAGTATGGCACAACATATACCTCAACAGGTTTACTTGTATAATTAATGTACAAATTGTATTTTCAAAAGTATTTTCACTAAAACAAAATTACAACATTGGAATGACTTTGGTTTTTGAAAAATCACATTACATTTTAAAACTAATCCAGTTTAAAACCTTTATTTTCATTTAAAAAAAAGCATGAAAAGAACCCTCCCATCCCAAAATTAATTACTCAGAAAAATATGTTTAGCCTTTTATAATTTTTTTTAATTCTATTTTATATTGCATTTTTTAACATTATTTTATATTGTCAGATTTATGGAATGTGCTCAGTTTTAAAGACACAAAATTAAAGCAAGGCTCAAGCACCTTTCTACAGTTCTAGCTTCACATTGTATAGACCAAAAAAGCTTATGCAGTGGTATTTTGTCCACCAGTTTAGCAGTTTTATTATCACAGTCACCTGCAAATTACTGGAAGTATTTTCATGAAATTTTATTAAACACATTCTTAAAAATGTTTAGGTGTTCCTAAATTAGGAATTAATTAAGACCATTATGGTGGCCAGCTTGAAAATCTTTTTATCCATACTCTTCATAAATGGTGATGTTCATGGTGATATAGGTTTTCCCTAATAGAAAATGGTGTAAATCCAAAGTATTGTTTTAATTAATTCTCCTAAACAGCTATAGTGACATGGGATTTGACCAAAAGAATTATGATGATGTCCATTTGGTCTTAAATGAAAAGGGTGACATCCAGTTTTGTCATCATGGCAGCCATCTTGAAAATCTGTTTTATGCTGTTTTTCCCAATTTTGTTGCATATATTTATCACGAAAAGACATGATACATGAATCAGTCAGACCTTCAATATGATCACTATGGCAGACATCTTGTTATGGCTACTTTTTCTGCACAGGTTATTATATCGATATTGGTTTCACTAAAAGACTTCTTGAAGCCTGATGTCCATCTGATCCTAAATGAAAATGGCATTGATAATAGACTTCAGCATTATGGAATTGTTAGATAAAAAGGCAACCAAGGTAGGTAAGTGGATAGAGCATCAGACTTGTAATTCTGAGGTAATGATTTCACCAGACCATCCAGGTCAGCTATTTTGGTGTATGCTTGAGAAAGGCACCTTGCTGAGATTTACTCTGCATTATACAGCTAATATCGTGTTGTAAGTGCTCTTGAAAATCATTCAACCAACCAACCAACTTTCATCCCTTTTTTTTTTAATGTTCTTTTTATCAGTCTTTCTTATCAATAGAGAAATCTTAATTTTTGAGAAATCCTCCTTTCCTAAGAAAAAATTAAGTATACCATAGGTCCATATATTTATCAAAACCAGATTGACTGACACAAGACCATTTTTCTTCAATTTTTAAACTGGAGTTATTAATTTATGGATTATTAATTGTTAGTTTTGTTTTCTGCTAGAATTTGACCTAAATGTTCTTTTTGTGTTTTTCATTAAAATGTGGTCCTTTACTGATGCCTTTAGCGTTATTTCTTTGCTTGCCTTTCATACAAACAAAATGTCAGTATCATGACAATCCCACTTTTGATATTAATTGAGAAATTATCTTATTTATATTTGGTTTGCAATGAGTGGATTATTCTGTTTTCCATTATGTAATTAAAAATTTAACACATGCATTCTGTTATGCAGTAAAGAGACCTTATTTACATATACTACATGAATTAACTTCTTTGATCTACTAACATTTTTTTTGTGATGGTTTTGTTGGAACACTTTCTTAATAAAATTCTGTCTATTTACAAATGGCTTTTGCCTTTTCATTTTGATAGATCCTTGTAAAAGTTGTGTGCCCTACATTTTGAAAAGCTTATATTAGCAAGACCTATTTTGTTAAGCCTGCATAATACACAACTGAAGCTGTTGCTTAACTTTTTTTGACTGTCATGATATTAATGTCCAGTTTTGAGTAAATGACCAGAATGTAGTGTTAGGTATTTTTGTTGTGTGTTGAACATGTGCACATGATTGTAGGTTGTGAGGGTTGATTGTAAGCAGCATATTACTTGGCTAACATTTGGCCATGATTGTAGATTAATACTGTAAGATAATACATGTATTTGTAAACATGTTTGCATGGCTTTTTTACCTTGGACGGGTCTGGAAAGAACTTGTTTATGAATTTGACAGGGAAAATGACCCATATCCTGGTCATTTATTGTGTCAGTGTTTTATATAAGGTTTATGAACAGCAAATGATTTATTTCTATCTTAACATCAATCTTTGTGGAATCCATTTTTGTTGTGTTTATTTATAATTTGAGAGAATTTATTTACTCTTCATAAATAGGCCTCAAGGGAGAATAGTCCTTGACTATTGAGCTACCCTCAATACATAATAATAATTATAATTATTATTATTATTATTTATTTATTTATTTAAATTATTCATTGCAGTTAATAAAGTGCTCTTTGAATTTTGGACTTGAACACTATTGTGGAATTATTGTAAATTCAATCAAACATTTTGGATTGTTTTGCACATCAGTAAATTCAAGATTGGAATTTGTTTGGAATACCCTATACGTTTGGACTTGTGATAGACATGTAAGGATTATTTCACAATACATGTACTGTTAAGCTCCTGTAAAATTTTCATCTTTTTGTTAAATTTTACTAATCTAGCTCATATCACTTTTGCTCTGTTACCTTGTTTAAGACCATAGAGTCGTAACAGTAGCATCTGGCTTATTTAAATTGTTCTTGAATCAAATATGATTGGGGGCATGATATTTGCAAGTGACTGGATATTATGAGAAAGGAAAGTTGTCATTGCTGTCAAAGGTAGGTCACAGTGTTCTGAATTATTTCTTGTTATGACTATGGTCGTAAAATATGTAATAGAAAGGAAGTGAAACAAAAGTTCGAGTAAAATTCAACAAATAATTTGTATCAGTTACAAAGTGAATATTTACAAGGCATTTACAGTGGAGTGAATTAAATTCCAAACAATGGAAAATTTCCTATCACAAGTCCAAAAGTATTGCATGTACTGAATGATTTGCAAAAGTCCTGAATATCTTGATATATCACAAGGATATAATCCTCAGTGTCTTGAAATGACTAAATAATCCAAAATCCAAAAAGTTGTGTGATCTCTTTGTAATTCCATTGAATATTTTAAATAAATGATTTCTCTCCAAAAAAATTTATGCAGCTGAAAATGAATCCACTTACTGATCTAACAGGAATGAAGACCTTTTTCATAAAATCTCTATGTACATATTTATATAAATAGTCTCCTGAGCTTTTTGATGGAAGTGAATTCTCTGGAATTCCATAGGTGTGGGTCATTTCTAATGGAAAATTTCATCAATTTGTATGCAAGTTCACTTCAGAACATCTAAATTTGTAAACTAGGCTAGGCCTTCACCGAAATTGTCTTGTAAATTTCTTTAAAACTTGAAAAATTGCAGGTAGGCATAACCTGCAATATAACAAAAGTCAGGTACACAATGTAAATTAAATATACATAACACCACTGATGCTGATGATAACAAAAAATGGAATCTCTGGGATTTGCATGTTAAGAGTTGTCAATAAGTTTAGCTAAGGCTGCAACATTTACCAAAATTTCTCTGTGTAAATTGTTTACAGTAATCCAAATGATGCTGTTGGAATGATTAAAAACCTAAACTATTTCTATACCTTGTTAATCTTCCTGAACAGCTGACTGCTAAATTAATATAATACATAAATTGTACATCACCCAACTGGGGATAGTTTCATTTGCTAAATGTTCTTGACAATTTATTGTGACCAGATTCAGGATGTAAGATGTCTTTGTTAAATATATCTGACAAGTTAGGTAAAATAATTTTTTTTTAAAGTTTCAGCAATTATTAGTAAATCGGCTTGATATATAATGCTGTGTAATATATACCTGCAGTTTTTCTTTTTCTTTTAAATGGCACATTTGGTGCCAAAATGATGCAAAATATCTAAAAACCAAAAGAGAAAATCCTACTAAACATGAAAAATTTTATATACAGTAATTGGAATAGGTAGTTCCTGTATCACTGACAGTCATATGCTTGTTCATTTACATGTTTACCAATTTGTTGGAGGCAATGAACTAAAAAAATTGTAGAAACCGCTCCGGTGGCCTAGTGGTTATAGCATCCACCACGGAAGCGAGAGGTCATGGGTTCAATCCTTGGCTGAGTCATGCCAAAAGACTTACAAAAATGGTACTAACAGCTGCCTTGCTTGGCGCTCAGCATTAAGAGGTTAGTATTAGGACTGGCTGGCCTTGTGTCAGGATAATATGACTGAGTGGGACATCAGGCTATATGTCTGCAGCATGCTACCCCAGTGCTAGACATCACTATAAACTGCCTTACTGCAGACATTGTAGCAATATGGCTGAAAAATTGTTAAAGCTACATTAAAAATCCTTATCAAACAAACAAACAAAATTTTGGTAAGAGGCAGTAAACTAAGCCTTTTACACATAAATATTGCAGCCTTACATTTAGCTCACCTATGTGTAAGGTAAATTGAGATTTTGGATTGGCCTGACATCAATTTTCTATCTTTCCTAGTGAGTGTGCACAATTTTGTTTGTTACCTCTTAGGAGTTTATATTACAGATTTGATTTCACTTGGCCTTGGAATATCTGTTTATAGCATTGAGGTGTCTGTTGAGTTAGATAATAAGTGAGATCCAGTAATAGGTGGCTTTGTATCTGACTGGTTAAACTTGTTTCTCCTTGTTGATGTTGTTGCTATAGTGTGTAAAGCCATTATTTAGCACACAATAGGCTATACATGGAGGCCTGTATTAATGGTAGAGGAAGAACCTGGGGAAAACCCCCAGAAAGAACCACTGACCCACAAGAAGCTACTGACAAACTTTCTCACATACCCACATTGGTCAAATCTAAGACTCGAACCCATGCAGTCTGTGGCGAGATGGCAGTGATCCGTAACGGAGAGCGCTTTTGACCATTCGGACACTCGGGGCCAATACTTGTTGTGATTTTTATCTTATTTTAATCAAACTTGGAATAAATGCATGCATGTATCAAAAAAAGTTAAGCAAGCCCATTAATGACCAAGATTCCTGTTTAATAATTAGGTGTCTTTACTTCAGGTTGGCTCAAGTTTTTACCTAGCTGAAGCCTCAGTTGTGATCTGATTTTGATTGAATTTTAAATATGGGCTTCCATGTATATCAGCAAGATCTTTGATGGGTTTGATAATGAACAAGATCAGTTCATTTTAATGTGGAATGGATCTAATTGGCTGCTTTGATGGGTTTGAAGATCTGTTCATGTTACTGTGGAATGGATGTGATTGGCTGCACTTGAGTCCTGTCTGGAGGTTTTATTTCTGATTGTGTGTGTGATCATTATCATTAAAATGGATAGTTTCATTAAATAGCAATATTTATATATGCTACAACTGTGATCTTGCATCTGATTTGCGGAGCTTGTTTCTACATTTAATGCCATTTTTAAAATTTGATTTGGATTAATCTTCAGTTACTAGCTACTTTATTGAGATGTCTTGCATCTATCTGGTTGGCTGATTTTGTTGCCATCTACATCCAGCTTTAGACTGTAATCAGGGTATAATGATTTATATCATCCAAGTTTCGTGTTGTTTTGGTTATGAGCAGAGTACTTAATATTATACATGCCATTAGCTTATGCTTTTAAGATGGTCTGTTGGCACAAGTTTGTTATCACTACTCCCAAACTACTTAAAAGTATTGTTACAAAACTATACACAAACGTATTCCTTGTGGGTCTGGTTTATCCTTTAAAAAATGGTGCTTGTCAGGCATTGATATGGTTGCCACAGTGGCCATCAACACAATGGTTTCCCTAAAAGACTTCTTACATCTAGTTGGCTCTAAATGAAAATAGTGCCAGTATTTCATCCAATATGATCACAATGGCAGTCATTAAAAGACTTTTTGATATTGCTACTCCTACAGAATGAAAAGTCATATTGACATGGGTTTTTCACTAAAAGACTTGTTACAGTGGGTTGGTCCTAAATGAATGTGGTTCTAAATTGGTGTCCAATAAGGCCAACACAGCAGACTTCTTAAAATGTTGTCATGGTTAAAGGAAAATTTCACTAATATGGCCATCACAGTGAACATATTGAAAACTACTACAGAATTTAGAGTTGAATCAATCATCATAGGGATTTTACTAAAAGACTTTAGATGTCTTGTTGGTTATAAATGAGAAATGGTACGGGTTAGACTACCAGAATGGTCAATACACCACCCAATTTGAAAATCTTGCTGTCACAGCTCCTGAATGCAGTATGGTCATAACATCATGAAGTTTTCACTGAAAGATGCCTTCTGATGTCAGAATGTTCCATAATATAAATGATGTTTATCTGACCTTCAAAATCCCTGCCACAAAGGTCATCTTGAAAGTCTTGTTATTGCTACATTTACTTTGGTTGGTCATACTGATATTGTGCTTTGACCCACCCAACTTTCTTAAGATTTTGAAAATCTTGTTATTCATCCTGACACAAAAAATAATATCAACAGGAGATTTTTACCATATGACTTATGAGGTCTAAATTAAAGTGATGCTAATCGAATACTCATTATGACCTCCACTTTTAATATCTTTATATTGCTTCTGTTATTGAATTTAATGTCAATTTGACAAGACGTATAGTTCCTCATAAACTCTCTTGAGTTTACCATGAATGAATGAAATACCACTCCAAGGCTAACTGCTGGGTCATTTTGAGCCGCTTGTGCCCATAGCTGTTATGTCCACATCAGTGAGACCTGTACATAGGGAATAAATTAAAGAATGCAATATTGTGGCAATCTCCCCTGTTTGAATTTTCTTCTGATTCCCCAGTATGTCTCGGATTTTGAAAGACATGCAGATAATAACAAGTCAACCCTATTGTATTTGTAAACCCATGATTAGAATAGCAGTCTTTTGTTACATTTGTAACCCATTTTAGTGCCAGAGTGAAATATACACATCACAGTTTGTCTGTTGTTTTTTTTTTGTATTCATTCAACTGTATCTCTACTGTGACATTACATCAAAATGCATTTTGATTTAAATGGACAAAAATGAAAAGTATTGTTGCATATATGGTTAAAGAATTTTTTACAATAATGAGTTTTGATCATACATTTTTTGGGATCACATGTAGTACAGTTCACTTTTTAGACATGCAACTTGTTTCTCCTTACCTGGACTAGAATTACACATAGATAAAAATCTCTTTGGATTTGATAGAAGCCATTGGCTTTCAGGCACCTAACACCTTACCTTAGAATACCTGGTATACACACAACACTATTTATTTTCTTACAAAAGATTAAATTGCCCTTACTGATTTCACCTCTTGTAATGGGTTCTAGTTTCTGGCTTGGACAATGTGGGTATGTGAGCAAGCTTGGCAGTTTCTTCACATGAGTAGGTGGTTATTGGGATTTTCCCAGATTCTTCCTCCCCCAGTTATGTTCGCTGCCTTGTATAGCCAATTGTGTGCTGTAAAAATGGCATTTAGATAAGAACAGTGATGATTGAATAAGGTATGATAATTGATTTTCTGTGCTAGTTGCAATGAAAAATTATGATGAAAGCAATACTTTTTAGCTGATTGAAACTTTTTCTCTTCAATAAATGTGTATACCACTTGTAAACTATGTTTTCCCGAGTCAATCTGTAAATAGAAGTGAAACTTGTAGAAATATATTCTTCTAGACATTATTTATTTTTTTAATGATGGCTGCTTTGATTTGAATACTTTCATTTTATTTATCCATCAGTTTCTAAAGAAATATCTATACAGTTTTGGGTGCAATTTTTATGACATTTCATTTCATTTCATGTTATAGATTTAGCACAAATTGTTTTTTTAGAATACAAAATGGGATGGGATCGGTCTTTTCTTGTGATGTGATTTATAGTGCTCATTAAAAGTTTGTATCTTTTACACATTTGATCCTAAGGGCTTGTTGGTTCTAAATGAAGATATCACTGTTTGGACATCAAAATAGTCATCACATTTTGATCATTTTGAAAATCTTGTTATCGCTACTTCTCCTGATGGTCAAATCAGCATGCAGTTTTCACTAAAACATCTCTTCTTGTTAAACCTTGATGAAAATGGTGCTGATCTGACAATAAAATCCACCATGACAGCTTTTTCATATTTGCAACTCCTTTGGAACAGAATATCTTTTCAATATGGAGCTTTCACCATAAGACGTATTCTGACCTTAAATATGTCTATGTTGAAAATATTGTTATTGTTGTTGCTATTCCTCCTGAATTGATGGTCATAGCCACATAGGCTTTTCACCAGAAATCTTTTAATAATGATTCTAAATGAAAATGGTGCCAATCTGACATCCAATATGGTCACTATGCAGCCATTTTAAAAATCCTATGATCCCTGAATGTATTACCTCATCAACCTGTGATCTTCACCAAAAAACTCATTATAATATCTGGTTGGTCCTAAATGAAAATGGTATCAATCTAAAACCCAGATCATCTTGAAACTTTTTGTCACAATGTCAGGTGATGTTCATATTGATATTGGGCTTTAACCAAGAGACTTCAGTGAACTGTAGATGGTTCTAAATGAAAATGGTGTCCATTGTATCCATTATTGTCACAACTTTGGTGAATTTGAAAGTCATTATCACAGAACAATATTGTAGATGGTTTCAACACTCAGCAGTTTAAACAAATGGTATTATAATGGATTCTAAGAAATTCTTTACAGCCAGTAGAGTGTCAGACACTTTGAGGGACTGTTGCATTTGTTTTTATTTTGACTCAAATATTTGGAAAAGATCTGTTGTTCCATCCCAGTATTATCAAAGAAAGTTCTTTTAATTATCGATTATTATTAATTGTATGATACATTTGTTTGGGCTTCATGGATGATTGAGATGAAACTCTACACACACATTCATTACATGGTTTAGTTGGTCCTAAATGAAAATGGTGCTACTCAGATAATCCATCATAAAAATCTTTGTCACCCATTGCCAGAATGGATTGTCATATCAGTTTGAGGTTTTATCTGAAAGAATTTGTATGGTGTCTGCTTGGTTCTAAATATCTTGAAAATAAACCACCAAAATAGTCATTGAAATTGGGTTTTCACTTGAAGACTTTTGATGTTTGATTGGACCAAAATGAAACCGTTCTATCTTAACATTCAGTATTGCCACCACAATGACCAGTTTAAAATATTGTTTTCACTCAATACAGTTTCAACATGCAGCATTTGAAATGGAGAAATCTTTTTTTTGTGTATACCTGGAAATTTTTTCAGCCAGACAAGCATCAGTCCCTTCAACGGGCTCTTGTTTATTGTAAGGAATTTTTAAAAAATGTGATTTTAAATTTCTTTTATCAATTTTCAGTCGAGATCAATGAAATGAAATATCAAATAAGTGGTTGCTCTCATATACAAGAAATTGTCATTTTCCTTGTAAAGATGGCATGAGCCTTATTCATAAAGTGCAGTCTACCGTTGATTGTGAAACATTTATACATAAAAGCCAACCTATCAATGACAAGTTGGAACTAGTATAATTTTGGTTGATTTTTAAATTTACTGGCTTTGAGGTTCTAGATTGCCTTACGAAAAGCAGCAAATATTATGATAGCTTGGTAAATTAACAATGAGACAACTGGTATGATTATCTTGCACCTGTCAATTAGAGTGTAATTTTAGACTCTATTGATTGTCTATTAAGACACAATGGTCCATGTCTGAGTAGTTTAAAAAGCTTCAGAGTTACAAGCAAACTTCATATTGTAACAGTAATGAAAATGGAGATGGAAAACTTTTTCATCTTACTTAAAACAGATTTTAGGAGTGATTTCTGTGTACACTTGACATCTGAATAAGTGAATAGTAAACTCCTACATATTGAAGAAAAGGTTATCTCCAATAATAACTGCCGTGCTGGTACTTATTGAAGACAAGTATTGTATAGTTTATCTCCAGTAAGAACTGGGCCAACTGTATTGACACTTTGATAAGGTAAATAGGTTATCCTAAAACATGGTAACCTGGCAATTTGTCATTAGATATTAGTGTACAGAGGTTTCATAGATTGGTGTTTTATCTCAAGTTGGTTAACAAATATTGCTGGGGCCCCCCCGAGTGGTCTAAAGCACTGTCCATTACAGACAACTGCCATCTCACCTCTGTCTGTGTGGGTTCGAGTCTAGTATTCGGCCAATGTGGGTATGTGAGAAAGCTTGCCAGTAGCTTCTCGTGGGTCGTTTTTTTTTCTGGGGTTTTCCAAGTTCATCCTCCACCATTAATACTGGCCACCATGTATAGCCTATCTTGTGCTGAAAAATGGCATTTAAACCATAAAAAAAACAAACGAACAAATATTGCCCAAACTTGGCTGCTGCCTTAGTATATCTTTATGAAAGCACTTAAATCCCATTTCCTAGACCACTCACAAAATTAAAAAAAAACCTTCACATACTTGATGGCACAGCATTTTATAACATGTATCATGCAGCAAAAGGTATTGCATGATTATAATTACACATTAAATGTCCAACATCTTGCTATCCATAACAAATTAAGAGTATTGTTTTTCATACTGAACACATTGTATTTAATATAAATTTTAAGACTCGTGTTATCAATTCTTGTTATTGCTAGTCTGCTGCATGAACCTTTTGATATCTAAATTTCACCAAAAGACATTTAATGATGTCTGCTTGGTCATAAATGAAAATAAGACATGTCTTTCATCTAGCATTAATAGCTGAGTGGCTAATTTGACAATCTTGTTTTCTCTTGAGAATATCAGAAACATTTCAACACATCACCATGCAGTTGGAAAAAGAAACTATCTTGTGTTGAATCTTGGAAATTTTTTTTGGCCAGAGGATCATCATTCTCATAAAGACTTTTGCTCATTGTAAGGATTGTGATCCTGAATTCCTTACATTAGTCTGTAATCTTGATCTATAAAAGTAAATGAAAAATAAATGGTTTCTCTCATATACCAGAAATTTCAAACAGTTCCATTACAAAGTTAGCAATTTACTTTTTCACAAAATGCAGTAATCATTTGCTTGTTAAAGTTTGTTCCTTGAAATCTAACATATTAGCACAGAAATAACCATACTGTATTTTTTTTTTTTGTATGTTACGGTATTTGGAGACTCCTAATTATTTAAAAGGTTGTATAGTACAGATAATCTCCAATAATAGATGTATTGACATTTTTAATAGGTATATTGAGCATATCAAGGCTTGGCTACTTGGCAAGTTGCCATTCGATGTCTTGTGCAGATGTGTCATTGTTGGATACATTGATTTTCAAGTACCTCTCTTTCTGTAAACTGTCATATGTCATAGTCTGGAACTGTGCAGAAATATTTACTACCTGAGCAAACATTAAATTGTTGATACTGGAATTTCTCATGTCTGACATACCACATCTTTTTCCAAAAAAGACCCATTCGCCTATAAATACCAAACCCTTATTCCCACAAGTCGGACCTAGTGCGGGAAATTTTAAATTATCTGAGACCATAACATTGGTTTTTCGTAAATTTACATATATATCTACAATACTACTCTAACAAGTTTCCCAGCAAAATTGCAATTTTGATGTCATTGATACATTTTCTGTTGTTACTGTGTTGCCTTACTTTCCAAGATTGAAATTAATCTTATCCACAGCTGAAAAATCCATCCTAACATTAGGCAGAAAGTTCCAGAAGTTCAGAATTAGAATGACGACAAACCCACTAGTTTATCCCCACATGTTATAGACCCATATGCAGTAGCCTTTACTCTTTGTGTGGATTACAGTTAATTTTAGTCATGCTTAAGGAAATATTGTCCTTTTTAAGTTGTTTCCATTGTTAGAGTATTTACACCTTCAGTCCATTGTATATTTATTCATAATTGAAGCACTATTGTGTGTTGAACCATCCCACTGTGGTTTCTTTAGGTATGAAAATGTACAATGACTTCGGTAAAATGAACCTGTGTGTGGACATCAGCTAAACTGGTACCTTTGAAATATAAACTGTTGCCCTGTTTTAAAGAAAAATGTTTATTTGACCTGTTTCGCAAAGAATTAAAATACACCAGGATACAGCAGTACTTTTATCTAGATCAAAAAAGTTTATAGGATGTCCTCAAAATTCTGATGTCTATCTGTCATCATATCACTAATATCCCTAAACTACTTAAGAGAATTGCCATGCAACGTTACATGCACATTCAACAAATGGTGAATTTGGTTCTTAATGAAAATGGTACTGTTCAGCCAACATGGTCACTATTAAATATATTTTCACTGTTTGCTTTTCCTAAATGGATGATCATGTCAGCATAGAATTTTCACTAAGAGACTTCTTATGATGACCAATTTAACTGAAATGAAAATGGTGCTAATCTGATGCCCAATATGATTGATACAGCAGCCATCTTGATAATCTTGTTACTGCAAGGCCTTATGAACAGAAAATCAAATGGGCATAGTTTTCACCAGAAGCCATCAGTTGTGATGTCTTGTTGGTCCTAAATGAAAATGGTGCTGTTTGCACATTCAATTTGGCTTTCTATTGTGCCATTTTTAGAATCTTGTTATAGATGCTCCTTCTGAATGGATTCTCATATCAAAATGGGTTTTTTACAAAAATATTTCTTATGTCTAGTTGATCCTACACGAGAACAGTGCAGCTTTGACTTCCAATATGACCACCACAATGGCCATATGGTAAATCCTGTTATGACTACTTCAGGATGACTAGTCAAATCAACATTGTGTTTTTAATACAAGACTTCTTACAATGTTTAGTTTGTCATGATTGCAAATGGTGCTAATCGGCTGCCATGGTAACCATGCTGGATATCAGAGTGAGGTTTTCATTAGAAGAGTTTTTGCTGATCCAATGTCCAATATGAAAACTTAAGATATTGCTACTCTTAAATGGATTATTTAGACATGGGGTTTTCATTAGAATTTGTTTGTGTCTAGTTGATCCTAAATTACACTGTTGCAAACTGAGCCTCAATATAGCCACCATGGTGGCCAGGTGGCCAGCTTAAAATTATTTTATCCCTACTTCAACCACCATTATATCAATCTTGGGTCTTACCACTTGGTTTTTACAATGCCATGATTGTCCTTAGTGAAAATAGTTCCAATTATGCTTTTGTTATGGTAGGTATGGTAGTACTACAACCCCCTAAACAGAACACAGATCCAATCAACATATAATAGCAGAGTTCCTGTGTATTGGCCCTACTGTGTGCATGTACACTGTATTGAATATTTTCTTAGTTGAAGCTAATTATTTACCTTATAATTATTATAATGCTTGTAATTAACATAACCATTCTCAAATTTCAGATTGTGACAAAAGACTTTTTCTTACAGTATTGACTGGGTTCGATAAAGTTATTTTAGTCATATCTCGCTTTTTAAACCTAAGATCAACATAAAGAACTAACTAAAGCATTCTTTTTTCAGGTTTTCGAAATTATGCATTGCCTTGCAGTATGTTTGAAACCCAAGATAAAAGTAAACTATTAATTAAAGCATTTGTAATTTCAGGTTTTAGAAGAGGTGAATTGCTTGCAGTATTGCCATTACTTTTCATTTTTCTCTATCTTGCTATTTAAGTGTATATTCTTCAGCATATATTGCTTTCATTGCATAAGAAAAATGCTGTTGAACACAATGTGATCCAATCAATCTTGAAATGAAATTTCAGCCAGGATCTGTATGACATGCCATTCTTTTATTAAATAGATTAAAAACATAGTTATGAATTTGTGAAATACTCATGTCAGCTAGAACCTTGTTTATTCATAACCTTCATTATACACAAATATAATTTTTTTTATATATATAAATTACAGTTAAAATGAACATATTTGTATTATTCCATATCTGTTCCTTCAGAGAGTGCTGAGGAATAATTAAGAGAAGCATGTAAGATGGTAATTCACCATGAGCAGGCTTCATGTTCTGTAACATAAATCCTCTCCTACGTACTGTAATTTTTTACATACCATCAATCCAAAGAAATCATATTCTCTTTTCTACATGGTTAAATCTAATTTTGTTGGTATAAAAAATTATTAAAATGAAACAAGAAAAATCCAAATTTAAGGAATGAAACCTACACAATTGTTGGCTATCCATTAAGTTATACAGCTATGTCCTCACAATTTATGTGTACACTGTTTGAGTGAATTTTTATTGCCTTGTTTTGTCCATTTTATTTCAGCCCACAAGAAGCAAGCATATTGAAGAACAAAAATTCACACTAGAAGCAAATGATTCCACTATGTTTTAATCTCATATCATTATCTACAGGCCATACAATTCTGCTTCACTATAATTTAGATTGGTCCAGAGCTTGGCATAAAAAAGAAACAAAATAAAAATAGGACAAATCCTATTTCCTGAAAGTCAAACGTGTATTTTGGGAGCAGGTGTTCGAGTAGAAAGTTGATCCGACTTCTAATGAATTGATCCCAGTTTGGTTAGATTTAGACTTTTTAAATGTAGCTTTAACAGTTTTTTGAGTCCTGTTGCTACTGTGTCTGCAGTGTGACAGTTTTATAGTGATGTTTAGCAATGGGGTAATGCTGCACACATGTAGCATGATGTTCCACCCAGTCATGTTGTCCTGACACCAGGCCGACCAGTCCTAAAACTAATCTCTTAATGCTGAGTGTTAAGCTAACATACTGAACATTCAAAAGTTTTAAAATCTAGGAATGAAAACATTGTGCCCCATTGTGACTACAGTTAAAACTTTACATACCAGTCTACACCAACTCTATCCCATTATGACTACAGTTAAAACTTGACATATCAGACTACACCAGACACTATCCCATTGTGACAGTTAAAACTTGACATACCAGACTACACCAAAACTCTATCCTTCTACTTTTGTTATCCTTCCCTTATCCATTTCATTTCATTGTATGTATTCACTTCACTGGGCTTGATTTTATCCAGAATTCACACCTGTGTGCATGTTAATTAATTATTTATGTTTGTAATGGAGAGGAACTTGTAAACTGAAAATCATGTATCCATATACATACCTGTGATCTCTGCAATAAAATATGTTTTTAAAAATAAATAAATATCAACTTAAACTTTGGTATACTATTACAGTAGGTTGAATGTTTATAAATTGATACAATAGCAATGCCTATTATGTTTAGTACCTGCTTGAACATCATTGTGATCAATATTAACATTTTAGGTGATAGTTTATGAAAATCATGTGCAGAGGTTTTAATGGCAAGCATATGGCTGCAGAAGACACAAGATCCCATAGAAAACTTTTTGGTGTCATGTGATAGTATTTTATCATATTTTTTATTCACTGTTGGAATTCTCTAAGTAAGTTTTCCAAGAAATGTTTTTAACACTTTATAAATCATTTAGGTCTTTTGTTTAAAAAATTATTGCATTTTTTGATATTTTATAATAGTTTTAGGTCCTGCACACAATTTAGTACCTGTATACAAGTAGTAAATTGCAAAGAAGTTTCTCTTTCATATTCACTAGGATTCTAATCCTTCAGTTTTATTTAGAGAAGAATGCTCAAAGTATCCTAGGAACCCCGAGTGGCCGAATGGTCTAAATTGATCACTGTTATGGATCACTGCCATTTCACCTCTGTCTGTGGGGGGGTTGAGTCTCAGGCTCTGCCAGTGTGGGTACACAAGAAAGCTTGCCAGTAGCTTTGAAGCTTTCACCTCTATGTATAGCCTATCTTGTGCTAAAAATTGGCGTTAAACCCTATAACATAACAACAATCAAAATGTACTCAATCAAAAACAGCATGGTTTTATTTAGAGAGGAATGATCAGAGTATACCAAAAGCAACACAGTTTTATTTACATTGGAATACTCAAAGTATACTCAATCAAACACAGTTTTATTTAGATAGGAATGCTCCAATATACCCCATCAGGCAAAAACAACAGTTTTATTTAGATAGGAATGCTCGAAGTATACCCAATCAGAAAGAAACAATACACTGTTTTAATTTGAGAGGGATGCTCGAAGTATACCCAATCAGAAAGAAACAATACACTGTTTTAATTTGAGAGGGATGCTCAAAGTATACCCAATCAGGCAGAAGCAACATGGTTTACTGTTGTCTTTTTTTATACAAAATTGGAGTGGCCGAATTCTTTTAGTGACCTTGTACTATTTAAATGTAACAACTTGAGTGGTATTAATCATGAAGTTGATACTGTATTAACTGTATTAAATAGTGATCTTCTTTAACAATTATCCTTAAGTGTCCAAAAATGCAGAATTTAAATATCAGCAGAATTGGCCGTTTGAGAGTGATAATGAGAACTGGTAGGACACCAATATATGTTTCTGCCTTAGTTTTAATTATATTTGTTCAGTTTATTGTAAATGCTTTGGAACCAACAGTTTCTTTTGTTGCCAGAATAGATGTTTCTGTTTACATAATTAATTTTCATTTAAATTTAAGAACAGAATAATTGGGGGCATGAATAATGATTTGTTTGAAGGGGATTTTGGTTTATTGAGGTTTTTATTTTGTAAGAATATCACTATTTCTTAGATGTGAAACCTATGCTCAATTTTTCAAATAATAAGTTTGGGAAAACATTATACAAGAAAGCCTTACATTATGCAAGTCCAATTGCAAATGTTAAGCAATTTTAAAAGGCACACCTCCTCGCTTACCAAAGGAGAAATACTCTGATTCAATTTTCAAAATGTGTTTGTCTCAGGAAGGAGTCTCTCTTAGAAAAAATCATTTTAACACCATTGACATAGTTTTTAAATTACTAAGAACCCTGTCGTGAATGTGTGCTTTTTTGATGGGTTATATTTTGTTTCCATTCATGGCACATTTTGTGAATTCAAGCTTTTATTCCAGCATTCCAGATATAATTTTATTTACTGTATGGCAGCATCTGTATCTCATCAAGCAGACCTTATGTTGTTAATAATTTCTTGTCACAATGAAACATACATGATGTGCATTATTTTTCAAAGAAATATCTCAGTATAATTATCCTGTCACATATTCCATTTTTTGATAATTATCCTTATGTTTTGCACAATATGTTGATATTGATTGCATTATTTCATGACCTTCATGCATGTATCATGACCTTCTGTTAAATTACTTTCTTTTATTTTTATTTTGCCTTGAAATTCTGTTTAGTTTGTTTGTTTGCATTTCATATCAGCTGATGTAAACCAAATCAGACTGGACACAGGTATTTATTTGTAGTTTTTAGCCATGGACATGTTACTAATTATTACTTGAGCTTGTCTTCTTTATAATTAGTATTCTTATTCTAATTAGTATTCTAACAGTAGTCTTTGAAGCTGGAACAGTCCAGTGCCTTAAAAAGTAGTTTGTTCCTTTGGTTATAATACATGCATAGCTGTCCAACGTTAGTTTTGTTAAGGTTTTCATTGTTCAAAGACTTGTACATTGTTGCAAGCCACATACAAAATCTGCTGCACTCTGCATAGCTGCCTGTGTTAATATTTCCTCATTTTTCATTACTATGTATAAACCTGCTTAATGTACAATATTTTTTTGCAATCCTGCCCTGGCAGGATCTTTTATGCAGCTTGATGGAGTGCATTAGATTTTCTCTCATTGACAGGTGTAGAGAATTTCCATGGGCTTGTTGATGACATGCTTTTGTTTATACATATTCATGCATGAAAAATGAGGAACTCTTTTTACATGCATCAGTGGGTGAAAAGAGAACATCAGATTATAGACATTGGCTTGCAATGCCAAGACCTATTTTAGTCTATACTCTGCCAATCTTCACTAATATACCACCAGCAACAAGTCCCTTTTCCCCAATTTTTTACTGATCAGAATGCAGATTGTGTATGGCATTATGTAATAACACATGGGCAGTAACTTGTAGCTAAGATTGTTTGTCACTTTGACAGTTTTCCCTTTATGGAAGGTACAAATCAAAATAAATGTTTAATTACTTTTAGACTTTTGGTGATATTTTCACCATAAACATGATATATTTAATTACTTGATGCTTTCTTATGAAAGGAATTAATTTATAACAAAACAATTTTGAGAAAATGATATTCTAACATTATCTTGACTTGTGTCTCTTGTTATATTACATTGTGTTCAGGCTACATGTATTGGGAAAATTCTCAAATTTATCCATGGTAAGAGTAAACACTAAATAATAAAGACAGTGAATTGCATGTCTTGTGGTTTTGATGGTGGTTATAACAAATACACTGCCAACTTGTTACATTTGAGTTCAAAGGACATACAAACAACAAATAAGGGTCCTACAATTTTATGTAAAATTAATCTTAAAATCTTCACATAAACTAGAACGAACATTGTTGCTTAAAGTATCAAACCCAACTAAAACCTGCCTGCTCAACCACTCTGCTCTTGTTTTAGTAAGGATTTGAGATTAAATTAACATTTGTGCCTTATCCAGGCAAGGGAAGATAAACAACAGCACTGTAGCGTTCTGCAAAGGTTGGGGTGGGGTACTTCCAAAATATTGATTAAAATATTATGGAAGTTCCACCTGGCCTTTGGTTGTACTCATCTATTTATTTGATCCTCTCACTCCTCCTGATTCCACCTCTCCTGACTCCTCTCCTCCCTTCACTTTCCTTCCGTTCTTTATCACTACTATTGGGACCACTTTCCCTGGTCTGTTCCCCGAACTTCCTCTCCAGATTTCCCTCTTTCCTTCTATTCCTTCCGTCTATAACGGAGACACTGGGACCACTCACTAGTCTGTCCCTCGAAGCTTCCTGTGAAAATCACAAGGCGTTAACATAGGGTTTATCACATCTCACCTCACACTAAATCATCAATTAACCATCAGATAAGGCTATTACCTTTTAGGACACGCATACATACACATCGAAATTCCCACATACTCTTACAGGGAAACAATGGCGTAATAGCACGATATCATACATATATCCATACATCATATCACATAAGTATATCTAATATATATATATTTAATCTCATTGTACTTACAATATTACGACAGCCAGACGCATGTCTGTACACTACACTCCCACAAGCGTACACAAATATTCAAATATTCATATTATTAATTTCTCACAGTGAAATCATTTCAAAGATACCATTCAATTTCTATAATTACATGGATAATGTGCTATTGTACTATAAAATAACCACATAGCGAATTATAATAGTATTAATTCTTACGACGGCTAGCAAGCAATACGATTCTTTACAAATAGGAACCCATTCTTCAAAATATACAAACATATCAACATCACAAAATAATTATTCCTACTTCGATTTTAGTAATAATACGTATATACCAGATCTACAATTAAATGCAGTCGCAGACAGCAAAGATCGAACAAAAAGCTCACTGACCTTTTTAGAAGCTACACTTAGAATCCTGTTCCTAAGGTTTTCCCGCTAATTAACGTATGGCCGCCGGAGTTCCAATTCACGGTGCATTCAGTAATGACTATGGCAACTAACGCTCGATGGCCGGGTTAAAGATATATATTTTAGAATAAATCAGGGTCCCACCCCTATCTCGATTCTGATTGGGTAGCGCTGGGACCCTATCCACTTGACTTATTCAATCTGGCGGTCCGTCAGCGTATCCAGAAGATAAGGCATGCCCACTCCTTCTGGCAGCTTCTTTGATGTACAAAACATCCTTCCAGCCCAAGGTGCTAATTACACCTCTGACGGGCCTTGGTCAGCTTCCTCTCTTAACTATGGCAAACTTACGTAAGGGATGGTGTTGGCCTGCGGTCATGTGTAACAATAAATAGTGGCTTGTCCGTCTTACTTGATACCACATGGTTCTAATTTAATTTTGGGTCGGGCAACGCCACAAGCACTGAACCTGTTGAATGTCTCTGGTAGCAAATATCTAGAATACTGGGGTTAACGTTCTAGTGCCACTACTGATCATTAGAATCTGCCTTAATCTGATACAGTCACTAAGTATGAAAATCATACTTACTGTATAACACCTGTCTTCATATAACTAAATTGAACTACTCTCACTTATTCTTTATAGAAAGCTGATACATGTATGTGTATTATAAGTCTACATTCTGGGTATATGGTAGCTTGAATTTGACATTGCAAGGGATGTATCCGTTGTCAACAAGAAAAAGCAAATAAAATTAAACTAGCGAGGAAGTCATAATTTCAATCAGTGAAAGTAAACCAAATATAAAAATTATAAATATCATATTTGAAAAGTAACAAATAATTTTTTAAAAAATATTTTAAACTCAAGACAGGAATAGTTTTTGGGACAGTCTTTGTCCATTATAACAATATTGTTATTGCTACTCCTCTACTTGATGAATTAATATGAAAGTTTACATAGACATTAACCCCATGATCTAATTGGTCCTAATGAAACTGATGCCACTGTGACACATTCAGTATGCTTACCTTAATGGTCATCTGGTTATCTCTACTACTCATGAATGGATGGTCATCTGAACAAGGAATATTGACTGAAAGGCTTCTTATAATGTCTAGTTGGTCCTAAATGAAAATGTTAACAATCTCAAGCTTTCAATAGCTGCCACAGAAGCACTTCCTGAATGGATGATTGTATGAACATGATGTTTTCACTAAAAGACTTTTTATGATGTCTGGTTGGTCATAAATGAAAATGGTACTGATCTGAGTTTCACTAAGGCCACCACAGCAGCAATTTTTAAAATCTGGGTTTTGCTACTCCTTCAGAACAAACTTTCATATTGACATAGGGTTTCATCAGAAAAAATCAAATAACGTCTAGTTGTTCTGAAATTAAATGATGCTCATTGACTCTCAGTATGGACACCATGGTTGCCATCTTGAAAATATTGTTTATACTACTTCCAGATAGATCTTAATATCAAAATGGGGTTTAAACCAATAGAAACCTGATGAGATATAGTTGGTCATAAATGTAAATGTTGCCAGTCATATACATCCAGCATGGTTGCACAACAGCTATCTTGAAAATCTTACTGTGACTGTTGCTACTGAATGGATGGTCATATTGTCTACTTGGTTATACATGAAAGCAGCAGAATATCAGAGTTAGTTTCAACACTCAGCAGAATAAAAGAAGAAATGGTCTTTTCTTGAATTTCTGGCAATTCATTTCACTCAGTAAAGCCTCAGTCCAGTTTTGGGACTCTTAGTTATATGTACTTTCACAAGAAAATGGTAGTTTCCTCCAAGTTGAACTCTAGTTCAGTATTTTTTTCTTTCACAATGCAGTCACTTTTGACATTACACTCACGATACTATACCTTACCTAATGTTTAGACAAAATGACATAAATGAATACATGTGAAATGGGTAAAAAATAGCATTATGTCCTCATCGCTTTATATCCTGTTACATAGTTGGCACTGAACAACTTTGTAGACCATTGTCTGTTTTCATTCAAATTTGTCAGGAATTACTTTGGCAATACAAGTTTTGGTTACCAATAACTCCAAATCATTCTGTGTGTGTGTGTGTATATATATATATATATATATATATATATATAACTGACAAAACACTTGATGTGATTGTTATTCCCACAAGCATTGCATAATGGCAGCTGTCCTAATTTTGAGCTTTCTATGCTTCAGTGATTTCTTTAACTGTTGCTGGTTAATTGTGTGATTTAGTTTGTATTTTTTTTTTTGCTTGAAGTGCCTAATTGCTTAATTTTTTTAGCTCTACAGGTCATGGATCAGAATGTTTATAAAGTGGTTTTTCATCCAATGTCTTTTTGCTTAAGTATGTATGTTATTGTTACATCTTACAAATAGTATAGGTGGATTATGATGAAACTTTAGAAACCAATTTATTCCAAGATCTAATTGGTCCTAAATTAAAATTGTGATCTTCAGACCTCCAATATGACCATATTGAAGATCTTATTATTGCTTCTACTCCTCAATGCATAGCCCTATTAACATGGGGTTTTCACTAGAAGGCTTCTTATGAAGTTTCGATAGTCCTAAGTAAAACGGTTCTTATCTGAAATACATTATGACCATTAGGATGGCCATCTTTAAAATTTGGTTATTGTTGCTCTTCAATAGATGGTCATTTCAACATGGGATTTCACTAAAAGACTTCATTTATATTATGTTGGTCACAAGTGAAAATGGTACCTTAAACTTTCAGGATCGTCACCACTTTTTCTCATGACTATTTCTGAATTATGACATTCTGTGCTGGATTTTGACATAAAGGTTTCAAATGTCCATTTGGTATTTATGAAAATGATGCGATCAGACCTCAAATATTGCCAACAAATCTCGCTTTCGTTACTTGTCCTAAACAGATAGCCAAATCCACATGAAGTTTTAACCAGAAGATTTCTTATCATGGCTGGTTCATCCATCCATCCTTGAGCACAAGTTATTATTGCTACTTCTTCTAAGCTATTTGGATGACTGCATGAAACTTTGCCAATATATATGCCATGGTCTAGCTGGTCCTAGTGCCACATCAATTAAGGCCATTTTAGTGGCCATTTTGAAAATGATGTTAATCTTTTCTCACCAGATTGTATGGTTATAACAATTTGGAGGTTTTACTACAGGACATCTGATGGTGATTAATTGGTCCTAATGAAAATGGTGCCAGTATGACATACAATATGGTCACCACAGCAACAATCTTGAAAAACTTGTTATGGCTACTCACCTGGAACAAAAAGTAATGTTGACATTGTTACTTACTGGAGGACACAATTTGTAACCTATCATGTGCTGAAAAATGGCATTAGTCCCACAACTAACCAGCTGATGAAAATAGTTCTGCTTAGACATTGAATATGGCCTCAACATTGGTCAGGTTGATAATCTTGTTATCACTACTTCTTCTGAATGAATGATCATATCAGCACTGCACAATGTCATACCATTTATTAAGTAGTCATAAATAAAAATGGTACCAATCAGACTTCCAGATTTGATTTCTTTTAATTTAAGATGCTTCTTCGAGAATGCTGGTCATATCAGCATGCTTTCATTAGAAGATTTCTCATTTTGTGTGGTTGGCTTTAAACAGAAATAGACTGAGGAAATGGAGTGCATATGCTATCGAACACAAGATTTCTCTGTGCTATGTTTCACTGATGGACTCCAGTCCAACATACCTATCTGGCCTCACCCATGTGTACACACAAGTAAGATACATGTACTTGCGTTCTTCTGATGACAATCATATAGTCATTATTCCCACTATGAAAACAAGGTGATATGGACAATGTTCTTTTGCATACCAGGGCCCAGAAATGTGGAATTAATTGCCCGTTGAAATTAGGCACAAAACCACAGTGATCCCTTCAAGAGTGCTCTTAAAACTCTCCTTTTTTGACTGCAGTAACATACTTAAAGACCTAATAATGTTTCCTACCTTAAATATTTTCAGCATGTTTTATGTTTTCTAATTTTTATGGTGTTATGTTTTTTTTGTCATATCATTAAAGATGTTGTTAAGATTAGGCATTATACAATGTCCTCATTATTATTATTATTATCCAATATGGCTACTGTGGCACAATCTTCAAATCTAAATGTTTCATACTCCCCTTAAAAGGAAAGTGATATCTTCATTATGTTATCTTGTAATGTCTGGTTAATCATAAACTAAAATGGTGCTGACCATCTAGAAAATCTGGTTATCATTATTTCTTTTAAATGGAAAGTAATTTTTACATGGAATTTTCATCTTATTCTGTCTTAATTGGTTCTAAAAATGCAAGTTGACCCTCCATTGGTGACCATGGTGATAATCTTGAAATATTGCTAATTGTACACTCCCAAATGGATGATCATATTCAACATGAGGTTTCACCAATAAATTCACTATGATACCTAGTTGAACCTAAAATCATGCATCAAATAAGGATGCTTCGATGGTATGTTTAAAAATATACATTTTTTTCTATTGACCCTGAGTGGATGGTTGTTTTAACAATGATGTCTACTTGGTCCTGCTTAAAAATGGTGTAAACGTGAAATCAAATATGTCCGCCATTGCAGCTAATTGGAAAATCTTGTTGCTAAAGAATGTTTTCAACACTAAGCAAAGAAAATGAATATATATCCTTATCTTGAATTCCCGGAAAATCTTTTCACCAGTAGAGCATCAGTACCTTCGAGGGATTCTTGTTAGAAAAGTATGCCTGCCTTGTCCATCAAAGCAGTGCCTCCATTATGATATATTCCATAAAAACGGGTTCTTTCTAAAATAATGGAGATAATGGAAATCTTGTAAAGTTATGCTTATCTTCAAAATTGGGACCAGAGACTGTAAAGAAAACTTTAGACCAAGTACTTTTCTTACTGTGAAAACTACTAGAATCACACATCCATCCTCATTGTTATGTTCATTTTTATCAGCACATAATTGATTATCCAGAAATCAGTCGAGGTTTTAGAAAATTCCATTGCAGTCAATTGACCTGAACAAACATTACACACTCATGGTATCAGGAAATAGATAAATGGAATACTGCTGGTAATAAAAACAGCATAGTTTGATGATCAATCACAATATTCAGTTTTAAAAATTATTTAATTTATGGATGTTTATTTATTGCTGTCTTATTTTAGTTTGTTTAAATGACAGGTCTCATGACTACAATATTGAAAAGCCATTAACTTGCTTTTGATATTTGTGTATCCCAGTAGTGATATGGCTTCCTGTCCCAGAAATTAGAATTGTATTGTTCAAAACAATAATTCCTGACCTTTGATCCTGTGCCAAAGAGATCAGAATCTTTTAAAACCATATTTGTTGACCTTCTTAATTATAATAAATCTTTAAGAAAGCTTTATGGTAATTAACATTAGACATTGATCATATTTTGCAAGTTATTTTTCATGGTAACTAAGAATGCTTTGTGTAAAAATTAATTTTTTGAAAGTTTCTGATGTATATTTTAAGGTATTCAGTCCATGCACAGGGTCAAACCTTAATAATGTACATCTGTTTCATAGCTGTACAGTGAATGGATTGCATGATGGTGGCTGTTATGTATATAGCATCTGGTAAAAGAATACCTTGGCATCCAGAGTGGATAATGTCATTTATTGCCCAGATATCCTGATACAATAAATTTATAACCGGTTTTTCTCAATTTTACAAAAACAAAGAAACTACCTATTAGAAATGCGTATTAAAAAAAGGTTTGACCCAGGTATTAGTCACCTAATGAATGGTCTGTATTTGATAAAGTCTGATGTCTCCTTTCCTGTATCCATTAAACTTGGACATAGTTATGGGATGGGAATCTCAACAGTTTCCAAGTTATAACCCAGTGGCAAGATGCTACACCAAGGGCATAACCCATGGTCTGTGTTCTATGTATGTCTGATTTCATCTCATGTCCTTCAAACCTATACATGGTTAGCTTAACACATTAACCCCTGGCGCCATGTTTACAGGACAGGAGGCAGTAGCCTACTGCCAAGCTCTGTAACATCAAGGTAATGTATCATACAGTAAAGTAGGTGGTATTATAGAATGGTAGACATATAGAGCTCTACAATGATACCAAATAATCTGGACATTTGAGTTGCACTACAAAATACCAAGAGAAAAACTTAATTTTTTGTACCTGTTTTTTTTTTTTTCACCCAAAATTTGCCCATGGTCGGAATCCAAATTTGTTGTCTTACTCACATTTCATGCTAAAACAGCATAAACCTCCAGGGGTTAATGTGTTAAAAGTTGGGGATCACAATAAATTGGAATTCTACCCTTTCCTTAACAGTTTCTCCTCCACCTGTACTCCATCATATTGCAGTGTTTCAAATCTCTTAGCTTATGCTATGTTGGAAGTGATACATTTCATTAGTCATGAATGGATGGAAGTTGTAAGAGAGGACAACATAATCCCATCCTTGTTTTTCAAAGAATGCAGACAATAACAGAATTGACTGTCAATGTCTTACAAATATTTCACTAAATTAGATGTATAGAAAGTCAGCTGTAAACCTCAAAATCTTTGGATGTATAACATATAAGGAAATTAGGAATGAAATCTTTAACTAGAAGAACATTTAGCATGAGGTATCAAAATGCTGTTAGCAGCAGAAGGGGCGAATCAGACAACATTTTTAGACAAGTTTTCACTGAAATCACGCTTAAAATCAATGAAACCAATGACATCAGACCCAAAAGTCAATGACATCAGGTCCCAATGTGTGTGTGAATCATGGATTAGGTCCAAAAAAAAATTATGAAAAAATCAATGAAATTAATGAAATCAAAAACTTTTCAACTATTACATTTTTTGGGAAAAGGGACTACAACGTCGTTGTCACTACCCTCTCTGCTGCTATGGGTTAACCGAATATTTGATCGAGTCCGATACGATATCGTGTTCGAGGGTCATGTAAATTTATTGTTACAAATCCGTGTGGGGCAGACTGAGCATGACTAAAGAAATTTCTAAATTGATTGAAGTTCATATCAGAACACCATGTCTGCCAAATATTTCGTAGCGTATGTGTATCAACGCCGTTGAATACAGCAAGCATATTACAGTTATCTCTAATCACTTTTGGAATCTGAGTGTAGCGTTGAGTGACATAAATCACATCCGTGTTTTTATGCCTGCCTCGGGAAAATATTCTAGCAGGATTTTTTTGATTATCTAACATGACATCGTCGTATACAACTAAATTGTTGATACTTCCATCGAGGTCATTCACGGATGGTGCCTCGTCAATATCGGTTATAAATTCAATAACATCCTCGCCGGCAATCTCTGAAGCGTTTTCATTAAAATCTTTTAGCACTTCATAGCATCGTTGGTCGTCTACGCTAGGGGCAATTAAATACAACTTATCCCACTTCATCCATCTCATTATTAAATTGAGCAACAATTGCGTTTTACCGGATCCAGATGGCCCGATTATAATTGCGCGGATAGAGTTTGGTAGCGCTGCATGATGCTTCACTGGTTCTCTTGTTTTAGTCGCTGAAAAATCAATTATATTCATATCTCTATACATAAATTATGGATCTATATTGCGTGAAGTGTAAGGCGCGTACTGGCACAGATGACTTGACGACGATTACAACTAAAAATAACCGATCAGCGCTTTCTGGTAAATGCGTACAGTGTAGTACAAAGAAATTTAGATTTGTTTGTAAACCCAAGGAACCCAAGGAACCTTTAAAAAAAAACGAGGAGGTGATATCGCTGCCAAATTAGCAAAACTCCCTGGAACCCCATGGGCAAAATACCCCGGAGAAAAACACCTTCCAGGGTATAGTTATTGTGGACCGGGAACAAGACTTGATATCAGACTCAATGATCAAAATCAGCCCCGACCCGGTGAGGAACCAATAAACGCTATTGATAAGGCCTGTCACCTTCATGATGTATCTTATAAAAGCAGTAATCTGCAGCACAGGCATCTAGCAGATGTGAAATTAATTCATGCGTTGAATTCTATCACTGATAAATCCTTCAAAGAAAAATTGGCTTCATTTTTGATAAAATCGGCTATGAAAAGTAAATTGATGTTAGGTGCTGGTAATTAATAACAACATGGAATCTATTTATTATTCCCCAAGAGGATACTGGAAGGGTAACGCTGCAATCAGTAAACTCGCTAGCGCCGCAAAAGTGAAAAAAAACACTGCGGCTCATTGGTTATCCAAACAGGCACTATGGCAAATTTATCTACCACCGCCTAAACAAATTCAATTCTCGCATTTTGATGTAACCGGACCCAATGAAGTTCATCAGGCTGATCTATTATTTCTGCCACATGATCGTGGTTACAAATATGCGTTAACTGTAGTTGATATTGCAAGTCGATACAAAGAAGCAGAACCGTTAAAAACAAAATCGGCCACTGAAGTCGCTTCTGCATTTGAAAGGATTTATGGAAGGAGCCCTCTGCACTGGCCAAATCTGTTACAAGTTGACCCGGGCAAGGAATTTCAGGGTGCAGTGTTATCTACAATGAAATATCACAATGTCGCTATCAGACGAGGGCATACTGCACTGCATCGTGATCAGGCCATTGTAGAACGATTTAATCGGATTCTTGCTGAACGGTTATTTGGATATCAATACGCAAAAGAATTCATCCAAGAAAAAAGATCCCGTGAATGGGTTAAGAGATTACCAGGTGTAGTTACCGCACTGAATAACGAGATTACTAGAACCATCAACATGAAACCTATCAACGCGATTAAAAAGAAGTCGATACCTGAAAAACCACAAAAAGATTTCCCTAGAAACGCTAGCGTTTCCCAACCAATTCTTGGTAGTAATGTCATTGTGAGGTATTTATATGAACCAGGAGAGCTTGAGGGTGGTACAAAAAGGGCTACTGATCCTATTTGGAGTGTCACTACGCATAAGATATCTAGTATAACACGATCTACGGGTAGACCTCCAATCTATAAACTGGATTCAACTGCCCCTCAGCGTGGGTTTACTAGACAACAACTACAAGTAATTCCTGACGATACTCAATTGCCACCCCATGGTCTTAACTAGCACCCTTGCGTCTATTGCACTCAAGACAAGTCAACATCACATTATTTCTGACATGACCGAGATTGTTATTTTTTCTGTCTACAGTGAATTGGCGAGGATCCTTATCCGAATACTGCCAACGCATTATACAATTGCAACTCGCGCAGTGATTATTCTGTTGTTTCTTCAAAGTGATTATTAATTCAGCATCAATATCAAATTCTCGTTGTTTTTTTTTGTCTTGTTGTTTGTAACCGGAGAGTTTTTTATCAATAATATCATCTATTGTGGTGTCATTATCATCACCACCAATGATTTCATCATCGAAGACAATTCTTCGAAGTTGATTTATTTTTCGTACTCTAGACACTGCGAGATAGACTAAATTCGACCATTCTATGCGATTATCTACCATCCAAAGAGTTGTATCCGATATAGTCAATCCCTGTGAAGAATGTATCGTCGCTGCATAACCTAGCGTCCACGGGGATTTATTAGCACGCAATGCATCTTCAACAACATTGATATCAACCAGCACAATATCATTTAATACTAAATTCTGTTTTTCACTTTGTCCTGGAATATCAACTTCGATGTTCTGTTTTCGCGTATCCGATGGCCTATAACAAAGAGGCACTGGAAGTGTTGCAAATTTTTGTTTATGCAATTCAAATAACTTCATCTGAAGTGTGTCTCTGACTATTTTTCTACTTGCAATGATTAAATCATTTGGTCTCCACGCTTCCCAAAACTCATTCATGGGAGTTTCCGAAATTATTTCACGGGTTATTTCACACTGGATTCTATCCGGTTGTAATCTAATTAGTTTCTTCAATTCTTTTAATTCATTATCAAGCGATCTATGATCAGTATCAATTTCTTCATAATAGTCTACAAAACCCTTTAGCCATTCATGGGGAGATGCACCGACAAATGGTGGTGGTTGCCCGTGATCACCGCACATGACGATTTTTGTATTCTTCAATAACAACCACTCAAGAAATATTTTTAAGACATCTTCGGACACTGTGTCTATTTCATCCCAAATGATAATTTCAGGAATAAATTTCTCTCCCATGCGCTCAGGAGTCCATTTATCTCCCTTCCATCGGAAAAAGCTGTGATAAGTGCAAGCATTTACCCCTCTCTGTATCATTTCTCTTGCAAGTCTATGAGTTGGTGTTAGCACAATCATGTTAGAAACGCTAGCGTTTCCACGACGGAATAACTCAATTGCCCGGGTTGTTTTTCCTGACCCGCCACAACCGTTTAAATAAACTGTTTTATACAGGCATATTGGATCAGAAATCGGTGGTGCATTAGAAAATTCTGAACACTGATTGCTTTCTAAGTAATTATTTTCAATGGTAACATCTGCTGATTGAATATAATCATGAATCATTTCTTTCTTAATTCTCCATGATCCCCATTTCTCGTTGCCAGTAGCCTTAAAATCAGCCATTTTGCTATTTATGTAAAATGAGTCAGTAGCAACTCTAACTGCGGTGGTAGGAAATCTATTGATCATTGAAAACAGATTGATAGAAGCATAACCGAGCATAGAAGCTCTTAAGTGTGTGTACTGCGGATGGTATCCATCATTGTAGGTAACAATTGTACCCAATTTGGTTCCATCGGACATAAATGCGTCCTTACGATTGACATATAGGCCCTTATTCGTTAAATCCGCCATTACAAAATCGTATTCAGCGTTGTCTATAATCAATCGTGAAGAATATTTCGTATTATCATCTTTGCCACCTTGGGTAAATTTACCGATTATTCTTCGTCCAAGATTTTTTGCTTCATTGTTTCTGATTTCAAATAACTGTCTGGACCAATCCATGATTTGTTGTTCATTAAAATCAGGAAACAGTTTTCGCTCTTCGCTAATTATTTTTTCTAGATCAGGTTGTGGTAACCAGACTGATTTCTGTGCCCGATAGGATATAATTGCTTCACTGACAATTAATGATTTTAACATCTTACAATCAAGCATATACCGTAACAACACTATTGGCATCCAGTGTTTTTCAGACATGTGTTTACCAATCCAAAGATAACTACACGGATGAAGTCCTTCAGCCATTTCAAATGATACCACACAAGCGAATCCGGTTAAATCAAAGTCAGGAAGTGGTCCATTAATAGCAACGCGGGTCATTTCGTGTGTAGGGTGTCCAAATCGTTTGAAATATTTCTCGCATTCTCCATACCCAAGAAAACTTCCTGGATAACACGCAATCATATCAACTGAAATAACGGAATCAGAGGTGTATTTTCTGTTCCATAATCCGCCGTGGCCGTATTCAAGACAGGACAATTTGACATCTGATAAAAACTCACTTCGTGTTGGTTTCCACGCGTTTTTCTTTCTAGCAAAATGCGCTTCAATGGATGGTACTGTGAAACAGTTTGCTAATAATTGATCGTCTTCTTCTCCGTCCTCAGAAAACTCACTAGCTAGTTGTTTCATTTGATTCTGCAGTTCTTCAGTACGGTATAATTCTCCGTTGGGCCTTACAAACTGATCAAATCTGCATTCCTCGTCTGAATTACTATGAAATAGCCACGCTGACACAGGATCGTTTTTACTCAAATGGTAAATAGCATCAAATAATTTCTGCTCTGAAAAAAACTCTTCGGTTTGGGATAGATATTTTACGGTTCTATCCCGTGGAAATATTGTTACTGCAGATGACCACGCGTGTTCGTTATGATCAATAATTTCAATGGGAACCCCCTGTGATTTATATTTCGATTCGTATAATACTTCTCCGGTGATTGTTCTTACCGATATTGGAAATCTTAATGATTTTTCTAATTTAGTTATATCCTGAATTGTTGCTCCATGCTCTTTTACCGTGAACTCCCACTCGGTTATTTTTTTTCGTCTTAGATCAGTGAGTTTATTTCCCCGGGACGCATTTGTGAAGTGTTCTATTATTCGTTCTGCTACACAATTGAGCCCTGTCGAATATTTCATGGGTGCTAGTTTTGAAATATCAGGTTTTTCATTGAGCGGATAGATCCCGTAAACAACTGCTGTGACAGGATAAGATCTTTCGTAGTAGGGTTTATCAATTCCAGTCAAAATTCCCGGTTTGGAATCCTGATTCACGGTGACAGTTTTTTTGCCCCTGAGAATGGGTTCAAATTTATCCTTAATAATCCATTTGCCATCTTCACGGATAACGAATTTGATTCGGAAAAAATGACTTTTTTCCCCAATACGTGAAATGATCACTGCTGCCTTTTCATCATTCATGGTAGCGTCAACAACACCATCAATTCGAAATGTTGACCAACAATAAGATGCTCCATCACGCTTGAATTCATTAAAACAGTCTCTGATGGGTTTATCAAGAATTTTATTCTTGGGTGTATTAGAAACTATATCAAGATTGAATTGAGCATCCTTCCATGATGATCTCATGTTTCCGTCTCTTGGACGTTTGTTACGTTTTTTGGGTCTATCGCGATTAAATCTAGGATTGATTTTCAATAATCTCTTAAACTCTTTCATGTTTCCGTCTATTGGGCGTTTGTTACGCTTTTTGGGTCTATCGATATTAAATCTAGGATTGATTTTCAATAATCTCTTAAACTCTTTCATGTTTCCGTCTCTTGGACGTTTGTTACGTTTGTTTCCGTCTATTGGACGTTTTTTGGGTCTATCGAGATTAAATCTAGGATTGATTTTTAATAATCTCTTAAACTCTTTCATGTTTCCGTCTCTTTGACATTTGTTTCTGTTTACTACACGTTTTTTGGGTCTATCGAGATTAAATCTAGGATTGATTTTCAATAATCTCTTGAACTCTCTATCAGCATTGAATTTAGCATTTTTCGAAGTCAATCTCTTGAACTCTTTCATGCTATATATAAAACAGGTGTCTAAATGAAAGATTTATGTATAATCAATCACTGCAAAATGGGTCAGTCATTGAATTAGACAATAGTGTAGTATATAATGACCCAAGAATTCAGACTACACCCAGTGATTAAAAATTACGAAGCATCTAGTGATGGTACTGTCAGAAACTGTAGACTGAAGAACCCAATTGGGTGGGATAATGGTATGGGGTATTTGGTGTTTAATGTTGGAAGGAAGACATTTCGCAATCATCGTTTCGTATTTGAATGTTTTAATGGATTGATCAAAGATGGTTTTATTATTGATCACATTGATTCTAATCCAAGGAACAATTCTTTATCCAATCTGCAAGCTATCACACAAGGTGAGAATATCAAACGAGGAAGGAATGGCACTTGTTCAAATAAAGCGAGACCAGTGAAATCTTTGAATACAACAACTAACGAAGAGAAAATATTTCAATCATTATATGAAGCCGGCAAGTATTTCAATATTTGTAGAACTTCAGTACGATTCGTTGCAGAGGGGATAACCAAAACGGCTATTTCAAAAAAGACGGGACAAAAAGTTCAATTTAGTTATGTCTAATGCGTCATAATTTCCAATTAGAGATATGTCATACTTATAGAATAATGAATTCTGAAAACATGAATAGCATCATAGTTGAAATAGCAAAATTGAAAAATCAGGATATCAAACTATCAGATGGATTAAATCCTGACCAAATTGTGTCTGATTTTCAGGATATAGAATACGGAGTTAGCACTAACAAGTATATGCTACCAAAGAAATATGCACTCATCAAAAAAATTCAGAATTCTATTAAAGACTCTCTTTCATTTTCCAGTGACATCAGTGTGTTCGTCCCGTTGTATGCTATCGTAGAGGGAATACGAAAAGAATTAGGTAACGAATACGAATTGAAAAAAGAAGTCAACTCTAAAATTAGAAACCTACGAGCATTAATTCAGGAAAATGAACAATTTTGACTGACCGACCATTAATCATTTTTTGATTGCCCGACTCTTATCATTTTTTGATTGCCCGATTATTTATCATTTTTTTTAGCCGACCCTCAGAGGGATGTCAAAAATAGATGGACGATGTGTCAGATTGGTCAAAACTAGAATGTTGAAACTATCAGTATTATTTTATTTATATACAATTTTGATACTTTCAACATCAATGATAGAGCTGTCAAAACAATCAAATAACACTTCCATGACCGTATCAAAAATCATCCGACATGTAACAAAAGTGGGGAAACTCACAGTATTATTTATTTTATATACAATTATGTGACTTTCCCCATCATTGATAGAAGGTGTCTCACGATGAAATAACACTTCCATGACCGTATCAAAAATCATCTGACATGTCAAGTGTTTTGCAATTGAAAAATAGTTTGCGATTTCAAATAATGGTCAATGAAGCATTAACAACCCGATTGGCTCGTGAACGACTGGATGCAATTAAGAGATTTGTACCAATTCGCGACTCTGTAAGAAATAAACTGCAACAACGACAGAGTTTACAAACTGATTTTGCTCTGGGGTCTGAAGAGTTGTTTAAACCAGTAACCACAGCAACGAAGGGGGTAGAGCGTGCTTTACTGGGAGATGGTCCCGAGACGGGAAAATCTGTTATTGGTGAACTTGAAAAACTAGCAGCGAAAACTGAACAAACTGAACAAACTGATCCGAAAAAAACGACTGTTTCTCTGTTGAATAAATTTACTGATCATGCTAAAATATTAATAAAAAAACCTAGTTTATTGAAATCAAAGGATTATCAAGCCTTTGGTAATTTTGCTGCTCAAAGCTATAATTCAAAAAAAGATTTTTTAAAGGACGAGTATAAAAATGATAGAATATCAAGTAATGATTGGTTCGATTATTTGTATAAACTAAATAAGGGGATTGGTCGTTTGAATAAGGATGAGATAGGATACAAGGAATTTAAAAAGGGAATTAGTAATTATAAAAGAGAACAAATAGAAGAGCGACAACGAGAAATAGAAGAACGGCAAGAACTAAAACGTCAAACACCAACACGGAGACAAACAAGAAGACAAAAAAAACAACAACTACCACCTGATGATGATGATGATGATACTCTTGATTATTTACAAACCACGGATACAGACAAACTAGATGAAGCAGCTGGTTATAGCGGAAGTGGATTAGGAAATCCAAGGATTGGAAACATTTGTCCTGATAGTGTTATCAATGATATATCACGATTAGATGTTCTTGTAGGAGGATTCCGAGCTGGAAATAATTCACCTGAAATAATTAATGAAGCAGCTGATATCTGTAGACGGTTATTTGCCGGCGGTATCATGGATATCAAAACCTATCGAGATTTCATTGACGAGTTAGCAAATGGGTATCATAGTGATTAAATAACAATTGAAAACACTATTGTTTTTATAATAATGATCATCCATTACAATCATGATAAACCAACCCCCGTCTATGTAGTTAATTCACGGTTTCCAGTTTATAAAGCATACTATGGAGATGGCCTCGGCAATACCATTTTAGGATTCTTTTCAAGAATGGCCCCAAAAGTGATGCCGTTAGCTAAACAGTTATCAATGAAAGCCATTGATGTTATTCGTGATAAGGGTATTAGTACTGTTGGAGATCTTGCCGGGAAAGCGTTTTCAACTGCGAAGGATAAAATAACATCATTAGTGGGGCGAAAAAAGAAACCGTTACCGTCTACAGAAGAAATGCCTGCAAGTGTTAGTAAAATAATAAATAACGCAGTAGATGAAAAATTAGCGTCGATGGTAAATCAAGGAGACCAAAGCAATATTGCAAACATGATAGCGGGAAGTGGCCTTAAAAAACTACGTCGATGAAAATGGAAAAATCGTTTACGATTTCACTATTTAGACTCTGATAAATAGAATAAAATGTTCAAAAAATCATCTGATCCAGCGTTTGATATAGACGCCCCAGTTGGCAAGGATGATTCTGTACGCGATTATCAATATTACGCCTATCATGCCATAGACTCAAATAGTCGAGCAAGAATTGATCTTCAAGTCCATGATACCAGTAAATACTTTTTGCCCTGTGAAGCATTTATTGAAGTAGAAGGAGAAATTGTAACAGCTGCTGATACTACTGCTGTACCAGCACCGTATCCAGCTGGTACTCAAGTCGGTTTTGTCAATAATGGTATTATGGCGCTATTTGAGAGTGCTAGATATCTCATTGATGGAAAAGAAATTGAGTCCATAGATCGTGATATTGATGTGGCTACAACAATAATCGGGTTAGCGAGATATTCTGATGATTATACAAGATCAGCAGGACCCTCTATGATGTTTGCAAAAGATGGTAAGAATACCGCTGGTGGAAATCCATTTGTTGTAAGACGACCAAAGAATAATGCTGGCACCGCTAATATTGATGCCGAAGATATGATTATAAACAACGATGTTAATTTCAATCTAGGAGCTGCAACACGAAACGCAATGTTGGGAGTAGGGCGTAAACCATTTTCATGTGCGATTCCACTGCATCATATTTTTGGATTCTGTAGAAACGTCAGAAAAGTTATCTACGGGGCGAAGCATACAGTATCGCTTGTACGAAAAAGTGATGATAACGACGCAATTTGGAGGATTCCAGCAAACCCAGCTGCAGCACATATAAATGATGATGCCGGTAAAGTCAATTTAACAAAAATATCATTGTGGATGCCAGTGTTGACTCCAGCAATCACCGCAGAACAACGACTACTATCATTTATGGACCAAGGAGGAAAGTCGTTGTTGAGTTGGCTAACCGTGAGTACAGATGTTAAACAATCAAATATCAACGGGTTATTCACTTGGAACCTAGCATCAAAACAAGGCGTTTCTGCGCCACGTCATATATTTATTGCGTTCCAAGATAACACACGAGTTGGCAATCAAATCTTCAGTCATATGATATTTGATCAATTAGGTGTGAAAGACGTCTCACTGAGAATAAACGGCCAGCAGGAACCATCTGAGGATATACAACTTAATTACACAGAAAATCATATTGCACGAGTTTATCATCGTCTGTTGTCATTTATGGCACGCGATCAAAATGTCGATACTGGTTTGCAAATATCACAATTTGATTTTAAGAATCTGTATCCGATCTACTACTTCTCACTGGAACATCTCGATTTGACAAGACAGTCAGTTGTTGATATTCACTTTAGAGCTAATGTGAATCGTGGTGTTATTGCTGATTATAGAGCGGTTGCTGTCATTCTCAGTGATAAATCAATGCTACTCGAAGGTGTTGGTGGAAGAATGAGAGTGGTAGATGCCCCAGTAGAAAATCTTTGAACGATTTTTCATTGAATTAGAATCAATCAATTATATATAATGTCATATAGTGTTATTAGTGTTACGTTAACTCCTGGTCAAATCAAAAAATTGCAATCAGAATCGGCTAAAAAATGTGGAACCACAATCACGTTGAAACCTAATCAAATGACTGGTGGTGAAAATAAATTATCGCTGACAACTCGTCAGGTGAAACATTTCAATGATGCTTTCAAGGATAAAAAGGGGGTTCAGATTACTCTCTCTGCGGCTGCTATTAAAAATATGATGAAAACAGGCGGTATATTTCCATTGTTAGCTGCAATACCAGCATTGATTGCAGCAGCAGCCCCAGCGGTGGCTAAAGCAGCAGCGTTAGGAGCCGTTGGTACTGCAGCAGGAATGGCACTAAAAAAGGCAACTGGACAAGGATATAAAAAAAAGAGACGATCCGTTCAAGGATTGGGTCTAAGACTACCAGGAACCCCGTATTCATGGTACAGCGGAAAAGGTCTAAGACTACCAGGAACGATTTATTAATTCAGGAATCGATGATTCCAATGTCCAATTTTGATTTAATGGATGCTGCTAAAAAACTAGCGATTAAACATTTCAGAGGTGTTTTTATGAAAGATCAATTACCACATCAACCAAACAAAACTGAAACAGGTATTATTAATCTCGATAACAGCACCGGACCTGGAACTCACTGGGTTGCATACGCTATTGATCCACGTGGGATTGTCTATTTTGATTCATATGGATTAGCCCCACCAAAAGAGTTTTTGCGTTATATAAAAACCCTTCCAATGAAGACTTGGTATTCTACGCTACCAACACAACAAATCAATGACCCACCAGTATGCGGCAGTGAAGTATTAAATGTCCTTGACGCTATTTCTAACTCCTTGGGTAACCCAAGGGGAAAACCACCACACATTGTCGTAAATGACTACACTAGTAATCGCTTTTTAGAGAGAGATATATAAAATATCATGATTGATATTTGGGGGAGACCTCTGAAACCCAAACCCGATGACACTGCAACTCCTGATTCTATCAAGGATATACAAAAAAAAATTAAAGATGAAATCGCTGAGACGTTGAACTTAACAAGTGTTGACCCGAATGAAATAGTTGTATTTCAAGACAAACAGGGTAAATTGAAATCCAGTAATATTTCTCTGGATGATATTTTGGTTAAACAACAAAACGCAATCGAGAACACCGTTGCGCTATTTTCCGATCAGGGTAAACTCAAACCGGGTGTACTTTTTTCGACGATTACAGATCGATTTACAAACCACGATAAGGAATTTGAAGATCATTTAAGAAACTACAATAGTTTCCGTAGAAATGTCGTTCATAAGTTCTTTGGATCCCCAATTGTAGTTACACCATCTATCGCTGAAATTAAAACGTTTGTTGATGATCAAAAGGTTATCAACGAAGCAACAAAAACAACAACCGACGCCATTGATACATTTATTGGAACCCCGTTAGATAAAATTGAACTAAAACTCCCTGATATTAAAAAATCCATTGATGAGACGAAAACTTCCATCGAAGGCATCAAAGGTGATCTTTCGAGGGTGATAACAGCCATTGGAAAAACAAAAATTCCTCATGAGAAAACCAACAACTTAGTATACACAATCCAACACGGATCATTTGAGTGGACACCTACAAACAACACATTAGATATCACTGCAACCGTCAAGGGTATTTATCGATTAACACTAGTAACACCATCGTCTCAATTTAATATTTCATCGTCCAGTTCATCCGGGTTCAATAATACGATTTCAACGATCATCGACAAGAATACAACTGAAAAGTTCACAATCGCATCTACTGATACTCATTTGGTTAGGGTCTCAACAACGTGGTATGTGGAATTCGTAGCGAATTTAAGTAAATCGTAATTGAAAACGCTAGCATATTTAAAATAAAAATGATTTCATCATCTCAATATCGCTATGATCAGGTCAGAGAGTATCAAACTAGACTCAAAACCTTGTCTGAGGAGTATGAATTGAAAATTAAAAAATATCGCAGGAGAATTACCGCAATTGATGTTACTGTGTACGCTGTGAGTGGTGTAATCACCGGAGCTGGTATTATACTGTCTTCAGTGACAATGATGGCTCCGATAGCAGTTCCAATTTGCATTTCTGCGGCAACAACAATCGCTGGAATAATTTCAATAATCACAAAAAAAATATCCTCATGCAGCCAACGGAAACTACAAGACTACATAATTCAATTTCATGTTGTGTCCACTGCATACTCGCAATTATCCTCATTGATATCGTCATGGCTCGATGATACAATTATATCAGAGAGTGAGTTTTCAGCGATGGTAGATATATATGATTCTGCGATGTCAAAATTAGAAATACATCATGAATATAATAACAATGACAACACAGATGGAATTACTTCAACAAATAGTGGAGAACACAAACCCAGTACAAACAAGCATGATCTCAATAACCTCAACGAATCCAGAATTCAGTGTGAATTTCCCCTCTCCGGTCCCAGTGAAGGAAATCGCGCTAGCAAAATTACGAGTATACCACAGCTGGCCAAATATTAGGTCAAAACCATTTGGTGGTCAACAACCCAATAATTCACTGGTATTTGCAAATAAGAATAAAGACGACGGTACTCCAGACTGGAACGTTGTTTCCATACCAACAGGGTCATACCAAATCGAACAAATCAATAATGAATTGCAACGTAGAATAAAATCGATTACTGGAAAAGAATCAAAAATAGCTATAACGGTTCATGAGCCAACACTATCATCTGCCATTGAAATAAGCACAGATGGTTACGTCGTAGATATCTATCAGAGTTCTATTAGAACAGTACTAGGATGGCCTGAATTACCACCCGGAGGAAAAACCGTTAAATTACCAGAACCACAAAAAACCGATTATATCACAGACAGGACAAAATCTGATAATCCAGTAAGGAGTTATAAAGATTATGATAAGTCATATTTTTTCATTAGAGTAGAATATGATGAGAGAGTACGACTTATTCATCATCTTGCTAACCGGGATAAAATCACTGAAAATTTCACAGCTTTCAATAACGATATTTCGTTGTTGTTTATATCTCTTAGATCCGGCACTCTCACCCGAGATGAATTTATCAGTGTCGTAGAAACATGTAACAAAATCATCAATGACATGGAAACATTTCATTCACAAATTATTCAAGAAGTATTAGGTGACAGTAGTCCTAAAACAAGAGATTTATTTGCAATAGAATATAGGATCCGCATAGGAGATATTCCAACATTCAAACTTCCAGGATATAATATCTCAGAACTACAAAAATCTCTCGATGATGCCATCGATGAAGGTTTCAAAAAAATCCATGATACGTGGAAAAAAACACCATCACAACCACAAACAACTATCCTCAAACATAATAATGACCCAGATGGTGGTGGCAGGCATATTGCTCCGTTCAATGTGAATATTTCAACGGTGATTGCGCTCAATTTAGTATGTGATGTGATCGAAGGAAGCTATCAAATTAATCTAGAACGATCAAATCAAGCTCAGCAAGGATATATTTTGTATTCATTTGCACCAACAGCTCCTCCAGGGTTTTTAATAATTGAGTCTCCGGTGAATCCAGTCTATATGCGATGTCATAATAATTCATTAACCAGAATTAATTTCAAACTCACAGATCAGTCTAATAATCTGATTGATTTACAAGAGGAGGTTTTACAAATTAGTCTGTTTGTGAAATCCTAAGGGGATTTTCGTCGTAGTGATTTACATGACCCTCGAACACGATATCGTATCGGACTGGATCAAATATTCGGTTAACCCATAGCAGCAGAGAGGGTGAGTGACAACGACGTTGTAGTCCCTTTTTCCCAAAAAATGTAATAGTTGAAAAGTTTTTGATTTCATTAATTTCATTAATTTTTTCATAATTTTTTTTTGGACCTAATCCATGATTCACACACACATTGGGACCTGATGTCATTGACTTTTGGGTCTGATGTCATTGGTTTCATTGATTTTAAGCGTGATTTCAGTGAAAACTTGTCTAAAAATGTTGTCTGATTCGCCCCTTCTGCTGCTCTGTTACATCCTGCCTTAAGGCAACATTAGACTTGAAAGTATGATGAGTTGTGAGTGGTATTATGTCTGTGTGTGCATGAGCAGTAAATATAACCCAAAAAACCCCACTGTGGTCCATGATGGCTTGGTTGCAGTTTGTGCATTTTTCTATGGCATGTTATTCCATATTCTTGAAATAGTCATGGTAAGAATTGTTCATGCAGAAGTTCCAAAATTTATAAATTTACCAATTTTAACTATTTGACGAACTACCAAGTATTGTCAGAAACATCACAGCTTACTCATAAGTTCAGAATTCTTTGTTTGTTTTTATGGTTTAACGCCATTTTTCAGCACAATATATAGGCTATACATGGCGGCCAGTATTAGTGGTGGAGGAAGAAACCGGAAAAACCCCGGAAAGAACCACCGACCCACGAGAAGCTACTGGCAAGCTTTCTCACTTAACTACATTAGCCGAATCTTAGACTCGAACCCACGCAGACAGAGGTGAGATGGCAGTGGTCCGTAACAGACAGCGCTTTAGACCACTCGGCCACTCGGGGCCCCTCAGAATTCTTTGATATTATGAAAACATAAATTGATGTTTGATAGATATGGGTCATTAAATCTATGCATTTCTTCTAGTTTTGAATAAAATTCTTTTTTAATGAGCAATTGTCACTAATATTTCAGCTTTATATTTTTTAAAGGCTATTCTGATTTTTATGTTTCCAGTTCAGTCATCTTAGGTCTGTGTGCATTTTATTTGTGCAATATTGATATATTATAATTTCTAATACTTAATATACCACAGGCTATCCACAGGGACCTTACCCACAGCAGCCAGGCTATGCACCACAGCCAGGCTATGCACCACAGCCAGGCTACCCCCAGGGGCCTCCAATTCATCAGGGGCAGACAACTGTGGTGGTGGCCCAGCCAACTGTTGCTGTTGTGCAGCAGTTTCGAGAGTCCCCAGTCCATACAAGATGCCCTCACTGTCAGGCTGATGTCATCACAGGAACCATGTATGAGACTGGAACCTTTGCTTGGATTATCTGTGTTGTCCTGTGCCTTGTTGGGTAAGGCTTTGTTTTATTCCCCATGCTTTATGAAGTAAGCAACTAAAAAAAAATATTTTTGTTCATCTTTATACGCGTTTGTATCTTGTTTATTTCTTGATTACACATCTCAGTTTGGACTCTTATTTTAGTGTATTGTGTGACTAGCTGTTCACCATCTGCAGTTACCAAACTCAATAGATTTGTTGCTCTTGGGTAGCAGAAGAATCCAGTTGATTTTGGAGCCAAATGGTCAAAGGTCAAGGGCACTGGAACATGGTAAAGAAAAGGTGTCTGCCTGATAACTTGAGTTCTCCATTTTTTAAAGTCAGCAAAATGTGTGTATTACTTGCACTTGGAGTTGAGAAGAATAATATTCTTGGTGCAAGTGTCTTCAAGGAGACACTAAACTCAAAATGTGTTTGAAACACGTTTCCAGCTCACACTTCACTTAAAGAATCAAATGCTGCTTTAAGTGTTCCTAAGTCAGTTCTGTAAAAAGATGGAAATTCCAACAAAAGAACGTTGTTTTCTCAACCCTTTTAACTTAGTCATTATAACAGTATGTTGATGGTTTTACATGAAATTGATGCTGACCTGACCACCACTGTGTCCATGCTATTGTGAATGAATTAGAAAACCAAACTTGATTGATCTTGATATCGAGTCAAAGATGAATTCTTATAATGACTTCTTTTGAAGGAATACTGTGTGTTTTCACTAAAGCACTTGAATGAAGATTGTGCAGATGTGACTACCACCATGCCAGTGCTGTTGTGAACTTTGCAAACCAGACCCAAAGGTCAAGTCAGAGGTCACTACTTTCATTTTTGTACTTTGCAATGCTACAACTACTGTACATTTTTGTACATTTACAAATATTTTTTTAATAAACAAGAAGAGTCACAGTGCTCTGATACTGATTCCAGGATCAAAGATCTTTACTCTGGTTATCAGCTTTAATGTGATAACACTAACAAACATATATGTATCAAATAAGTTTCTTGGTATATTTGAGGAACCCCTTGATTAATGCCATTTAACAGCTTGTTCTTTTTTCAAACACATTTTAATTATTGATTGAGCCAACTTTACCAGATGTTGACAATATCTAAGATGAGTTCAATGTTCTTCATTACATGATATTTCATTCAAGGTCAGATATCATAATAAAGATTTTTTTACTGCTCTTGTCCTGTGAAAATGTTTTGTGAAATATATAAGAATGTTTTACTTTTAAAAAACCAAAGTTGGCCTTCTGGAATTCTAATTACCACCTTAGCTCATTTTAACACTCAGTAGTTAAAAGGAATAAAATAAAAGACGAATTGGACTTGTTACTTCCTGCAAATTCTTTTTGACAAATAGAGCATAAGACTGTTTGAGAGAATTTCGTTTACAAAATCCTGCCTGATCATGTTTGATACTAAAAGTTGTGTTCAGTTTTTTAAAATATTTTCAATGTAATCTATTGTTTATATAGTTGAATTAATATCTGAGATGAGTTCACTGTTCTTCATTACATGATATTTCATTCAAGGTCAGACATCATAATAAAGACATCATAATAAAGATTTTTTTTACTGCTCTTGTCCTGTGAAAATGTTTTGTGAAATATATAAGAATGTTTTACTTTTAAAAAACCAAAGTTGGCCTTCTGAAATTCTAATGACCACCTTAGCTCATTTCAACAGTCAGTAGTTAAAAGGAATAAAATAAAAGACGAATTGGACTTGTTACTTTCTGCAAATTCTTTTTGAAAAAATAGAGCATAAGACTGTTTGAGAGAATTTCGTTTACAAATTCCTGCCTGATCATGTTTGATACTAAAAGTTGTATTTTTGTTTCGTTCAGTTTTTTAAAAATATTTTCAATGTAATCTATTGTTTATGTAGTTGAATTAATATGTGACGGAAATACATTATGTCTCCTTTTCAGCCAGCATGTCTAGCATGATGAGCATGTCGTTTTTCACCTTATTTACTAACAAATGCATCTATGACATTACTAACATTTTTGTCTTTTGTCCATACTGTGTACAGCAGGTGCATCTTTATTTGGTTACACAAATTTTAAATGAATTATTTTCAGACCAAAGAAAAGCTACTTGTGAAGACAATTGCTAATAGATTTTCATATCAGTAGCAAAAATTATATTTCTTTAATTCTAAACTTTTTAAGGTTTTGATAAAATAAAACGTTTTCATTTGCTTACGTTTCCTGAACCCTTGACGGATTTTCTTCATCCTTGGGATCAATTATTATGAAGCTAAGACAATTCTTTCTGCTTGTTTGCCCATTTGACCTTGGGGTCAAAGGCACTGTCAGATCCCATTTCTGTTTGGGGTTTTGTTAAAGTTGTTTAATTTGCTTATATTTCCTAATCCACAAGTCCAAAAAATTAGGTTTTTCCCTCTGTATTTTGTAGTGCAACTAAAACATCCATATTATTTGGTTTCATTGGAGAGATAAATCTGTCTACCTTTCTATAATACCACCCACTTTAGTGTATCATACATGACCTTGACGCTACAGAGCATGAAGTTGGTTACTACATCCTGCCCCGTAAATGCGGTGCCAGGAGTTAATTTGTTACGGTCACATTTAGAGAAATATGTGATTGGGTTTTGGTTGAAGGTTTTTCATTTGCTTGTATGTTTATTTCTTAATCACCTTGATTGACTTTGTTCATGCTTTGGATAACTAATATGATATTCAGATCTGTCATTCTGCAGCATGTTCACTCGACCTTTTGGCCTTGTCACACTTTAATATTTTGTTTCAGTAATGGACTGAATATGAAGGCCCAGTCTTTCATGGCCTATTACCATATTTTTAGATGACCTGGTTAGATTTTTACATTATTTTAATTCAGTTTTTTATTTATGAAGTTTTTATTATACTTTTAGACAAACCTTTTGGTGCAAAATTTGTTAATATGATCTTGCAAAAACCTGTTATACCATGTACATGTATATGAAATTTTTATGCTCTCCACTACCTGCATTGGTGTCATTTATATTTGGTCTTGACCATCCCTCAGTCTCAAGAAGCTTGTTTGGAAGATTGTGCGAAATCTTCTCACTGTGGATAAATGAAAATTGGCTAGCATATTACGTGTTTGTGTAATGATCTGAATATATTTTCAGTCCATAACTACAGTTTTTAGCTAGCCTCTCCGCAAAACAAGTTAGCACAAGTTAGCTAATTGTTTGGTCTTGTAACCATCATCTGTGAACAATTGCGTGTTACATTACTGGAATCTATATTGATCCGATTTCATGGGTTTATATCATGAAAGTCTTGGACATGTCAGTATTGGGTGAGATCTTGTACATGTATATTAATGAGGTGATATTGCATCTGATTGGTTAACGTTTTTACTACTCTGGAGGCTGCATTTTTGATGCAGTTAAGCCATGGATATATATTTATATCATTAAGCTCTCTTTGGTCGAGTCAGATCCATCTGATTGTTATCTCTCTAGAAGCCATATTTCTTATCTGATTTTGATTAAACTTGAAATATGGGCTTGTATCATCAAGCTCTTGGACAGGTGCGATAATGTGTGACATCCATACATTGTTAGTGCTGTACATATTTGATACAATTCAGCTTGCCCAGGGGAAGCTGACGGAAAACCTAAATTTGCTTGTAGGAGATTTGAGCCCACCTCAAAATATGCCAACATACTTTTAAAACTAAATGAAAGAATATAAAATTACATAAAATATGCATGTTTTAAGGAATTGACGTACTATTTAATTTACAGTGAAGAAACATTTTTTTCATTTGATCTCGCTTTGCATCTTAAAACCAATAATTAAACCATCAAAACAGATACATGTAAGTAGTGCACACATACAAATATGTAGATGATAGTTACAAGGCAGTTCCTTTGCCAACAGATCACTAATACTCTGGCTGTCACTAATCTATTGAATCAGTGAAAATTACTGCCAGTCACTATCATAACAGTTAGCAAGTGGTCTTAAGTTGGGTGTATGAAATAAAATACAAGTCAGCATTTCCTTCAATGGTTAATTGAGTGATTATTCTGTTAAAATGAGTACCTGCCAACTTCCTATGAATGACCCAAGAAAGTCTATGATCTTGTGCATTTATTGCCCTTAGCATTTGTTGAAATGTGAAAGTGTACAGGGTACTTGATCCATTGATTAGCACAAGAACTTTAATAAATTGTCACGGGAATCACAATTCAATGACATAATGGGAGAAGGATGAATGCATTCAATACATAAGTTGTTTTTTTCAGAAGCAGAGCAATTTGCATCATCTTTGAGCTAGAACATCTTGGAGAAGCTTAACTTTAGCTATCAACATTTCATGAGTTTTGATGATGAAATTAAAATTGTTTTAAATTGATTAATACATAAGAAATGTTGAAATAGAAACTGATTTGGCTTTTGTCTGATTTTTAGCAGGATCAGTAGAATTTAGGTAGGATTACTGAGAACTGCATGATCATGTGGGTTAGTGGGAACAATATCTTTAAAATCAAACTCAGGAGTTATAACGCATATATTGTTAGAAGAGTGAACACACACACACAAATATATTGATTGGTAATGTTTTGGGAATCAGCTAGAAAATTTAATGAGTTAGAGATGTTTAGATAAATGATTCTTTAGCAACCAATAACAGAATAATTTTTGTCATATTTAACTATATACAATATTTTATTCAATTAAATTTACTTGTAAAGTTTTCATGCAGATTTAAAATATCCATCCAGTAAGAAAGAAGGTAAAACTTTAACCATCACTGAATTATTCTTATATCTGTTTATTTACTTGTTGTTTTTTTCTTTCTTTCTTTCTGGGAAGTGTCGAGTCGACAAACTTGCCAGCTTCCACCTATCATCTTGAAATCTACAACATCTACGACATGCATCACAAACATTTTGACAAGCTGACTCTTGAGATAGTTCATTTGGAGATGTACAAAATACATCACTTTTCATGAGGTCAAAGGTCATTCATTAAGTTAAAACTTTTATGTAAAGGCAGGCAAAGATTTCATGTTTTACTCACAATAGCCATATAAAGCTTCTCTTTGTTCCTTATTTATCAATGGCAAGTTGAGCAACAGTTTCCATTGGATAGTATCACCATGATTTATTTTGATTTGAGAGAATTTCCACAAAAAGTCACCAATATGTTCATGAAACATCTCTTGTAAAGATGTATGCTTGCATATGGTGATACTGGTTATCATAAACACACTGTTACCGTAAATATGAGGCCAATAGCATGGAGTGGTGTAACCAGTTCAGTTCTATCAGCATGGGTTTTTCACTAGATGTTTCCCAATGTTTTGTTAATCCTAAATGAAAATGGTACCAATTTCACCACCATTATGTCCGCAGGGCTCCCAAATATGCAGAAAATCAGGATAAATTCTGAAGAAAGAATGATTATTTTTCCTTACCAGGAAAATCTCTTTAATACAAATATTGTTCTAAGTTAGAATGTGGACATTTCAGCTACCACTTGACTGCAGAAAATAATGTATGTCAATGTGCTATAATTGAATGGTTTGGAATTTTTAGAGATGTGGAAATCAGTATTCCCAGTCTATTTTTAGAATATATTCTTCTTGCATTTATGGTGGTGATTGTTGATTCTTGGTATTAATTTAAAGGAAATTGTTTATTCTTTAGAATATGAGCATTATGGTGGGCTTGTCTATGTCTGTTTTGGCAGTAGTGCACAGTGATCAATCGGGTAGCGATGCAGGCCTGGAAAAGAATATGTGACCCATGGCATGTTGTTCTATTTACAATTTAGCCTTTAAAAAAATGAAAGTTGACCTATGACAGGAACTTCATTTCGAGTTCATCTTGGACAAACTGGAAAGTTCAGTGCTGGCAAACAAACATTTGTAACCCAGGTCCAATTGCTGTATTCAGTAGATCATTTGGGTGTTTTCCTTAAATAAAACTGTTTTGTCAGTCCAAGCAAACTGGCGATCAGATTCCTCAAGTAGACCGATTATCCTGTAGGCACCTTTTCTAAAGTAGGTATGAAAGTAAGTCTAGTGGCACATTGCACCAGCATGTGTGCCATGTGTGATCTCAATGAGAAAAATAAACCTCATCTTCCCCAATTCCTCTTTTGAATATGTAAAGTTAAACAAAATGTATTGCAATAAATTTTATCATCATCTGTAGTAACTTTGCCACAATCTGCATCCCTCAACTTGCCTTGGTGGTGAAGTATAGCATTTTTTGTTTTTGTGATGTCATGATCAGACATGCGCATGATTTTATAATTTGTGTTAGCAGTGTACTTGTATTACTTTGGAATGTTTACACTCCATTGTTTTCTTCTTTATTTATATGCTGCTGTTTATGTATGTGATCTAATCAAGATTTAAAAGTTGTCCTGAAAACACTTCATGAATGATAAGAATGTTATTGATGTTTACAGTCGGCCGCTAATACATGTACTGTCTTTCAGATAATCTGTTCACTGTTTTACAAGTTCTGAATGCAGTAATATGATTCAAGGATAAACTTATGATTGAAACATTTGGTTGCTAAAATTGTCTTCAGGCAATTCAGAATATTGCTCATGGTGTTATCTGATAAAATGATAACTGATTTCTTCAAAAAGTTGAAAGGAAACAAAAATTTTTGTTTTTTCATACTAGCTGATATAATAAAAAAAAGTAATGTTAACAGTATTTTCTGTAAATGTAAATGAGTTACACATACTTGCAATTTTGTAAGAATTTCAAAAAATTTATAATTGTACTTGTTTCTAGAGATTCATTCTGTGGTTTGTTTACTACATGGTCACATGTCTAATTCGAATGCTATTGTACTGTCTCAAATAGAAACAGCTTTTGATTTTTAAAAAGCCAAATGTCCTTGAATACTGAGTAAGGGTCACAAGTGAACATTGAAAACAAATTAATTTTATCCAGAATACTATTGCAGTAAAAACTTCAAATTTTTTGTGTAAAACTATTAGAATTCTGTGTACTGCCTGCTGGCCATCTTGAAAATTTTATTTTTGCAACTTTGCCTGGATGGAATGTCATATTGACATGGAGCTTTTCCCAAAAGTCTAATTATGGTTTGAGGTCAAAAATTGGAAAATGCTAGGATAAAGTGTTGTACAAAGACACTGTGAGAAGCCTGTTTTACATGTGCTGTATTATTTTTCTCAGTTATTTTATCTGCACAATTTATTGAAAATGCAAGGATTTTTTTTATCCTGCCCATGTCTTCACTTGTGCATGTGTGCATTTATTTTATATCACTGCTTGTATAAAGCTATCCCAACACGATTTCAGACCCAGTTCAGATACTGTATATCATTTCATAGAAATAGATTGTAGAGGTGCACAAAATCCTCCTAGCTGTAATCCACACCTAAATAAGGAAATATAGAGGCACAAAAGACTGGTAATGGTAAGCTGGTTTTAGGAAGAGACTGTGGGATGGCTGGTCAGTAAAAAAAAAAAAAACTATGTAATGAACATGTGCTCTTGTGCATCTTTTTCATATTGTTAATTATTCATACTTTAGTTCACAATAATCTATACAGAGGGTTGTTATGGCCTGCTGCACTTGCATAAATTGAGATATATTTCCAGCTTAATAATAGCACATTTACTACAGCAGTCTTTGTTTCATACTATAATATTTATAGACAAGTATTCACAGGCAGTGATATAGAAATTATGCTTTTTTCTTTAGGATCTGATGCATGTTATAGATACTTAAATGAATACAGTTGCTTGTAGTATTGAAGTTTTCTGCATGCCTATATAAAGGGTTTCATTTTTGATATTGGTATTAAGCAATAATGTTATTGTCTGCATTTGGTTGTAGTTGATCTATCTTGAGTGACTGCTTTAGTGCTGGTGTTGGTTTTTTATGGTATTTTGGTTGTTTATTGTTATTTGTAAAGATGTTGCCCCTGCTCCAATTAAACTGAAACTGATCTGTCTATTGTATCTTATGTGTCTGGTGTTATGATTTCATTGATGACAAGTCTACACATGCCTGATAGAAACCTTCTGCCTTTGTTTGAATTTCTATAAGCATAATGGTCTAACCAACTCTTTGAACAGCAGCTTCTATAAAATCAGTTTTTCTTGCATATTTTACCATTTTATCCCAGAACTGTTTCATGTTGACTGAAAATCTCATCAAATTTGTGAAATACTAAAGTGTAGCAGTGACAATTTGACTGTGTACTTGTTACTGAGCAGAAAATTGCAGTCATCTAACATCACAGGATTACGGTTATTTAGACTGATTGAGATTTGGTAAGAATTTTATTAAGAAACAACATTTTACTGGCAGCTATGGTATATTTATAGAACTTAGCTAGACCATAATTACCATAATTTGATGAACCTGTCTGCAAGACATATCTAATATGAATCATATTGAATTTTGAATATAGAAACTTTTCTCAGATGAGCTTATCATTGAAATGGCACATTCTGTTCAGACCTGTCAACTCTTACGATTTTGCTTTAAGTCTTATGAAATTTATCCTTAAAATACAGACTTTGGCATAATAGCAAAATTTGCAGAAAATTATTGTAGCCAAAAAATTCAGATAATTGGTTCATCTGTGTTTTATTTGGATCCAGGTTTTATCTTAGAATTAATGAAATTAATCAGATAATCAGACTAACTTTACAACAGCACCTCCGACACTTTAAACTGTACATATTTGTTCATGCAAAGTGTCTGTATGATCAAACGTGCCGACTGGAATATGAATATTTTGAATGATCCAACTTTTGAAATTTACCTTTAGTATTTGCATTTAACTTCCTATTGTAATTTGAATGCTTTTCATTCATGACTTGTAACAACTAACGCTAAAGTTGTTTCTAAATCCTGCTGTGTACCTGTATCTATTACAAAGAAGTCCATTATCTTCCTAGAATCTCTTCTTGGAGCAGGGGCATTTACATTTCAAGGGCATATTTCTAGTTTGTGTTTCTCCTTTCAGTTGCTCTCTTGGTTGTTGTTTGATCCCTTTCTGTGTTGATGGTTGTAAGGATGTGGTGCACATCTGCCCTGGTTGTCATCAACAGATTGCTCGCTGGAGCCGAATTTAGGGGCCGTTCCAAGCAGAATTTGATATTTTACACTGCTGTTTTTGAGAAATTCTGATTCACATATGTAGCCCACTTTAAGTTGTAATAGTTATAAAATCTTCCTGATTTGCCATATACATTTATACTTTCCTATAGATCAGGTCCAACTCCAAACTCCAGTAACCAAGATCCACTACCACATGTTGCCAGCTCTGGGTCTGTGCAGTTTGCTCTATGATTAATCAATAAAACAGCATAGACCCAGATCTTCCTGCACATTGTGATGGCAGATTTGGGTCTGTGTTATTTGCAGTTTGACCTGACTTCAAAGAAATTTATATAAGGTATTTTGTAAAACATGCACTCCACCACAGATAGCATAAACCCATATCAGCCACTGAAGAAACAAAACATGAATGGTTCACTAACTTTAGTATTCATTTTAATTCATGCAAAGAATAAGCAACATAGACATCAGCTAATGGTTTGTTCTGTAGTAGACTTGGGTCTATGCTGAATGAAGTTGGCTGGATGTTGTAAAGAAAGACAATTAATTTATCATTGTTTTATTTTCATTTGTAGCTTGCTTTTATGCATTTGTCATTTAAAAATTCTTATTTTTAAATTCCATCTCCATGTTTTTATCGAGCTATAAAAAAAATTGTGTGTATGTGTGTATGAATTGGATTTTTTAATGTGCCTTTTAAAAATATTGTCATATTATAAAGCAATGCAATCTTGAGTGTGGCAGTTTATAGTTGTCCATCACTGGGGCATCATGCCATAAACATACTGAGCACCAAGCAAGACAGCTCCTAGTACCATTTTTATGTCTTTAGTATGACTCATTCGGAGTTAGAGCCTACAACTTCCAACAGCCAAGGTGGACACTCTAACCACTTAGACCACCAGTGCATTCAAACATCAGAGTAAAGATATTATGGTGTATTATGACACAATAACACTTTGAAGATTAAATAATAGGTCAGATTTGCATAAAGAGTTGCCTGGACAGATACTTCTGCAGATTGCAAAAATGTGGTTGCTTGGTTAGGGATTTGCAGAGCATTATTGACATTCTTTGGGAATCACTCAGGAGTTTACATTTTCAGAATTGAAATACTTCACATACTAATTTTATATTTGTTTATTTAAAACTATTGCTTTCCATTCTGAAAATTGGCCATTGACTCAAAAAGAATTTTAAGTTTTGTAAGAAATTTTCATCAAAATTGGATGTAAAATAGTTGAGTTTGTACATGTTTTACAGTTAATTCTTTATATTTTCCATTTTCAACACATTGAGTTTTTCTTGCTGTGCCCTTGTTAGGTAACAATTCCATTGGATTGAGGATAAAGTTGGTTCATTATTTGTTGGAATCCATTTTATGTATAGTTGATTAACAGGTGCCACTCTTACCTGATGGGTCACTTGTGGAGAAATTGTGGTGAAACCTGTCTGATACACTCAAAATACAAGAAAGTTTAGTCTAATATAAAATGGATTCCTTAGATGAAATATGTAAGTGAAAGGCTCAGAAACGCTGTTCTTTATGATTAGGTTGTTCTTCTATGGCTGTAACAACTGGTAAGAGTTTTGCTATTAGTTGAGCTATATACATCATGTACCAGCATATTTTGCTGTGATTCTGAAAAATGCTTTTCTTACATACTTTGTTGGTAAGCAAGCAGTTTGTCAGTTTGAGTTCACACTAAAGTTCAAAATTGAATTTGTCATTAGTATTACATTTGTTAATTGCTACAAAATGAATAGTACATATTTAGCAAAGAGATCTATATGGCAACTTGGAAATCCCAGATATTTTAATTTGTTTGTAAACTGTCAAATTTCAGTTTAAGTGCACTGAATCTAAGGAATTTAGTGAATGGGAGCCCTTAAATATACACTTGGCTTTTATTTGAACCATACACTATGTTTATCACTGTTATATGCACTAAGATCAACAGCATAATGCATAAGTAGATGGGACCCAATCTGTTGTCATGCAAGTTTTACTTTGATAAAGTTTGCCTTGACTATACAAGTAGACAAGTAGATATTAAGTAGATAGGGCACAATCTATTGACATGGAAGTTTTTCATTGATAAAAGTTTGTCCCACTCTTGTCTGGAACAAAGCACCTTACCATCATCAGTTGTTATGCTCCAGCCATGACCAAACCAAATGAAGTGAAGGTCAAGTTCTATGAGGATCTTCACTCCGTCATTGCTGACATTCCATTGGCAGATAAGCTCATCATTCTTGGCAATTTTAATGCAAGAGTAGGCTGTGATCACGTTGCCTGGAATGGAGTGCGAGGAAAGCACAGAGTGGGTCACTGTAACAGCAACGGTGTCCTTTTGTACCAGATCTGTGCCAAGCATGGACTTCAGATCATCAATACAATCTTCCACCTCCCTACCCGTAACGGAAGTCTTGGATGCACCCTCGCTCTAAGCATTGGCAGGATGTTCATGTTACCAAGTCCTTGTGTGGTGCTGACTGCTGGACAGACCACTGCCTCATCATCTCCAGTCTCAAAATCCACATTCAGCCCAAGAGACTCACACAGGGAAAGAAGGCTCCTCAACAACTGAACATCACCAAGCTGAAATGCACCAGTACCAAACAGTCTATCACGGATGTCCCGGAAGAACATCTGAAATCCACCCCGCTTGGCAATCTGAATGTGGAGACCGATTGGGCGGCATTCAGAGAGCTGCTCTACAGCAGTTTCAGAAGTCCTAGGACCCTCAACCAGAAAGCATCAAGACTGGTTTGATGAGAACTACACTGAGATCAAGTAATTGCTGGATGAGAAGCACCGCTTCCTTCAAAACTACCTCAACAACCCCAAGTCCACCTCTAGGAAAGATGCGTACAACAACATACTCAGAACTGTACAGCAGAAGCTCCATCAGATGCAAGACACATGGCTGAGCAACAAAGCTGATGAAATCCAGTGCTGCACAGACCAGCATGATATGAATAACTTCTGCAATGCCCTGAAAGAAGTGTATGGACCTACATCCTCTGGATCATCTCCTTTTCTCAGTGCAGACAGAAACACACTAATCACTGACAAAAATTTTCTTCAGTGATGGGTTGAACACTTTGACAGCATCCTGAATCGCCCTTCATCCATCAGTGATGAAGCCATCAGTCGTCTTTCCCAATTTACCCATCAATGCAGCACTGGATGACCCTCCAACCTTGCTGGAGACACAGAAAGTGATACTGTCAGCTCTCCATTTGCAAAGCATCTGGCTCAGGTGCCATCCCAGCTTATGTCTACAAGGAAGGAGGCGCAGCCCTGATAGAAAGACTCATCCAACTGTTCTTACTAATGTGGCAGCATGAGACAATCTCCCAAGAATTCAAGGACACATCCATAATCCACCTGTATAAGCGCAAAGGGAACTGCCAGGCCTGCGACAACCACAGGGGTATATCCTTGCTCTCAATTGCAGGAAAGATAATCACCAGAATCCTACTGAACTGCCTCACTATGCACCTTGACCAGGGACTACTGCCAGAAGAGCAGTGTGGATTCCAAAAAGAACATGGGACCATAGACATGGTTTTGCTGCGAGGCAAGCTACAAGAAAAATGTCAAGAGCAAAACACTTGACCATTTCTCCATCTATGTTGACTTGAAGGCCTTTGATACTGTCAGCCAAGAAGGCTTGTGGAAGGTAATGTCCAAGTACGGATGCCCAAGAAAATATATATCCATGGTGCAGCATTTCCATGATAGCATGCAGGCATGAGTCCATGACAATGGAGAGACATCTGAGCTATTCCCAGTAAACAGTGGCATCAAGCAGGGTTGTGTTCTGGCACCAACACTGTTCAGTTTATTGTTCTCTGCCATGATGACTACTGCTTTCAGAGACGGAGAGGTTGGAGTCGGCATCAGGTACCCTACAGATGGTAAACTATTCAGTCCTAGAGGCTTCATGACAGATACCATCTAGGATCTCCATCCTCTGCTGGACCTCTTCTCTTCATCTATACACTCAGCCGCCCTCAGGTGTCATAGATCATCACCCAGTGTCTCACCAATTGTATGCTGATGACACCCAAATATACTAGTCTAGCCACCCAACTGAAGTTGATGTTGCCATCCTAGGATTGGAGAGGGGTATTTCTGATGTGAAATCATGGATGAAATGTTACAGGCTGCAGATGAATGATGATGAAACAGGCCATTCTGATCACAACACTTACTTTCTCATTCACATCCTTTGCCTAAAATGATATATATCAGCAGCACCAACATTAGATTCATGCAGTCAATGCGGGACCTGGGTGTTGCTCTGGACGGTACTCTTGCACCGACATTTCGTTGGTGTTTGCGTGTCTGTGTGTCTTGGGCTTGCGTGTCAGCTCCATTCACAGATTTCTTTTGGTTGATGCCACTAGGACACTTGTGTGTTCATTGGTGCTTTCAAAACTGGATTGTTGTGACTCGGTTCTGTCTGGTTCATCTCGATATCTGCTCCCAAAATTTGAAGGGTTCGAGGCACGGCTGCTCAGATCATCTTTAGAGTACAATGATCAGAGCACACCTCCCCACTGCTCTGTACCCTACACTGGCTATCAATTTGATCCAGAACCAAACACAAAATCTGTTCTCTGTGTTGTGTTTCACTGACGGACTTCAGTCCAACATACCTCTCTGGCCTCACCCATGTGTACATACCAGCAAGATATTTATGCTCCTCTTCTGACAATCTTATACTCATTATTCTCGCTATGAAAATGAGGTCATATGGGCAGCGATCTTTTGCATACCAGCGCCCAGCAACATGGACTGAATTGCCCATTTAAATTAGATGCAAGACATAGTGATCCCTTTCAAGAGTGCTCATAAGGCTCAGCTTTTTCAACTGCAAGAACAAATTTATACACCTAAAAATGTTTCCTACCTTTAAATATTTTCAGCATTTTTTGTTTTCCAATTTGATGGTATTTGTTTTTGTTTTTTTTATTCATATCATTATAGATGTTGTGAAGCGCTTAGAGCTTCTAAAGATTATGTGCTATACAAGGTCTTCATTATTATATTATTATTATTATTATTATTATTATTATTATTATTATTATTATTATTTGCTGATGACTATGCCCTCAATGTTGGATCAGAAGTCAACCTGCAATGCAGCATTGACAAGTTCTTCAGCTCCTGCACAAGCTTTGGTCTCACCACCAGTATCAAGAGGCATCAGCATCCAGACCAATCTAAAGGTCCACAAGGCAGTTGTGCTCCCCACACTATTTTATTCATGCGAAACATGGACGGTGTATCAATGTCATGCCAGGAAGCTGAACCACTTTCACATCACAAGTCTCAGGAAAATCCTCAACATCAAGTGGCAGGACAAGGTTCCAGACACTGAGGTACTTGCCCAAGCAGGTCACACCAGCATCCACACCATCCTGATGCAGTGTCAGCTACTCTGGGCAGGAAATGTTGTATGCATGCCGGACCATCAGCTGGCAAAGGGACTCTTCTGTAGTGAGCTACAGCAAGGACAGTGATCCCATGGAGGTCAGAAGAAAAGCTGCATGGAAAGTGTTCAATATAAACCCTGATACCTGGGAGCAAACATAAAGCCATCTAGTCACTTGGCGTTCCTCCAAAAGTCTCCAAGTTGTGTGAATCTAGCAGGACAGCAGCTGTAGAGCTGATAGGGCAAGCCAGAAAAGCATGTGCCATCAGCCGTCCTGGAGATGTCCCACTCATCCCCTGTCCCTTATGCAATCGAACATTCCATGCAAAGGTTGTCCTCATCAGGCACATGTGCAAGCACAGAACAGAACTAGCCCCTTCAACCCTCGGATGTCTAGAAAGGTCATTGTCGAATCGATGAATCAACAGCATAATGCACAAGTAGATATCACCCAATCTATTAACATGAAAGTTTTGCTTTGATAAAGTTTGCCTTGACTGTACAAGTAGATGAGTAGATAGGACTATTTATTGACATGGAAATTTTGCTTTGATACAGTTTGCCTTGACTGTACAAGCAGATAGGACCCAATCTATTGACATAGAAGTTTTTCTTTGATAAAGTTGATCTTGACTTTACAAGTAGATAGTTGCCAATCTATTCACATGGAAGTTTTGCTTTGATAAAGTTTACCATGACAAGTAGATATGACCCTATCTGTTGACATGGAAGTTTTGCTTTGATAATGTTTGCCCTGAGTGATGCATTTTACTAGACCCTCAGGGTGGAGATCTCATAGAGAAACACAAAAATCTGGTTCATCATCACTTAGATCATAATTTTTGATTGCATATTATGTGATTGCAAAATTTGGGTCTACAGTTTGCAATTGGGAGAAGGTTTTACTTAGATACATATGGTAGTGTCCATCATGTCTTGTTCATAAATAGAGCACCTGATAGATAATGATCAAAGTCCATGTTCTGCTGACCTTTGGATTTTCCAATCAGCTTAGTATCATATCAGATAAAGCTTTGAAAAGTGTGTACAGGAGATTTACCATTAGTAACGATATATTCCAAATAGTATAGTAGTTTGCTAATTGTTAATCACACATTCAGTTTTCACTAAATCTTCTTTATCCTCTTTTTACCTTAGTGTCATAATGTATGCATACAGTCTTTCCTACATTGGTCCTATTTTACCTTGCAATTGTCATAAAGAATGCATTTATTATATTTTCTTCATGACTTTTAGTTATCCATCCCAAGGTGTAAGAGTACCCAGTACATGTATTTGCATCACACATAACTGTGACCAACTTTTCAGTGAATGGATGAAGACAATAAATTGAATTTAAATTACAGTAAAACAATATGTTAATATTGGTAGATGTAAATACACTATACACACATGTTGTACGTGTACAGCTCACAAGACAACCCAAATGCAAGCAGCATACATATTGATTAGTGATTGCAGGATTAGGTATATGCTATTTATAGGTGGGCATATCATGTGAACGAGTATAATCTGAAAATATTTTATATTTCCTTTTTAGGTTTGTTGCATTTATGATATTGATTGCAATTTTTAAATACACCAAGAACAAGGTTCCTATATGATATTATATAATAAATATGTCTTGCCATGTCATTCTTGTATCTTTTTTTTTTTTTTTTTCATAATATCAAACTATCTTGCAATTCATTGAAGCTCTTTTCATTTAAACATGATTTGTTACAGCTTTTTCAGGCTGTTTGTCTTTCTGTCTGTCTATCCATAGCAGATTGTCAGTGTATGACATTTGGAAGTAACCATGGTAACTCTGAATATAAAACCTGACTCTGGTATTTCATTATATTTCTGTCATTGTACATGTATGTATGTATGTATGTATGTATGTATGTATGTATGTATGTATTTTACAGAATTTAGTAGTTTAACTTGTCTGCTTATTTAATTAATTTTCTTTTAAATTGTTAAAACAATGCACCTGTAATTTTTTGTACATCTTTTCATAGTAATCAGCAATTATTGATCTGTGGAGACCATAACATGCACTTCCCCATGCAGTCCAAATTATCAAATTATTCTTTTTTCTCATTGAAGTTTCGATAATTGCTATACCATCATATTTCTCAATATGGCTGCAATGTTTACCTTCTCTCTCTCTCTCTCTCTCACACACACACACACACCAGTATTTTCTCAATTCTGCAAAGACCAGAATTTTTTGAGAACTTTTCATTCAATTTAATGGTGCTGTTTAAACATTAATGGCTACATAATGCTAGGGAAGTTGGTGCTATGTGTCTTTCCCAAGGAGACAGATAGGCATCCAACCCTGGCTGACAGATGTTGAACCTATGACCTATGGATTACAAGTCTAATGCTTTACCAAAGCTCCTCCAAAATTTTCTTTTATAACACTATGTCAAGATAGTGGAGTTGGTCAACTTCTAGTGTTGCTAAAATTGAGAAATTATTGAAGAGTTTATTGTCTGATAGATGATCAGTTTGTCTCATGTTTAGCAACATAAAGTTTATTTCTTGACATTATGAAATAGTTGAGCCTCGATAGTTCTTTAATACATACTTTGACAAGATGCATTTTAATTTAAAATATGTAAATATTTCAGCTGCGACTTGGGCTGTTGCTTGATCCCATTCTGTGTTGATGGATGCAAGGACGTGGTCCACCAATGCCCAAACTGCCGCCAGCAAATTGCCCGCTGGAGCCGCATGTAAGGTGTGTATCGAAGTATAAAATCAGGTACAGGTAGTCTTTTGCGTTAAACACATCTGCAACTAGACAACTATATGGAATGACAAAAAATTGTCTCTTTGTAGATCACATATTTGGTCGAGAAAAATTATCTCCCTTAAGGTAAATATGTTGTAGGTGGTAATTGCATTTTCTGTGCTGTGTACATGTTTTGATATGCTGTCACAGGCATATTTGATATGGCTGTCACATAAAAATGCATTGGTCTATTACAAATAAGGGACCTATTTTGAAGAGAACAGATAATAACTTTATATACCAACCATAAGGCAAATTGTATTGTGTTAATGTATGTCTACCCATCTGTCAATTACAAATTGTATTTCTCTACAATAACTTGAGTTGTCCTCCATCTACAGTTGTCAACTTCTTGTATGGCTTCCATTTAGAAACCTATCAATCTCAAGGTGCAAAACTCGAAAGTAAATGTCACTATTAATGAAAGAGAAATGGTTTCTGCACAATAACTTGAGTTGTCCACCATTAACTGTTACCAGTTTTTGTGGTTAGATTGGACTTGTGGTAAGGAATAACCCTATTGATTTTGGGGTCAGAGGTTAATATCACTGATTGAAAGAAAAAAAATGGTGTCAGCATTAACTTCATCTCTCCACCATAATCATTTACCATACTTGTATGGATTGTTTGTACTTTTGGTAAGGAAAAAACCCTGTTGATGTCAGGATCTAAAGGTTGAGGTCACTGGTTGAAGGAAGAGCAGTGGTTTTTGCACAATAACAATAGTTCTACATCACAAACCTATGAAGGCATGCACATAAAGACTATGGAAGAAGCTGGTTTTGGGGTCAAAAGGTCATAGATCAAGGTTGCTGTGTCTGATGAAAATTTCAGCTATCATGAATGAGTACTGAACATTGGGAAGGTGCATACTGTTCTGTTCATGGTACTTTTGTATTGTGCTGTGTAGGGTGACAAAAAAATTTGCCTTTTGAGAGGGAGACACTGCAGTAACATTGACCAGGACAAATATGTTCTCCATACCACTACTACCAGCACGTATTGGAAATCATCCTGATTTATTTATATATCTTGAACCTACCTGCCCTACATGCAGAGGGCCCATGGATCACCTTCACCACTACTGTTATTTGTATCAGCAGAGTCCATTGTTATTAGGAAGGGAATACATTTTTAATTAATATTGTTATATATTCTGTATTGTATCCAAAGAATAGCAGACAGTAAAAACAACAATGCTGTGACATTTCTAGGTGTTTCATCAAGTTTGATGGGTGTTTTTCATGATATAACATTAGTACATGAATAAACATGAATTTGTTATCAGTTATGATTAGACAAGTATGAAATCTATATCTGAACCATAAGAAGAAAATGTTCTTTGTGTCTGTTTATTTTTTATGACTACCACAGTACCAGAAATGTTTGTGTTCTTTCAGGTGATTCTTAAAGCTATGTGATCAAGCGCCAGAATCAGAAAACGGAAGCACTTGATCAAGCGCCAGAATCAGATAACAAGGAAGCCCTATAACAAGCCTACATAACATTGGATACAACTTTTGTAAAGATTAACAAGATAAAACTAGCAGTAGTCGAGCACTGTACATATATGACTAAATATATCATTGTTAATTAATTTCTGTACTTGTAGACCTAGGCATCAACTTGTTCGTTCATTTCCTATGCTTTTTGGTGATTTATCCATGTATGACTTTGTATTGAGCAAATTATATATTTTTTTTTTCTATCAGGTGAGACTGACCAATTAGTAGTGACATGTATGTACTTGGAATGTATCGTGATATTATTACATTCTAAAATTTAAATATGTCCATGGTTCAAGCAGATTTAGCAACATTTCTTCAAGATGGCGAATTGAAGAATAATTTTAAAAAACAGGAAGGAATATGCAGAATATGAGCAAAAGAAATAGATAGTCTTGCTTAGATCCTAATTGGAAATAGAATAATCATCAGATAGGCAAGTTGATGTCTAAAAAAATAACATTTGTTTTTCTTTATACTGTAGGTACTTTACTTCAGTTGCATTGGCATTTAAAAGAAACTTGTGTGGTTGTGTTACAAGACACCAAATCTAACCTGTGTGGGCTTCATTTTGCTACAGAAATACTGTATGGTCCATCTGCACATGTTCCATGCCAAAGAAGTAGTGAGGTCCAATGTAGCATTTTGCCCATTCATTTATCCCTTCATTCCTTTATATATTCACTCATGAAAATTGGTATGTGGATGCGAAGTTAATAAGCTGTAGCAATGCTAACTACATCATTGTATCCTAATTTTCATGTGAAAGTACTTTTGTTTTGTTTTGTTTTGGATATTTTTCCAGCCATTCATGCATTATTCTCAATATATTGGATCATATTCTGCCCCTACCCATAACAATTGGTATGTTAATTTATACTAACAAGAGTGACACAACCATACCAAAATTGGTAACTGACACAATGTTTATGCTTTTGTAAGTTCTAACCATTTGTTATTTCACCTGCAATGTCTTGGACCCTACTTCATCCAGCAAAATAATTGATATGGATTATATTTGTATTTTCAGCCTTTTCACCAGTCTTCCCTTAGTTATACAAGAGATTAGGTCACTATAACCTAACTTTTATGCTTGTGTGATTTGTGTATTTTCAGCTATTTGTCAGTTACATCATCAATATATTGGATTGTTTTCACCTAATGGCATTTGCATTTTGGAGGCATCTTCAGATTAGTAACACAACATTGCTAATATAGATCACTGTACTTGAAAAACTTTATATTTTCAGATATTCAATCCTTAAGCTTAAGTTTTCTTATGCCCTATTTCATCTACACATATGAAATTAGTATGTAGATCCATCTCAGTGAGAGTAGCTCAGGCATAGCAAAACTATGTTACTATGACTTTATTTTAACGCTTGAGTGACCAGTGTATTTCTAGGTATTCATTCATAATACCCTCAGTATTTGAACCGTTTTTACCTACATGTGAAAATTGATCAGTGATTGCATCTTTAGTAGAGTAAGTCAACTATATCAAGCTAGGTTACTGTGACCTACTTTGTATGCTGATTATTTTTTTGTTGGTATTTTCAGTCAGTGCTACATTCTCTCTGTCTTTAAACTTATTCCAATTTGTTTCAGCCATGTGCTGATAAAACTTTGTATGTAAATGCATCTTATGTGTAGTAAGTACATTTACAGTAATATTGTGCCCTTCACATTGCCTCGCCATCAGTTCTACAAAAACCAATGTGTATGTTGTTGACTAGTCCAGAAAGGCTCCTGTTGGCAAGGCTATTCTTGTATATCTGTAAATGCCTCTCAATGTAAGCTTATTTTCACCTACTACTTGTTTTCTGCATCTGCATTACTTTGAGCTGATATGTACAAACCTGAATTACAGATTTACTCAGTTATTATTTGACTGTTTGCCATGCAGGTCTTATAATAACAGTTGAAAACCAGTTAAATTTGCGATGTTTTTTATGTATAGAAAATTGGAAAAATTCATTAGGTCATCATTTTCAGTAATTTTTTTTTACACTAGGCATGATGGACGAAAAATGTGATAAGATCAACACTAGGTATTTTTTAACTTTAATTTTCAGCATATGAATTTTTTACAAATTTTTTTTCTAAGTTTGGATTTAGCAAGGAGTTTTACTTTTACCTACAAGTTTTTAAAAAATATTTCTTTTTGTTTAAGTTTGGCTTGCCAGAATCAAAATATGATTAGTAATTCACCTACTCAAGGGTCATGGATGTATTAGAAAATCATAACATGTAATTAGTAATATATATTAACTGAAAAATGAGACTCATAAAATAAAGAACTAAGCAACCAGATGAAATATCACTAATGTTAAATGTAAAAGTACAATATATTGACTTCACACAGAAGCACCCAATGTAAACATTTTCACTTAAGCTCACAAATATAAAAGTTTACCAGTAAAACCCTCTAAGATTTACATATGTACACCATGATATAAATAACAGTCAGTTTTGTTTAGTATAGATTTTTAACAGAATTAGGTTGTGTGCTGTGTTTACCACATGAAACCTAGCAACTGTTAGACATAAATGGATGCAATGTCCAGTTATAGAATCATTGCATTGTTCAGTTCTTGACACTTGCTTTTCTGAGATGTGGGTTTTCTCTGCATACATAAGTGAGCAACTTCAAACATATTAAATTATTTCAAATATGCAGTACTTGTTACTTGCCTAGAGGTCATATTTTAAATCCAGTTTTTAGTACATTTGGTAAATAGCCTAGAGTCATCGAGATGAGCAGCAAGTTTTTATTCTAGCCAAAATATGCACATAGTAATGAAATTCAGTGCAGTGAAAATAGTTCTCCAGTTGTATGCAATGTAATCAATATTGTTTTTCCTTTAATATACCTGCCTTAGGAAAAGGGAAGCTACCCATTATGATTTGAGAAATACAACTTTGTTAATGAGTTCTTCCTCTTACAAAATGTACTTTCAAACCTTTTATAAAAAAGAATATTTTAGAATGAAAAGTGCTTCAATTTCAGTATAATAATTTATTTAAATGAAGAAAATAAAACACTTTTGGGATTAAAGTTTTAAAAAAAGTATAACTGAAGGAAATGTTTGAAGTAAAAAAAATATTGTTTGAAAATATAAAATGACAAGAAAGCATGAACTATATTTAGTGTTTTGTATGGGATCAAAAGTTCTTTATACAGTTAAGTACATTAATTTGCATTGTTTTTTTTTTGTATTGATTTTGATCTAATATTAATGTATTGCTTATAAAAACCAAGTCTGCTGCATGTGTTAATCTATTTGCTGAAGAATGTTTCTGAAAACATTTCTATATCTGGAATATATTTAAAATTGACGTCTTTCATGTTTTATGAAATAGTGTTTGGCTGTCACTAGTAATGCCATATTAAAGTGACTGAAAGATCTGATAATTGGATATTTTGTATATTCAGTGCCAGTACTCAAATTTTCACATTTATATCATGTATTTTAGCTTTTATTTAATAAATTGCCCCAATGCTTTTCTTCTGAAACGCTTCAATATATTAAGACAAAAGAAAGTCATGGCTTTAAAAACAAACTGAATTATAATTCAATTTTGTATGAAAGCCATGTGACTATGTAAACTACAAATTAAACTTTTGGCTGTACACTTTTAAAAATCTTGGGTAAATGTGAGTATGAGCAAATGTTTCTGTATAATCATTGTTTTTATCATTGGAAATAAATTTAATGGACTATAGTAGGACAGGTAAAACTGACTGTGATATAAAATTTTGAGGCATGGTTTACATGGGTTGTATTCTTAAAATTCTGCATATGCCTGCTCAGTGATATGGTTAAATTTAATATTAGGCTGAGCAGTATCAGAGCTTCATGGGTCTCTTGTTAGACTATTTCTATACACATTGGTTGTTGAACATTATCTGGAAAATTTTGAATCTAGTTTTAATTGGGGTGGGGGAGGGTAAATTGCCTAGTATCATGCTGCAAATATTCAAAACAAATCTAATCCATGTTTTCTAATATTCTGGATTTGCTTCCCATGTCATCTACCACTAAGAGCTATTTACAACACTTTGTAATGTCACTTAGTGACAAGTTAAAATGCTACATATTAAGTGAGAAAAAAAGACTTTAATTGTGTATTGTAATAATAGGGACTGGAAGGACAATTTGAATTAGTAGTAGTCCAATTTTTCGATACATATTAATTTGCACTTTGTGCTTGTGCATTTCACACAAATTTTGTGCATATTTTAATCAAAATATCTGTATCGTATAATGTCAGAAATTGATCTGATACTCCATTCTAGAAAAATGTGATTTAGGTTGATGAAATTTTCTACAATCTGTTCCCATTTGCTTGCTTGTAAACATTTAATTTGTTGGAAAATCTTAAATTCATGCAATGTTTAGTGACACCGACGACTTGGCTTGTCAATCACGGCACTGGAAATAAATTTAGTTTCTATAACATTGAATGCACAGAATGACAGTAAGAGTATTTTTCATAAATATACCAAAGTATTACATAAGTAGTCCACTTTTATCAAATGTATGATCATAGCTCAAAATGACATGATCAGTATGTTGTGATGTCATCTATATGTTATTAAACAACAGAAGATTTATTATTTAATTTGTTTTTTTTTTATTACATGTAATTGAAATTTTGATTTGTGATTGTACATTGCATCATTAAATCTTTACAAAGTAACTTATTTTATATAGTTTGTTTTTAAAAAACCTGCTGGTTGAAGACCAGAAATTATATCTGATGACCATCATCAGGGATCAGGAAAAAATTGTCCTCAAGCACTCATCCTGGGGACAAGGGACTTGCAAGAGTTACTTGTTCCTGTCCTCATATACTCAACACAACATACTACATCACTTAAACTTAAAGAATATTAGGTACCTGGTGCAGGCTTGATAATAAAATGGGTCAAAGACATGAAATATTGTGTTCTGTTTTATGTTAGGCCATGAATTACTGGATTTTCCAAGTAAAATAATTGTGATAATTCACTGGAGTAAATTGCGATAAATAATTTCACTGCTGTGTTGACGAGATAATCATGAAGTTCTATATCATTCTTGGATGTTTACAGTGCCATGTGTTGAAATGGCTGCCTAGAGACAAGCAGACTTTATTCCAGATGCAGCAAGGAACAAATAATTTGTTATTTCTTGATGTGCTATTTTACTTTGAATTGAGAAGGAGAATTATGTAACTGTTAATACTTCCTGTGTTAATAATCACAAAACACAGAACATAAACATTAAATTGCAAACACTTCAGGCATATTAGTAAGAAATCTGCTATTCAGTCAGTTTCACAGATGACATGCATTACATATTGCTAGCCAACATGCATGAGCATAAAAACAATTTGCTTGATACAAGTAAAGAACAGCATCTCATGGGTGAAAATACTGAGTTTTTCACCCCTTGATGGAATAGATCCATTATTTGCTACATTCTAGCATACATTCTGTATCTAATATATGGCCTCCTAGATAAACATACAGACAAGGTTTATAACTCAAGAAATTGCAAATGTATACATAGCCATTGATTTCTTAGTGGTATTCGAGTATGCAGTGAAACATTTCAGTAATCAAGATGTCATGATTTTCATTTTCATTGAGAGTTACATTTGGAAGAAGCTAAGATGAAGAGAACGTTAAAAAACTGTAATTTGTCTGCTCAGACATTGTTATGATTGCTCCACATCACAGCTTTATTAATGCATTGTCATGCCAAGTAAAGATGCCAGCAAATATTTAACTGAGTATGTAATTACTTGTCACAAGATGAATGGTGTTAATTTTAAACATTTGAATGAAGAATTGAAAGAGTCTCAATTTACAGCAACTTTTCTACAAATGATTCATTTTGGCCAAGTCTACCTTCGAGAGAGTTACAAATGGGTGCCATGAAAAGGAAGATTGCTGATTGAACAAAAACATTTTGAACAATTCTAGGCCATTACCTCAGATTTCAACCAATCAGCTGTTGTCTCATCTTCTCAGTGTTATAAATAATTACAATGGCATACAATATGTGAATGTTGGTGGGAATTACCTGGAACACTTAAAATACTCATTTCAAATGTAAGTTGACAACATTATTCATGTGAAAAGATATAGTATACTTAAGAAATATCTGCTTTCATCTTTCCATTGGTATGGCAATGTATCATTAAAGTTCAAGTCTTGAAAATTCTGGCGATCTGTGACAGATTAAAGCATTTTTTTTAACATCTCAGAGTGCTGACCTGTAAAGACATGTTACAGTTTGTTGAAAGGACAAACTTTCTCCACAGCAAAATAATACCTAAATTACTGAAGAGAGTAACTGTAAATACTGACTTCATTAAAAACCCAGGGACTAGGTGTGAAACATGAGCATACTATGTTTCTAATATTTATCTATTATTAGTATCAATCTGTGTCAATAAGTTGTTTCGTTTGCAACATGTTCTTGACTGGCAGCAATAGACAAAGTTTATTTATAATAGATGCACACCAGATATTAAGCAATGTTAACTTTAGAACTTGTCAGAAAATGCTTTTAGATTTATTCTCAAAATGCATATCTGCCTCTACTCTGCCAGTGACCAAGTACAAAGTAAAGTTTTACTAACCAAGTTAAATCTTTGCCCAATCAGGATAGAAGTACAAGTGGTTTTCGTGAGCCCTAATCATCCAGTGTCCAGTTATTAGCAGAGGTTTCTTATTGCTACTCCCACTGTTGATGAAATGGGTAAGTTTTGTGGGGTCTAGTTTGTCCCAAATGAAATTGGTTACCATTGGACATCCAGTATGAACACCACGGTGACCATGTTTAGAACCTAGCAATTACTACTTGTCTTTAACATGTCATGTTAGCATAGGGATTTCACTAAAAGACTTTAAGATGATACTTCATTTGTTCTAAATGAAAATGGTTCCATTCTGTCATACAGTATTAAAATTCTATTATAGGTAGTCTTCCTAGAATTGATTTTCACAAATATACTCTGTAGGTTGTATAGTTGGTCCCAAATGAGAATGGTGCTATTCTGATGTCTTATATGACGGACATGGTAGCAATCATCACAAGGTTATTTTGGCTACTCCTGAATATAAAGTTATTTCAACATAGGGAGGTCACAAAAGCACTTGTGATGTGTAGTGGTCCTTGATGAAACCAATCTGGCATCCAACATTGTCGTCGTGGTGACCATCTTGAAAATCTTCCTGATAGTGTTTTCAATATGATGTTTTTGCAAGAAACTTCTTTTGATTTCTGGTTGGTCCTAACTAAAAATGGTTTTCATCCAGTATCTATCATGGCTGTCAGTGAACAAATTAGTGGATTGACTTTTCATGAAAAGAAAAGAGGTTTTACTGATTTGATCTCTAACATGGTGGCCATCTTGATAATTTTGTTATTACCACCTGAATAAATGACCTGTACCAAAATCAATATGGTTGTATGAAATGAAAATGGTGTCTGTTGTATATCCAATATGTATCTTATTAAAGCCTTCATGAAAATCTTGTTATTGTTACTATCTCACCACCCCCATTCACTGTGAATGGATTGAGCTGGTGGAGAACAAAATGTGTCAATTTGACCTCACAAAATGGGTGAGAGCTGCCAGCTTCAAACTGTTATTTTGGGTACATCTGATGAAGGTATGATTGTATTGACATGGGTGTCCACAGAAACATTTTTAGCTCACCTAGACATAAAGTCAAGTGAGCATATAGTATGGTCCACCTTGCAAAGTCCTTTTTTTTATTATAACTTTTCAAAATAACACTGAACAGAATTTAAGCAATTTGACAAATTCTTGGCATGATGCTCTATCCATTTGTTCAGAGGATGCCAACCCTCTATCCAAATCCAGTACTAGAAAACCTTTAAACAACAAAATATGATAGAAATCATTCCAATATGCTCTTTTGAGCTCAAAGGATGTTGATACCATTACTACCCTATTAAGCAAGGGACAAACTTTAAATGGCATAAAAATCGACCAATTTTTTTTAGAATCCTAGCATTGACAGCTTTGAATTTTGAACAAATGATGCCATTCTACCTTTAAATATGGCCACTATTCCTAAACACAGAAAGGTCATAAAAAGCAACTCAAGAGAATTTGATCAAGTTGACAGAAAGGGACACAGTATTATACAAAATTGGATCAGATGATGATGCTGATACACCATTAACTATGACTGCAATTACTACCAATATAACAATTTTAAGTAACTTCTTAAAGCTGTTTAAAAGATTTTAACAAAGCATCCTGATATGAAACATGCAGTTTGTTTAAATGATGCCAGTCTTCCATCCTGTATGGATACAACTATTATAAAGCTTTAAACAACTTGTCACCAAAATTCGACCAGATAAGATGGAAATCTTTTAGACAGGAAGGTCTTTCAAGTCTGTTGAAATTATGTCAATACATTATCAAATATGGATACCATTACTAATAATAGAGCTTGAAATGACATGTCAAAATCCACTCATTTGACCAAATTTGATCGAAAGCATCCTGGAATAGGTGGATTTCTACTATTATTTCAAATGTGTCAGCATTTACAACAAATATAAAAACCTTGAAAAGGATTCTCAAAGCTGCTCAACAGAATTTGACCAAATTTGACTAAGCATCAAGGCATGAAGGTCTTTTCAGTTTGTTCAAATGATGTTGATTCACCATTAAATATGGTTGCCGTTACTAAAACAAGTGCCTCAACAGAATTTGCCATACTTTTTACAGAAAGCATCATGGCATACTAGTAGATGGCTTTGAATTTTATACATAATGATGCCATTCCACTGGTTACTGTTACTGATAACATTTAATATTGACCGAAGAACCACTACATTGAATTTGACCAAATTTGACAGCATCCAGGAATGAATTTCTTTCAAATTTTTTCAAATAATGCCAGTATGCCAGCAAATGTAGCCACTATTACTAAAAGTAGAAAAACCTTTAAATGATACCACAAAAATGACTTACAAGAATTGTGTATGTAATATGGTGCTGTGTTAGTATTGAAAGTCTGTTGAGCATGAAAGTGCAGATGATGCCAGTGTTAGGGCCACTCTGGTCATAGGTAAGAAAATATAAATCAATTAACTATTTGACTAAGTTCTATGCATTTTTTTATTATCACAGTCAAGATTTCCATTACTGAAATTGGCAGGCAGAGTTTACAAACAAACATGGAGGTATATTGAAAACATTAAAAATTTATAACATATTTACATGTATCTTTGATATACCAGAAATAATTGTTGTGGCTTTAGCATTCTAGCCAGCCTTAGAAATAAAGGTTATATATATTGGGGGTTGTGAAAATAATATTGCCCAGTTAAGCCAAGGGATGATTGTGTGTCTAAAAAGATAGCCACCTGGCTTTACTAGCAGCATTGCACACCATGGGGAATGAATTTTGTAGTGTTTACCTTTTAGCCCTGAAGCAGCTCTGGTCAACCAAATCAGGTGCTATTCTGATGAGCCTAGTCTTTGGCACAATGGTTAATACATATTGCTGAAGAAAAATTAACAAAATCACTAAATACTTTATAATGATATAACCATATTAAAGTGCCTTAAAGTTTATATTTTGCATTTTTTAGCTTTAAAAACCCAAAATAAATAATATCCTTTCTTCTTGAAACACTTCCATTTAATTCTAAATACAAAGAAACCCCATGACCATACAATATTCCTGAGAAATTTAGTAGTCTAGGCAGATCCAATGGTGGGATTTGAACTCGTACCCTACCCTTCTGAATATGCATTAAGTGTCATAACCACTGTGCCACCATCACCCAGTATCACATCCACTGTCACCATCATCAAGTGTCGTAGCCACTGTCCCACCATCATCCATTGTCATAACCACTGTCACCATCATCCAGTGTCATAAACTGTCACCAACATCCACTGTGTCACCATCATCCAGTGTTAAAACAACCATGACACCATCACCCAGTGTCATAACTGTGCCACCTTCATCCAATGTCATAACCACTGTCTCACCATCATCCAGTGTCACGACCACTGTGCTGCTGTCATCCAATATTATAACCACTGTCACACCATCATCCAGTGTCATAACCACTGTGCCACCATCATCCAGTGTCATAACCACTGTGCCACCATCATCTAGTATCATAACCACTGTGCTGCCATCATCCAATGTCATAATCACTGTCCCACTATCATCAAATGTAACAACTGTGCCACCATCATCCAGTGCCATAACCACCATCCCACTATCATCCAGTGTCATGACCACTGTGCTGCTATCATTCAATGTCATAACCACTGTCACACCATCATCCATTGTCATAACCACTGAGCCACCTCATACAGTGTCATAGCCATTGTGCCACCACCATCCAGTGTCATAACCACTGTGCCACTATCATCCAGTGTCATAACCACTGTGCAACCATCATCCAGTGTCATAACCATTGTGCCACCACCATACAGTATCATAACTACTGAGCCACTTCATCCAGTGTCATAACCACTGTCACCACCATACAGTATCATAACCACTGAGCCACCTCATCCAGTGTCATAACCACTGCAACCATCATCCAGTGTCATAACCATTGTGCCACCATCATCCAACCATCATCCAGTGTCATAACTATTGTGCCACCATCATCCAGTGTCATGACCATTGTGCCACCATCATCCAACCATCATCCAGTGTCATAACCATTGTGCCACCATCATCCAGTGTCATGACCATTGTGCCACCATCATCCAACCATCATCCAGTGTCATAACCATTGTGCCACCATCATCCAGTGTCATGACCATTGTGTCACCATCATCCAGTGTCATAACTATTATGCCACCACAGCATGGAGGAATTTCAGTTTTATACAAATTATGCCAATCTGCTATCAAACAGAGGGAGTGTTCCTTCAAATAAAAAACTTTGAAATTATTTCTGAAAATATACTTAACAGATATTGACTAACTATTAGAGAAAGTATCCCAGCATAAAAAGCTTTAATATCTGTATAAAAGGTTGTCAAACCATTACAAAAAGTTGAACATTTACATGACCTTCTATCAAGAAACTGCTGATAAAAAACAATACATGTACTACCTTTGGAACAAAGGCTTAAGTGTTTTCAAATATTGACAAGGACTAGTTAAAATCACAGGACTTGGGTTATGCATTCTTCTTCCCAATGCAAAAGAAGGTTTATAACAATTATGTTGTTGTTGTTGTTGTAGAGTTTAACGCCATTTTTCAGCACACAATAGGCTATACATGGCAGCCAGTATTATTGGTGGAGGAAGAACCTGGCAAAAACCTGGGAAAGAAGAACTGACCCACAATAAGCTACTGTCAAGCTTTCTCACATAACTACATTAGCCGAATCTTAGACTTGAACCCACGCAGACAGAGGTAAGATGGCAGTGATCCATAACTGAAAGCACTTTTGACCACTCTGCCACTCGGGGCCCCTATATAACAGTTTTAAAATTATTCTTAGAATGTGAAATGCCAAAGTTTTTAATAGAAATACATGTAATTTGTGCAAGTTTTCAAGCAGCAGAGAGAGTGAACAGACCACCCTTTTCCGACAAAAAATTGATTGAATCCTCAAAACAGAAAATAGAGCCTTCCTACGAAATCTCATATTTTAACCCCAAAAAAATAAGTCTCCATTTAGCAAACGGAGACTTTACGATTTTTCAATCAATTTTGGTCGCAACGATGTGGTCATCACCCTCTCTGCTGCTACAAGTTAACAAAAATAATAAATGATTTCAACCAAATATTTGATCGAGTCTGATATGATATTGTGTCCGAGGATCATGTAAATTTATTGTTATAAATCCGTGCGGGGTCGACTGAGCGTTACTAAAGAAATTTTTAAATTGATTGAAGTCCATATCGGAACACCATGTCTGCCAAATATTTCGTAACGTATGTGTATCAACGCCGTTAAACACAGCAAGAATATTACAGTTATCTCTGATCACTTTTGGAATCTGAGTGTAGCGTTGAGTGACATATATCACGTCGGTGTTTTTATGCCTGCCTCGGTAAAATATTCTAGCTGGGTTTTCTTGATTGTCTAACATCACATCGTCGTATACGACTAAATTGTTAATGCTCCCATCAAGGTCATCCACGGATGGTGCCTCGTCAATATCAGTTATAAAATCAATGGCGTTCTCACCCTTAATTTCTGATGCATTCTCGTTAAAATTCTTTAACACTTCATAGCATCGCTGATCATCTACGCTAGGAGCAACTAAAACAACTTATCCCACTTCATCCATCTCACTATTAAATTGAGCAACAATTGCGTCTTGCCGGATCCAGATGGCCCGATTATAATTGCGCAGATAGAGTTTGGTAGTGCTGCATGATGCTTAACTGGTTCTCTTGTTTTAGTCGCTGAAAAATCATTTATATTCATATCTCTATACATAAATTATGGATCTATATTGTGTGAAGTGTAAAACGCGTACTAACACAAATGATGTGGCGATGATTACAACTAAAAATAACAGATCAGTACTTACTGGTAGATGTGCAACATGTGGTACAAAAAAATTTAGATTTGTTTCTATGAAATCCGGAGATGTTTTTTAAAAAAACGAGGAGCTGATATCGCAGCCAAATTGGCAAAACTCCCTGGAACCCCATGGGCAAAGTACCCTGGAGAAAAGCACCTTCCAGGATATAGCTACTGTGGCCCCGGAACACGATTAGATATCAGACTTGATGATCAAAATCAGCCCCAACCCGGCGAGTATCCGATAAACGCTATTGATAAGGCGTGTCATGCTCATGATGTTGCATATAAAAGCAGCAATCTGCAAAACAGGCATCTCGCGGATGTGAAATTAATTCATGCATTAAATGCTGTTCCTGATAAATCTTTGAAAGAAAAATTGGCTTCATGGTTGGTAAAATCAGCTATGAAAGGCAAATTGATGATGGGCGCTGGTAATTAATAATATGGAATCTATTTATTATTCTCCGAGGGGATACTGGAGGGGTAACGCTGCAATCAATAAACTCGCCAACGCCGCAAAAGTGAAAAAGGCCACTGCGGCTAATTGGTTATCCAAACAGGCTATATGGCAAATTTATCTACCGCGTCCTAAACAAATCAATTTCTCGCATTTTGATGTTACCGGACCCAATGAAGTTCATCAAGCTGATTTAATGTTTTTACCACATGACAACGGTTACAAATACGCGCTAACCGTAGTTGACGTTGCGAGTCGATACAAACAAGCAGAACTGCTAAAAACAAAATCATCACCTGAAGTTGCTTCTGCATTTGAAAAGATTTATCGACGAGGCCCACTACGCTGGCCAAATCTGTTACAAGTTGATCCTGGCAAGGAATTTCAAGGCGCTGTTTTATCTGCGATGAAAGATCACAATGTCACCATCAGACGGGGGCATACTGCACTACATCGCGATCAGGCAATTGTTGAACGATTTAATCGGACGATTGCTGAGCGGTTATATGGATATCAATACGCAAAAGAATTCATCCAAGAAAAAAGATCTTGTGAATGGGTCAAAAGGTTACCAGCTGTGATTACCGCACTGAATAATGAGATTACTAGAACAATCAACATGAAACCTATCAACGCGATTAAAAAGAAGTCTATACCTAAAATGGAAATTCGAAGAATTTCACAAAAAGATTATAGCGTTTCCCAACCAATTCTTGGTAGTAATGTCACTGTTAGGTATTTATACGAACCAGGAGAGCTTGAAGGTGGCAGAAAAAGGGCTACTGATCCTATTTGGAGTGTTACTGCACACAAGATATCTACTATAACACGATCAACTGGTAGACCTCCAATCTATAAATTGGATTCAACTGCCCCTCAGCGGGGTTTTACACGCGAACAATTACAAGTGATTCCTGACGATACTCAATTGCCACCGCGGGGCCTTAACTAGCGCCGTTGCGTCTGTTGCACTCAAGACAAGTCAACATCACGTTGTTTCTGACAATACCGAGGCTGTTATTTTTTCTGTCTACGGTAAATTGGCGAGGATCTTTATCCGAATACTTCCAACGCATTATACAATTGCAACTTGCGCAGTGATTATTCTGTTGTTGCTTCAAAGTGATTATTAATTCAGCATCAATGTCAAATTCTCGTTGGGTTTTTTTTTGTCTTGTTGTTTGTAACCGGAGAGTTTTTTATCAATAATTTTAACATCAACGATGCTAGCATCATCCATTGTGGTGTCATCATCGAAAACAATTCTTCGAAGTTGATTTATTCTTCGTACTCTGGATACTGCAAGATAGACTAAATTCGACCATTTGATGTGATTATCCACCATCCAAACAATTGTATCTGATATAGTCAATCCCTGTGAAGAATGTATTGTTGCTGCGTAACCTAGCGTCCACGGGGAATTATTAGCATGCAATGCATCTTCAACGACGCTGATATCAACCAGCACAATATCATTTAACACTAAATTCTGTCTTTGAAATCCTTCGGATTTTGGTCTTGGAATATCAACTTCTATATTCTGTTTTCGTGTATCCGAAGGCCTATAACACAACGGTACTGGAAATGTTGCAAATTTTTCTTTATGCGTTTCAAATAACTTCATCTGAAGTGTGTCTCTGACTATTTTTCTACTTGCAATTATCAAATCGTTTGGTCTCCACGTTTCCCAAAAATCATTCATGGGAGTTTCTGAAATTATTTCACGCGCTATTTCACATTGGATTTTATCCGGCTGTAATCTAATTAGCGCTTTGAACTCGCGTAATTGTTCATCAAGTGATCTATAATCAATGGTAATTTCTTCATAATAGTCTACAAAACCCTTTAGCCATTCATGTGGGGATGCACCGATAAATGGTGGTGGTTGGCCGTGATCACCGCACATGACGACTTTTGTATTTTTCAATAACAACCACTCAAGAAATGTTTGTAATATTTTCAACGATACTGTGCATATTTCATCAAAAATTATGATTTCAGGAATGAATTTATCACCCATTCGATCAGGGGTCCATTCATCGCCTTTCCATCGAAAGAAACTATGATAAGTACAGGCATTTACCCCTCGTTGTTTCATCTCTCTGGCGAGTCTGTGAGTTGGTGTTAGGACAATCATGTTTGATTTTGAAACGCTAGCGTTTCTATGATATAATTCAATTGCACGAGTTGTCTTTCCTGACCCACCACAACCGTTTAAATAAACTGTCTTGTATCTACATATTGGATCAGATACCGGTGGTGCATTAGCAAATTCGGATTGAATCTCATCACACTTTAAGTACTTTTCATCCATGGTAAAATCTGCCGATTCACAATACTCATGTAGCGTCTCCTTTTTAAATCTCCAACATCCCCAATTTGCCTCCGGATCTGTGAATTTAGCTACATCTGATTTGTATTTCTCGTGGATATACATAGAATCAGTGGCGACTCTAACTGCGGTATTAGGAAATCTATTTATCATCGAAAATAAATTGATAGAAGCATAAGCTAGCATAGAACTTCTCAAATGCGTATATTGTTTAATATATCCATCACAATAGGTAACAATTGTACCTAATCATCTTCCATCGGATAGGAAAGCGTCTTTACGATTTACAAGTTTTCCCTGTTTCATTAAATCCGTTACAATAAAATCGTATTCAGCGATGTCTATGATCAACCGCGAAGAATATTTTGCATTGTCGTATCTTCCACCCTGGGTAAATTTACCGATTATTCTTCGTCCAAAATCTTTTGCTTGTTCTTTTTTAATTTCAAATAACTCCTTAGACCAATTCGTGATTTGTTCTTCATTGAAATCTGGAAACTGTTTTCGCTGTTCGCTAATTATACGATCTAGATCGGGTTGTGGTAGCCAAACTTCTTTCTGAGCTCGATAGCATATAATAGCTTCGGAAACAATCAACGATATTAGCATACCACAATCAATCATATATCGTAGTAACACTATTGGCATCCAGGCCTTTTCAGATATATGTCTACCAAGCCAAACATAACTACACGGATGTAACCCTGTAGCGAGTTCAAATGATATCACACGAGCGAATCCGGTTAAATCAAAATTAGGTAATGGCCCATTAATCGCAACACGAGTCATTTCATGTGTGGGGTGTCCAAATCGTTTAAAATAGTTACTACATTCTCCATACCCGAGAAAACTTCCAGGATAACACGCGGATATATCAAATGAAATCATACCGTCACAATGGTATTTTGTATTCCACAGTCCTCCATGACCAAATTTGACGCAACTCAATTTAACGTCCTCGAGAAAATCACTTTGTGTTGGACGCCGTGAGTTTTTTTCTCTTGCGAAGTGAGCTACCACTGATGGAATTGTGAAGCTATCCGCGAGTAGTTTTTCATGGAATGAAATCTCTTTTGGATTTTCCGATGAAAATGGAAATTGCAAGGCAAATTCACTAGCGATTTTTCTCATTCTGTTATCTAATTCTTCAACGCGATATAATTCACCATTTGGTCTTACAAATTGATCAAATCCTATTTCGGGATCTTCATCACTTCTAAGTAACCATACTGACACAGGATCATCCTTACACAGCATGTGAATAGCATAGAATAATTTCTCATTATAAAAAACATCCCCGACGAACTCCTTAGGGATATATCTCACGGTTCTATCTCGTGGAAATATTGTTACTGCAGCCGTCCACGCGTGTTTGTTATGATCAATAATTTTAATTGGAGCTCCTCGCGATTGATATTTCGGTTCGTATAATACTTCTCCGGTTATTGTCGTTACTGATATTGGGAATTTTAATGATGCTTCTAATTTAGCTATATCAGAAATCTTTGCACCGTGCTGTTTCACTGTCAGTTCCCATTCGGTTATTTTCCTACGTCGCAGATCAGTTAGTTTATTTCCTCGGGATGCATTTGTGAAGTGTTCCATTACCCGTGTTGCTACACAATTCAGTGAACTAGAATATTTCATAGGAGCTAGTTTTGCAATATCGGGTTTATCATTTAATGGATATATCCCATAAACAATTGCTGTTACAGGATAAAATCTCTCGTAGTATGGTTTGTCAATTCCAGTTAGAATTCCTGGTTTGGAATCTCTACTTACAATGACAGTTTTTTTATCCTTGAGGATTGGTTCAAATTTATCCTTGATAATCCATTTGCCTTCGACTTCGATAATGAATTTTATTCTGAAAAAATACTTCTGATGGGAATTGCTTTGCAATTTACCCTTGAATTTCCAGCCAAGATGTGAAATTATCTCAGCTGCTCTTTCATCGTTCATAGTAGCATCGATGTTGGGTACATTGACATCTTTATCAATAATTCGAAATGTCGACCAACAGTGAGCTGCACCGTCTCGGTAGAATTCATTAAAACACTCCCTGATTTTACCTAGTATAGTTCTATCACCGATTAGACGTTTTGGTGTATCAGAGACAATATCGAGATTGAAATTAGCATTTTTCCAAGGCTTAATTTTCGATAATCTCTTGAACTCCTTATCGAGATTGAATTTAGTATTTTTCCAAGGCTTAATTTTCGATAATCTCTTGAACTCCTTATCGAGATTGAATTTAGCATTTTTCCAGGGCTTAATTTTCGATAATCTCTTGAACTCCTTATCGAGATTGAATTTACAATTTTTCCAGGGCTTAATTTTCGATAATCTTTGGAATTCTTTCATGGTATAATCAATGAATTTAGTATTTTTCCAAGGCTTAATTTTCGATAATCTCTTGAACTCCTTCATATTATAATTAAAACAAGTATTTAAATAGAAAAATATAGTATAATGAATCACTGCAAATGGCTTATGATTGGATCAACAACCCCGTGTAACAAATCATGCAGAAGCGAATTCTGTGGGTATCATTTACAAAGCGTTCGCAACGGTTCCTTCGGCCCTCTCCCATCCCTCTGATGTGGGGTGGGCGTTAGATGAAAATCACAATTATGTCTCAGTTGCGGCGGCAAACGATACAGGGAACTAAAAC